>JBBDGP010002271.1:202500-800000 GCA_037952835.1 Lithobates septentrionalis | reverse complement strand
TTGTAAGCAGTATGTGGTAATGAGGGGTCACACATCCACAGCATAAAAGATAAAAATGTAGAGACGCATAGTGTGATACTGTATAAAAAGGCTATAAAGCGTATTTATTGAAGTAAAACACTCACATTTGTGTAGATAAAAACAGCGCTGGATACAGGTAAAAAAGTGGCAGTGTAGTGGTGTCAGCAGGCGTTCCCGACGCGTTTCGTCCTAGGGGACATCATCTGGGGTGCTGCACCACTCCACACACTGCTCCTTATATAGGATGAATGACCCCCATGTTCGAATATGGCTCCAAAACTCGTTGTGGAGAATACCCCGCCACTTCCGGGTATTGGGAAGATGGCGCCGGTCGCGTGCATTGCAAACCTCATTTTAGTGCGGTGGGTGGGATGCAAACATGTGCGCTGTCACGGTAACGCATCACGTGTTGCACCCATCGGCCCGCAGAACATTGTCATCATCAAGGCCAGGAGGTGCATAGCTAGAAGTCCTGACGTGCGCCATGACATCACGTCCTACTCCGATAGGTGAATGGTTGAACAGGGCTGTGCCATGCGTGCCGTCATGACGAGCATCATGACGAGCGTCATTACGCAGCGCCTCAAGCCTCGTTTTGACTAGCCGGTGCACCGCATACGAGAGAGATGGAAAAATGAATCTAATCTAATAGCGGTGACGCTCAGTGGCTTAGTTCAAAAAGGGGAGGGGGGAGGATCCATTCCAGACATGAACATGATATAAACTGATATATATATTGACTTAATCCAAAATTAATGGAAGAATGTAATAGGGAAACAGAATATATAGTTCGCCAACATCGCTGGACCCTGGGATAGGTGAGTGTCCTTATTTTAAAAGTCAGCAGCTGCAGTATTAGTAGCTGCTGACTTTTAATTTTTTTTTTTTCGCGGAACTCCCTCTTTAAGCATTGAATCACCACTGCCCCAGTGATGATGGATTCGCCATCCTAGACTGTTAAGACAATTAAAAGAGCCTACTCTTCAAGGCCTTCCTGTTTTGGAGGTCTTAAGAGCACATTTAACTAGGGCAGTGCCAGCTCTGTGGACAGCTCAGCACTGAGTGTCTCCTGAGGTTATTTGCAAGTCAGCAATATGGTCTTCCCAGGACACCTTCATTACACTTTTATAGGTGAACCCGGCTCGCAACAGTAACATTTGGAAAATTCATGGTGCGTACTTGCGCTACTGATAACAAAATTTTTCTTGCACCCTCCCGTATGGCAAGTTAGTCCCCATATGTATACTGCCTTGATGCACCAGGAAAACGGAAAATTGTATACTCACCTTTCCGTAATTTTCCTTTCCTGGTGCATCTTCATGGCAGCATACAGGTGCCCACCCAAATCGTGAGAGTTACAGAGAATACAGAGAATGCTGTGAGCCAGGTCTGTCTTTGTTTTATAGTTAACCAGTCCTATCAGGTTGTGGGGGCGGAGTCACAACCCATATGTATGCTGCCATGAAGATGCACCAGGAAAGGAAAATTCTGGAAAGATGAGTATACAATTTTCCGTTTTCCCATTCCCATGATGGTATGATAAATGCTAAAATATGTGCTTACTTTTTACATGTATTAAAGGCAGAAAGGTCTCAACTCTCCGGTAGACATGTGCAGTTTGTTTTGTTATGAATCAAAACTCGGACACATTTTTAGATATTTGAAAATTCGAATGTTTCCGAATCACAATAGGAATGAATTTAAATAAATCAAATTATAGGCAAACAAAATTTTGTTCGAATTTTATTTAAATTTGAATCAAAATCGAAACAAATTTGAAATGTAAACATATTGCTGACTATTGTCGATTCCCTTCAAAAGCTGTGTGCAAGTGTACCTAAAAGAACTGATGCTGTTTTGAATCCAAAGGGTATTCAAACTTCGACTTAATTTAGATTTTTCTTCTGTCCGCTTACTGATTTTTTTTAAATTGATAAAAGTAAACAAGTAAAATATATATTTTTGAAATAAAACAGAAAACAGACAGCGCTTCACCCAATCAACAACAAGAAAAATAAATTAAATTAAATGAAAGTGACAAAAATGTGTAATTATATACATCAAATTGAAAACAGACGGGGGGCGTGTCCGGAATGGCAGAGGGAGCAGGTGTGTGAGGCCTGAGCTCCCACAGATCGGCCTATATTCCTGATATTTTGGGGTGCAGATACAGCACAAAAGACCCTCCTGTGCCCCCTCTCACCTCTGGGACACCTCTGGGGTATATTTCTGCGGAATCCCCCACCAAAAATCTCCGGAACAGGCTGCGCCGCCGAGAACCACGGACTAGGCCGAAGCCGCGGCCTCGCCTGAATTTCCTGCCCACACGGAGAACCAGGCCGGCGCGGACCGGGAAAAACGCCGTTTTTTGGGGTAAAAACGCCGGGAAAAAGACCATCCTGTCCCCCCATCATCCCTGAGGCATTTCTGGGGTATGTATAGGAGGAACTCCCAGCAAAAAGCTTGGAAAAAGGCCGCCCCGCAGAGAACCGTTGACAAGACCGAAGCCAGGGTCTCGCCTAAACTCCCTGCCCACATGGAGAACCAGGCCGGCGGATCGACTGAACCGGAGCGGCCCCCGGACTCGGCGGCAGACTTTAAAGCTGTCATGCAGGCCATAACCTCCCTAATGGAAAAAGTGGATCATATACAGACTCATGTGGAATTTATTAGGAAGGACTTTGATACCCTGAGAGGCCGCATGCACGAGGTGGAGCAGAGGGTTTCACAAAATGAAGACACGGTACGTGACCAGGGGGCTGATTTACACGTGTTAAAAACCAAAGTTAAAGTGCTGGAGGCGAGGGCAGAGGATGCCGAGAATCGCAACCGAAGGAACAACTTGCGGATCTTGGGGCTTCCGGAAGGAGCAGAAGGTACGGACCCCACCGCGTTTGCTGAACGTCTCTTGCAACAATTACTCCCCTCGGCAAGGTTTTCGCCATTCTTCACCGTGGAAAGAGCGCATCGCATACCCTTCACCAAAGGCCCACAAGGTGCGCCACCTCGCACCTTCATCTTTAAATTACTTCACTTTCGTGATCGTGACCTGGTGATGAAGGAGGCGAGGGCACAGGGAGAACTCCGTTTTGAAAATGCCAAACACCTGATCTTTCCAGATTATTCGCTGGAAACGCAGAAACAACGGAAATCCTTCGACGCAGTGAGAGCCAGACTTCGAGCCAAGCATATTAAATACAGCATGCTGTTTCCGGCAAGATTGCGAGTGGAAGATGGTGAATCAGTGCGGTTCTTCAATTCTCCTGAGGATGCCTCCACGTGGATCGACACCCTACCTCGCAGATAAGTTTCACCACACAAGAAAAATCTGTTTATTTCTAGTTATATGTGCCATGGCCGACCGGTGATCTAGAGACGTGCCTCTTTTGTTTAATGGCCTGATCATCATTTTTGACCCAGTCGGTTCCCTCTGTGATTTACACTAATGTGCCTTATGATAGACGGGAGCCCGGGGGTCCACTGGCCTCCTAAATGTCTATTGGTTTCCTGAGATGTTTAACAGGAGGAATGGGAGATGATTGTCTCTATGCGCATCCATCCTCCCCCCCTCCTCCTCTATAATTCTCCCCGATAATGTCAGTCATGGCCAAGAAACGATATCTTTTCCTGCAACGTTGAAGTTTAAGTTTACACCCCCGGCAGCTGCCGGGAGACTGCACCCACTTATGATCTGATCTCCAGCAGAGGACTGGATGTTCTTCATCATCTGACTGCTGCACTGTGGTTGCTGTTCCGCTCACGATACCCCATTACAGGCGTGTTCGCCTTGGTTCTGATTTGGGATCCTGAGCCTCCCCGAGCTTTGGGACGGGGCTGGCAGGGTGGGGGGCTTGGTTGGGAAAGTTTTGTTATACTTTGTTGATTTGCTGTTTTTTTACAAGCGATGTACTTATGTCTGTCACAGGATGTGCCAGGTGCCGGGTCCTGACCCTATCAAGGGCCCGGGCCTTGCACCTGTTTCTCTATGGTGATATATGGATAGAAAATATGTTCTCAAGTGTAGATGGCTGATTGTACCCTAATTTCATGGAACACCAGGGGTTTGAATTCCTCTGTTAAAAGATCACTGGTATTCCAATTCCTCAAAACATACCACCCACAAATATGCATACTACAAGAGACCCATCTGATGGGAAGTAAATTGATGAGTCTAAGACGACCCTGGGTGGGACACCAATACCACTCCACGTATACTAACTACTCCAGGGGGGTTAGCATTTTAGTGCACAAGTCCACACCGTTTAGATTGCTGGCGCTGGAGCTTGACCCTGACGGTCGATTTGTAATCTTACATGCCATTGTGGACAGATTAGAGTTGGTGGTGGTGGGACTATACCTACCCCCCCGGCCTCTATACGGGTACTTAACCAAATTATCTCTTAAATAGCTGCCTTTGGTACGGATAATGTGGTAATACTGGGCGATTTTAATCTGGTCCCGGGCCCTACAATGGACAGGCTCACATCGGGGACGGGCTCGCCATCAGAGCTGTCCTCATGGGCTGAGGCGTCTAACTTGACTGATGGGTGGAGGTGGTGCCATCCTTCTCGACGTGCCTACACTTGTCACTCAGCTTCCTACAAGACCTTGTCACGGATAGACCTTGCCTATGTGGGGGGGTCTGTCTTGCCCATGGTCCGGGACATCAAAATACTCCCCCGTGGCATATCCGACCACGCTCCACTCGCTTTAAAACTTTGTGTATCTAATGCCCCGGGGGAGAATCTTTGGAGGTTGTCCAGATTCTGGTTGAACGACACTAGAGTATCTGAACCCTATAGATCCGAGGCGATACATTACTGGAGAGACTTAGACCAATCAGTGACTATGACCACATCCTGGGACGCATTTAAGGCCTTCACTAGGGGCAGCTTTCAAGCACATATTCGAAAGATCCGGAAGGATCTGAGGAAAGAAACACAGGCAGCCGAGGGGAGGGTAGCAGCATTGGAGGCGGCATATTCCACAACGGGATCCCCTGAGACATATTCAGATTTTCCGGCAGCGTTGAGAGACGTTCTTTTACTACGTACGGAGGTCACAAAAACCAAATTCTTACATCAGTCACAACGAATTTTCGAACATGGAGAAAAAACAGGCAGTATGCTGGCATGGCTGGCGAGGGAAAGCTCCTCCCCGGTGACCATCTCAACTATTTCCGATTCAGACGGGACGATCTTGACTGATCCCACGGATATTAACAATAAATTTGCTTCATTCTATCGGGACCTCTACGGTTCTCGGATGGAATGTTCAGATGAGGAACTGAATGGGTACCTCGATGGGGTGGAGCTCCCTTGCCTGACATCCACGTTTAGGGAGGCATTAGATGGCCCGATCCAATTAGAAGAAATCCAACGAGCAGTAGCCTCCTTGCAAAACGGTAAGACCCCAGGTCCTGACGGAATTCCAGCCGAATTCTACAAAACATACGCTGAAGAAATTCTCCCATCGTTTCGGTTAATGCTCCAGAAAGCCACGGAGAGGGGCTCATTACCCCCGACTATGGCTGAAGCGGTCATTGTGGTCATCCTTAAGCCTGGCAAGCCCCCTGATCAGTGCGCCTCATATCGGCCAATATCACTCCTCAACGTTGACGCCAAGCTACTGGCAAAAGTGCTGGCTAGACGGTTGAACACGGTGATCACGGCACTGGTCCATCCAGACCAGTCTGAATTTATGCCAGGCAGGGGGACCGATATAAATATCAGACGTCTTCTTACACATCTCTCTAGGGCGGACGGGGACGGTTCGGAGGTGGTGGCCTCTCTTGATGCCGAGAAGGCTTTTGACTCGGTGGAGTGGCGCTACCTCTGGGCTGTCCTGCGCAAATTTGGATTTGGCCCTCGCTTCATTAGCTGGGTGCAGATGCTATAACATAATCCCTCAGCACGCATACGAACAAACAACTCACTGTCCTCATCCTTTCCTTTATCTAGGGGTACCAGGCAGGGCTGTCCGCTTTCTCCTGGACTGTTTGTATTGGCTATGGAACCCATGGCTGCTCGTGTTAGAGCCTCCCCCTTGGTACAGGGCATTCAGGTGGGAGTAGTGATAGACAAAATATCCCTTTATGCTGATGATACCTTACTTTTTCTTAAAGACATATCCTCCCTCTCACCAGCACTTCAAATAATTGATGAGTTCGGCATTTTCTCGGGCATTAGGATAAATTGGGGAAAATCCATCATTTTCTCATTAAATCTATCCAATCAAAACCCACCGACAGGTACCCCCCTAAACTGGACACCTGAATTTAAATACTTGGGGGTAAGGGTTAGAGCTCCACTGTCCACATATTTTGAATTGAATCTTCAGCCACTACTAAAAAATCTTTCCCAAAAATGTATAACATGGAAAACCCTCCCCCTCTCTCCAGTGGGAAGGGTAAATTTAATTAAAATGATATACTTGCCCAAATTTTTATACTTTTTTCGAAATTCTCCCCTGATTCCCCCAGCTTCATTTTTTGTTAAATTGAAAAGTATAATGTCTTCCTTTATTTGGAACAGAAGGCCCCCCAGATTGGCCATGTCTACCCTCCAGCTGCCCATTACTCAAGGGGGTCTGTCCTTACCGGACTTCCAAGTATACTTCTGGGCGGCCGTCCTGGTGACGGTCAGGTGGTGGTTCTCTCAACCACGCGATAACCCGGCAGTGACCCTGGAAGCCGCCATCATGGGGTCCTATTCATCTCTCAGCAATGTGGTGTTCAGAGGGATAAAGTCCCACCCTGGCATTACGGATCTGATGAACACCACCATTATAGTTTGGAACAGGGCCAGGCATAGTTTTAACAATCCAGAGAGGTTCTCCCCGCACATTCCCTTGTGGGGCAACCCTAGATTGCCACATTTGAAGTCGGTCCCAGACCCTCAAGTCTGGGCAAAAAAGGGAATTGTTAAGCTAAAACACATTGTGCTGGGGGGTAAATTAAGAACTTTCTCTGATCTCAAAAACGCTTATTCATTACCAGGTTGGATGCTGTTTAGATATTATCAACTCCGACATGCCTACAGGAAGCAGTTCCCATCTCTCCTCCAGTTAGAATCAGACCCTGTGGAGGGATTACTTACATCTAAAATCATAGATAGACCACTATCTACTCTGTACTTTCATTTGTCCATACCCCCTGCAAAGAAACTTGAAAAAACTCTGGTCAAGTGGAAGGCAGATATTCCTGACTTATCAGAGGAGGAATGGGAATCATGTGTATCCTCCTTTTGTGATAAATACGATATCGGCCAGAGAGAGATTTATGCAGGTCAAGTTTCTCCACAGGGCCTATTACACCCCAAAACGTCTGACAATTATGACATCTGACAGTCCAGTGGCCTGCGCCAGGTGTGGTCTGGAGTCTGCCTCCTTTCTTCATATGGTGTGGTCTTGTCCTCGCCTCGGAGACTATTGGACAGAAATAGCTAACACTCTCAGCCAGGTTACCTCCTTAGATGTGGGAGCTCATCCCAAGGCAATGCTATTGAATATTTTCAGCCCCAATATTAGAGGTAAACATACCAAATTATTTTTGAGTTATGCTACGTTCTATGCCCGAAAAGAAATATTTCTCCATTGGAAGGATGCATTACCCCCTAGAGTATCTTCATGGCGCCTAGCAATGAATTCTATACTCCCACTATATAAACTCACATATCTTAATCGTAACTGCCCCAAGAAATTTGATAAGATATGGTCGGGATGGATAGATGCATGGGGTGTTGAGGTTGTGAATGATGTCCAGGTTGACGCAGAGATACCAGCCATTTGATTATACAACATGATTGAGTTCTCTTTAAACGTCACCTAGTGTACATGTTCAGTTAAGATATTGAGGTATTGTGATTCCTTCCTTGCCTCCCCCTCCTGCCGCCCCCCCCTCCCTCATCTTCTCGGTATCCTTAATCTGCCCCCCCCCCCTTCCCCCAGTCCCTCCCACAGTACCTCCTTGATTGATTGTTTTAATATGTCACCTCTACACCAATACTTTGCTGCAATGTCATGTATTGCTTTCATACTTCTTTATGTTGTCTATATGAGGAAATTAATCATCTATCTTGTGACTATATGTAGACTGATATCATATTTAAATGTGCCTATGCATCGCTTGTAATGTTTAAATCTTGAATAAAAAATGTTTTCTTGTAAAAAAAAAAAAATTGAAAACACACAGCGCTGCAACAAAAGGCCCTCAAAAATTTTAATTGGAGTGACACTGATTTTTTCTTTTTGGCAGCTGCTCTTTATGCATAAATATATGTGCACAAATATTCCACTCCTCTGAACCCACTAGGCTCCATGGATATAATCAGCCACAGGTTATATGGGTAAAATTCCTCCACTTCTCAAGACCCACAAAGCTCCAATCATAGAATGAAGGGGAAAAGACAGAAACTCATCACGTTAAATTGCTAAAAATCTTTATTAAATTAAAACTATAAAAATGGACTGACATTGTAAACATTATAAAATGCCCAGGCACAAACATTAGCAGCTTTCTTGTTCATATTTTTGCACATATTTTTGCAGAATTTGCATTATCTGTGTCCAGATCAACATACAGTGGGGATGGAAAGTATTCAGACCCTAAAAGACATTTTTCACTCTTTGTTATATTGCAGCCATTTGCTAAAATCATTTAAGTTCATTTTTTTTTCCTCATTAATGTACACACAGCACCCCATATTGGCAGAAAAACACAGAATTATTGATGTTTTTGCAGATTTATTAAAAAATAAAAACTGAAATATCACATGGTCCTAAGTATTCAGACCCTTTGCTCAGTATTTAGTAGAAGCACCCTTTTGATCTAATACAGCCATGAGTCTTTTTGGGAAAGATGCAACAAGTTTTTCACACCTGGATTTAGGGATCCTCTGCTATTCCTCCTTGCAGATCCTCTCCAGTTCTGTCAGGTTGGATGGTAAAAGTTGGTGGACAGCCATTTTTAGGTCTCTCCAGAGATGCTCAATTGGGTTTAAGTCAGGGCTCTGGCTGGGCCATTCAAAAACAGTCACGGAGTTGTGAAGCCACTCCTTCACTATTTTAGCTGTGTGCTTAGGGTCATTATTTTGTTGGGAGGTAAACCTTCGGCCCAGTCTGAGGTCCTGAGCACTCTGGAGAAGGTTTTCGTCCAGGATATCTCTGTACTTGGCTGCATTCATCTTTCCCTCGATTGCAACCAGTCGTCCTGTCCCTGCAGCTGAAAAACACCCCCACAGCATGATGCTGCCACCACCATGCTTCACTGTTGGGACTGTATTGGACAGGTGATGAGCAGTGCCTGGTTTTCTCCACACATACCGCTTAGAATTCAGGCCAAAGGGGCGTGGCCAGCAGCTGAAGGAGATGGCCGCATTAGGAGAGAGCTCCGTGACTGCCAGCGGTCCCGGCCCGTACACAGCAACTATTGAAGCCAGCAGACACACATCGCAGGTACCAGAGGACCCAGCAGTATAAAGCCGGCGATGGGTAAGAGAAAATCCCCAGGGGAACCCCGCAAACTGACAGACTTTTACCCCTCGGCAAGTACGCCGGAGATCCAAGATGGTGCCGCCGCTCACAGGCAGCAGCGCGCCAGGCAGACAGACACCAGAGGAAATAGGAGAGATGACAGCAGACCCCCGTCCTTCTCTCCAGGCCACAGTAGCTGCTCATCTACCTGTAACACTCCATCCCAAAGCCCACAGAAAGCGGCCCCTAAGCGCTCCTCTGCCCACACATATGCTGGGGAAAGGAATGAGGAGGATTATACATCCCACAACAGCACTACTGAATTTATTGATCAGATTCAGGAGTTCCCAACATCTGGACAGCCCCTAAGTGACACTACAATGAAAGAGATGCTGGTCTCATTGCGGGGGTCCATGCATAGGGACCTCATGGACTGCATATCACAAATAAAACCCGATATCAATGAAATTGTGGAGAGAGTTAGCCACGTGGAGGACACAATGGCGGAATTTACAACGGCACATAACGAGTTAGTGGATGCACACAATGAAAAGGATGAGGAGTTGGAAGCCTTAAAAAACAAAATGGCGGATCTAGAGGATAGGTCCCGTAGAAATAATATAAAACTGCGAGGGGTGGCGGAGTTTGTACCCCCCTCTGCACTCCGGAACTATGTTCAGCAGCTAATTAAAGATCTACTCCCCGACACGCCAGATGGGGAAATTACTGTAGATCGAGCTCACAGACTACCTAAGCCGCAATATCTACCAGAAAAAATACCTCGTGATGTCATAGCTCGCATACACTTTTTCCACGTCAAAGACGATTTAATGCGTTTTGCAAGGCAAAATTCCCCACTACCCAACCCTTACTCAGGCATCAATATATATGCTGATCTCTCCCAGCACACAATGCTAGCAAGGAAAAAGTTAATAACACTAACAAAGTTATTGCGCAATAACAAACTTCCATACTCCTGGGGCTTTCCTACGAAACTCCTTGTAACTGAAGATGGTCGTACATTTGCCATTAGATCTCTGGAAGAAGGCCTCCAACTTACAAAAAAATGGGGGCTTCTCCCAACAGAAGAGGAGGACACCCTCACTACCAAACCCCCTAGAGGCATTTCCCCTGAATGGAAATCAGGCAACGATACTTGACTGTTCTCCCATACACTAAGAAGTAATAACATACCCAATGTTTGCTCACTTATCTCAAGGGCCGAAGCTGGTTATTAGGAGCTTGTACCCTCAAGTGTTCCTATGCGATTTTATTCGCACTTCGAGGAAAATCTCCTCAATTTTTTAAGTTTTGTTTTTTGTTTGAATGTTGACGTTTTTTACCTTTTCCTTTTTATTCTACCACTGACAACCACCTACGGCAAGCTTGATGACATCAATCTGGATTCTATTCTCTTTGTAAAGCCACCTCCTCTGAGCGAGCACCCTTCAATCAACTTCAAGACAACTTTAATCACAGGTACCTTCATATACTACTTCATAATTCAAATTTTGAATACATCTACAAACAAGAATCTAGCTCAACAGTCAAATGGTTCTTAACTTTGTGACTATTAATGCTCATGGTCTCAACAGTCCGTTCAAAAGAAGGGCAATGTGGCAGCAAGCAAAGTCCCTTAAGAGCGATGTGTTATGCATCCAAGAAACTCATTTTGTCCAACAGAAGCACCCCTTATGCAAAGACAAACAATTCCTGCACACCTTCATGGCTTCAGGCCCAAAGAAAAAAGGTGGAGTGATGATCGCTATAAACCAAAATGTAGCATTTAAATTACAGGATGTAATATGCGATAAAGCAGGAAGATATATTATCATAGTTTGAACTAAACAACACCATGTATACTATCATTTAATATATATGCTCCGAACCAAGGACAATTGTCCTTTTTGGGTGCCCTCAAAAAAAAGGTTGAGAGCATCAGAAAAGGCTTAGTACTGTACTGTGGGGATTTTAATTGTGTTCCTAATAAACAACTAGATTGTTCATCTCCACATAAATCTAAAGCAATGCGAATTGAACTCCAATCCTTTCTACATTCCTCTAATTTATATGATGTATGGCGCTGTGTCAACTCTAGTGAAAGAGATTTTACTTACTACTCAGCTCCACATAAGTGTTATTCAAGAATCAACTTATTTGTAGCTGATCTAAATTGTCCGAATAATGCATTATCAGCTAAAATTCACCCAATTACTTGGTCTGATCACGCTCCCGTTTCCCTTTCAATTAAAGAAAACAATGCAGCGTCACCTATACATCTGTGGCGAAACAACATATCAATTTTGAAGAATCTGAAACATAGGGATGGTTTGTGTGATCAGATCAAAGAATTATTTCAAATTAATGACACTCCGGACATAAATATTTTCACGCTATGGTGTACGCACAAAGCTTTTAGTAGAGGCCTACTATTACAAACCGCATCACGGGAAAAAAAAAAAGAAATTAAAAATATTTACCACACTAATGGCTAAACTTACATCCCTCGAACAACAGCACAAAGCAAACCCTTCCTCCCAGATTAATGCAGAGTTAAATCAAATCAGACAAGAGGTTAGAACCTATTTAATTTTAGAACATCAGCTACATCTGCAAAAATTTAAAGCTACACACTATACCCAAGGAAACAAGGCTGGCAAATTTTTAGCGGCCTATATTCGCAAAAAACAGCAGAAGTCCAAACTATCCTATATTAAAGACCCTATTATGTCACAAATAGTATACCACCCCAAGGATATAGCAAATGCATTCTGTAATTACTATAAACAACTATATCATTTGAAAGAAGACCCCTCAACATCACAACCTACCGATACAGGGATCAATGATTTTCTCCATTCAGTTAATCTCCCTACCCTAAATAGTGACCAACTAAGTTATTTAAATTCTGCAATAACAGATGATGAAATTGCTCAAGTGGTTAAATCCCTACCCCAAAACAAATCACCAGGTGCCGACGGCTTTTCGGCTGAATATTATAAAGCCTTCTCCAATATTTTAGTGCCATATATGAACAAACTTTTTCACAAAGCTACTATCGACAGCTCATTCCCGGAAGAAATGCTCCAAGCCATCATAGTAGCCCTTCCCAAACCGGGAAAAAAACCGGATGCCCCACAAAACTTTAGACCCATATCTTTACTCAATACAGATTTAAAAATATATTCAAAAATTCTAGCTAATCGCCTAGCGGAAGTAACCCCCCACCTAATCAAAGCAGACCAAGTAGGTTTTGTTAAAGGAAGACAAGCTCCAGATGGAACCCGTAGGATGTACAATCTCCTTAAAATAGCAGAAACGAGAAAGGTGCCCACAGTGTTCCTGACATTAGATGCCGAAAAGGCGTTCAATCGGGTCCACTGGGGGTACCTATTAGCGACACTTGCTAAATTTGGTCTTGAAGGTCCTATCCTTTCCTCTATTTCAGCATTATATACAGTCCCAACTGCACAAGTATATACCTCCAATGCCATGTCTAACAAATTCTATATAGCAAACTGATTTTTTTCTCTGGTGATGGAACCCCTGGCGGAGACCATCAGAAAGGACATCTACATCAAGGGTATCAATGTTTCAGACATAGACCATAAGATAGGATTATTTGCTGATGACGTGGTATTGACACTAACTTCACCAGCCACATCTCTTGGAAGAACTCAACATATTCTTAATGAATTTGGGAAAATATCATATTATAAACTTAATATCAGCAAATCTTCGATTCTCCCTATACACATTAATAACCCTAACTTTAAAAAACTAAAAGCTGAATTTCCTTTTGTGTGGGCTCATAAATACCTAAAGTATTTAGGGATAAACCTATCTTACCCCTCTAGCTCTGTGTATGACCATAACTACCCCTCTTTGTTAAACACCATAAAAACCGATCTTGCACATATCTCTTCACATGAACTTTCATGGATAGGGAGGATAGCCGCTTTTAAAATGACTGTCCTACCAAAAATATTATATTATTTTCGCACCATCCCTATCATAGTACCTGACCACTTTTTTACCACAATTGATAGGCTACTAAGGAAATTTTTATGGTCTGGTAAAATAGCAAGACTCTCATATTCTACGTTACAAAAACAAAAACATAAAGGTGGAACAGTTTTCCCCAACATACGCAACTATTACATAGCAGCCCTACTGGATCAGGCTAAATCTTGGTTTAATCAGACAACAGATAAACTGTGGGTGCAAATAGAAAAAACAATAGTACAACATAGGGACCTACCATCACTTCTATTAGCCACATTAACAAATAGACCATTATTCCATCCTAACTTTCCTTCTATTATTGCAACGGTCAAAGCATGGCAACTATTTAATGCACACGCTAATAGCAGCAAAGTCGTACAAAAGAGAACAATCACCTTAGGCATGTACGAATTCCTTATCCCTTCCTTAAATATAAACGAAAAACACTTTTTGAAAAATATGACATATGCACAATTTAAAGATCAAAGTCCAGCAACACTTTCATTCGCAAACATCCAGCTGCACCACTATCATATAAAATACCCGCACTCCTATCTCAACCACAGTCCTGAAGTGTGGACATACCTCACCACATCCTTCAAAAAAACCTAAAGGTCTCTCATAGTTCTACAAAAATCTACAAAATACGCACAGTCAATCTAAAACGGTTGGCATGCTAAATTGGGAAAGAGATTTTAAGAGTAAATTTGCTTTATTTGAATGGAATAATGCTATTCAAGCTACTCATCTATATTCCCACTGTACTAATCATTGGGACATCTCCCTTAAAGTATTATATAGAAGCTACCTAACACCAATGAGAATCTCACAAATCTTTAGCAGTTCTGATAAGCTATGCTGGCGGCAGTGTGGCACTAAGGGAACGCTATTCCACATTTTGTGGCAATGTAAATCCGTGAGAAGCTTCTGGAATACAGTTTTTTCCTTACTGGCAAAAATTATTGGAATTGTCATTTCCCCCACTCCTGCATTAGCTCTTCTTAACTTAGGGATAGATAAGATACCTACAAAATACAGACGAATAACTACCCATATATTGATAGCTGCAAGCTTATCTATTACTTCAAAATGGAAATCAAATACTATACCAAATATTAGTGAAGTAATACATAGAGTGAATACCCACTATACTTATGAAATTTTTTTCGCCTACTCAAACAATTCATTGGCAAAATTACAGAATGAATGGGCCTCATGGTGCGCAAGATTTCCAGAGACTTCTCATTGATATTCTGATTTAGTCATTCTAGCTATGTTAACAGTCGGTGGTAAGATGTTGTCATTATAATTTTATGTTTAGTTTTGCGTTTCTTTCTTTATTTTATAATTTCCACAGTTTCTGTTCCTATTTTTTCTTTTTTTTGTATTTTTCTTCATTATGTATTGGTTCGTCATGGGAAAGCCTAATACTTATCCGTATATTTGATCTCATCTTTTTTTTTGATGGTGAACATCTTTAGCAAATCTAGGTCAACTCATACCTCTACACATAAATATTTGTAACACAAAAAATATAAAGGAAAATTGAGAAAACCAAGAAACAACTGTTTTATAAGCTTGACTGTGCTACTGGATAGGGAGGGGGTGCCTTCCCGGACACAGTTTGTTCCCAGGTGGGGTGTCTGGGGGGGTGACTCCTAATCCCCGTCCTGTTCCTGTTAATTAATGGAAATAACTTGAAACACTCAATTTGATTCAGTTTAAAAGTTAAGTTAGAGTGTAAACTGAGATATATAGATTTATATAAATTTACATACTGGATTTTTTTTATAGAAGGAACCAAGAAATGCATCCTGTATCTATTAACCGTTGTACTGTATTGTAATGTTCTATTGTTGTCAATGTGAAAATCTTAATAAAAACAATGAAAAGAGAATTCAGGCCAAAAAGTTCTATCTTGGTCTCATAAGACCAGAGAATCTTATTTCTCACCATCTTGGAGTCCTTCGGGTGTTTTTTTTAGCAAACTCCATGTGGGCTTTCATGTGTCTTGCACTGAGGAGAGGCTTCCTTCAGGCCACTCTGCCATAAAGCCCCGACTGGTGGAGGGCTGCAGTGATGGTTGACTTTCTACAACTTTCTCCCATCTCCTGACTGCATCTCTGGAGCTCAGCCACAGTGATCTTTGGGTTCTTCTTTAACTCTCTCACCAAGGCTCTTCTCCCCCGATAGCTCAGTTTGGCCGGACAGCCAGCTCTAGGAAGGGTTCTGGTCATCCCAAATGTCTTCCATTTAAGGATTATGGAGGTCACTGTGCTCTTAGGAATCTTAAGTGCAGCAGAATTTTTTTGTAACCTTGGCCAGATCTGTGCCTTGCCACAATTCTGTCTCTGAGCTCTTCAAGCAGTTCCTTTGACCTCATGATTCTCATTTGCTCTGACATGCACTGTGAGGTCTTATATAGACAGGTGTGTGGCTTTCCTAATCAAGTCCAATCAGTATAATCAAACACAGCTGGACTCAAATGAAGGTGTAGAACCATCTCAAGGATGATCAGAAGAAATGGGCAGCACCTGAGTTAAATATGAGTGTCAAAGCAAAGGGTCTGAATACTTAGGACCATGTGATATTTCAATTTTTCTTTTTTAATAAATCTGCAAAAATGTCAACAATTCTGTGTTTTTCTGTCAATATGGGGTGCTGTGTGTACATTAATGAGGAAAAAATGAACTTAAATGATTTTAGCAAATGGCTGCAATATAACAGAGTGAAAAATTTAAGAGGGTCTGAATACTTTCCGTCCCCACTGTATATGTCTTTTATAACCTAGGACCTTTTTTTTTTTTTAATCCCTCTATTAAAGGTTTAAGCCTGCTATAGATGGTGTGATTTTCTTTTCTGTAAACACGGGTTGATGGGGGAAGCTATTGTGTTCTCCCAGTGGGGGGCATGGGGAGCCATCCCTATTGGGAGAACCCACAGTGATTATTGTTAGTGGCTTTAGCCGCTGGAAATAATTGAATTAAAAATCTGACATGCTGGTTTTACCCAAGTCGATCAATGGTTTAACTTGTGTACAATCATCCTGCCCATAGATAGTTCAAATCTCGAGCGGTCCCTGCTGAACCGGCCAAGATTTAAACCATCTATGGTCAGATTTACTGTAATTACAAACAGAGAACAGTACAGCCATAGAACTTTTATCGTAAATGTAGGTAGAACTTGCAAGCAATGCAGGTGAGACACAGTTTGAAAATGACAAACAGTAGTGTACATATACAGTAGGTACAGCAAACTCTTAAGGATAAAACTAGACTTTGAAAACCAACCAGGGTTTGGTCAAAAAAAAATATTGGGTGTGCTTATTCCAAGTGTGCTGGTCAAGTAGGGTAGGTTTGTTTTCATTCCCTTTCTCTTCCTGTGTAGTCTGTTTTTTAGTGTTATTTTTTTAAATGCAATCTATAGACTGATGTTTTTGTGTACAATATGGGTTTTGTGCTTGCAGTTCCTTTTCATGTCCACCAGGGAGAGCCTTGCCTTTCTGGCTGCCTGTCTGTGTCTCCACTCAGTGCACAAAGGCCATTTCCTGTCCACCCTCAGCCAAGGGGGCAGGGGCAGCCTCCACATTGGCTGGTCTGTGTGATGAGGCATCACAGGTCTCCCCCTGCCTCTCTCGCACCCATTGCCCGGCTCTCCCTGATGTCATACCACTTCAGGGCGGGGTTTCGCGGCACGCCGCTTAGCCCAGGGGCTGATACTTCATGTGATGTCTGAGTGCAGAGTGGTCGTCGTGGGCGGCTCATACAGCCATTACTCAGCCCTTCACCCCCTTCTGGTCATCAATTAGCTCCTTGATTCTCGGACTATATATAGACAGACACATTGCTGTGCTGCCTATCTGTCCTCTGACCACATTATCATTTGCACAAATGTATCCTGAGACTCCAGGTGAGTGTCCTATCTTCTGTGTCGATGCTAACAATAGTCAAACTTATTGTCCTGTTACCGGCCATCAATTTATTCATCTTATACCATTTTTATTTAAATTGTTACAGTTTTGAAGGCTTGACCTTTGGGATAGACCTCCTTCCATAGACCTGTCTATCCATACACTGACCTATATTTCTTTGGACAAATATATTATGACCAATTTATGATGTCCATATGTATATGAATATTAACTAGTTTTTCCTGCACCATGATCCAAGAGATCTTCCATTTGGTTGCCCAAAAGGAAACAGAGGGCCGTTTCCATGCCCGGGCTATCGTAATTTTAGTTCCCAGAAGCATATAAAACAAGAAGGATTGGATGTGTTTAGGAGTGTGTTCTACTTGTCTATCAAGTAAGGCTATTTGTGGTGTTTGGGGAATGGGATAGCCCGTGACCTTACGTGTCATTTGAAAGACTTTGTTCCAAAAACCTTGGATACGAGGACATGACCACCAGGTATGAAAAAGTGAACACAAGTGGCCACAACCTCCGAAACAAAGCGGAGAGGTATCAGGAACATTTTGGCAAAACGTGTTGGAACAAGATACCATCGCGTGATAATTTTCACATTAGCCTCAATCAGAGAGACGTTAATGACTCCCTTGAATGAGCGTTGAAAGCACTGGTGCCAGGTGTCCAGCTCCTACTCGTCCTCTAGATCCAGTTCCCAGCTCCGGGCATATGCAGGCTTATCCCCAGCGTCGACTAGTGTGGAGTAGATGATGGAAATTCCTCCCCTCTGGTCTAATATCTCAGAACACCAACATTCATATGAGGTTATCTTTGGGGGATCAGGTTTACTGTTCCAGATGGAGTGTAAGAAGTGTGAAATTTGTGAAAGCCTGAACCTTTCAGTACTTGGCATTTCTAGTTTGCTGATGCAGTGGCTCACAGATAGTGGCCCCAAGGAATTGAAGAAGTGTCCTATACGAAATAGCCCTTTATTTAGCCACCATTGGAATTCTTTGATGTTGAGACCGGGGGTGGGGGGGGAGGGTGGTGGGAACTGTGGGTTGTCGAATATGTGTGCTAACAACCCGAGTGCCGAGATTATTGCAGGAGATTTATGTACCAGATCACATAAGGCTAGCGAATGTGACAGCATGGGCGCTTGCAGCACCGCGGTGACATCACGTCCGATGCCCATTGAATTGCAATTAGGTTGTTATTATTATTATTATTATTATTATTATTATTATTATACGAGATTTATATAGCACCAACAGTTTATGCAGCGCTTTACAATGTATAAGGGGGACAACACAATTACAGTACAGTTCAATACAAAAGGTACAGGAGGGCCCTGCTCATAGAGATTACATTCTAAAGGGAGGGGGTGGTGGTACAAAAGGTAATAGCTGCAAAGAATGATTTGATGGGGGTGGCTCAGGGACAGTTATGTGGGTGTGGGATAAGCTTCCCTGAATAAATGAGTTTTCAGGGATCTCCTAAAGGTGGACAGGGTAGGGGCTGATTGGATATACTGGGGTAGGGAATTCCAGAGGATGGGAGAGGCTCTGGAGAAGTCCTGAAGGCGAGCATGGGAGGAGCTAACAAGGGAGCTAGAGAGCAGGAGGTCCTGGCAGGAGCGGAGGGGGCGATTTGGGTGATATCTGCAGATGAGGTTGGTGATGTAGATGGGGCGATGTTGTGAATGGCCTTGTATGTTATGGTTAGCATTTTGAATTTTACACGGTGGGGTAGGGGAAGCCAGTGAAGGGATTGGCAGAGAGGAGCAGCAGTCGCGGATCGATTAGTGAGGTGTATTAGTCTAGCAGCAGCATTCATAATAGACTGAAGGGGGGATAGCCTGCTTAAGGGTAGGCCATTAAGGAGAGAGTTGCAGTAGTCGAGGTGGGAAATAATCAAGGAGTGAATACGTTGCTTTGTGGTGTCATTAGTCAGGAAGGGTCGAATTCTGGAGATGTTGCGTAGGTTAAGGCGGCAGGATTTAGCCAGTGATTGGATATGGGGGCTGAAGGAGAGGTCAGAGTCAAGGATTACACCCAGGACCCTGGCATGTGTGGAGGGACCAATGGTTGTGTTGTTGATATTAATGGTGAAGTCACAGGAGGGGGACCGTGAAGGAGGAAATATAACAAGCTCGGTTTTAGAAAGATTAAGTTTGAGGAAGTGGTGTGACATCCATACCGATATGTCATTCAGCAAGTTTGAGATCCGTGAGGAGATAGTGGGGGTGAGTTGAGGAGTGGAGAGATAGATCTGTGTGTCATTGGCATAGAGGTGGTATTGGAAGCCATGGGAGGTTATCAACTGGCCCAGGGAAGAGGTATAGAGTGAGAAAAGGAGAGGCCCAAGGACGGAGCCTTGGGATACCCCAACAGAAAGAGGAAGGGGAGCGGAGGAGATGGAGTTGTAAGTGACACTGAAAGTGCGCTGAGATAGGTAGGAGGAGAACCAGGATAATGCAGAATCACGGAGGCCAAGGGAGTGTAATTTGCTGAGAAGCAGCAGGTGGTCAACTGTGTCAAAGGCAGCAGAGAGGTCTAAAAGTATGAGTATGGAGTAGTGGCCATTGGTTTTGGCAGTTTTTATGTAATTGGTGAGTTTTAGTAGGGCAGTTTCAGTAGAATGTTGTAGGCGGAAGCCAGACTGTAGGGGGTCGAGAAGGTTGTTGTCCGTGAGGTAGCGGCTCATTTGGTCATGAACAAGGCGTTCGATGAGCTTGGAGGCAAACAGGAGAAGGGAGATAGGTCTTAAGTTATTCAAACAGGTTGTGTCTAGTGAGGGTTATTTGAGTTATTTAGTATGCGGGTGACCAGTGCATGTTTGAGTGGGGAAGGAAAGGTGTCGGAGGAGAGGGAGAGGTTGAAGATGTGGGTTAGGGAGTTGAGGATAGAGTGGGAAGGTGGTCGCAGTAATTGAGAGGGGACAGGGTCCAGGGGACATGTAGTGAGGTGGACCATGGAGAGGAGTTTATCAACTTCTTCTGTGGTAACTGGGCAAAAGGAGGAGAGTATTGAGTGTGGTGTTTGACCTGATATGTTGGGTAGGGGAGGAATTTGAATGCTGGACATCTCCTTGCGAATTGTGTTGATTTTGCTATTGAAGTGGTTGGCAATCTGTTGAGCGGTAAGCAAGTTGTAGTAAGGAAGTAAGGAATTAAGGGTAGAAAAGAGTTGACGAGGTTTGGATGAGAGGGTTTTGATGAGAGTATTGTAATAGGTTTGTTTAGCAGTGTGGAGGCAGGAGTTTTATTTGAGAAGGACAGATTTGTAGAGGGTAAAATCTTGCAGGGATTTAGATTTACGCCATGCTCGCTCAAGAGCACGGCTGTGTCTCTTGAGACTTCTGGTGTCGTCTGTTTGCCAGGGTTGTGGCAGATGGGGCCTGGTTCTGCGTGTAGAAAGAGGAGCAAGTACGTCTAGGGAGGATGACAACGTGGTGTTGTAGATGGAAGTGGTTAGGTCTGGGCAGGACAGGGGTGCGATTTTGTCATAAAGGCCATCAGTAGCAGAGTGAAGAAGGGAAGGTTTGAGGTTGCGAAGGTTCCTGCGGGTAGTGGTTTGTGGGTTGGCAGCATGTGATATAGGAGACAAGGAGAGTGTGAAACGGATAAGGTTGTGATCAGAGAGAGGAAAGGGTGCATTGGAGAGATTGCAGGGAGTTCAGCGATGGGAGAATACAAGGTCGAGAGTGTTGCCATTGGAGTGGGTGGTGGTTTGTATCCATTGTGTTAGGTTAAAAGAGGAGGTTAGGTTGAGTAGTTTAGAAGTGGTAGCATTATTAACATTGATTGGAATGTTAAAGTCACCTAGGATGATGGCAGGCACTTTGAATGAGAGAAAATAGGGTAGCCATGCAGAGAAGTCATCCAGAAAGCGTGACACTGGTCCAGGAGGCCGATAAATGACTGCGACCCTCAGACAAGCTGGAGAGAAAAGACGGATGCAGTGCATTTCGAAAGAGCAGGTGGAAAGAGAGGGAGGTGTGGGCAGTACTTGGAAGGTGCATTGTGGGGAGAGGAGAAGTCCGACACCACCTCCTTTTTGTCCACTGGGTCTGGTGGAGTGAGTCCAGAGAAGGCCACTGTGGGACAGAGCAGCTGGAGAGGTAGTATCGAATTCCTGGAGCCAGGTTTCAGTTATAGCAAATAGATAAAGGGATTTGGAGAGGAAAAGGTCATTGACAGAAACTAGTTTATTGAAGACTGAGCGGGCATTCCAGAGGGCACATGAAAGAGGGGGGCTGACTTGTGGAATCGGGAATTGGGATGAGAAGGTTGAAGTTACGACTACTGTTGGAGGAGGTAGATGGTCGATCTTGGCGTTGGGAATTGGGTGTGGGAAGGACGGGGTTTGGTGCGATGTCCCCAGACATTAGGAGTAGTAGGAGGGTGAGGGTGGTAAGGCGGGAGTGGGATTTATAGGAGGGCAGAGGCTGTGGTGGAATGGACGTGGTGATACTGTGTGGGCTTAGAATGAGCAGGAGGTGGTAAGTGGAGTAATATTGAGTGGGCAGAAGAGAGGGAGATATGTAAAGGTTGGGGGCTGGAGAGGGGGGGTAAAGACATGAGAGTTTGAGGAGAGAGGACGTTATAACAAAGATTAGTGTGAGCATTTTAGAGGGTGGGGACAGGCTAATAGAAGGAAGGCTGAGGAAAGTTAGAGAATGAAGTGGAATTTCCTGCAAAATAGCTGTGGAACAATAATGTCTGTAATTACTTTTTTGTAGCAGTGCCTTAGTCAAAGTGCCGGTGTCCAAGTGCCAAACACTCGTTGCCGGCGTGACACTTTGTGCAAGGAGTGACCAGCCTAAACCCTCGCCAGCCATCCCAAGAAATGAACTAAATTTATAGTGGGAAGGTGTGGGGGGGGGATTCAAAATTATTCAATTAGAAGCTGATAAAGCTAAGCTTGTGGGGGGTGGGGTTTTACAACTGGCCTGGACAGATTGCAGTGCAAGAGGGGACAACAGAATAGGGTTGAATGTTTGATCTTGTTCAGGGCAGCAGAATACAAAATAAGTGACACTTTCAAAAACAAACAGTATAGACGGTAGTTTTAAATTCTTAGTAAGGCAGAATTAAAGTTCAGTTAGGCAATGTAGTCCAGTGTTTAAGAGCAGAGTGGAGTCTTTGCAGTTACCAGAGGGTATGAAGAGTCAGGTGGGAAATCGCAGACAGGTAGAGCGACTTTTGTGTTGCACTACAGTCGCACTTTGTTGTATTTATTCATGCTGTCAGCACTGTGGTACTTATACCTTTTTTTTCCCCGAAAATGTCGAACAGCCACGGGCTGCTTTTGGACCGAAGGTGAACTTGGTGGCAAAGTAATAGGAATCCCTCCATTTATTGCCGTGCCATCGCCAAAGGGATGGCTCGACAGGCAGGAGTTTGAATGCATCTGAGATGTCTGCTATGCTTTAGACAACCACGCGCTGGTACCTGTTTTAATGATGGCCTGGGTGGCTAAGTCAACCGATACATACCTAGGGAGATTAACTTGAAAGGAATCAGGGAATTCAGACTTGGGATATGCGAAGAATGAAGCGCAGACAAATCGTACACTAAGCAAAGTTTATTGGAGAACGTGCGCTTGACAAGCCCAATAGGGCTAACTCTCCAGGTCTGAAAAGGCGACTGGGAGAAGGGGCCGATGATGAACCCTAGTTCAGCCTGTAGCAGAGTGTCTATGGCCTGGTCGTCGATAGTCACTGACTGGTGGTTCTTACATTCGTGAGTGGATTGGGGTAAAGTGATGGAGTCAGTGTGGAATCCTGCCGTGAAGCATGTACCAGGAATACAACCAGAGAAGGGGTGGGGTGTATGGAGAGGTAGAACCCCAACCAAAGGACATCCACCTGGCTTAGTTAGGACTTGTTTAGCTGCTTCAAGTGACTTATGACCTTCGGTTGTGCCCTATAGCATGACGTACAAATATGGAGTAGCCGGCAATGGTTGTAGGAGCATACGCCATAATTGAAGTTATTGCATATGTCCGTGCCCCCCACTAATAAGACAGGAAAGTCCAACGTGTCCACCTGCCACAGTTGTGCGGGAGCTGGCAAGCCCACACCGATACCGGAGGTGGAAGGGGAATTGAAGGGGCACCTTGTAGCTGCCTCAGAGAATCAGTTTGTTGTGTGAGTAATAGACTGGCAGATAGCGGAGAGCGCAGACTGGCAAAGTGGCAACAAAACAGTTTTGTGTCAGTGACACTCCAGTCTGTCTTAGTCTAGAACTGGGCAAGCCTGGCTTCCACTCTGGCTGAAAATGACCGATTGTAGTCGTAAAAGGAGTATCCTCCATACTTGTAACCTAAGTTTGTCACTGCGTGTAGATATAAGTCCAGCTCCTCCCTCCTGCTGGGGGTGGCTGAACAAAGGACATCTCTTAATGTCCCTTGCCCTTCCTGACTCTGGCCGACACACGATGAGTGGGGATGATGGTAGGTGTAGGCTCTGGCATACCTGCAGGAGGAGATGCTAACATCGGGACCACGACCGTGTCAGGTAGGGCCATGGGTGGGCGCACTTCCAGAACTGTCACTCTTGTCTAGACATCGGAGACTGTTGCGGCTGAGGAAGAGACCAAGGAGTGCAGCTGGGAAATGGCTCTTGAGAGGGATTGCAGAGATGCCTTCTGGGTGCTGGGCCCAGGTGCAGCTGGTGGTGGGAAGAGGAGCCTGAAAAGCTCTGCCTTCCTGGCTGTAGCGGGGTAGGGAATGCCTCTGTGTCTCAGCTCTGCTATGAGCTTGGGGATGGTCCACCCCCTGAGGGACTATACGCTGTCACTCTCTGAGCCCGTGGAGGGTGACAGAGGGGCAGGTGTGAAGTCCTCACTGCTGGCCTGTGACATGGCTTTGGCTATAAGACAAAACAAGGGGGTGCATGTGTTAAGAGGAGTCATAGCAGTAGGATAGTGAGGGGAGTGGGATTCAGAAAACTCAGACAAGAAGGAAACAGGAGAATTACAGGAAAAGGAATGACAGACGCAGATAAGAGCCGACTGCGTTCTATCGTGTAGAACCCTACATAGTTAAATATAGTTACATAATAGGTGAGGTTGAAAAAAGACACAATCCATCAAGTCCAACCCATGTGTGTGATTATATGTCAGTATTACATTGTATATCCCTGTATTACATTGTATATCCCTGTTGAGTGGATATTTAGAAATCTCAAAAGAGTGCATGGCAACTGAGATGAGCCAGGACATGGCTGGCCAGGTAACCAATGCTCGGGTGCCTGCCTGTGCTGAGCACAACCCTGTGGACAAGAGCCCTAGGGCATACTGGGGCAAGCAGCTGAAGTCTGGTACGGCCTATGTAGGAATGTTATGGTCTGTAGTTCATGAAGCATGCTCGGCCTGCTAATACTCGCACTGTCAGCAAGCTCAACGTTTAGTGATCTTGTTGGTAAGGTAAAGGGTAGCCCTTCAAAAACAGAGTGTCGTGCAGAGATACATGTGACAGTTACTAACGCCTGATGAGCATGCCAAATGATGTATGTGAAATAAACGTTTAGTGAAAGAGTGCTGCAGGATAATGTGACAGAGGAACCCATGAACTACACACCTGACTGACGCCCTAGTAGCGAGGTCCTGGTCAGGATCGAAACTCGGTTGACTGGAAAAGCTGCAGTAAGGGTGACATAGGTGCAATATATATATATATATATATATATATATATATATATATATATATATATATATATATATATATATATATATATATATATATATATTTTTGCTGCTGGAATACTATAATTCTGCCGCTGGAAAACCGAACATACAAAATGGGGGATACAACTAAAGGGAATGATTTGAACATGATACAAAACAAGGTTACGGATTCTACCTGCGACAGTGAGCAAGACTAGGTCGACACAACCATGAATAGCAACCGCAACACACTAATTCAGGAACAACAGACTCGACACAAAGTGAGCTGGTAAGAGTCAGCCTGGTGACATAACGAATCGTGCACTGTAACTGACAAGGAGCATGGACGAGTGGTCTGCTTAAATACCCCCGGGCTCCTCCCATGAATTCAGGCCTCCATACTGGATGAAAATCTGTGAGACAAACGGCATGGGTACCCCCCACCCCCCAGTCCATTACCAGGCCATTTGGGTCTTGTATGGATATTAAGGGGAACCCCACACCCAAATTAAAAAAAGGAAAGGCGTGGGGCCCCCAGGCCCTATATACTATGAACAGCAATATACAGGTGGTACAAACAAGACAGGGACTGTAGGTTTGTTGTTAAGTTGAATCTGTTTGTAATTTTGAACTGGTACATTTTTAAAGTGTAGCTCCAGCCAAAAAATCTATTTTTAAGCTTTTTGGAAAACATAGGGAAGGGTTATCACCCCTGTAACATTTGTTTTGCTGTCTGTGCACCTCTTCAGAAGATTTTACCTCATTTTCTGTCCCAATGACAAATGTTTTTTGAAAATGTGGGGTTTTTAGTGAAACAAGGATTGGTGATAAAGAATCCGTGGAGAGGAGACACGTTTTTCCCATATTAACTCTTACAGGAGAGAATTTCCCTTCCTAGGGGTAGATTTCATCTCACTTCCTGTTGCCTCCTTCCATTTGCAAGTAGGATTAATTTGTAAGTTGGATGTTTGAAAGTAGGGGCCTGCCCTATATACTCTGCAGAAATTGGGGCCTTAGGTGTTGGTGTTGCCACAACACTGTAAGCCATCACAGTTACTCTTGGTGGCCGCTGGAACGGGCCGTGCTGTGAAATATATTATATTAAGAATTGTAATTACATGCACCTGTTGGACAGGGGCAGAAAAATTGGGCCTTTGGCGGTGGTGGTGGTGGTGGTGTTGCCACAACACTGTAAGCCCTCACAGTTACTCTTGGTGGGTCCTGGAAAGGGCCCTGCTGTGAAATATTAGATCAAGAATTGTAATTACTTGCATCTGTTAAACAGGGGCAGAAAAACTGGGCCTTTGGTGGTGGGGGTGGTGTTGCCACAACACTGTAAGCCCTCACAGTTACTCTTGGTGGGCGCAGGAATGGGCCCTGCTGTGAAATATTAGATCAAGAATTGTAATTACATGTCCTTGTTGAACAGGGGCAGAAAAATTGGGCCTTAGGCACTGGTGCACAACACTGCAACCCCTCACAGATGTTATAGTTGGAGCGCAGGAATGAGCCCTGCTGCAAAGTATTGCATCAAAAATTGTAGTTATACATCCCTGTTAAACAGGGACAAAAAAATTGGGCCTTGGGCACTGGTGTTGGTGCCACAACACTGCAACCCCTCCAAGATACTATAGTTTGAGTGCAAGAATAAGCCCTGCTGCAAAGTATTGCATCAAAAATTGTAATTATACATCCTTGTTAAACAGGGGCAGAAAAATTGGGCCTTGGCCACTGGTGCTGGTGCCCAGAACCAAAAATGTTCTTACAAGCTATCAGCATGAAAATTGAGGAGGAAGGGGATTGTGACTCAGCATAACAGGATAGTCACTCAGCATCAGCATAGGCAGTCTTGAAGGGATCTCACATTAAAAAATAAATCAATCGGTTATATTAGCATCAGGTGCTTGGTAGCTGGTGAGCCAAGACTGATTCATTTTTATGAAGGTCAGCTGATCGACCGATTTGGTGGACAGGCGCACCCTGTGATTGGGTACAAAGCCTCCAGCAGCACTGAATGTGCGTTCCGAAAGAACGCTGGATGCAGAACAGTCCAGTAGCTCAATTGCATACTGTGCAAGCTCTGGCCAGTGATCCATCCTCAAGACCCAGTAACCCAGAGGATTTTTGGTGGGAAAGGTGTCCAAGTCTGATCTTGCCCCTAGGTGAATCAGACTCTGGCAATGGTTGCTGGAACCGATCAGACCTTGGGGCTGCGGACTAAAAAATTGTCTGAACGCATCGGTCAGATGGCCACCTTCTCCACCGCTCCTTCTGTGACTGACCGAAGCCTCAGCAACACGTTGTCCAGGAGGACCAGGAAATTTCAACCTCCCAGGCTCTGGAAACGCGTTGCACAAACCTTTCTGCAAGGCCTCCCGAAGATGTTTCATCATGTGCTCCCTCTGCGATGGCAAGATAAGGTCCGCAACGTTACCCTTGTAACATGGATCAAGGAGGGTTGCCAGCCAGTAATCACCCCTCCCCTTGATACCATGACTACAAAGATCCTTCTGCAGGCTTTGCAGGATCAGGGAGGCCATGCAGTGTAGGTTTGCTGAGGCATTCGGTCCAGAGTCCTCTAGGGTCACTAAGGATGACATGATCCACAGCCACCTCCTCCCAGCCACGTACAAGTCCATGGGTTTCTGCGGACTGTAAATGATCCCTTGAAGACTGAATAAATATATAGATATATATAATATATATTAGATAAATATAATACAAGGTGTTTCAGATTAGCAGGCATTAGTACATCATATGCAAAAGAGCTGCTATAAGATAGATACACATACACATTGATAATTACATAGTACTCAATGAATCTTGGATGTATAAAAAGTATATATGGGCCAGTGAATAACTAATGAGCCAAACTTGTCTGAACACCCCATGGAAACTCAACGCATGGGGAGAAAGAGATCTGTACTCAAAGGTCGGCTATAGCACTGTGCTTGGCTAGCATCGAGGAGGATGGGACCCCAAATGGTTGTCTGTTCCGGAGCTGAGGCAAGGAACCCTACCCCAGCCAAGAAAACCTCCACATAGCATGCCCGATTTCTGCAACACATTCCACATGTGTGGGGAGGATTAAAAGTATGGTGTTCTGAAAAAAAATGTATGAAAATGAGAAAAATATGTGTAAAAACAGTGAAAAAAGTAAAAAAGTGAGAATATGTGAAAAGTGAAAAAAACATGATATGTGTTTATTATAATGAGTGTTGAGTATGTATAAAAATACACACATACACCATAGTGAGTGGGTATGTTGCAACTCCTGATGAATGGCATATAGCCATGAAAAGCGTTGAGTTTCCATGGGGTGCTCAGACAAGTTCAGATCATTACTTATTCAATGGGCCATATATACTTTTTATAAATCCAAGATTCATTGAGTACTATGCAATTATCAATGTGTATGTGTACTAGGGATGAGCCGAACACCCCCCGGTTCGGTTCGCACCAGAACCTGCGAACGTACCCAAAATTTGCACGAACGTTAGAACCCCATTGACGTCTATTGGACTCGAACGTTCAAAATCAAAAGTGCTCATTTTAAAGGCTAATTTGCATGGTATTGTCCTAAAAAGGGTTTGGGGACCCGGGTCCTACCCCAGGGGACATGTATCAATGCAAAAAAAACTTTTAAAAATGGCCGTTTTTTTCGGGAGCAGTGATTTTAATGATGCTTAAAGTAAAAAAAAAAAAAGGGAAATATTCCTTTAAATATCGTACCTGGGGTGTGTCTATAGTATGCCTGTAAAGTGGCACGTGTTTCCCGTGTTTAGAACAGTCCCTGCACAAAATGTCATTTTTAAAGGAAAAAATCTCATTTAAAACTGCGGGTTTAATGTAATGTCGGGTCCTGGCAATATGGATGAAAATCAGTGAGACAAATGGCATGGGTACCCCCCAGTCCATTACCAGGCCCTTTGGGTCTTGTATGAATATTAAGGTGAACCCCACACCCAAATTAAAATAAGGAAAGGTGTGGGGCCACCAGGCCCTATATACTCTGAACAGCAGTATACAGGTGGTGCAAACAAGACAGGGACTGTAGGTTTGTTGTTAAGTAGAATCTGTTTGTAATTTTGAACGGGTACATTTTTAATGTGTTTAGCTCCAGCCAAAAAATCTTTTTTTAAGCTTTTTGGAAAACATAGGGAAGGGTTATCACCCCTGTGACATTTGTTTTGCTGTCTTTCCTCCTCTTCAGAAGATTTCACCTCACTTTTTGTCCCAATGACAAATGTTTTTTGAAAATTTGGGTTTTTTTCCTATAAATGTTTTTCCTATATTAACTCTCACAGGAGAGAATTTGCCTTCCTAGGGGTAGATTTCATCTCACTTCCTGTTGTCTCCTTCCGTTTGCAAGTAGGAGTCGTTTGTAAGTTAGATGTTTGAAAGTAGGGGCCTGCCCTATATACTCAGCAGAAATTTGGGCCTTAGGTGTTGTTGTGGCCACAACACTGTAAGCCCTCACAGGGCCCTGCTGTGAAATATTAGATCAAGAACTGTAATTACATGCCCCTGTTGAACAAGTGCAGAAAAATTGGGCCTTTGGTGGTGGTGCTGGTGCCACAACACTGTAAGTTCTCACTCGCTCTTGGTGGGTGCAGAAATGGGCCCTGCTGTGAAATATTAGATCAAGAATTGTAATTACATGCCCCTGTTGAACAGGGACTGAAAAATTAGGCCTTAGGCACTGGTGCTGGTGCCACAACACTGCAACCCCTCACAGACACTCTAGTTGGAACGCAGGAACGAGCCCTGCTGCAAAGTATTGCATCAAAAATTGTAATTACACGCCCCTGTTAGACAGGGGCTGAAAAATTGGGCCTTAGGCACTGGTGCTGGTGCCACAACACTGCAACCCCTCACAGATACTCTAGTTGGATTGTTGAAATGAGCCCTGCTGCAAAGTATTGCATCAAAAATTGTAATTACACGCCCCTGTTAAACAAGGGCTGAAAAATTGGGCCTTAGGCACCGGTGCTGGTGCCACAACACTGCAACCCCTCACAGATACTCTAGTTGTAACGCAGAAACAAGCCCTGCTGCAAAGTATTGCATCAAAAATTGTAATTACATGCCCGTTAAACAGGGGCTGAAAAATTGTTCCTTAGGCACTGGTGGTGGCGCCCAGAACCAAAAATGTTCTTACAAGCGTGATGATTGAGGAGGAAGAGGATAATTACTCAGGGATAGTCACTCAGCATCAGCATAGGCAGTCTTTGAAGGGATCTGAGATTTCAAAAAAAATTATTCGGTTACATCAGCATCAGGTGCTTGGTAGCTGGTGGTGATCCAAGACTGATTTATTTTTATGAAGGTCAGTCGATCGACCGAGTCGGTGGACAGACGCACCCTGTCAAAGCCTCCAGCAGCACTGAATGTGCGTTCCGAAAGAATGCTGGATGCAGGACAGGCCAGTAGCTCAATTGCATACTGTGCAAGCTCTGGCCAGTGATCCATCCTTAAGACCCAGTAACCCAGAGGATTTTCGGTGGGAAAGGTGTCCAAGTCTGATCTTGCCCCTAGGTATTCCTGCACCATGTAAAACAGACGCTGGCGATGGTTGCTGGAACCGATCATACCTTGGGGCTGCAGACCAAAAAATTGTCTGAACGCATCGGTCAGACGGCCACCTTCTCCACCGCTCCTTCTTTGACTGACCAAAGCCTCAGCAACACGTTGTCCAGAAACAGGAGTTTGTAACCTCCCAGTCTCTGGGAACGCGTTGCACAGACCTTTCTGCAAGGCCTCCCGAAGATGTTTCATCCTCTGCTCCCTCTGCGATGGCAAGATAAGGTCCGCAACCTTACCCTTGTAATGTGGATCAAGGAGGGTTGCCAGCCAGTATTGGTCCTTCTCCTTGATACCACAAATACGAGGATTCTTACGCAGGCTTTGCAGGATCAGGGAGACTATGCAGCTTAGGTTTGCTGAGGCATTCGGTCCGGAGTCCTCTGGGTCACTAAGGACGACATGGTCCGCAGCCACCTCCTCCCAGCCACGTACAAGTCCATGTGTTTCTTGGGACTGATCCTTAAAGACTGCTGCTGATGCTGAGTGCCAGGCTCCACCTCCATACTGACACAATCTTCCTCCTCCTCCTCCTCCTCCTCTTCCTGTGTGATCGGCGGGCACGCAGGGACACTGTCTGGATAAAGGGGGCCTTGAGAGCTAAGGAAGTCCTCCTATTCCTGCCTCTGTTCTGCCTCAAGTGCCCTGTCCATTATTCCATGCAGCGTGTGCTCCAACAGGTGGACAAGAGGGACAGTGTCACTGATGCATGCACTGTCACTGCTCACCATCCTTGTGGCCTCCTCAAATGGTGACAGGACAGTGCATGCATCCCTGATCATGGCCCACTGGCGTGGGGAAAAAAAACAAGCTCCCCTGACCCTGTCCTGGTGCCATAGTCGCACAGGTACTCATTGATGGCCCTCTGCTGCGTGTGCAGCCGCTGCAGCATGGCCAACGTTGAGTTCCACCTGGTGGGCATGTCACAGATTAGGCGGTTCTTGGGCAGGTTAAACTCCATTTGGAGGTCTGCCAGCCGAGCACTGGCATTATATGACCGGCAGAAATGCACACAGACTTTCCTGGCCTGCCTCAGGACATCCTGTAAGCCCGGGTACCTGCCCAAGAACCGCTGCACCACCATATTAAGGACATGAGCCAAACAGGGCACATGGGTCATTTGTCCCTGTCGGAGGGCAGAGAGGAGGTTGGTGCCATTGTCGCAAACCACCATTCCTGCCTTAAGTTGGCGTGGCGTCAACCACCTCTGAACCTGCCCCTGCAGAGCTGACAGAACCTCTGCCCCAGTGTGACTCCTGTCCCCCAAGCACACCAGCTCAAGCACCGCGTGGCATCTTTTGGCCTGCGTACCTGCATAGCCCCTTGAATGGCTACAGAGCACCGCTGGTTCCGAGGACAAAGCACAGGAAGAGGCTATGGAGGAAGAAGAAGAGGAGGGGGTGGAGGAGAGAGGTGTGTCACAATCATTAGCATTTTGGAGGCGTGGTGGCGGAACAACCTCCAACACTACTGCACCTTGTCCTGCATCCTTCCCAGCTGCCAGCAGAGTCACCCAATGCGCCGTGAAACTTAGGTAACGTCCCTGTCCATGCCTGCTGGACCACCTTACCGCTGACCGCCCTGTCCAGCGAGGCATGGACATTGTCTTCCACATGTCGGTAGAGAGCCGGAATCGCCTTCCATGAGAAAAAGTGACGTTTGGGTACCTGCCACTGAGGAACCGCACATTCCACAAACTCACGGAAGGGGGCAGAGTCTACCAACTGAAAAGGCAGCAGTTGAAGTGCTAGCAATTTTGCCAAGCTAGCATTCAACTGCTGCGCATGTGGATGGCTGGGAGCAAACTTCTTTCGGCGGTGCAGCAGCTGGGGCAGGAAAATTTGCCTGGTACAATCTGACGTTGGTGTACCAAAAGCAGATTGCCCACAAGTACTTGGCTGTGACACACCTAATTCTACACCTTCATTCCTCTCAGTGCAGGTCTCAGAGAGGACTGAAGGTATAGTGGGGTTGGAGATCTCAGCTGATGAGGAGCAAGGAGAGGTCCTCTTTGTTCTTTGGTGTGGGTCTTTTAGATACACTTGCCAATGAACTGCATGGCAGGTAAACATATGTCTGGTCAAGCATGTGGTACCCAAGCGGGAGATGTTTTGGCCACTCGAGATACGCTTGAGACATATGTTGCAAATAGCAGCGGTGCGATCTGATGCACTCGTCTCAAAAAAGGCCCACACCAAAGAACTTTTTGAATAACGCGCAGAGACTGCAGCGCCCTGCACATGTGGAGCTTTGGGGTGTGATGCAGTCAATGTGCTGCCCTTAGGCTGGTCCTTGGAGGGCGTCCTGCCTGGTTGGTGATGTGCCGCCTCTTCCTCCTCCTCCTCTCTCCTATCAGGCACCCACGTTGAGTCAGTGACATCATCATCCCCTCCCTCCTCATCACTGGAGCAAACCTGGCAGTATGCTGCAGCAGGGGGAGCATGACTGCCAGATTGCTGTCCTTCTTGGGCACCCCCTCTGTCTGTGCTCATGTTACTGCCTTCATCGAGCTCAGTATCTTCATCAGAGCCTTCCAAACACTGGGCATCCTCCTGGAGCATGTACCCAACACTGTGGTCAAACAGTTCGAGGGACTCCTCAGGAGGACATGGTGGGGCTAGGGAAGGAGTCACTGATGACATTGAGCCGAGGGAAGAGGCCGCTGCTTTGCCAGACAAAGTACCCTGGGCATGGGTGAGAGAGGATGAGGAGGATGAGGACGGCTTGGTCATCCACTCGACCAAGTCTTTCGCATGTTGCGGCTCAACACGGCCAGCTGCCGAAAAAAAGGCCAAGCGTGTCCCACTGCCACGTGCTGATGAGGATGCACCGTCTCCACGACCAGCACTAGACACAGAGCCTGCTTGCCCTCTCTTATTGGCTTGTGACTGTCCGCCTCTCCTTCTTGGCCTTCCAAACATACTAATGGCCTGTAGCTACACTAAGCTGGGATAGATATATATATATATATATATATATATATATATATATATATATATATATATATATATATACTGATACTGCAGCTAGCAAAATCAACTGCCTGCCTGTAGTATGAGAACACCACCAACCTTCTACAGGTAGCTTTAGCTGAACACAGTGCAGAGCTCGCAAAAAACTAACTTGTAGCTTTTTTAGCTGCCTGCGGTAGTGATAGGATCAGGAAAACACCACCAACCTTCTACAGGTAGCTTTAGCTGAACACTGATTAGAGCTCGCAAAAAACTAACTTGTAGCTTTTTTAGCTGCCTGCGGTAGTGATAGGATCAGGAAAACACCACCAACCTTCTACTGGTAGCTTTAGCTGAACACTGTGCAGAGCTCGCAAAAAAATAACTTGTAGGTTTAGCTGGACACTGTGAGGAGGACGCACCCCACTAACTTGTAGTTTTAGCTGAACACTGTGAGCAGGACGCACTGCACTAACTTGTAGCTTTAGATGAACACTGTGCAGAGGTCTCACTACACTAACTTGTAGGTTTAGCTGAACACTGTGAGGTGGACGCACTGCACTAATTTGTAGTTTTAGCTGAACACTGTGAGCAGGACACACCGCACTAACTTGTAGGTTTAGCTGAACACTGTGAGGTGGACGCACCACACTAACTTGTAGTTTTAGCTGAACACTGTGAGCAGGACGCACAGCACTAACTTGTAGTTTTAGCTGAACACTGTGAGCAGCACGCACCGCACTAAAGTGTAGTTTTAGCTGAACACTGTGAGCAGGACGCACCGCACTAACTTGTAGTTTTAGCAGAAAACTGTGAGCAGGACGCAATGCACTAACTTGTAGCTTTAGATGAACACTGTGCAGAGGTCTCATTACACTAACTTGTAGGTTTAGCTTAACACTGTGAGGTGGACGCACCGCACTAACTTGTAGTTTAAGCTGAACACTGAGCAGGACGCACCGCACTAACTTGTAGCTTTAGCTGAACACTGTGAGCAGGACGCACCCCACTAACTTGTAGCTTTAGCTGAACACTGTGAGCAGGACGCACCGCACTAACTTGTAGCTTTAGATGAACACTGTGCAGAGGTCTCACTACACTAACTTGTAGGTTTAGCTGAACACTGTGAGGTGGACGCACCGCACTAACTTGTAGTTTTAGCTGAACACTGTGAGCAGGACACACCCCACTAACCTGTAGTTTTAGCTGAACACTGTGAGAAGGACGCACTGCACTAACTTGTAGCTTTAGATGAACACTGTGCAGAGGTCACACTACACTAACTTGTAAGTTTAGCTGAACACTGTTAGGTGGACCCACCGCACTAACTTGTAGTTTTAGCTGAACACTGTGAGCAGAACGCACCACAATAACTTGTAGTTTTAGCTGAACACTGTGAGCAGGACGCACCGCACTAACTTGTAGGTTTAGCTGAACACTATGAGGTGGACGCACCGCACTAACTTGTAGTTTTAGCTGAACACTGTGAGCAGGACGCACCGCACTAACTTGTAGGTTTAGCTGAACACTGTGAGGTGGACGCACCGCACTAACTTATAGTTTTAGCTGAACACTGAGCAGGACGCACCGCACTAACTTGTAGGTTTAGCTGAACACTGTGAGATGGACGCACCACACTAAATTGTAGTTTTAGCTGAACACTGTCAGCAGGACGCACAGCACTAACTTGTAGTTTTAGCTGAACACTGTGAGCAGGACGCATCGCACTAACTTGTAGTTTTAGCTGAACACTGTGATCAGGACGCACCCCACTAACTTGTAGTTTTAGCTGAACACTGTGAGCAGGACGCACTGCACTAACTTGTAGCTTTAGATGAACACTGTGCAGAGGTCTCACTACACTAACTTGTAGGTTTAGCTGAACACTGTGAGATGGACGCACCGTACTAACTTGTAGTTTTAGCTGAACACTGTGCGCAGGACGCACCCCACTAACTTGTAGTTTTAGCTGAACACTGTGAGCAGGACGCACTGCACTAACTTGTAGCTTTAGATGAACACTGTGCAGAGGTCTCACTACACTAACTTGTAGGTTTAGCTAAACACTGTGAGGTGGACGCACCGCACTAACTTGTAGTTTTAGCTGAACACTGTGAGCAGGACGCACCGCACTAACTTGTAGTTTTATCTGAACACTGTGAGCAGGACGCACTGCACTAACTTGTAGTTTTAGCTGAACACTGTGAGCAGGACGCACCGCACTAACTTGTAGTTTTAGCTGAACACTGTGATCAGGACGCACCCCACTAACTTGTAGTTTTAGCTGAACACTGTGAGCAGGACGCACTGCACTAACTTGTAGCTTTAGATGAACACTGTGCAGAGGTCTCACTACACTAACTTGTAGGTTTATCTGAACACTGTGAGGTGGACGCACCGCACTAACTTGTAGTTTTAGCTGAACACTGTGAGCAGGACGCACCGCACTAACTTGTAGTTTTATCTGAACACTGTGAGCAGGACGCACTGCACTAACTTGTAGTTTTACCTGAACACTGTGAGCAGGACGCACCACACTAACTTGTAGTTTTAGCTGAACACTGTGAGCAGGACGCACAGCACTAACTTGTAGTTTTAGCTGAACACTGTGAGCAGGACGCACCGCACTAACTTGTAGCTTTAGATGAACACTGTGCAGAGGTCTCACTACACTAACTTGTAGGTTTAGCTGAACACTGTGAGATGGACGCACCGCACTAACTTGTAGTTTTAGCTGAACACTGTGAGCAGGACGCACAGCACTAACTTGTAGTTTTAGCTGAACACTGTGAGCAGGATGCACCGCACTAACTTGTAGTTTTAGCTGAACACTGTGAGCAGGACGCATCGCACTAACTTGTAGTTTTAGCTGAACACTGTGATCAGGACGCACCCCACTAACTTGTAGTTTTAGATGAACACTGTGAGCAGGACGCACTGCACTAACTTGTAGCTTTAGATGAACACTGTGCAGAGGTCTCACTACACTAACTTGTAGGTTTATCTGAACACTGTGAGGTGGACGCACCGCACTAACTTGTAGTTTTAGCTGAACACTGTGAGCAGGACGCATCGCACTAACTTGTAGTTTTAGCTGAACACTGTGATCAGGACGCACCCCACTAACTTGTAGTTTTAGCTGAACACTGTGAGCAGGACGCACTGCACTAACTTGTAGCTTTAGATGAACACTGTGCAGAGGTCTCACTACACTAACTTGTAGGTTTATCTGAACACTGTGAGGTGGACGCACCGCACTAACTTGTAGTTTTAGCTGAACACTGTGAGCAGGACGCACCGCACTAACTTGTAGTTTTATCTGAACACTGTGAGCAGGACGCACCGCACTAACTTGTAGTTTTAGATGAACACTGTGAGCAGGACGCACTGCACTAACTTGTAGCTTTAGATGAACACTGTGCAGAGGTCTCACTACACTAACTTGTAGGTTTATCTGAACACTGTGAGGTGGACGCACCGCACTAACTTGTAGTTTTAGCTGAACACTGTGAGCAGGACGCATCGCACTAACTTGTAGTTTTAGCTGAACACTGTGATCAGGACGCACCCCACTAACTTGTAGTTTTAGCTGAACACTGTGAGCAGGACGCACTGCACTAACTTGTAGCTTTAGATGAACACTGTGCAGAGGTCTCACTACACTAACTTGTAGGTTTATCTGAACACTGTGAGGTGGAACGCACCGCACTAACTTGTAGTTTTAGCTGAACACTGTGAGCAGGACGCACCGCACTAACTTGTAGTTTTATCTGAACACTGTGAGCAGGACGCACCGCACTAACTTGTAGTTTTAGCTGAACACTGTGAGCAGGACGCACCGCACTAACTTGTAGTTTTAGCTGAACACTGTGCGCAGGACGCACCCCACTAACTTGTAGTTTTAGCTGAACACTGTGAGCAGGACGCACTGCACTAACTTGTAGCTTTAGATGAACACCGTGCAGAGGTCTCACTACACTAACGTGTAGGTTTAGCTGAACACTGTGAGATGGACGCACCGCACTAACTTGTAGTTTTAGCTGAACACTGTGAGCAGGACGCACAGCACTAACTTGTAGTTTTAGCTGAACACTGTGAGCAGGACGCACCGCACTAACTTGTAGTTTTAGCTGAACACTGTGAGCAGGACGCACCCCACTAACTTGTAGTTTTAGCTGAACACTGTGAGCAGGACGCACCCCACTAACTTGTAGTTTTAGCTGAACACTGTGAGCAGGGCGCAATGCACGAACTTGTAGCTTTAGATGAACACTGTGCAGAGGTCTCACTACACTAACTTGTAGGTTTAGCTGAACACTGTGAGGTGGACACACCGCACTAACTTGTAGTTTTAGCTGAACACTGTGAGCAGGACGCACAGCACTAACTTGTAGTTTTAGCTGAACACTGTGAGCAGGACGCACTGCACTAACTTGTAGTTTTAGCTGAACACTGTGAGCAGGACGCACCCCACAAACTTGTAGTTTTAGCTGAACACTGTGAGAAGGACGCACTGCACTAACTTGTAGCTTTAGATGAACACTGTGCAGAGGTCTCATTACACTAACTTGTAAGTTTAGCTGAACACTGTGAGGTGGACGCACTGCACCAACTTGTAGTTTTAGCTGAACACTGTGAGCAGAACGCACCGCACTAACTTGTAGTTTTAGCTTAACACTGTGAGCAGGACGCACTGCACTAACTTGTAGCTTTAGATGAACACTGTGCAGAGGTCTCACTACACTAACGTGTAGGTTTAGCTGAACACTGTGAGATGGACGCACCGCACTAACTTGTAGTTTTAGCTGAACACTGTGAGCAGGACGCACAGCACTAACTTGTAGTTTTAGCTGAACACTGTGAGCAGGACGCACCGCACTAACTTGTAGTTTTAGCAGGACGCACAGCACTAACTTGTAGTTTTAGCTGAACACTGTGAGCAGGACGCACCGTACTAACTTGTAGCTTTAGATGAACACTGTGCAGAGGTCTCACTACACTAACTTGTAGGTTTAGCTGAACACTGTGAGGTGGACGCACCGCACTAACTTGTAGTTTTAGCTGAACACTGTGAGCATGACGCACCGCACTAACTTTTAGTTTTAGCTGAACACCGTGAGCAGGACGCACTGCACTAACTTGTAGTTTTAGCTGAACACTGTGAGCAGGACGCATCGCACTAACTTGTAGTTTTAGCTGAACACTGTGATCAGGACGCACCCCACTAACTTGTAGTTTTAGCTGAACACTGTGAGCAGGACGCACCGCACTAACTTGTAGCTTTAGATGAACACTGTGCAGAGGTCTCACTACACTAACTTGTAGGTTTAGCTGAACACTGTGAGATGGACGCACCGCACTAACTTGTAGTTTTAGCTGAACACTGTGAGCAGGACGCACAGCACTAACTTGTAGTTTTAGCTGAACACTGTGAGCAGGATGCACCGCACTAACTTGTAGTTTTATCTGAACACTGTGAGCAGGACGCACTGCACTAACTTGTAGTTTTACCTGAACACTGTGAGCAGGACGCCACCACACTAACTTGTAGTTTTAGCTGAACACTGTGAGCAGGACGCACAGCACTAACTTGTAGTTTTAGCTGACACTGTGAGCAGGACGCACCGCACTAACTTGTAGCTTTAGATGAACACTGTGCAGAGGTCTCACTACACTAACTTGTAGGTTTAGCTGAACACTGTGAGATGGACGCACCGCACTAACTTGTAGTTTTAGCTGAACACTGTGCGCAGGATGCACCCCACTAACTTGTAGTTTTAGCTGAACACTGTGAGCAGGACGCACTGCACTAACTTGTAGCTTTAGATGAACACTGTGCAGAGGTCTCACTACACTAACTTGTAGGTTTAGCTGAACACTGTGAGATGGACGCACCGCACTAACTTGTAGTTTTAGCTGAACACTGTGAGCAGGACGCACAGCACTAACTTGTAGTTTTAGCTGAACACTGTGAGCAGGATGCACCGCACTAACTTGTAGTTTTAGCTGAACACTGTGAGCAGGACACACAGCACTAACTTGTAGTTTTAGCTGAACACTGTGAGCAGGATGCACCGCACTAACTTGTAGTTTTAGATGAACACTGTGCAGAGGTCTCATTACACTAACTTGTAAGTTTAGCTGAACACTGTGAGGTGGACGCACTGCACCAACTTGTAGTTTTAGCTGAACACTGTGAGCAGAACGCACCGCACTAACTTGTAGTTTTAGCTTAACACTGTGAGCAGGACGCACTGCACTAACTTGTAGCTTTAGATGAACACTGTGCAGAGTTCTCACTACACTAACTTGTAGGTTTAGCTAAACACTGTGAGGTGGACGCACCGCACTAACTTGTAGTTTTAGCTGAACACTGTGAGCAGGACGCACCGCACTAACTTGTAGTTTTATCTGAACACTGTGAGCAGGACGCATCGCACTAACTTGTAGTTTTAGCTGAACACTGTGAGCAGGACACACCGCACTAGCTTGTAGTTTTAGCTGAACACTGTGAGCAGGATGCACCGCACTAACTTGTAGTTTTAGCTGAACACTGTGAGCAGGACGCACCGCACTAACTTGTAGTTTTAGCTGAACACTGTGAGCAGGACGCACCCCACTAACTTGTAGTTTTAGCAGAAAACTGTGAGCAGGACGCAATGCACTAACTTGTAGCTTTAGATGAACACTGTGCAGAGGTCTCATTACACTAACTTGTAGGTTTAGCTGAACACTGTGAGGTGGACGCACCGCACTAACTTGTAGTTTAAGCTGAACACTGAGCAGGACGCACCGCACTAACTTGTAGTTTAAGCTGAACAATGTGAGCAGGACGCACTGCACTAACTTGTAGGTTTAGCTGAACACTGTGAGGTGGACGCACCGCACTAACTTGTAGTTTTAGCTGAACACTGTGAGCAGGACGCATCGCACTAACTTGTAGTTTTAGCTGAACACTGTGATCAGGACGCACCCCACTAACTTGTAGTTTTAGCTGAACACTGTGAGCAGGACGCACTGCACTAACTTGTAGCTTTAGATGAACACTGTGCAGAGGTCTCACTACACTAACTTGTAGGTTTATCTGAACACTGTGAGGTGGACGCACCGCACTAACTTGTAGTTTTAGCTGAACACTGTGAGCAGGACGCACCGCACTAACTTGTAGTTTTATCTGAACACTGTGAGCAGGACGCACTGCACTAACTTGTAGTTTTAGCTGAACACTGTGAGCAGGACGCACCGCACTAACTTGTAGTTTTAGCTGAACACTGTGAGCAGGACGCATCGCACTAACTTGTAGTTTTAGCTGAACACTGTGATCAGGACGCACCCCACTAACTTGTAGTTTTAGATGAACACTGTGAGCAGGACGCACTGCACTAACTTGTAGCTTTAGATGAACACTGTGCAGAGGTCTCACTACACTAACTTGTAGCTTTAGATGAACACTGTGAGGTGGACGCACCGCACTAACTTGTAGTTTTAGCTGAACACTGTGAGCAGGACGCACAGCACTAACTTGTAGTTTTAGCTGAACACTGTGAGCAGGATGCACCGCACTAACTTGTAGTTTTATCTGAACACTGTGAGCAGGACGCACAGCACTAACTTGTAGTTTTAGCTGAACACTGTGAGCAGGATGCACCGCACTAACTTGTAGTTTTAGCTGAACACTGTGAGCAGGACGCACCCCACTAACTTGTAGTTTTAGCTGAACACTGTGAGCAGGACGCACCCCACTAACTTGCAGTTTTAGCTGAACACTGTGAGAAGGACGTTCTGCACTAACTTGTAGCTTTAGATGAACAATGTACAGAGGTCTCATTACACTAACTTGTAAGTTTAGCTGAACACTGTGAGGTGGACGCACTGCACCAACTTGTAGTTTTAGCTGAACACTGTGAGCAGAACGCACCGCACTAACTTGTAGTTTTATCTGAACACTGAGCAGGACGCACTGCACTAACTTGTAGTTTTACCTGAACACTGTGAGCAGGACGCACCACACTAACTTGTAGTTTTAGCTGAACACTGTGAGCAGGACGCACCGCACTAACTTGTAGTTTTATCTGAACACTGTGAGCAGGACGCACTGCACTAACTTGTAGTTTTAGCTGAACACTGTGAGCAGGACGCACCGCACTAACTTGTAGTTTTAGCTGAACACTGTGATCAGGACGCACCCCACTAACTTGTAGTTTTAGCTGAACACTGTGAGCAGGACGCACTGCACTAACTTGTAGCTTTAGATGAACACTGTGCAGAGGTCTCACTACACTAACTTGTAGGTTTATCTGAACACTGTGAGGTGGACGCACCGCACTAACTTGTAGTTTTAGCTGAACACTGTGAGCAGGACGCACCGCACTAACTTGTAGTTTTATCTGAACACTGTGAGCAGGACGCACTGCACTAACTTGTAGTTTTACCTGAACACTGTGAGCAGGACGCACCACACTAACTTGTAGTTTTAGCTGAACACTGTGAGCAGGACGCACAGCACTAACTTGTAGTTTTAGCTGAACACTGTGAGCAGGACGCACCGCACTAACTTGTAGCTTTAGATGAACACTGTGCAGAGGTCTCACTACACTAACTTGTAGGTTTAGCTGAACACTGTGAGATGGACGCACCGCACTAACTTGTAGTTTTAGCTGAACACTGTGAGCAGGACGCACAGCACTAACTTGTAGTTTTAGCTGAACACTGTGAGCAGGATGCACCGCACTAACTTGTAGTTTTAGCTGAACACTGTGAGCAGGACGCACAGCACTAACTTGTAGTTTTAGCTGAACACTGTGAGCAGGATGCACCGCACTAACTTGTAGTTTTAGCTGAACACTGTGAGCAGGACGCACCCCACTAACTTGTAGTTTTAGCTGAACACTGTGAGCAGGACGCACCCCACTAACTTGTAGTTTTAGCTGAACACTGTGAGAAGGACGCACTGCACTAACTTGTAGCTTTAGATGAACAATGTGCAGAGGTCTCATTACACTAACTTGTAAGTTTAGCTGAACACTGTGAGGTGGACGCACTGCACCAACTTGTAGTTTTAGCTGAACACTGTGAGCAGAACGCACCGCACTAACTTGTAGGTTTAGCTGAACACTGTGAGGTGGACGCACCACACTAACTTGTAGTTTTAGCTGAACACTGTGAGCAGGACGCACAGCACTAACTTGCAGTTTTAGCTGAACACTGTGAGCAGGATGCACCACACTAACTTGTAGTTTTAGTTGAACACTGTGAGCAGGACGCACCCCACTAACTTGTAGTTTTAGCTGAACACTGTGAGCAGGACGCACCCCACTAACTTGTAGTTTTAGCAGAAAACTGTGAGCAGGACGCAATGCACTAACTTGCAGCTTTAGATGAACACTGTGCAGAGGTCTCATTACACTAACTTGTAGGTTTAGCTAAACACTGTGAGGTGGACGCACCGCACTAACTTGTAGTTTAAGTTGAACACTGAGCAGGACGCACCGCACTAACTTGTAGTTTAAGCTGAACACTGTGAGCAGGACGCACCGCACTAAATTGTAGGTTTAGCTGAACACTGTGAGGTGGACGCACCGCACTAACTTGTAGTTTTAGCTGAACACTGTGAGCAGGACGCACCCCACTAACTTGTAGTTTTAGCTGAACACTGTGAGCAGGACGCACCCCACTAACTTGTAGCTTTAGCTGAACACTGTGAGCAGGACGCACCGCACTAACTTGTAGCTTTAGATGAACACTGTGCAGAGGTCTCACTACACTAACTTGTAGGTTTAGCTGAACACTGTGAGGTGGACGCACCGCACTAACTTGTAGTTTTAGCTGAACACTTTGAGGTGGACGCACCGCACTAACTTGTAGTTTTAGCTGAACACTGTGAGCATGACGCACCGCACTAACTTTTAGTTTTAGCTGAACACCGTGAGCAGGACGCACTGCACTAACTTGTAGTTTTAGCTGAACACTGTGAGCAGGACGCATCGCACTAACTTGTAGTTTTAGCTGAACACTGTGATCAGGATGCACCCCACTAACTTGTAGTTTTAGCTGAACACTGTGAGCAGGACGCACTGCACTAACTTGTAGCTTTAGATGAACACTGTGCAGAGGTCTCACTACACTAACTTGTAGGTTTATCTGAACACTGTGAGGTGGACGCACCGCACTAACTTGTAGTTTTAGCTGAACACTGTGAGCAGGACGCACCACACTAACTTGTAGTTTTATCTGAACACTGTGAGCAGGACGCACCGCACTAACTTGTAGTTTTAGCTGAACACTGTGAGCAGGACGCACCGCACTAACTTGTAGTTTTAGCTGAACACTGTGCGCAGGACGCACCCCACTAACAGGTAGTTTTAGCTGAACACTGTGAGCAGGACACACTGCACTAACTTGTAGCTTTAGATGAACACTGTGCAGAGGTCTCACTACACTAACTTGTAGGTTTAGCTGAACACTGTGAGCAGGACGCACCCCACTAACTTGCAGTTTTAGCTGAACACTGTGAGAAGGACGTTCTGCACTAACTTGTAGCTTTAGATGAACAATGTACAGAGGTCTCATTACACTAACTTGTAAGTTTAGCTGAACACTGTGAGGTGGACGCACTGCACCAACTTGTAGTTTTAGCTGAACACTGTGAGCAGAACGCACCGCACTAACTTGTAGTTTTATCTGAACACTGAGCAGGACGCACTGCACTAACTTGTAGTTTTACCTGAACACTGTGAGCAGGACGCACCACACTAACTTGTAGTTTTAGCTGAACACTGTGAGCAGGACGCACCGCACTAACTTGTAGTTTTATCTGAACACTGTGAGCAGGACGCACTGCACTAACTTGTAGTTTTAGCTGAACACTGTGAGCAGGACGCACCGCACTAACTTGTAGTTTTAGCTGAACACTGTGATCAGGACGCACCCCACTAACTTGTAGTTTTAGCTGAACTGTGAGCAGGACGCACTGCACTAACTTGTAGCTTTAGATGAACACTGTGCAGAGGTCTCACTACACTAACTTGTTGGTTTATCTGAACACTGTGAGGTGGACGCACCGCACTAACTTGTAGTTTTAGCTGAACACTGTGAGCAGGACGCACCGCACTAACTTGTAGTTTTATCTGAACACTGTGAGCAGGACGCACTGCACTAACTTGTAGTTTTACCTGAACACTGTGAGCAGGACGCACCACACTAACTTGTAGTTTTAGCTGAACACTGTGAGCAGGACGCACAGCACTAACTTGTAGTTTTAGCTGAACACTGTGAGCAGGACGCACCGCACTAACTTGTAGCTTTAGATGAACACTGTGCAGAGGTCTCACTACACTAACTTGTAGGTTTAGCTGAACACTGTGAGATGGACGCACCGCACTAACTTGTAGTTTTAGCTGAACACTGTGAGCAGGACGCACAGCACTAACTTGTAGTTTTAGCTGAACACTGTGAGCAGGATGCACCGCACTAACTTGTAGTTTTAGCTGAACACTGTGAGCAGGACGCACAGCACTAACTTGTAGTTTTAGCTGAACACTGTGAGCAGGATGCACCGCACTAACTTGTAGTTTTAGCTGAACACTGTGAGCAGGACGCACCCCACTAACTTGTAGTTTTAGCTGAACACTGTGAGCAGGACGCACCCCACTAACTTGTAGTTTTAGCTGAACACTGTGAGAAGGACGCACTGCACTAACTTGTAGCTTTAGATGAACAATGTGCAGAGGTCTCATTACACTAACTTGTAAGTTTAGCTGAACACTGTGAGGTGGACGCACTGCACCAACTTGTAGTTTTAGCTGAACACTGTGAGCAGAACGCACCGCACTAACTTGTAGGTTTAGCTGAACACTGTGAGGTGGACGCACCACACTAACTTGTAGTTTTAGCTGAACACTGTGAGCAGGACGCACAGCACTAACTTGCAGTTTTAGCTGAACACTGTGAGCAGGATGCACCACACTAACTTGTAGTTTTAGTTGAACACTGTGAGCAGGACGCACCCCACTAACTTGTAGTTTTAGCTGAACACTGTGAGCAGGACGCACCCCACTAACTTGTAGTTTTAGCAGAAAACTGTGAGCAGGACGCAATGCACTAACTTGCAGCTTTAGATGAACACTGTGCAGAGGTCTCATTACACTAACTTGTAGGTTTAGCTAAACACTGTGAGGTGGACGCACCGCACTAACTTGTAGTTTAAGTTGAACACTGAGCAGGACGCACCGCACTAACTTGTAGTTTAAGCTGAACACTGTGAGCAGGACGCACCGCACTAAATTGTAGGTTTAGCTGAACACTGTGAGGTGGACGCACCGCACTAACTTGTAGTTTTAGCTGAACACTGTGAGCAGGACGCACCCCACTAACTTGTAGTTTTAGCTGAACACTGTGAGCAGGACGCACCCCACTAACTTGTAGCTTTAGCTGAACACTGTGAGCAGGACGCACCGCACTAACTTGTAGCTTTAGATGAACACTGTGCAGAGGTCTCACTACACTAACTTGTAGGTTTAGCTGAACACTGTGAGGTGGACGCACCGCACTAACTTGTAGTTTTAGCTGAACACTTTGAGGTGGACGCACCGCACTAACTTGTAGTTTTAGCTGAACACTGTGAGCATGACGCACCGCACTAACTTTTAGTTTTAGCTGAACACCGTGAGCAGGACGCACTGCACTAACTTGTAGTTTTAGCTGAACACTGTGAGCAGGACGCATCGCACTAACTTGTAGTTTTAGCTGAACACTGTGATCAGGATGCACCCCACTAACTTGTAGTTTTAGCTGAACACTGTGAGCAGGACGCACTGCACTAACTTGTAGCTTTAGATGAACACTGTGCAGAGGTCTCACTACACTAACTTGTAGGTTTATCTGAACACTGTGAGGTGGACGCACCGCACTAACTTGTAGTTTTAGCTGAACACTGTGAGCAGGACGCACCACACTAACTTGTAGTTTTATCTGAACACTGTGAGCAGGACGCACCGCACTAACTTGTAGTTTTAGCTGAACACTGTGAGCAGGACGCACCGCACTAACTTGTAGTTTTAGCTGAACACTGTGCGCAGGACGCACCCCACTAACAGGTAGTTTTAGCTGAACACTGTGAGCAGGACACACTGCACTAACTTGTAGCTTTAGATGAACACTGTGCAGAGGTCTCACTACACTAACTTGTAGGTTTAGCTGAACACTGTGAGATGGACGCACCGCACTAACTTGTAGTTTTAGCTGAACACTGTGAGAAGGACGCACTGCACTAACTTGTAGCTTTAGATGAACACTGTGCAGAGGTCTCATTACACTAACTTGTAAGTTTAGCTGAACACTGTGAGGTGGACGCACTGCACCAACTTGTAGTTTTAGCTGAACACTGTGAGCAGAACGCACCGCACTAACTTGTAGTTTTAGCTGAACACTGTGAGCAGGACGCACTGCACTAACTTGTAGCTTTAGATGAACACTGTGCAGAGTTCTCACTACACTAACTTGTAGGTTTAGCTAAACACTGTGAGGTGGACGCACCGCAATAACTTGTAGTTTTAGCTGAACACTGTGAGCAGGACGCACCGCACTAACTTGTAGTTTTATCTGAACACTGTGAGCAGGACGCATCGCACTAACTTGTAGTTTTAGCTGAACACTGTGAGCAGGACGCACCGCATTAACTTGTAGTTTTAGCTGAACACTGTGAGCAGGACGCACCGCACTAACTTGTAGTTTTAGCTGAACACTGTGAGCAGGACGCACCGCACTAACTTGTAGTTTTAGCTGAACACTGTGAGCAGGACGCACTGCACTAACTTGTAGCTTTAGATGAACACTGTGCAGAGTTCTCACTACACTAACTTGTAGGTTTAGATAAACACTGTGAGGTGGACGCACCGCACTAACTTGTAGTTTTAGCTGAACACTGTGAGCAGGACGCACCGCACTAACTTGTAGTTTTATCTGAACACTGTGAGCAGGACGCATCGCACTAACTTGTAGTTTTAGCTGAACACTGTGAGCAGGACGCACCGCACTAACTTGTAGTTTTAGCTGAACACTGTGAGCAGGACGCACCGCACTAACTTGTAGTTTTAGCTGAACACTGTGAGCAGGACGCACTGCACTAACTTGTAGCTTTAGATGAACACTGTGCAGAGGTCTCACTACACTAACTTGTAGGTTTAGCTGAACACTGTGAGGTGGACGCACCGCACTAACTTGTAGTTTTAGCTGAACACTGTGAGCAGGACACACCGCACTAACTTGTAGGTTTAGCTGAACACTGTGAGGTGGACGCACCACACTAACTTGTAGTTTTAGCTGAACACTGTGAGCAGGATGCACAGCACTAACTTGTAGTTTTAGCTGAACACTGTGAGCAGGACGCACCGCACTAACTTGTAGTTTTAGCTGAACACTGTGAGCAGGACGCACCCCACTAACTTGTAGTTTTAGCTGAACACTGTGAGCAGGACGCACCCCACTAACTTGTAGTTTTAGCAGAAAACTGTGAGCAGGACGCAATGCACTAACTTGTAGCTTTAGATGAACACTGTGCAGAGGTCTCATTACACTAACTTGTAGGTTTAGCTGAACACTGTGAGGTGGACGCACCGCACTAACTTGTAATTTAAGTTGAACACTGAGCAGGACGCACCGCACTAACTTGTAGGTTTAGCTGAACACTGTGAGGTGGACGCACCGCACTAACTTGTAGTTTTAGCTGAACACTGAGCAGGACGCACCGCACTAACTTGTAGTTTTAGCTGAACACTGTGAGCTGGACGCACCCCACTAACTTGTAGCTTTAGCTGAACACTGTGAGCAGGATGCACCGCACTAACTTGTAGCTTTAGATGAACACTGTGCAGAGGTCTCACTACACTAACTTGTAGGTTTAGCTGAACACTGTGAGGTGGACGCACCGCACTAACTTGTAGTTTTAGCTGAACACTGTGAGGTGGACGCACCGCACTAACTTGTAGTTTTAGCTGAACACTGTGAGCATGACGCACCGCACTAACTTTTAGTTTTAGCTGAACACTGTGAGCAGGACGCACCACACTAACTTGTAGTTGTAGCTGAACACTGTGAGCAGGACGCACCCCACTAACTTGTAGTTTTAGCTGAACACTGTGAGAAGGATGCACTGCACTAACTTGTAGGTTTAGCTGAACACTGTGAGGTGGACGCACCGCACTAACTTGTAGTTTTAGCTGAACACTGTGAGCAGGACGCACTGCACTAACTTGTAGTTTTAGCTGAACACTGTGAGCAGGACGCACCGCACTAACTTGTAGTTTTAGCTGAACATTGTGAGCAGGACGCACCCCACAAACTTGTAGTTTTAGCTGAACACTGTGAGAAGGACGCACTGCACTAACTTGTAGCTTTAGATGAACACTGTGCAGAGGTCTCATTACACTAACTTGTAAGTTTAGCTGAACACTGTGAGGTGGACGCACTGCACCAACTTGTAGTTTTAGCTGAACACTGTGAGCAGAACGCACGCACTAACTTGTAGTTTTAGCTGAACACTGTGAGCAGGACGCACTGCACTAACTTGTAGCTTTAGATGAACACTGTGCAGAGGTCTCACTACACTAACTTGTAGGTTTAGCTGAACACTGTGAGGTGGACGCACCGCACTAACTTGTAGTTTTAGCTGAACACTGTGAGCAGGACACACCGCACTAACTTGTAGGTTTAGCTGAACACTGTGAGGTGGACGCACCACACTAACTTGTAGTTTTAGCTGAACACTGTGAGCAGGACGCACAGCACTAACTTGTAGTTTTAGCTGAACACTGTGTGCGGACGCACCCCACTAACTTATAGTTTTAGTTGAACACTGTGAGCAGGACGCACCCCACTAACTTGTAGTTTTAGCTGAACACTGTGAGCAGGACGCACCCCACTAACTTGTAGTTTTAGCAGAAAACTGTGAGCAGGACGCAATGCACTAACTTGTAGCTTTAGATGAACACTGTGCAGAGGTCTCATTACACTAACTTGTAGGTTTAGCTGAACACTGTGAGGTGGACGCACCGCACTAACTTGTAGTTTAAGTTGAACACTGAGCAGGACGCACCGCACTAACTTGTAGTTTAAGCTGAACACTGTGAGCAGGACGCACCGCACTAACTTGTAGGTTTAGCTGAACACTGTGAGGTGGACGCATCGCACTAACTTGTAGTTTTAGCTGAACACTGTGAGCAGGACGCACCCCACTAACTTGTAGTTTTAGCTGAACACTGTGAGCAGGACGCACCCCACTAACTTGTAGCTTTAGCTGAACACTGTGAGCAGGACGCACCGCACTAACTTGTAGCTTTAGATGAACACTGTGCAGAGGTCTCACTACACTAACTTGTAGGTTTAGCTGAACACTGTGAGGTGGACGCACCGCACTAACTTGTAGTTTTAGCTGAACACTGTGAGGTGGACGCACCGCACTAACTTGTAGTTTTAACTGAACACTGTGAGCATGACGCATCGCACTAACTTGTAGTCTTAGCTGAACACTGTGATCAGGACGCACCCCACTAACTTGTAGTTTTAGCTGAACACTGTGAGCAGGACGCACTGCACTAACTTGTAGCTTTAGATGAACACTGTGCAGAGGTCTCACTACACTAACTTGTAGGTTTATCTGAACACTGTGAGGTGGACGCACCGCACTAACTTGTAGTTTTAGCTGAACACTGTGAGCAGGACGCACCACACTAACTTGTAGTTTTATCTGAACACTGTGAGCAGGACGCACCACACTAACTTGTAGTTTTAGCTGAACACTGTGAGCAGGACGCACTGCACTAACTTGTAGCTTTAGATGAACACTGTGCAGAGTTCTCACTACACTAACTTGCAGGTTTAGCTGAACACTGTGAGATGGACGCACCGCACTAACTTGTAGTTTTAGCTGAACACTGTGAGCAGGACGCACAGCACTAACTTGTAGTTTTAGCTGAACACTGTGAGCAGGACGCACTGCACTAACTTGTAGTTTTAGCTGAACACTGTGAGCAGGACGCACCCCACTAACTTGTAGTTTTAGCTGAACACTGTGAGCAGGACGTAATGCACTAACTTGTAGCTTTAGATGAACACTGTGCAGAGGTCTCACTACACTAACTTGTAGGTTTAGCTGAACACTGTGAGGTGGACACACCGCACTAACTTGTAGTTTTAGCTGAACACTGTGAGAAGGACGCACTGCACTAACTTGTAGCTTTAGATGAACACTGTGCAGAGGTCTCATTACACTAACTTGTAAGTTTAGCTGAACACTGTGAGGTGGACGCACTGCACCAACTTGTAGTTTTAGCTGAACACTGTGAGCAGAACGCACCGCACTAACTTGTAGTTTTAGCTGAACACTGTGAGCAGGACGCACTGCACTAACTTGTAGCTTTAGATGAACACTGTGCAGAGTTCTCACTACACTAACTTGTAGGTTTAGCTAAACACTGTGAGGTGGACGCACCGCACTAACTTGTAGTTTTAGCTGAACACTGTGAGCAGGACGCACCGCACTAACTTGTAGTTTTATCTGAACACTGTGAGCAGGACGCATCGCACTAACTTGTAGTTTTAGCTGAACACTGTGAGCAGGACGCACCGCACTAACTTGTAGTTTTAGCTGAACACTGTGAGCAGGACGCACTGCACTAACTTGTAGCTTTAGATGAACACTGTGCAGAGGTCTCACTACACTAACTTGTAGGTTATCTGAACACTGTGAGGTGGACGCACCGCACTAACTTGTAGTTTTAGCTGAACACTGTGAGCAGGACACACCGCACTAACTTGTAGGTTTAGCTGAACACTGTGAGGTGGACGCACCACACTAACTTGTAGTTTTAGCTGAACACTGTGAGCAGGATGCACAGCACTAACTTGTAGTTTTAGCTGAACACTGTGAGCAGGACGCACCGCACTAACTTGTAGTTTTAGCTGAACACTGTGAGCAGGACGCACCCCACTAACTTGTAGTTTTAGCTGAACACTGTGAGCAGGACGCACCCCACTAACTTGTAGTTTTAGCTGAACACTGTGAGCAGGACGCAATGCACTAACTTGTAGCTTTAGATGAACACTAGGGATGAGCCGAACACCCCCCGGTTCGGTTCGCACCAGAACCCGCGAACGGACCGCAAGTTCGCACGAACGTTAGAACCCCATTGACGTCTATGGGACTCGAACGTTCGAAATCAAAAGTGCTCATTTTAAAGGCTAATTTGCATGGTATTGTCCTAAAAAGGGTGTGGGGACCCGGGTCCTACCCCAGGGGACATGTATCAATGCAAAAAAAACTTTTAAAAACGGGCGTTTTTTCGGGAGCAGTGATTTTAATGATGCTTAAAGTAAAAAAAAAAAAAGTGAAATATTCCTTTAAATATCGTACCTGGGGGGTGTCTATAGTATGCCTGTAAAGTGACGCGTGTTTCCCATGTTTAGAACAGTCCCTGCACCAAATGTCATTTTTAAAGGAAAAAATCTCATTTAAAACTGCTTGCGGGTTTAATGTCATGTCGGGTCCTGGCAATATGGATGAAAATCAGTGAGACAAACGGCATGGGTACCCCCAGTCCATTACCAGGCCCTTTGGGTCTTGTATGGATATTAAGGGGAACCCCGCACCCAAATTAAAATAAGGAAAGGTCCCTATATACTCTGAACAGCAGTATACAGGCGGTGCAAACAAGACAGGGACTGTAGGTTTGTTGTTAAGTAGAATCTGTTTGTAATTTTGAACATTTTTAACGTGTTTAGCTCCAGCCAAAAAATCTTTTCTAAGCTTTTTGGAAAACATAGGGAAGGGTTATCACCCCTGTGACATTTGTTTTGCGTCTTTCCTCCTCTTCAGAAGATTTCACCTCACTTTTTTGTCCCAATGAAAAATGTTTTTTGAAAATTTGGGTTTTTTTGTGGAACAAGGATTGGAAAGCATCAGTGGAAAGGAGAAATTGTTTTCCCATATTAACTCTTACATGAGAGAATTTCCCTTCCTAGGGGTAGATTTCATCTCACTTCCTGTTGTCTCCTTCCGTTTGCAAGTAGGAGTCGTTTGTAAGTTAGATGTTTGAAAGTAGGGTCCTGCCCTATATACTCAGCAGAAATTTGGGCCTTAGGTGTTGCTGTGGCCAAAACACTGTAAGCCCTCACAGGGCCCTGCTGTGAAATATTAGATCAAGAATTGTAATTACATGCCCCTGTTGAACAGGAGCTGAAAAATTAGGCCTTAGGCACTGGTGCTGGTGCCACAACACTGCAACCCCTCACAGACACTCTAGTTGGAACGCAGGAACGAGCCCTGCTGCAAAGTATTGCATCAAAAATTGTAATTACACGCCCCTGTTAGACAGGGGCAGAAAAATTGGGCCTTAGGCACTGGTGCTGGTGCCACAACACTGCAACCCCTCACAGACACTCTAGTTGGAACGCAGGAACGAGCCCTGCTGCAAAGTATTGCATCAAAAATTGTAATTACACGCCCCTGTTAGACAGGGGCAGAAAAATTGGGCCTTAGGCACTGGTGCTGGTGCCACAACACTGCAACCCCTCACAGACACTCTAGTTGGAATGCAGGAACGAGCCCTGCTGCAAAGTATTACATCAAAAATTGTAATTACACGCCCCTGTTATACAGGGGCTGAAAAATTGTGCCTTAGGCACTGGTGGTGGCGCCCAGAACCAAAAATGTTCTTACAAGCTATCAGCGTGATGATTGAGGAGGAAGAGGATAATTACTCAGGGATAGTCACTCAGCATCAGCATAGGCAGTCTTTGAAGGGATCTGAAAAAAATTATTCAGTTACATCAGCATCAGGTGCTTGGTAGCTGGTGGTGATCCAAGACTGATTCATTTTTATGAAGGTCAGCCGATCGACCGAGTCAGTGGACAGACGCACCCTGTGATCGGTTACCACGCCTCCAGCAGCACTGAATGTGCGTTCCGAAAGAACGCTGGATGCAGGACAGGCCAGTAGCTCAATTGTATACTGTGCAAGCTCTGGCCAGTGATCCATCCTCAAGACCCAGTAACCCAGAGGATTTTCGGTGGGAAAGGTGTCCAAGTCTGATCTTGCCCCTAGGTATTCCTGCACCATGTAAAACAGACGCTGGCGATGGTTGCTGGAACCGATCATACCTTGGGGCTGCGGACCAAAAAATTGTCTGAACGCATTGGTCAGACGGCCACCTTCTCCACCGCTCCTTCTTTGACTGACCGAAGCCTCAGCAACACGTTGTCCAGAAACAGGAGTTTGTAACCTCCCAGTCTCTGGGAACGCGTTGCACAGACCTTTCTGCAAGGCCTCCCGAAGATGTTTCATCCTCTGCTCCCTCTGCGATGGCAAGATAAGGTCCGCAACCTTACCCTTGTAACGTGGATCAAGGAGGGTTGCCAGCCAGTATTGGTCCTTCTCCTTGATACCACGAATACGAGGATCCTTACGCAGGCTTTGCAGGATCAGGGAGGCCATGCAGCGTAGGTTTGCTGAGGCATTCGGTCCGGAGTCCTCTGGGTCACTAAGGACAACAACGTCCACAGCCACCTCCTCCCAGCCACGTACAAGTCTATGTGTTCCTTGGGACTGATCCCTTAAAGACTGCTGATGCTGAGTGCCAGGCTCCACCTCCATACTGACACAATCTTCCTCCTCCTCCTCCTCCTCGTCCTCTTCCTGTGTGATCGGCGGGCACGCAGGAACACTGTCTGGATAAAGGGGGCCTTGAGAGCTAAGGAAGTCCTCCTCTTCCTGCCTCTGTTCTGCCTCAAGTGCCCTGTCCATTATTCCACGCAGCGTGTGCTCCAACAGGTGGACAAGGGGGACAGTGTCACTGATGCATGCACTGTCAGTGCTCACCATCCTCGTGGCCTCCTCGAATGGTGACAGGACAGTGCATGCATCCCTGATCATGGCCCACTGGCGTGGGGAAAAAAAACCAAGGTCCCCTGACCCTGTACTGGTGCCATAGTCGCACAGGTACTCATTGATGGCCCTCTGCTGCGTGTGCAGCCGCTGCAGCATGGCCAATGTCGAGTTCCACCTGGTGGGCATGTCACAGATTAGGCGGTTCTTGGGCAGGTTAAACTCCTTTTGGAGGTCCGTCAGCCGAGCACTGGCATTATATGACCGGCGGAAATGCACACAGACTTTCCTGGCCTGCCTCAGGACATCCTGTAAGCCCGGGTACCTGCCCAAGAACCGCTGCACCACAAAGTTAAGGACGTGAGCCAAACAGGGCACATGGGTCAGTTGTCCCTGTCGGAGGGCAGAGAGGAGGTTGGTGCCATTGTCGCAAACCACCATTCCTGCCTTAAGTTGGCGTGGCATCAACCACCTCTGAACCTGCCCCTGCAGAGCTGACAGAACCTCTGCCCCAGTGTGGCTCCTGTCCCCCAAGCACACCAGCTCAAGCACCGCATGGCATCTTTTGGCCTGCGTACTTGCGTAGCCCCTTGAACGCCTACGGAGCACCGCTGGTTCCGAGGAAGAGGCCATGGAGGAAGAAGAAGAGGAGGGGGTGGAGGAGAGAGGTGTGTCACAATCAGCATTTTGGAGGCGTGGTGGCGGAACAACCTCCAACACTACTGCACCTTGTCCTGCATCCTTCCCAGCTGCCAGCAGAGTCACCCAATGCGCCGTGAAACTTAAGTAACGTCCCTGTCCATGCCTGCTGGACCATGAGTCAGCGGTAATATGCACCTTACCGCTGACCGCCCTGTCCAGCGAGGCATGGACATTGCCTTCCACATGCCGGTAGAGAGCTGGAATCGCCTTCCGTGAGAAAAAGTGGCGTTTGGGTACCTGCCACTGAGGAACCGCACATTCCACAAACTCACGGAAGGGGGCAGAGTCTACCAACTGAAAAGGCAGCAGTTGAAGTGCTAGCAATTTTGCCAAGCTAGCATTCAACCGCTGGGCATGTGGATGGCTGGGAGCAAACTTCTTTCGGCGGTGCAGCAGCTGGGGCAGGGAATTTTGCCTGGTACAATCTGGTGTCAGTGTACCAAAAGCAGATTGCCCACAAGTACTTGGCTGTGACACACCTAATTCTACACCTTCATTCCTCTCACTGCAGGTCTCAGAGAGGACTGAAGGTCTAGTGGGGTTGGAAATCTCAGCTGATGAGGAGCAAGGAGATATCCTCTTTGTTCTTTGGTGTGGGTCTTTTAGATATGCTTGCCAACGAACTGCATGGCAGGTCAACATATGTCTGGTCAAGCATGTGGTACCCAAGCGGGAGATGTTTTGGCCACGCGAGATACGCTTGAGACATATGTTGCAAATAGCAGCGGTGCGATCTGATGCACTCGTCTCAAAAAAGGCCCACACCAAAGAACTTTTTGAATAACGCGCAGAGACTGCAGCGCCCTGCACATGTGGAGCTTTGGGGTGTGATGCAGTCAATGTGCTGCCCTTATGCTGGCCCCTGGAGGGCATCCTGCCTCGTTGGTGATGTGCCGCCTCCTCCTCCTCCTCCTCCTCCTCTCTCCTATCAGGCACCCACGTTGAGTCAGTGACCTCATCATCCCCTCCCTCCTCATCACTGGAGCAAACCTGGCAGTATGCTGCAGCAGGGGGAGCATGACTGCCAGATTGCTGTCCTTCTTGGGCACCCCCTCTGTCCGTGCTCATGTTACTGCCTTCATCGAGCTCAGTATCATCATCAGAGCCTTCCAAACGCTGGGCATCCTCCTGGAGCATGTACCCAACACTGTGGTCAAACAGTTCGAGGGAATCCTCATGAGGACATGGTGGAGCTAGGGAAGGAGTCACTGATGACATTGAGCTGAGGGAAGAGGCCGCTGCTTTGTCAGACAAAGCACCCTGGGCATGGGTGAGAGAGGATGAGGAGGATGAGGACGGCTTGGTCATCCACTCGACCAAGTTTTCTGCATGTTGCGGCTCAACACGGCCAGCTGCCGAAAAAAAGGCCAAGCGTGTCCCATGGCCACGGGCTGATGAGGATGCACCGTCTCCACGACCAGCACTAGACACAGAGCCTGCTTGCCCTCTCTTATTGGCTTGTGACTGTCTGCCTCTCCTTCTTGGCCTTCCAGACATACTAATGGCCTGTAGCTGCACTAAGCTGGGATAGAACACCTGTAATTTTCTTCAGGTAGCTTTATATACTGTAACCAGACAAGCCTGCCTGTCAGTAGGAAGATAACAGGAACGGATCTAGCTGAACACTGTGAGCAGGACGCACTGCACTAAATGTAAATAGCAGGAACGGATCTAGCTGAACACTGTGAGCAGGACGCACTGACTGCACTAAATGTAAATAGCAGGAACGGATCTAGCTGAACACTGTGAGCAGGACGCACTGACTGCACTAAATGTAAATAGCAGGAACGGATCTAGCTGAACACTGTGAGCAGGACGCACTGCACTAAATGTAAATAGCAGGAACAGATCTAGCTGAACACTGTGAGCAGGACGCACTGCACTAAATGTAAATAGCAGGAACGGATCTAGCTGAACACTGTGAGCAGGACGCACTGACTGCACTAAATGTAAATAGCAGGAACAGATCTAGCTGAACACTGTGAGCAGGACGCACTGCACTAAATGGAAATAGCAGGAACAGATCTAGCTGAACACTGTGAGCAGGACGCACTGCACTAAATGTAAATAGCAGGAACGGATCTAGCTGAACACTGTGAGCAGGACGCACTGCACTAAATGTAAATAGCAGGAACGGATCTAGCTGAACACTGTGAGCAGGACGCACTGCACTAAATGTAAATAGCAGGAACGGATCTAGCTGAACACTGTGAGCAGGACGCACTGCACTAAATGTAAATAGCAGGAACAGATCTAGCTGAACACTGTGAGCAGGACGCACTGACTGCACTAAATGTAAATAGCAGGAACAGATCTAGCTGAACACTGTGAGCAGGACGCACTGACTGCACTAAATGTAAATAGCAGGAACGGATCTAGCTGAACACTGTGAGCAGGACGCACTGACTGCACTAAATGTAAATAGCAGGAACGGATCTAGCTGAACACTGTGAGCAGGACGCACTGCACTAAATGTAAATAGCAGGAACAGATCTAGCTGAACACTGTGAGCAGGACGCACTGACTGCACTAAATGTAAATAGCAGGAACGGATCTAGCTGAACACTGTGAGCAGGACGCACTGACTGCACTAAATGTAAATAGCAGGAACGGATCTAGCTGAACACTGTGAGCAGGACGCACTGACTGCACTAAATGTAAATAGCAGGAACGGATCTAGCTGAACACTGTGAGCAGGACGCACTGCACTAAATGTAAATAGCAGGAACAGATCTAGCTGAACACTGTGAGCAGGACGCACTGCACTAAATGTAAATAGCAGGAACGGATCTAGCTGAACACTGTGAGCAGGACGCACTGACTGCACTAAATGTAAATAGCAGGAACGGATCTAGCTGAACACTGTGAGCAGGACGCACTGCACTAAATGTAAATAGCAGGAACGGATCTAGCTGAACACTGTGAGCAGGACGCACTGCACTAAATGTAAATAGCAGGAACAGATCTAGCTGAACACTGTGAGCAGGACGCACTGACTGCACTAAATGTAAATAGCAGGAACAGATCTAGCTGAACACTGTGAGCAGGACGCACTGACTGCACTAAATGTAAATAGCAGGAACGGATCTAGCTGAACACTGTGAGCAGGACGCACTGACTGCACTAAATGTAAATAGCAGGAACGGATCTAGCTGAACACTGTGAGCAGGACGCACTGCACTAAATGTAAATAGCAGGAACAGATCTAGCTGAACACTGTGAGCAGGACGCACTGACTGCACTAAATGTAAATAGCAGGAACGGATCTAGCTGAACACTGTGAGCAGGACGCACTGACTGCACTAAATGTAAATAGCAGGAACGGATCTAGCTGAACACTGTGAGCAGGACGCACTGCACTAAATGTAAATAGCAGGAACAGATCTAGCTGAACACTGTGAGCAGGACGCACTGCACTAAATGTAAATAGCAGGAACGGATCTAGCTGAACACTGTGAGCAGGACGCACTGACTGCACTAAATGTAAATAGCAGGAACGGATCTAGCTGAACACTGTGAGCAGGACGCACTGCACTAAATGTAAATAGCAGGAACGGATCTAGCTGAACACTGTGAGCAGGACGCACTGACTGCACTAAATGTAAATAGCAGGAACGGATCTAGCTGAACACTGTGAGCAGGACGCACTGACTGCACTAAATGTAAATAGCAGGAACGGATCTAGCTGAACACTGTGAGCAGGACGCACTGCACTAAATGTAAATAGCAGGAACAGATCTAGCTGAACACTGTGAGCAGGACGCACTGCACTAAATGTAAATAGCAGGAACGGATCTAGCTGAACACTGTGAGCAGGACGCACTGACTGCACTAAATGTAAATAGCAGGAACAGATCTAGCTGAACACTGTGAGCAGGACGCACTGCACTAAATGTAAATAGCAGGAACGGATCTAGCTGAACACTGTGAGCAGGACGCACTGCACTAAATGTAAATAGCAGGAACGGATCTAGCTGAACACTGTGAGCAGGACGCACTGCACTAAATGTAAATAGCAGGAACGGATCTAGCTGAACACTGTGAGCAGGACGCACTGCACTAAATGTAAATAGCAGGAACAGATCTAGCTGAACACTGTGAGCAGGACGCACTGACTGCACTAAATGTAAATAGCAGGAACAGATCTAGCTGAACACTGTGAGCAGGACGCACTGACTGCACTAAATGTAAATAGCAGGAACGGATCTAGCTGAACACTGTGAGCAGGACGCACTGCACTAAATGTAAAGAGCAGGAACGGATCTAGCTGAACACTGTGAGCAGGACGCACTGCACTAAATGTAAATAGCAGGAACAGATCTAGCCTAATCTAGCTAACTCAAATCAAATGACACTGTCTGTCTCTCTCTCTATCAGCACACCGGAACACACTACACAGGGCCGCCGTGCAGGCGGCCTTATATAGTGTGGGGCGTGTACTAAATCCCCTGAGCCATAATTGGCCAAAGCCACCCCGGCTTTGGCCAATTACAGCTCTCTCTACTGACGGCGCTGTGATTGGCCAAGCATGCGGGTCATAGTGCATGCTTGGCCAATCATCAGCCAGCAATGCACTGCGATGCCGCAGTGAATTATGGGCCGTGACGCGCCACACGAATTTGGCGCGAACGGCCCATATCGTTCGCAATTCGACGGACGGTCGAACAGCCGATGTTCGAGTCGAACATGGGTTCGACTCGAACACGAAGCTCATCCCTAATGAACACTGTGCAGAGGTCTCACTACACTAACTTGTAGTTTTAGCTGAACACTGTGAGCAGGATGCACCGCACTAACTTGTAGTTTTAGTTGAACACTGTGAGCAGGACGCACCCCACTAACTTGTAGTTTTAGCTGAACACTGTGAGCAGGACGCACCCCACTAACTTGTAGTTTTAGCAGAAAACTGTGAGCAGGACGCAATGCACTAACTTGTAGCTTTAGATGAACACTGTGCAGAGGTCTCATTACACTAACTTGTAGGTTTAGCTGAACACTGTGAGGTGGACGCACCGCACTAACTTGTAGTTTAAGTTGAACACTGAGCAGGACGCACCGCACTAACTTGTAGATTAAGCTGAACACTGTGAGCAGGACGCACCGCACTAACTTGTAGGTTTAGCTGAACACTGTGAGGTGGACGCACCGCACTAACTTGTAGTTTTAGCTGAACACTGTGAGCAGGACGCACCCCACTAACTTGTAGTTTTAGCTGAACACTGTGAGCAGGACGCACCCCACTAACTTGTAGCTTTAGCTGAACACTGTGAGCAGGACGCACCGCACTAACTTGTAGCTTTAGATGAACACTGTGCAGAGGTCTCACTACACTAACTTGTAGTTTTAGCTGAACACTGTGAGCAGGATGCACCGCACTAACTTGTAGTTTTAGTTGAACACTGTGAGCAGGACGCACCCCACTAACTTGTAGTTTTAGCTGAACACTGTGAGCAGGACGCACCCCACTAACTTGTAGTTTTAGCAGAAAACTGTGAGCAGGACGCAATGCACTAACTTGTAGCTTTAGATGAACACTGTGCAGAGGTCTCATTACACTAACTTGTAGGTTTAGCTGAACACTGTGAGGTGGACGCACCGCACTAACTTGTAGTTTAAGTTGAACACTGAGCAGGACGCACCGCACTAACTTGTAGTTTAAGCTGAACACTGTGAGCAGGACGCACCGCACTAACTTGTAGGTTTAGCTGAACACTGTGAGGTGGACGCACCGCACTAACTTGTAGTTTTAGCTGAACACTGTGAGCAGGACGCACCCCACTAACTTGTAGTTTTAGCTGAACACTGTGAGCAGGACGCACCCCACTAACTTGTAGCTTTAGCTGAACACTGTGAGCAGGACGCACCGCACTAACTTGTAGCTTTAGATGAACACTGTGCAGAGGTCTCACTACACTAACTTGTAGGTTTAGCTGAACACTGTGAGGTGGACGCACCGCACTAACTTGTAGTTTTAGCTGAACACTTTGAGGTGGACGCACCGCACTAACTTGTAGTTTTAGCTGAACACTGTGAGCATGACGCACCGCACTAACTTTTAGTTTTAGCTGAACACCGTGAGCAGGACGCACTGCACTAACTTGTAGTTTTAGCTGAACACTGTGAGCAGGACGCATCGCACTAACTTGTAGTTTTAGCTGAACACTGTGATCAGGATGCACCCCACTAACTTGTAGTTTTAGCTGAACACTGTGAGCAGGACGCACTGCACTAACTTGTAGCTTTAGATGAACACTGTGCAGAGGTCTCACTACACTAACTTGTAGGTTTATCTGAACACTGTGAGGTGGACGCACCGCACTAACTTGTAGTTTTAGCTGAACACTGTGAGCAGGACACACCACACTAACTTGTAGTTTTATCTGAACACTGTGAGCAGGACACACCACACTAACTTGTAATTTTATCTGAACACTGTGAGCAGGACGCACCGCACTAACTTGTAGTTTTAGCTGAACACTGTGAGCAGGACGCACCGCACTAACTTGTAGTTTTAGCTGAACACTGTGAGCAGGACGCAATGCACTAACTTGTAGCTTTAGATGAACACTGTGCAGAGGTCTCACTACACTAACTTGTAGGTTTAGCTGAACACTGTGAGGTGGACACACCGCACTAACTTGTAGTTTTAGCTGAACACTGTGAGAAGGACGCACTGCACTAACTTGTAGCTTTAGATGAACACTGTGCAGAGGTCTCATTACACTAACTTGTAAGTTTAGCTGAACACTGTGAGGTGGACGCACTGCACCAACTTGTAGTTTTAGCTGAACACTGTGAGCAGAACGCACCGCACTAACTTGTAGTTTTAGCTGAACACTGTGAGCAGGACGCACTGCACTAACTTGTAGCTTTAGATGAACACTGTGCAGAGTTCTCACTACACTAACTTGTAGGTTTAGCTAAACACTGTGAGGTGGACGCACCTCACTAACTTGTAGTTTTAGCTGAACACTGTGAGCAGGACGCACCGCACTAACTTGTAGTTTTATCTGAACACTGTGAGCAGGACGCATCGTACTAACTTGTAGTTTTAGCTGAACACTGTGAGCAGGACGCACCGCATTAACTTGTAGTTTTAGCTGAACACTGTGAGCAGGACGCACCGCACTAACTTGTAGTTTTAGCTGAACACTGTGAGCAGGACGCACCGCACTAACTTGTAGTTTTAGCTGAACACTGTGAGCAGGACGCACTGCACTAACTTGTAGCTTTAGATGAACACTGTGCAGAGTTCTCACTACACTAACTTGTAGGTTTAGCTAAACACTGTGAGGTGGACGCACCGCACTAACTTGTAGTTTTAGCTGAACACTGTGAGCAGGACGCACCGCACTAACTTGTAGTTTTATCTGAACACTGTGAGCAGGACGCATCGCACTAACTTGTAGTTTTAGCTGAACACTGTGAGCAGGACGCACCGCATTAACTTGTAGTTTTAGCTGAACACTGTGAGCAGGACGCACCGCACTAACTTGTAGTTTTAGCTGAACACTGTGAGCAGGACGCACCGCACTAACTTGTAGTTTTAGCTGAACACTGTGAGCAGGACGCACTGCACTAACTTGTAGCTTTAGATGAACACTGTGCAGAGGTCTCACTACACTAACTTGTAGGTTTAGCTGAACACTGTGAGGTGGACGCACCGCACTAACTTGTAGTTTTAGCTGAACACTGTGAGCAGGACACACCGCACTAACTTGTAGGTTTAGCTGAACACTGTGAGGTGGACGCACCACACTAACTTGTAGTTTTAGCTGAACACTGTGAGCAGGATGCACAGCACTAACTTGTAGTTTTAGCTGAACACTGTGAGCAGGACGCACCGCACTAACTTGTAGTTTTAGCTGAACACTGTGAGCAGGACGCACCCCACTAACTTGTAGTTTTAGCTGAACACTGTGAGCAGGACGCACCCCACTAACTTGTAGTTTTAGCAGAAAACTGTGAGCAGGACGCAATGCACTAACTTGTAGCTTTAGATGAACACTGTGCAGAGGTCTCATTACACTAACTTGTAGGTTTAGCTGAACACTGTGAGGTGGACGCACCGCACTAACTTGTAATTTAAGCTGAACACTGAGCAGGACGCACCGCACTAACTTGTAGGTTTAGCTGAACACTGTGAGGTGGACGCACCGCACTAACTTGTAGTTTTAGCTGAACACTGTGAGCAGGACGCACCGCACTAACTTGTAGTTTTAGCTGAACACTGTGAGCTGGACGCACCCCACTAACTTGTAGCTTTAGCTGAACACTGTGAGCAGGACGCACCGCACTAACTTGTAGCTTTAGATGAACATTGTGCAGAGGTCTCACTACACTAACTTGTAGGTTTAGCTGAACACTGTGAGGTGGACGCACCGCACTAACTTGTAGTTTTAGCTGAACACTGTGAGGTGGACGCACCGCACTAACTTGTAGTTTTAGCTGAACACTGTGAGGTGGACGCACCGCACTAACTTGTAGTTTTAGCTGAACACTGTGAGCATGACGCACCGCACTAACTTTTAGTTTTAGCTGAACACTGTGAGCAGGACGCACCGCACTAACTTGTAGTTGTAGCTGAACACTGTGAGCAGGACGCACCCCACTAACTTGTAGTTGTAGCTGAACACTGTGAGCAGGACGCTCCCCACTAACTTGTAGTTTTAGCTGAACACTGTGAGAAGGATGCACTGCACTAACTTGTAGGTTTAGCTGAACACTGTGAGGTGGACGCACCGCACTAACTTGTAGTTTTAGCTGAACACTGTGAGCAGGACGCACCGCACTAACTTGTAGTTTTAGCTGAACATTGTGAGCAGGACGCACCCCACAAACTTGTAGTTTTAGCTGAACACTGTGAGAAGGACGCACTGCACTAACTTGTAGCTTTAGATGAACACTGTGCAGAGGTCTCATTACACTAACTTGTAAGTTTAGCTGAACACTGTGAGGTGGACGCACTGCACCAACTTGTAGTTTTAGCTGAACACTGTGAGCAGAACGCACCGCACTAACTTGTAGTTTTAGCTGAACACTGTGAGCAGGACGCACTGCACTAACTTGTAGCTTTAGATGAACACTGTGCAGAGGTCTCACTACACTAACTTGTAGGTTTAGCTGAACACTGTGAGGTGGACGCACCGCACTAACTTGTAGTTTTAGCTGAACACTGTGAGCAGGACACACCGCACTAACTTGTAGGTTTAGCTGAACACTGTGAGGTGGACGCACCACACTAACTTGTAGTTTTAGCTGAACACTGTGAGCAGGACGCACCCCACTAACTTGTAGTTTTAGTTGAACACTGTGAGCAGGACGCAATGCACTAACTTGTAGCTTTAGATGAACACTGTGCAGAGGTCTCATTACACTAACTTGTAGGTTTAGCTGAACACTGTGAGGTGGACGCACCGCACTAACTTGTAGTTTAAGTTGAACACTGAGCAGGACGCACCGCACTAACTTGTAGTTTAAGCTGAACACTGTGAGCAGGACGCACCGCACTAACTTGTAGGTTTTGCTGAACACTGTGAGGTGGACGCACCGCACTAACTTGTAGTTTTAGCTGAACACTGTGAGCAGGACGCACCCCACTAACTTGTAGTTTTAGCTGAACACTGTGAGCAGGACGCACCCCACTAACTTGTAGCTTTAGCTGAACACTGTGAGCAGGACGCACCGCACTAACTTGTAGCTTTAGATGAACACTGTGCAGAGGTCTCACTACACTAACTTGTAGGTTTAGCAGAACACTGTGAGGTGGACGCACCGCACTAACTTGTAGTTTTAGCTGAACACTGTGAGGTGGACGCACCGCACTAACTTGTAGTTTTAGCTGAACACTGTGAGCATGACGCACCGCACTAACTTTTAGTTTTAGCTGAACACCGTGAGCAGGACGCACTGCACTAACTTGTAGTTTTAGCTGAACACTGTGAGCAGGACGCATCGCACTAACTTGTAGTCTTAGCTGAACACTGTGATCAGGACGCACCCCACTAACTTGTAGTTTTAGCTGAACACTGTGAGCAGGACGTACTGCACTAACTTGTAGCTTTAGATGAACACTGTGCAGAGGTCTCACTACACTAACTTGTAGGTTTAGCTGAACACTGTGAGATGGACGCACCGCACTAACTTGTAGTTTTAGCTGAACACTGTGAGCAGGACGCACAGCACTAACTTGTAGTTTTAGCTGAACACTGTGAGCAGGACGCACTGCACTAACTTGTAGCTTTAGCTGAACACTGTGAGCAGAACGCACCGCACTAACTTGTAGCTTTAGATGAACACTGTGAGGTGGACGCACCGCACTAACTTGTAGTTTTAGCTGAACACTGTGAGCAGGACGCACCCCACTAACTTGTAGTTTTAGCTGAACACTGTGAGCAGGACGCACCCCACTAACTTGTAGCTTTAGCTGAACACTGTGAGCAGGACGCACCGCACTAACTTGTAGCTTTAGATGAACACTGTGCAGAGGTCTCACTACACTAACTTGTAGGTTTAGCAGAACACTGTGAGGTGGACGCACCGCACTAACTTGTAGTTTTAGCTGAACACTGTGAGGTGGACGCACCGCACTAACTTGTAGTTTTAGCTGAACACTGTGAGCATGACGCACCGCACTAACTTTTAGTTTTAGCTGAACACCGTGAGCAGGACGCACTGCACTAACTTGTAGTTTTAGCTGAACACTGTGAGCAGGACGCATCGCACTAACTTGTAGTCTTAGCTGAACACTGTGATCAGGACGCACCCCACTAACTTGTAGTTTTAGCTGAACACTGTGAGCAGGACGCACTGCACTAACTTGTAGCTTTAGATGAACACTGTGCAGAGGTCTCACTACACTAACTTGTAGGTTTAGCTGAACACTGTGAGATGGACGCACCGCACTAACTTGTAGTTTTAGCTGAACACTGTGAGCAGGACGCACAGCACTAACTTGTAGTTTTAGCTGAACACTGTGAGCAGGACGCACTGCACTAACTTGTAGTTTTAGCTGAACACTGTGAGCAGGACGCACCCCACTAACTTGTAGTTTTAGCTGAACACTGTGAGCAGGACGCACCCCACTAACTTGTAGTTTTAGCTGAACACTGTGAGCAGGACGCAATGCACTAAATTGTAGCTTTAGATGAACACTGTGCAGAGGTCTCACTACACTAACTTGTAGGTTTAGCTGAACACTGTGAGGTGGACACACCGCACTAACTTGTAGTTTTAGCTGAACACTGTGAGAAGGACGCACTGCACTAACTTGTAGCTTTAGATGAACACTGTGTAGAGGTCTCATTACACTAACTTGTAAGTTTAGCTGAACACTGTGAGGTGGACGCACTGCACCAACTTGTAGTTTTAGCTGAACACTGTGAGCAGAACGCACCGCACTAACTTGTAGTTTTAGCTGAACACTGTGAGCAGGACGCACTGCACTAACTTGTAGCTTTAGATGAACACTGTGCAGAGTTCTCACTACACTAACTTGTAGGTTTAGCTAAACACTGTGAGGTGGACGCACCGCACTAACTTGTAGTTTTAGCTGAACACTGTGAGCAGGATGCACCGCACTAACTTGTAGTTTTATCTGAACACTGTGAGCAGGACGCATCGCACTAACTTGTAGTTTTAGCTGAACACTGTGAGCAGGACGCACCGCATTAACTTGTAGTTTTAGCTGAACACTGTGAGCAGGACGCACCGCACTAACTTGTAGTTTTAGCTGAACACTGTGAGCAGGACGCACTGCACTAACTTGTAGCTTTAGATGAACACTGTGCAGAGGTCTCACTACACTAACTTGTAGGTTATCTGAACACTGTGAGGTGGACGCACCGCACTAACTTGTAGTTTTAGCTGAACACTGTGAGCAGGACACACCGCACTAACTTGTAGGTTTAGCTGAACACTGTGAGGTGGACGCACCACACTAACTTGTAGTTTTAGCTGAACACTGTGAGCAGGATGCACAGCACTAACTTGTAGTTTTAGCTGAACACTGTGAGCAGGACGCACCGCACTAACTTGTAGTTTTAGCTGAACACTGTGAGCAGGACGCACTCCACTAACTTGTAGTTTTAGCTGAACACTGTGAGCAGGACGCACCCCACTAACTTGTAGTTTTAGCTGAACACTGTGAGCAGGACGCAATGCACTAACTTGTAGCTTTAGATGAACACTGTGCAGAGGTCTCACTACACTAACTTGTAGGTTTAGCTGAACACTGTGAGGTGGACGCACCGCACTAACTTGTAGTTTTAGCTGAACACTGTGAGCAGGACGCACCGCACTAACTTGTAGGTTTAGCTGAACACTGTGAGGTGGACGCACCGCACTAACTTGTAGTTTTAGCTGAACACTGTGAGCAGGACGCACTGCAATAACTTGTAGTTTTAGCTGAACACTGTGAGCAGGAATACACCTCACTAACTTGTAGTTTTAGCTGAACACTGTGAGCAGGACGCACCGCACTAACTTGTAGTTTTAGCTGAACACTGTGAGCAGGACGCACCCCACTAACTTGTAGTTTTAGCTGAACACTGTGAGCAGGACGCACCCCACTAACTTGTAGCTTTAGATGAACACTGTGCAGAGGTCTCATTACACTAACTTGTAAGTTTAGCTGAACACTGTGAGGTGGACGCACTGCACCAACTTGTAGTTTTAGCTGAACACTGTGAGCAGAACGCACCGCACTAACTTGTAGTTTTAGCTGAACACTGTGAGCAGGACGCACTGCACTAACTTGTAGCTTTAGATGAACACTGTGCAGAGTTCTCACTACACTAACTTGTAGGTTTAGCTAAACACTGTGAGGTGGACGCACCTCACTAACTTGTAGTTTTAGCTGAACACTGTGAGCAGGGCGCACCGCACTAACTTGTAGTTTTATCTGAACACTGTGAGCAGGGCGCATCGCACTAACTTGTAGTTTTAGCTGAACACTGTGAGCAGGACGCACCGCATTAACTTGTAGTTTTAGCTGAACACTGTGAGCAGGACGCACCGCACTAACTTGTAGTTTTAGCTGAACACTGTGAGCAGGACGCACCGCACTAACTTGTAGTTTTAGCTGAACACTGTGAGCAGGACGCACTGCACTAACTTGTAGCTTTAGATGAACACTGTGCAGAGGTCTCACTACACTAACTTGTAGGTTATCTGAACACTGTGAGGTGGACGCACCGCACTAACTTGTAGTTTTAGCTGAACACTGTGAGCAGGACGCACCCCACTAACTTGTAGTTTTAGCTGAACACTGTGAGCAGGACGCAATGCACTAACTTGTAGCTTTAGATGAACACTGTGCAGAGGTCTCACTACACTAACTTGTAGGTTTAGCTGAACACTGTGAGGTGGACACACCGCACTAACTTGTAGTTTTAGCTGAACACTGTGAGAAGGACGCACTGCACTAACTTGTAGCTTTAGATGAACACTGTGCAGAGGTCTCATTACACTAACTTGTAAGTTTAGCTGAACACTGTGAGGTGGACGCACTGCACCAACTTGTAGTTTTAGCTGAACACTGTGAGCAGAACGCACCGCACTAACTTGTAGTTTTAGCTGAACACTGTGAGCAGGACGCACTGCACTAACTTGTAGCTTTAGATGAACACTGTGCAGAGTTCTCACTACACTAACTTGTAGGTTTAGCTAAACACTGTGAGGTGGACGCACCTCACTAACTTGTAGTTTTAGCTGAACACTGTGAGCAGGACGCACCGCACTAACTTGTAGTTTTATCTGAACACTGTGAGCAGGACGCATCGCACTAACTTGTAGTTTTAGCTGAACACTGTGAGCAGGACGCACCGCATTAACTTGTAGTTTTAGCTGAACACTGTGAGCAGGACGCACCGCACTAACTTGTAGTTTTAGCTGAACACTGTGAGCAGGACGCACCGCACTAACTTGTAGTTTTAGCTGAACACTGTGAGCAGGACGCACTGCACTAACTTGTAGCTTTAGATGAACACTGTGCAGAGTTCTCACTACACTAACTTGTAGGTTTAGCTAAACACTGTGAGGTGGACGCACCACACTAACTTGTAGTTTTAGCTGAACACTGTGAGCAGGACGCACCGCACTAACTTGTAGTTTTATCTGAACACTGTGAGCAGGACGCATCGCACTAACTTGTAGTTTTAGCTGAACACTGTGAGCAGGACGCACCGCATTAACTTGTAGTTTTAGCTGAACACTGTGAGCAGGACGCACCGCACTAACTTGTAGTTTTAGCTGAACACTGTGAGCAGGACGCACCGCACTAACTTGTAGTTTTAGCTGAACACTGTGAGCAGGACGCACTGCACTAACTTGTAGCTTTAGATGAACACTGTGCAGAGTTCTCACTACACTAACTTGTAGGTTTAGCTAAACACTGTGAGGTGGACGCACCGCACTAACTTGTAGTTTTAGCTGAACACTGTGAGCAGGACGCACCGCACTAACTTGTAGTTTTATCTGAACACTGTGAGCAGGACGCATCGCACTAACTTGTAGTTTTAGCTGAACACTGTGAGCAGGACGCACCGCATTAACTTGTAGTTTTAGCTGAACACTGTGAGCAGGACGCACCGCACTAACTTGTAGTTTTAGCTGAACACTGTGAGCAGGACGCACCGCACTAACTTGTAGTTTTAGCTGAACACTGTGAGCAGGACGCACTGCACTAACTTGTAGCTTTAGATGAACACTGTGCAGAGGTCTCACTACACTAACTTGTAGGTTTAGCTGAACACTGTGAGGTGGACGCACCGCACTAACTTGTAGTTTTAGCTGAACACTGTGAGCAGGACACACCGCACTAACTTGTAGGTTTAGCTGAACACTGTGAGGTGGACGCACCACACTAACTTGTAGTTTTAGCTGAACACTGTGAGCAGGATGCACAGCACTAACTTGTAGTTTTAGCTGAACACTGTGAGCAGGACGCACCGCACTAACTTGTAGTTTTAGCTGAACACTGTGAGCAGGACGCACCCCACTAACTTGTAGTTTTAGCTGAACACTGTGAGCAGGACGCACCCCACTAACTTGTAGTTTTAGCAGAAAACTGTGAGCAGGACGCAATGCACTAACTTGTAGCTTTAGATGAACACTGTGCAGAGGTCTCATTACACTAACTTGTAGGTTTAGCTGAACACTGTGAGGTGGACGCACCGCACTAACTTGTAATTTAAGCTGAACACTGAGCAGGACGCACCGCACTAACTTGTAGGTTTAGCTGAACACTGTGAGGTGGACGCACCGCACTAACTTGTAGTTTTAGCTGAACACTGTGAGCAGGACGCACCGCACTAACTTGTAGTTTTAGCTGAACACTGTGAGCTGGACGCACCCCACTAACTTGTAGCTTTAGCTGAACACTGTGAGCAGGACGCACCGCACTAACTTGTAGCTTTAGATGAACACTGTGCAGAGGTCTCACTACACTAACTTGTAGGTTTAGCTGAACACTGTGAGGTGGACGCACCGCACTAACTTGTAGTTTTAGCTGAACACTGTGAGGTGGACGCACCGCACTAACTTGTAGTTTTAGCTGAACACTGTGAGGTGGACGCACCGCACTAACTTGTAGTTTTAGCTGAACACTGTGAGCATGACGCACCGCACTAACTTTTAGTTTTAGCTGAACACTGTGAGCAGGACGCACCGCACTAACTTGTAGTTGTAGCTGAACACTGTGAGCAGGACGCACCCCACTAACTTGTAGTTGTAGCTGAACACTGTGAGCAGGACGCACCCCACTAACTTGTAGTTTTAGCTGAACACTGAGAAGGATGCACTGCACTAACTTGTAGGTTTAGCTGAACACTGTGAGGTGGACGCACCGCACTAACTTGTAGTTTTAGCTGAACACTGTGAGCAGGACGCACCGCACTAACTTGTAGTTTTAGCTGAACATTGTGAGCAGGACGCACCCCACAAACTTGTAGTTTTAGCTGAACACTGTGAGAAGGACGCACTGCACTAACTTGTAGCTTTAGATGAACACTGTGCAGAGGTCTCATTACACTAACTTGTAAGTTTAGCTGAACACTGTGAGGTGGACGCACTGCACCAACTTGTAGTTTTAGCTGAACACTGTGAGCAGAACGCACCGCACTAACTTGTAGTTTTAGCTGAACACTGTGAGCAGGACGCACTGCACTAACTTGTAGCTTTAGATGAACACTGTGCAGAGGTCTCACTACACTAACTTGTAGGTTTAGCTGAACACTGTGAGGTGGACGCACCGCACTAACTTGTAGTTTTAGCTGAACACTGTGAGCAGGACACACCGCACTAACTTGTAGGTTTAGCTGAACACTGTGAGGTGGACGCACCACACTAACTTGTAGTTTTAGCTGAACACTGTGAGCAGGACGCACAGCACTAACTTGTAGTTTTAGCTGAACACTGTGAGCAGGACGCACCCCACTAACTTGTAGTTTTAGTTGAACACTGTGAGCAGGACGCAATGCACTAACTTGTAGCTTTAGATGAACACTGTGCAGAGGTCTCATTACACTAACTTGTAGGTTTAGCTGAACACTGTGAGGTGGACGCACCGCACTAACTTGTAGTTTAAGTTGAACACTGAGCAGGACGCACCGCACTAACTTGTAGTTTAAGCTGAACACTGTGAGCAGGACGCACCGCACTAACTTGTAGGTTTAGCTGAACACTGTGAGGTGGACGCACCGCACTAACTTGTAGTTTTAGCTGAACACTGTGAGCAGGACGCACCCCACTAACTTGTAGTTTTAGCTGAACACTGTGAGCAGGACGCACCGCACTAACTTGTAGCTTTAGATGAACACTGTGCAGAGGTCTCACTACACTAACTTGTAGGTTTAGCAGAACACTGTGAGGTGGACGCACCGCACTAACTTGTAGTTTTAGCTGAACACTGTGAGGTGGACGCACCGCACTAACTTTTAGTTTTAGCTGAACACCGTGAGCAGGACGCACTGCACTAACTTGTAGTTTTAGCTGAACACTGTGAGCAGGACGCATCGCACTAACTTGTAGTCTTAGCTGAACACTGTGATCAGGACGCACCCCACTAACTTGTAGTTTTAGCTGAACACTGTGAGCAGGACGCACTGCACTAACTTGTAGCTTTAGATGAACACTGTGCAGAGGTCTCACTACACTAACTTGTAGGTTTAGCTGAACACTGTGAGATGGACGCACCGCACTAACTTGTAGTTTTAGCTGAACACTGTGAGCAGGACGCACAGCACTAACTTGTAGTTTTAGCTGAACACTGTGAGCAGGACGCACTGCACTAACTTGTAGCTTTAGCTGAACACTGTGAGCAGGACGCACCGCACTAACTTGTAGCTTTAGATGAACACTGTGAGGTGGACGCACCGCACTAACTTGTAGGTTTAGCTGAACACTGTGAGGTGGACGCACCGCACTAACTTGTAGTTTTAGCTGAACACTGTGAGCAGGACGCACCCCACTAACTTGTAGTTTTAGCTGAACACTGTGAGCAGGACGCACCCCACTAACTTGTAGCTTTAGCTGAACACTGTGAGCAGGACGCACCGCACTAACTTGTAGCTTTAGATGAACACTGTGCAGAGGTCTCACTACACTAACTTGTAGGTTTAGCAGAACACTGTGAGGTGGACGCACCGCACTAACTTGTAGTTTTAGCTGAACACTGTGAGGTGGACGCACCGCACTAACTTGTAGTTTTAGCTGAACACTGTGAGCATGACGCACCGCACTAACTTTTAGTTTTAGCTGAACACCGTGAGCAGGACGCACTGCACTAACTTGTAGTTTTAGCTGAACACTGTGAGCAGGACGCACCCCACTAACTTGTAGTTTTAGCTGAACACTGTGAGCAGGACGCACTGCACTAACTTGTAGCTTTAGATGAACACTGTGCAGAGGTCTCACTACACTAACTTGTAGGTTTAGCTGAACACTGTGAGATGGACGCACCGCACTAACTTGTAGTTTTAGCTGAACACTGAGAGCAGGACGCACAGCACTAACTTGTAGTTTTAGCTGAACACTGTGAGCAGGACGCACTGCACTAACTTGTAGTTTTAGCTGAACACTGTGAGCAGGACGCACCCCACTAACTTGTAGTTTTAGCTGAACACTGTGAGCAGGACGCACCCCACTAACTTGTAGTTTTAGCTGAACACTGTGAGCAGGACGCAATGCACTAACTTGTAGCTTTAGATGAACACTGTGCAGAGGTCTCACTACACTAACTTGTAGGTTTAGCTGAACACTGTGAGGTGGACACACCGCACTAACTTGTAGTTTTAGCTGAACACTGTGAGAAGGACGCACTGCACTAACTTGTAGCTTTAGATGAACACTGTGCAGAGGTCTCACTACACTAACTTGTAGGTTTAGCTGAACACTGTGAGATGGACGCACCGCACTAACTTGTAGTTTTAGCTGAACACTGTGAGCAGGACGCACAGCACTAACTTGTAGTTTTAGCTGAACACTGTGAGCAGGACGCACTGCACTAACTTGTAGTTTTAGCTGAACACTGTGAGCAGGACGCACCCCACTAACTTGTAGTTTTAGCTGAACACTGTGAGCAGGACGCACCCCACAAACTTGTAGTTTTAGCTGAACACTGTGAGCAGGATGCACAGCACTAACTTGTAGTTTTAGCTGAACACTGTGAGCAGGACGCACCGCACTAACTTGTAGTTTTAGCTGAACACTGTGAGCAGGACGCACCCCACTAACTTGTAGTTTTAGCTGAACACTGTGAGCAGGACGCACCCCACTAACTTGTAGTTTTAGCAGAAAACTGTGAGCAGGACGCAATGCACTAACTTGTAGCTTTAGATGAACACTGTGCAGAGGTCTCATTACACTAACTTGTAGGTTTAGCTGAACACTGTGAGGTGGACGCACCGCACTAACTTGTAATTTAAGCTGAACACTGAGCAGGACGCACCGCACTAACTTGTAGGTTTAGCTGAACACTGTGAGGTGGACGCACCGCACTAACTTGTAGTTTTAGCTGAACACTGTGAGCAGGACGCACCGCACTAACTTGTAGTTTTAGCTGAACACTGTGAGCTGGACGCACCCCACTAACTTGTAGCTTTAGCTGAACACTGTGAGCAGGACGCACCGCACTAACTTGTAGCTTTAGATGAACACTGTGCAGAGGTCTCACTACACTAACTTGTAGGTTTAGCTGAACACTGTGAGGTGGACGCACCGCACTAACTTGTAGTTTTAGCTGAACACTGTGAGGTGGACGCACCGCACTAACTTGTAGTTTTAGCTGAACACTGTGAGGTGGACGCACCGCACTAACTTGTAGTTTTAGCTGAACACTGTGAGCATGACGCACCGCACTAACTTTTAGTTTTAGCTGAACACTGTGAGCAGGACGCACCGCACTAACTTGTAGTTGTAGCTGAACACTGTGAGCAGGACGCACCCCACTAACTTGTAGTTGTAGCTGAACACTGTGAGCAGGACGCACCCCACTAACTTGTAGTTTTAGCTGAACACTGTGAGAAGGATGCACTGCACTAACTTGTAGGTTTAGCTGAACACTGTGAGGTGGACGCACCGCACTAACTTGTAGTTTTAGCTGAACACTGTGAGCAGGACGCACCGCACTAACTTGTAGTTTTAGCTGAACATTGTGAGCAGGACGCACCCCACAAACTTGTAGTTTTAGCTGAACACTGTGAGAAGGACGCACTGCACTAACTTGTAGCTTTAGATGAACACTGTGCAGAGGTCTCATTACACTAACTTGTAAGTTTAGCTGAACACTGTGAGGTGGACGCACTGCACCAACTTGTAGTTTTAGCTGAACACTGTGAGCAGAACGCACCGCACTAACTTGTAGTTTTAGCTGAACACTGTGAGCAGGACGCACTGCACTAACTTGTAGCTTTAGATGAACACTGTGCAGAGGTCTCACTACACTAACTTGTAGGTTTAGCTGAACACTGTGAGGTGGACGCACCGCACTAACTTGTAGTTTTAGCTGAACACTGTGAGCAGGACACACCGCACTAACTTGTAGGTTTAGCTGAACACTGTGAGGTGGACGCACCACACTAACTTGTAGTTTTAGCTGAACACTGTGAGCAGGACGCACAGCACTAACTTGTAGTTTTAGCTGAACACTGTGAGCAGGACGCACCCCACTAACTTGTAGTTTTAGTTGAACACTGTGAGCAGGACGCAATGCACTAACTTGTAGCTTTAGATGAACACTGTGCAGAGGTCTCATTACACTAACTTGTAGGTTTAGCTGAACACTGTGAGGTGGACGCACCGCACTAACTTGTAGTTTAAGTTGAACACTGAGCAGGACGCACCGCACTAACTTGTAGTTTAAGCTGAACACTGTGAGCAGGACGCACCGCACTAACTTGTAGGTTTAGCTGAACACTGTGAGGTGGACGCACCGCACTAACTTGTAGTTTTAGCTGAACACTGTGAGCAGGACGCACCCCACTAACTTGTAGTTTTAGCTGAACACTGTGAGCAGGACGCACCGCACTAACTTGTAGCTTTAGATGAACACTGTGCAGAGGTCTCACTACACTAACTTGTAGGTTTAGCAGAACACTGTGAGGTGGACGCACCGCACTAACTTGTAGTTTTAGCTGAACACTGTGAGGTGGACGCACCGCACTAACTTGTAGTTTTAGCTGAACACTGTGAGCATGACGCACCGCACTAACTTTTAGTTTTAGCTGAACACCGTGAGCAGGACGCACTGCACTAACTTGTAGTTTTAGCTGAACACTGTGAGCAGGACGCATCGCACTAACTTGTAGTCTTAGCTGAACACTGTGATCAGGACGCACCCCACTAACTTGTAGTTTTAGCTGAACACTGTGAGCAGGACGCACTGCACTAACTTGTAGCTTTAGATGAACACTGTGCAGAGGTCTCACTACACTAACTTGTAGGTTTAGCTGAACACTGTGAGATGGACGCACCGCACTAACTTGTAGTTTTAGCTGAACACTGTGAGCAGGACGCACAGCACTAACTTGTAGTTTTAGCTGAACACTGTGAGCAGGACGCACTGCACTAACTTGTAGCTTTAGCTGAACACTGTGAGCAGGACGCACCGCACTAACTTGTAGCTTTAGATGAACACTGTGAGGTGGACGCACCGCACTAACTTGTAGTTTTAGCTGAACACTGTGAGCAGGACGCACCCCACTAACTTGTAGTTTTAGCTGAACACTGTGAGCAGGACGCACCCCACTAACTTGTAGCTTTAGCTGAACACTGTGAGCAGGACGCACCGCACTAACTTGTAGCTTTAGATGAACACTGTGCAGAGGTCTCACTACACTAACTTGTAGGTTTAGCAGAACACTGTGAGGTGGACGCACCGCACTAACTTGTAGTTTTAGCTGAACACTGTGAGGTGGACGCACCGCACTAACTTGTAGTTTTAGCTGAACACTGTGAGCATGACGCACCGCACTAACTTTTAGTTTTAGCTGAACACCGTGAGCAGGACGCACTGCACTAACTTGTAGTTTTAGCTGAACACTGTGAGCAGGACGCATCGCACTAACTTGTAGTCTTAGCTGAACACTGTGATCAGGACGCACCCCACTAACTTGTAGTTTTAGCTGAACACTGTGAGCAGGACGCACTGCACTAACTTGTAGCTTTAGATGAACACTGTGCAGAGGTCTCACTACACTAACTTGTAGGTTTAGCTGAACACTGTGAGATGGACGCACCGCACTAACTTGTAGTTTTAGCTGAACACTGTGAGCAGGACGCACAGCACTAACTTGTAGTTTTAGCTGAACACTGTGAGCAGGACGCACTGCACTAACTTGTAGTTTTAGCTGAACACTGTGAGCAGGACGCACCCCACTAACTTGTAGTTTTAGCTGAACACTGTGAGCAGGACGCACCCCACTAACTTGTAGTTTTAGCTGAACACTGTGAGCAGGACGCAATGCACTAACTTGTAGCTTTAGATGAACACTGTGCAGAGGTCTCACTACACTAACTTGTAGGTTATCTGAACACTGTGAGCAGGACGCAATGCACTAACTTGTAGCTTTAGATGAACACTGTGCAGAGGTCTCACTACACTAACTTGTAGGTTTAGCTGAACACTGTGAGGTGGACACACCGCACTAACTTGTAGTTTTAGCTGAACACTGTGAGAAGGACGCACTGCACTAACTTGTAGCTTTAGATGAACACTGTGTAGAGGTCTCATTACACTAACTTGTAAGTTTAGCTGAACACTGTGAGGTGGACGCACTGCACCAACTTGTAGTTTTAGCTGAACACTGTGAGCAGAACGCACCGCACTAACTTGTAGTTTTAGCTGAACACTGTGAGCAGGACGCACTGCACTAACTTGTAGCTTTAGATGAACACTGTGCAGAGTTCTCACTACACTAACTTGTAGGTTTAGCTAAACACTGTGAGGTGGACGCACCGCACTAACTTGTAGTTTTAGCTGAACACTGTGAGCAGGACGCACCGCACTAACTTGTAGTTTTATCTGAACACTGTGAGCAGGACGCATCGCACTAACTTGTAGTTTTAGCTGAACACTGTGAGCAGGACGCACCGCATTAACTTGTAGTTTTAGCTGAACACTGTGAGCAGGACGCACCGCACTAACTTGTAGTTTTAGCTGAACACTGTGAGCAGGACGCACTGCACTAACTTGTAGCTTTAGATGAACACTGTGCAGAGGTCTCACTACACTAACTTGTAGGTTATCTGAACACTGTGAGGTGGACGCACCGCACTAACTTGTAGTTTTAGCTGAACACTGTGAGCAGGACACACCGCACTAACTTGTAGGTTTAGCTGAACACTGTGAGGTGGACGCACCACACTAACTTGTAGTTTTAGCTGAACACTGTGAGCAGGATGCACAGCACTAACTTGTAGTTTTAGCTGAACACTGTGAGCAGGACGCACCGCACTAACTTGTAGTTTTAGCTGAACACTGTGAGCAGGACGCACCCCACTAACTTGTAGTTTTAGCTGAACACTGTGAGCAGGACGCACCCCACTAACTTGTAGTTTTAGCTGAACACTGTGAGCAGGACGCAATGCACTAACTTGTAGCTTTAGATGAACACTGTGCAGAGGTCTCACTACACTAACTTGTAGGTTTAGCTGAACACTGTGAGGTGGACGCACCGCACTAACTTGTAGTTTTAGCTGAACACTGTGAGCAGGACGCACCGCACTAACTTGTAGGTTTAGCTGAACACTGTGAGGTGGACGCACCGCACTAACTTGTAGTTTTAGCTGAACACTGTGAGCAGGACGCACCGCAATAACTTGTAGTTTTAGCTGAACACTGTGAGCAGGAATACACCTCACTAACTTGTAGGTTTAGCTGAACACTGTGAGCAGGACGCACCCCACTAACTTGTAGTTTTAGCTGAACACTGTGAGCAGGACGCACTGCACTAACTGTAAATAGTCTAGCTGCCTGACTGTGGTACTAATAGGATCAAAAGTACACCAGAAATTTTCTTCAGGTAGCTGTAAATACTGTAACAAGACAAGCCTGCCTGTCAGTAAGAAGATAACAGGAACGGATCTAGCTAAACTGAATACAGTGTATATATATATATATATATATATATATATGCAACACCTGGGGTGCATATATATACACAATACACTGTAAGTGCAGCTAACTGACTGACTGTTCTGCCTAATCTATCTAACTCAAATCAAATGACAGTGTCTGTCTCCCTCTCTCTCTCTCTATCTATGAACGCCGGAACACACACTACACAGGGCCGCCGTGCAGGCGGCTTTATATAGTGTGGGGCGTGTACTAAATCCCCTGAGCCATAATTGGCAAAAGCCTCCTTGGCTTGGGCCAATTACGGCTCTCTGTTCAGACGGCGCTGTGATTGTCCAAGCATGCAGGTCATAGTGCATGCTTGGCCTATCATCAGCCAGCAATGCACTGCGATGCTGCAGTGAATTATGGGCCGTGACGCACCACACGAATTTGGCGCGAACGGCCCATATTGTTCGCAATTCGGCGAACGGGCGAACAGACGATGTTCGAGTCGAACATGGGTTCGACTCGAACACGAAGCCCATCCCTAGTGGACAGCTGATTTAAGCAGGCTGATCCAGGCAGAGATGCGGTTGGACGAGAGCTACAGAGCTCTCCGGCGGTATGTAGCCCAAGAGTGCCCGTGGTCAGCAGATGACAGCCCCACGGAAGGCTTTGACTATGATGGCCTTGGGTTGTTGTATTGGAGGCTGTCCAGGGACCCTGACTTTGGGAGTGATCGGGAGTGGCGTTTGGAGGAAATAATGGAACACAGAGAGTGAAGACTGAATGTCTCGGAAGGGCACTGGGCATAGGAAGATTTGGAGTTTCTGGCCGTTCATGAATGGGAGCTGGAGATCGCCTACAGACAGCTGCTAGACGCTGCTCAGCAGCAGGGTGGCGCTCCCTTTGCCTGGGACTATCAAGAAATACCAGTTGACAACTCCGAAATCCTGGCTGAAGAATCGGCAGTGGAATATCTGGAGATTGCCATCCCCAAAGCTGAAGTGCTGACAACAGGGCAGAGTTCTGCTAACCTCTGCCCAGCATTGATAGCATCTTCTGGGTTCCACGGACATGAGATTGTGAACTTCTATCCCCAGACACCAGTTGCAGAGACAGGGGGTTTTATAGACTTTTCTGCTGAGGAAGAATAACCTGATGAGCCTCCAGCAGAAGAGCTGGTATCAGGGCCAAACTTCAGTGTGCTCTGCCCAGCACCAACAGCAGTATCTGTGGAGTTGCAAGGAACTTCCCCAGCTGAGGCACTGGTCATCGGACAGAGGGTCCAAGACCTCTGCCCCACACCTGTGGCAGTTCCAGGGGCTCATGGTGAGAAGGTGGCAATCACTTCCCAGTGGATTTCAGAGATGCAGGGAGGAGAAGCAGCCATTTTCCCTCCCCAACAAGGGTTTGTGCACCTGGGAGACAATACCAGTGAAAGGGAGTTCCAACAGCAGATGGCACCCCAGAATGATGACACCAACCCAGCTTAAGTGCTGGCAACTGGGCAGAGTGCTACCAACCTCTGCCCAGCACCGGAAACAACTACAGAGTTCCAGGGAGCCGGGGTAGTCGGCCTCCCTCCCCAACAGTTAGCCGGAGCAGATGGTGTGGGGTTTCCAGCAGAAGGCCTGGCAACAGGGCAGAGTGCTGCTGGCCTCTGCCCTCAACTAACAGAGGACGAATTTCCTGTAAGGGTGGATGGGGCTTCAGTCCCCACCTGTATACCCCAGGGATGCTGGGCAGTCAGCCCAGATCTCCAACAGCATGATGGAGTGAGCTCAGTCACCCTGTCTTCTCTCCAGCGGCTGAAAGGATTTCAGGGAGAAGGGCCAGTCCAGGCCTCTCCCCAGTGGCGGGCATGTTCTCTGAGAGAGGCAGAGGTTGACTGGGTGAGTAATACTCTGTTTAGAACAATTTGTTTGGGGTACGGTGTGGATACCAGCATTACAGGACTGGAACTACTGACTAACTTCGGAGTCAACCCGTCTGGGGTCTTCTCCTGTGTTAGTCTCCTGCCAAAAGGGGAGAAATGTGACAGACCTAGCCGGGACAGAGGCTTTTGGAGGGGACTGAATGCCAGCCTCTTGCCTACCATTTATGGGCCCTGGCATTTGGGGGAACAGTGCTCATTGTGATCTGTATGCCTGTGGACCCTTGAAGTGGCGTTACTTTCGATTCAGGTCCATATCCCCCAAGACACACAGACTCTGGGGACCCTGGATATGTCATTGTGACAGGAGTCACTAATAGGGGCACAAGGTGATCGAGAACCCCACAATGATCTGTGCTAGTCAGACTCATTGCTGTATATATGTATATATAATGTGTGCTGTCTCATTATGTTGTGTACTATTTGCTGTGATGTTTGGGGTGTGACTGTATTCTATTGTCTATTGTGGCTGTCTGCCTCAACTATTATGGGATGTCTAAGTGTATTGCTGTTAGGAAAGAGGGAAGGGGATTCCTCCAGCAGCCCCCCCTGTTAAGACTGTTTACTGATGAGAAGTTAAACACACCTGACCTGTGTGTCATTGGACAGTTTAACCTGCCCTGTTTTCCAAGGGTGGGGGGAGGGTGGGGGGAGGTGTTTTGAAGTGGGATCTGTATAACATGTGTTTGAATAAAGAGCCTTGTCTCGTATTATTTGTATGGGTTTCTTGTTCGGCTGATTAAAGTGCTCGGTAGCTGCCTTTGTGTTTGGGTATGGAATGTCCTAAACGACTTTAACCCCTTTCATACTCAGGGTGTCATTACAGGGGTCACACTAGCTTTCCACACCCCATACCACCCTCAGAGCAGTTGGAAGGTGGAAAGATTGAATAGCAAAATAAAATCTAGAATGCTAAAAATGTCTCAGGAAGCGGGAATGAGTTGGCCAGACAGCCTACCCATTGCCTTATTCAGTGTTATGCCGCGTACACACGGTCGTACTTTTCGTCTACAAAAGTCGGACAGCCTGTCCGACAGACTTCCGGCAGACTTTCGGTGGACTTGCGGCGGACTTGCGGCCTACTTTCTAACGAACGGACTTGCCTACACACGACCACACAAAAGTCTAACGGATTCGTACGTGATGACGTACACCGGACTAAAATAAGGAAGTTCATAGCCAGTAGCCAATAGGTGCCCTAGCGTGGCTTTTTGTCCGTCGGACTAGCACACAGACGAGCGGATTTCGGGGTCCGTCGTAGTTACGAAGTAAAGTTTTAAAACATGTTTCAAATCTAAAGTACGTCGGATTTGAGGCTAAAAAAGTCAGTTGAAAGTCCGGAGAAGCCCACACACGATCGGATTACCAGCCAGCTTTAGTCCATCAGCGTCCGTTGGACTTTTGTAGACGAAAAGTAGGACCGTGTGTACGCGGCATTAGGTACACTCCAAGGGGAAACCATGGTGTGTCACCCTATGAGATATTGTTTGGTTCAGCCCCCAGACTGGGTTGTTATTTCCCACAACAGTTGCAGCTCCAATCTGATGTATTAACCACTTCAGCCCCGGAAGGATTTACCCCCTTCCTGACCAGAGCACTTTTTACAATTTGGCACTGCGTCGCTTTAACTGCTAATTGCACAGTCATACAATGCTGTACCCAAACAAAATTTGTGTCCTTTTCTTCCCACAAATAGAGCTTTCTTTTGATGGTATTTGATCACCTCTGCCGTTTTTATTTTTTGCACTATAAACGGAAAAAGACCGAAAATTTTGAAAAAAAAATGATATTTTCTACTTTTTGTTATAAAAAAAATTCCAATAAACTCAATTTTAGTCATACATTTAGGCCAAAATGTATTCGGCCACATGTCTTTGGTAAAAAAAAATGTCAATAAGCGTATATTTATTGGTTTGCCCAAAAGTTATAGCGTCTACAAACTAGGGTACATTTTCTGGAATTTACACAGCTTTTAGTTTATGACTGCCTATCTCATTTCTTGAGGTGCTAAAATGGCAGGGCAGTAAACCCCCCCCCCCCAAATGACCCCATTTTGGAAAGTAGACACCCCAAGGAAATTGCTGAGATGCATGTTGAGCCCATTGAATATTCATTTTTTTTGTCCCAAGTGATTGAATAATGACAAAAAAAAAAAATTACAAAAAGTTGTCACTAAATGATATATTGCTCAAACATGCCATGGGCATATGTGGAATTACACCCCAAAATACATTCTGCTGCTTCTCCTGAGTACGGGGTTACCACATGTGTGGGACTTTTTGGAAAGCCTAGCTTCATACGGGGCCCCGAAAACCAATCACCGCCTTCAGGATTTCTAAGGGCGTAAATTTTTTTTCACTTCTCACTACCTATCACAGTTTCGAAGGCCATAAAATGCCAAGATAGCACAACCCCCCCCCCCCCAAATGACCCCATTTTGGAAAGTGGACACCCCAAGCTATTTGCTGAGAGGCATGGTGAGTATTATGCAGCTCTCATTTGTTTTTGGAAATGAAGAAAGACAAGAAATTTTTTTTTTTCTTTTTTCAATTTTCAAAACTTTGTGAAAAAAAGTGAGGTCTGCAAAATACTCACTATACCTCTCAGCAAATAGCTTGGGGTGTCTACTTTCCAAAATAGGGTCATTTGGGGGGGGGGGGGGTTTGTGCCACCTGGGCATTCCATGGCCTCCGAAACTGTGATAGGCAGTGAAGAGTGAAATCAAAAGTTTAAGCCCTTAGAAAGCCTGAAGGCGGTGCTTGGTTTTCGGGGTCCCGTACGCGGCTAGGCTCCCAAAACTTCGCACACATGTGGTATCCCCGTACTCAGGAGAAGCAACAGAATGTATTTTGGGGTGTAATTTCACATATTCCCATGGCATGTTTGAGCAATATATCATTTAGTGACAACTTTGTGCAAAAAAAATAAATAAATTGTCTTTTTCCCGCAACTTGTGTCACAATATAAAATATACCATGGACTTGACATGCCTCTCAGCAAATAGCTTGGGGTGTCTACTTTCCAAAATGGGGTCATTTGGGGGGGGGTTTGAACTGTCCTGGCATTTTATGCACAACATTTAGAAGCTTATGTCACATATCACCCAAAAATTTACGCCTTTAGAAAGCCTGAAGGCGGTGCTTGGTTTTCGGGGTCCCGTACGCAGCTAGGCTCCCAAAAATTCTCACACATGTGGTAGCCCCGTACTCAGGAGAAGCAACAGAATGTATTTTGGGGTGTAATTTCACATATTCCCATGGCATGTTTGAGCAATATATCATTTAGTGACAACTTTGTGCAAAAAAAAAAAAATTGTCTTTTTCCCGCAACTTGTGTCACAATATAAGATATACCATGAACTCGACATGCCTCTCAGCAAATAGCTTGGGGTGTCTACTTTCCAAAATGGGGTCATTTGGGGGGGGGGTTGAACTGTCCTGGCATTTTATGCACAACAATTAGAAGCTTATGTCACACATCACCCACTCTTCTAACCACTTGAAGACAAAGCCCTTTCTGACACTTTTTGTTTACATGACATTACATTTTGCAAGAAAATTACTTGGAACCCCCAAACATTATATATTTTTTTTAAAGCAAATGCCCTACAGATTAAAATGGTGGGTGTTTCATTTTTTTTTCACACAGTATTTGCGCAGCGATTTTTCAAACGCATTTTTTTGGGAAAAAACACACTTTTTTAAATTTTAATGCACTAAAACACACTATATTGCCCAAATGTTTGATGATATAAAAAAGATGATCTTAGGCCGAGTACATGGATACCAAACATGACATGCTTTAAAATTGCGCACAAACGTGCAGTGGCGACAAACTAAAACATTTTTTAAAAGCCTTTAAAAGCCTTTACAGGTTACCACTTTAGATTTACAGAGGAGGTCTACTGCTAAAATTACTGCCCTTGATCTGACCTTCGCGGTGATACCTCACATGCATGGTGCAATTTCTGTTTACATTTGACGCCAGACCGACACTTGTGTTCGCCTTTGCGTGAGAGCGGGGGGGACAGGGGTGCTTTTTTTTTTCTTTATTATTTTTTTGCTTTTTTATCTTATTTTTAAACTGTTCCTTTAATGTTTTTATTTTTTTAATCATTTTTATTGTTATCTCAGGGAATGTAAATATCCCCTATGATAGCAATAGGTAGTGACAGGTACTCTTTTTTTGAAAAAATTGGGGTCTATTAGAACCTAGATCTCTCCTCTTCCCTCAAAGCATCTGACCACACCAAGATCGGTGTGATAAAATGCTTTCCCAATTTCCCAATGGTGCTGTTTACATCAGGCAAAATCTAAGTCATAAAATGCTCGTAGCTTCCGGTTTCTTAGGCCATAGAGATGATTGGAGCCATTCTGGTCTCTGATCAGCTCTATGGTCAGCTGGCCGAATCACCGGCTGCATTCTCGGGTTCCCTGTTGGGACAGGAGAGCCAGAGAAAAACATGGAAGATGGTGGGGAGGGGCATTCCCTCCCACTGTTTGTAAAAGCAGTCTAGAGGCTAATTAGCCGCTAGGATTGCTTTTACATGAAAGCCAACCACTGGCTGAAAAGAATGATACCAAGATGATACCTAAACCTGCAGGCATCATTCTGGTATAACCACTCAAAGTCCAGCAACATACCAGTACGTTGCTGGTCCTTGTTGGGCATATATTGTAAACTTTTTTTTCATGCAGCCTGTGGGCTGAACGAAAAAAAAGATATTGATCGGTGGGTATGCCCACCTTTAGAATACAGTAGGTGTCCGCGATATTGTGTCAATCTCGCCCCATTTCTCGGCGAGATTTGACACCTGCGAGCCCCGTCGCAGGAGCCAGTGCCGAGATGGCTCACTCATCGGGAAAGGAAAACTTTGTTTTCCTTCCGCGATGAGTGACAGGCAGTGCTGACAGCTGTCTGGTATGAATCCTGACGCGGGAACACCGCACCAAATTTTAAATGAAAAAACCGGCGTGGGTTCCCCCCAGGGGCATACCAGGCCCTTAGGTCTGGCATGGATTGTAAGGGGAACCCCCTACGCCGAAAAATTGGCGTGGGGGTCCCCACCCAATCCATACCAGACCCTTATCCGAACATGCAGCCCGGCCGGCCAGGAGAGGGGGGACGAGCGAGCGGCCCCCCCTTCTGAGCCGTACCAGGCCGCATGCCCTCAACATGGGGGGTGGGTGCCTTGGGGGAGGGGGGCGCCCTGCGGGGGCCCCCCCACCCCAAAGCACCTTGTCCCCATGTTGATGAGGATAAGGGCCTCTTCCCGACAACCCTGGCCGTTGGTTGTCGGGGTCTGCGGGCGGGGGGCTTATCGGAATCCGGGAGCCCCCTTTAATAAGGGGGCCCCCAGATCCCGACCCCCCACCCTGTGTGAATGAGTTTGGGGTACATAGTACCCCTACCCATTCACCTGGGGAAAAGTGTCAATATAAAAAAAAACAGTACACAGGTTTTAAGAGTCATTTATTAGTCAGCTCCGGGATCTTCTTCCGACTTCGGGGGGTCTCCTTCCGACTTCTCCCGGTGTTCGACCTCTTCTCCCGGGCCCCGCCGCTATCTTCTTCCAGCTCTATTGCCAGCGAGGGGCCCGGTCTGCTGCCGCTGTCTTGCCGCCGTTGTCTCGCCGCCACCGCTGTCTTGTCGCCGCCGCCGCTGTCTTGTCGCCGCTGTCTCGCCGCTTCTTCTCTTCTTCCCCGATGTTGACACGACGCTCTCTCCGGCTCGAATGCTGTGTGCGAGCTGCGGAGCCATTTATATAGGCGGTGACCCCGCCCCCTTACGACGTCATTGTCCCAGCATGCGCAGGGACTCTGGCGTCATAAGGGGGCGTGACCCCAGAGTCCCTGCGCATGCTGGGACAATGACGTTGTAAGGGGGCGGGGTCACCGCCTATATAAATGGCTCGGCAGCTCGCACACAGCATTCGAGCCGGAGAGAGCGGCGTGTCATTATCGGGGAAGAAGAGAAGAAGAGAAGAAGCGGCGAGACAGCGGCGGCGGCGAGACAGCGGCAGCAGACCGGGCCCCTCGCTGGCAATAGAGCTGGAAGAAGATAGCGGCGGGGCCCGGGAGAAGAGGCCGAACACTGGGAGAAGTCGGAAGGAGACCCCCCAAAGTCGGAAGAAGATCCAGAGCTGACTAATAAATGACTCTTAAAACCTGTGTACTGTGTTTTTTTTATATTGACACTTTTCCCCAGGTGAATGGGTAGGGGTACTATGTACCCCAAACTCATTCACACAGGGTGGGGGGTCGGGATCTGGGGGCCCCCTTATTAAAGGGGGCTCCCGGATTCCGATAAGCCCCCCGCCCGCAGACCCCGACAACCAACGGCCAGGGTTGTCGGGAAGAGGCCCTTGTCCTCATCAACATGGGGACAAGGTGCTTTGGGGTGGGGGGGGCCCCCCGCAGGGTGCCCCCCTCCCCCAAGGCACCCACCCCCCCCATGTTGAGGGCATGCAGCCTGGTACGGCTCAGGAGGGGGGGCGCTCACTCGTCCCCCCTCTCCTGGCCGGCCGGGCTGCATGTTCGGATAAGGGTCTGGTATGGATTGGGTGGGGACCCCCACGCCAATTTTTCGGCGTAGGGGGTTCCCCTTACAATCCATGCCAGACCTAAGGGCCTGGTATGCCCCTGGGGGGGAACCCACGCCGTTTTTTTCATTTAAAATTTGGCGCGGTGTTCCCGCCTCAGGATTCATACCAGACAGCTGTCAGCACTGCCTGTCACTCATCGCGGAAGGAAAACAAAGTTTTCCTTTCCCGATGAGTGAGCCAGCGCGACATGCACAGTACCCTGTCGCCGAGAACCAGCGCGATGCTATCGCGCTGGAAACACAATCTCGCGGTCAGGTACTGTACCTCCCTTCATCCACCCACTTCTAATGATGGGCATACATGTACCGTTTATATATGCCGAAGCATGGGGGCATCCTCCCTCAAAAAGTAGGAGCAAATTGCTCCTCCACCCACTGCTGCCCCCACGCTTCGTATATATGCTGAAGTATGTAACTGTGGTGGTGAAATCACCTCCGACAGCGCTGGAGTCACGGCTTTATGTATTGTGGGAGCAAACGCTGTTGCTGTCAAGATACATAAATATGCGCTGCAACTGAATGGCGTACCTGCTAAGCAAATGATGGTTAACAATAAAACAAAGTAACATTACAGTATAACAGTAAGACTTACCATACCTGCAAAGCAAATACAAAAAAACATAGTAAAAAATAAAACATTTAAACGCAACCTGTGTCTAAAATATATATATGCCAAAGCATGGGGGCATCCTCCCGCAAAAGGCAGGAGGAAATCGCTCCTCCACCCACTGCTGCCCCCACGCTTCGGCATATATGCTGAAGTATGTAACTGTGGTGGTGAAATCACCTCCGACAGCACTGGAGTCACGGCTTTATGTATCGTGGGAGCAAACGCTGTTGCTGTCAAGATAAATACATCCGCTCTGCAGCTGAATGGCGTACCTGAAAACAAAAAAAATGGTTACCAAACATGATAAAAACATAACAACAATAAAACATTGCAGAATAGAATACAGTAAAAAAGAGCAGAACAATAGAGAGAGAATAGAGAGAGAGAACAATTTTCTTTGTGGGTTTTTTTTTTTTTAACTTTTTTTTTTGTTTGTTTTTTTTTACACTTTTTTTTGTAACTTTAACTTTTGTAACTGGTACCAGGTTTGGGTCTGTCAAAATGCAATGGCATCTTGGGAGACCCTGTGAAAGTGTGTCCTAGTCTGTGCAGTGCTGTACCCTACGCTAATACTCAACTAGTGTATGGTAGCGTTCAAAACATTCACCAATGCAAAGACCAGGATTGTCAGGACAGGAGGGACAATAATACTGGGTGTCACGCCTAAATCCGTGCTTGAGTAGGGGTACTCGGGAGGACATAAAGAAAATGCCTCTCATGCAGCCGGCTTACTGCATTTGGTTGGGAAAGGTGAGGTGGAGCACCGTCTAGAAACAGAAGGGCTCTGACGATCTCTTCCTGGAATTTAAGGAAGGATCCAGTCCGTCCTCAAGCTCTGTATAGCACATAAGCGTTCAGCAAAGCCAATTGAAATAAATAAAAAGACCCTTTTTTGTACCAGCCTCTGGCCTTACGGGCAACTAGGTACGGTGCCAACAATTGGTCATTGAGGTCCACCCCCCCCCATATTTTGGTTATATTCGTGGACACAGAGGGGTTTCTCCACAACACCAGTCGCCGTAGTAATTTGGACCGTCGTGTCTGCATGAAGGGAGGTAAGAATGAAAACATTCTTATTATCCCTCCACTTCATAGCGAGCAAATTATTACACTGCAATTAGGCTCTTTCCCCCAGCCTAAGACGGGAATCTACAAGCCGCTGGGGAAAGCCCCGGCAATTAGGTTGCACGGTGCCACATGCTCCAATCTGATGATCAAAAAAGGTGACTAAAAAGTGTCACGCTCGTGTAATAATTGTCCACGTACAAGTGGTACCCCTTTCCGAATAAGGGTGACACCAAGTCCCACACTATCTTGCCAGCACTTCCTATGTAGTCAGGGCAGTTTGTCGGCTCTACGTGACTATCTTTGCCCACGTAAACCATAAAACTACATGTATAGCCTGTGACCCTGTCACAGAGCTTATACATCTTGACACCATATCTGGCACGCTTGCTGGGAAGGTACTGTTTGAATGACAAGCGGCCAGAAAACTTAATCAGGGTCTCATCAACGCAGACAACTTGACGGGAAGTAAACAGGTCTGCAAAACATTGGTTGAAGTGGTTTATGAAGGGCCGAATTTTGTAGAGCTGATCGTATTCAGGGTCTCCACGAGGACGACAGAGTTCATTGTTGTTGAAGTGCATTAACCGCAAAATCTGCTTGCATCGTGCCCTGGCCATGGAGGCAGAGAACACGGGAATATGGTGAATTGGGTCAGTGGACCAATATGACCGCAACTCACTCTTTTTAGTTATGCCCATGTTAAGGGAAAGGCCCAGAAAGAGCTTAAATTCGGAGACCGTAATTGGTCTCCAATCTCTGGCAAGGGAGGACTGGGGGATAGTGGCGATGTGTTGACCAGCGTATAAATTGCTTTGGTCCACAATAGATCTATAGAGATCTTCGGTGAAAAACAGCAAATAAAAATCCAGTGACGTAAAATCAACTGTTTCCACCTGAATACTGGGTTGGCCAGTGAATGGGGGAAGTATGGGTGCTGCAGAAGTGGTGGGTTCCCAATTCAGATTGGCGAATGCAGCATGAAGGGCACTATGGGCACATGACGGGCCTGTGTTCGTCTTCTTGGTGGCAGCAGGACACTACTTGTGCTTGCCACCTCGCCAGCTTGAACTGCACTTATGGGACTCCCCACGTCACCAAGTGTTACTGCAGTGCTGGATATACGACCAGGGTGTACTAGGCCGCTGGTGCTTGCCAGTTCACCAGAAGGAAAAGTGGTGCTAGTACTTCTCTGCTCCATATGAGGGACCTGCGGTTCTTGCACTTCAAGGACAGAAGAAGAAGATTGGGGTCTGGTACAACTGACCTTGGCAGGGACCACAACTCCGTCATCAGAGCTATCTGTCATGGAGCCACTGTCGTCTACGGGATCGTATTCTGAGCCTGAATCTGACAGATGAGTGACATCCTCTTCACTATCTGTCATGCTCAGAAACATGTAGGCCTCTTCACTAGTGTACCTTCGATTTGCCATTTTGGGCTCTAAATTTAGGGGTACACTAGTGAGAGTCAAAGGCAAAAAAAATTCCTGACTGTCAGCGACTGTATCAAAACGCTACCAAAAAACTGTTAGCGATCGCAGAGATCAGGCCTGACTCTGCGAACGCTGCAGTTATGTGTGCTTAGTGTTTTGTAAGTGTCAGTTATCGATCGATACCGCACTTGGGTGGGCTGGGCAGGGCTGGGCCGAGGGGCAAAACGCAGGTGCTAGCAAGTATCTGGGCTGATCCCGCTAACACTGTGTTTTTGGGAACCCTAAATTCTGGGGACGCTAGTATAGATCTGATCGGATCAGATATCGATCCGTTCAGATACTATAGCACCAAGGGAGGTGTATGCTGCGTGCGTGGGTGTTAGCGGTACTGGCGCTAACATGACGCTGCCTGGGGCGACGCAGACCTTATATGACCCTAAAAACTTAACTTATATCACCGCTGGGCAATTAGGGGGTTAAACCTTTATAAGGTAATAAACGACGGGTGCCCTGAAACTATAATAAACTATAAAAAACAAACTAACTAAACAGCATCACCTGTAACAGTTATACGGTGATCACTGGTGAAAGGGTTAACTAGGGGGCAATCAGGGGGTAAAAACCTTTGTTGGGTAGTATATGGGGGTCCCTGTCACTATAAAACACTGACGGTGAACCTATATACTTGCCTCCCTAACTAGCGTCACTTGTGTCACTAATAACGCGTTCAGAAAAACGATCGCTTAGCGACACTGGCGACGGGGGATGATCAAGGGGTTAAAACTTTATTAGGGGGATTGGGGGGTACCCTAGACCTAAAGGGGGGTACCCTAGACCTAAAGGGGGCTAACCCTAACTGCCCTACCACTTTTAACTGTCACAAACTGACACCAATGCAAAAAAAAACCCTGCTATTGGTGTCACTGTGACAGGGGGTACAGGGGGTTGATCGGGGGGTGATGGGGGGGTTAAAAATGTGCCTAGTGTGTTCTACTGAAAGTGTAGTGTTGGTGCAACTCACATTGATGTCTTCTCTCCTCGGCGCCGGAACGAAAAGACCGGCTCGAGGAGAGATGACATCACTTCCTCTGCTACTGTTTACATTACAGCAGCAGAGGAAGAATTTCATTTGTGGGGAGCGATCGCGAGGGGGTGGCCACGAATGAGTGGCCTCCCCCTCAGCCTGTATCGCTTCCCCAACGATGCCGACTGCCTCGGGCACCGGGGGGGGGGGTCATGCGCCCCCAGGCCGCGGGAGGCAAATCACGCACCAGGTACGTGATTTTACCTGCGTGCCATTCTGCCGCAGTATATCTGCGTTAGGCGGTCGGCAACTGGTTAACTGATTATGTGACTGCTTTATCTCGAGAATTAACCCGTATCCATTCGGAAGTGTTTTCTTCCATTCCAGATCCTGAGCTAGATACAGGAACACACAAGCTGGTTCCCAGTGATTGGATCCCGATAAAGAAGTTTGTGAGAAAACATACTGTTGAACCCAGATATGATGGTCCCTTCCAGGTTCTCCTAACAACTGCCACATCAGTCAAAGTGGCCGGGAAGAACGTGTGGACACACGCCTCCCACTGCAAGAAAGTTCCTGTACCTGAGGAAGAGGCCGAGGGGACCAAACAATTATTCTGTATATCCTTTTTCATTATAATCATTGCTCAGGCACAAGAGGTAGCCATCAAACAAAAAGATGGTAAAACCCAATTCTGGTTTAACTCATCCAATACATATGTTGCCACTTTTATATCCTCTTATGAACAGATAATTCCCGGTACTATGTACAAGATCCGGTCCTGGGATGAAGTAGTAAGACCCATGACTGTGTATGTATGCATCACTGACACCTATTGGGGTGACAACTATGATTCCTGGGGAGGAGTGGGTTGGAACACTGGGGGTACAAACTGGGGGTACAAACCTGAAAACGCCCAAAATAGGAAAGACAAAATTGGGAAGTCACTCTTAGATAGAATGACAATCAACAAACACACAGATCAGCCTTACACCAAAGAGTTCAGGCTGACCATTGAGAATCCTAGCCCAGGAGACAGTGGGACCTATGTTCTGGGCCTACGGTGGGGAAGTGGATATCCTGGTTTTAGAAAGCCTTTCCAACTGAAAGATATGTTCAATAACCCAGAGTGGGGAGTTGCCAAATCCACATCTAGCTCAAACCCCCTGAGGCCCCATAGCAGGCCATAGCAGGCCCTACCTTTGAGGATACTATGGCTGCAGAAACCAGGTTCTCAGATGTCAAATTGTGGCTCGAGTGGATGAGGTACAGTGCAGGGAAACACAATAAGGCCAATTGCTATGTGTGTGGGGGGGGCTAGACAACACTAGGGAACGGTACCCCTAAACATACCCCCTGAACATGAAACATGTTTCCTCCCTGGACGGTATTAGGGAGTGGGGAAATCTCTTGGGAATTTCACAAAGGGTTACTGGGGATCTTATAGTGAGGTGTCTGCAGATCTGGTACAAAATCAAGTCCAGTCTTTGGGAGACGTGTACTGGATCTGCGGAGGCATGAAAATTAGAAGCAGATTGACAGGACAGTGGACAGGAGAATGTGCACTGGCCAAGGCCATAATGCCTCTACATATTCTCTCTGAAAACCCAAAGCCAAATACAAACAACACACCCGGGCCTAACAGGAGGCTTAGGAGTGCCCCAGCAGGAAGCTTCGACCCTCATGTATACATAGACGCCATAGGGGTCCCTAGAGGGGTCCCAGATGAGTTCAAAGCAAGAGACCAAGTAGCAGCAGGGTTTGAATCTCTGATCCCCATCATCACTGTAAACAAGAATGTAGACTGGATAAATTACATCTATTACAACCAACAAAGGTTTGTTAATTACACCAGAGATGCACTCCGAGGTTTAGCCGAACAACTAGAAGCTGCTTCACACATGACCTTCCAAAACCATATGGCCTTAGATATTGTCCCAGCTGAAAAGGCGGGTGTGTGTAAGATGTTACCTGAAATCAGTACATGCTGTACTTATATCCCAGATAACACAGGCCCAAATGGTAAAGTGACTTTAGCCATCCATAAAATTGAGGATTTGTCAAAAGAATTAAAGAAGAATTCAGGGCTCTCCAACCCCTGTGACCAGTACTTCACCTGGATCAATGGGGATGGCAGGGAATTTTAACACAGATCAGGATAGCCATTCTGATAATTCTAGTGACCCTAGCTGTCATGGTCTGCTGTGTTCTTCCCTACTTTAAGAAGTGTGTAGAAAAAGCTGTTGACCAATCTACTCCCATGTTTGTGAACCAGGAAATACCAGATGATGATGAAGATTATGTAAGACTTGATGATGATTATGTGTTACGCTCTGCTACAGTCACTTTCCCCGGAGATGCAACGCCATAGGATTACAGGGACAGACAGCACCTGACTGCCCCTCTCCAAGCTGTATCGAAGGGGGTAGTGAATTAGTCACTGCTCTTCTCTATATACAGCTGAAACTAGTTGCAGAGGAGAATGGGCCAGGGGAGTGAGTAGGACTTTTAGTATGAGGGACAGTTTGAAATAGACAGCTTCAAGGGGGGACTGTAATGGATGTGAATAAGAAATGTGATCATGGTGAACTGTCTATTCCAATACAGCTTTATATACCTAACATATATAACTCAGCTTCTACGCTTTATAAGCCTTAAGACATTTTCAGATATTCTGCAAAGCTCAAAACTTGCTTAGGAACTGGACTGACTGAAACAGTTAACAGAAGTTTGCGCCTGCTTCCCAGAATACATTCAGAATATAACAACATAACAACATAACACAAATGAATTAAAAGGAGCAAGAAGTGCTGCAAAGTGTTGCAAGAATAAAAGCAACTTCCGCAAATGAGCACCCAGCTAAAAACCAAAGTTTTATCACTATATGTATTTTTATTTGTGGTTTGTATGCGCCAGTCTTGTTGACATATCTCAATCTTTAATGGAATGTATAAAAGTCTTGAGAAGCGGAAATATTAAATAAATAATTTGACTCTGGACTAAGTCTCAGTGTCAGCTTACTTGAAGCATGCATGTTTTATAATCAATCTGACCAGGGGTAGATATAATAATATCGGACTTTTGTCCTGATCCAAATCACCTACATGGATGTAAAAATTGGGAGCAACGGCTCGGTTCGTGCAGGTGCTACATCCCAAATGACATCAATGTGACTGTCTGCACAGAGATGCACGGAACACCTGTGCATCCCTGTAAAGGTACGCTATGTATGCCCTGTGTTTACAAGGCCTTAGTCCCCTTTTACACAAGCATGCTGATCGGTCTGACTATCCATTTTTCAGGCCGGCCCAATCGGACCACCATTGTTCTGTATGGAGATGCTGATGTAAATGGACATGTGTTCATTTAAATCCGCCTGCATCCGATCAAGTCCAGTCCGCTAAAAACAGAGGGATGGGTATCCCATTCCCCATCCATCTAGCAGATCGTATCGGATGGTATGGATGGAACTGGACAGGCAGTCTGTTTCCATCCGATCTCCCCATAGAGAATAGCGAGCTGTGTCCGTGTCCGCTCTGCATCATCCTGTCATCCGCCTGTTTAGTGGGGATCCAGACAGATCCCCCACTGAGCAGGCAAATCTGCTTGCAGAGTCCTCTCCATATGAAAGGGGTCTTACCAGGAGTGGCTGGTCCATTAGGGGTGCTGGGCCACCCCCCTGCAGGGTGCCAGACTCATACGTTTGCATGATGTTTTTTTTTCAAGCCACATGCTTAGAGCCTGAGGCTTTAATTGGCTTGAAAAAGGTTGGGCTTTGGGCGCAGAGCATTGCACCCCGAACCCACCCACTTGTGACAATAGCAAATTAATAGTCGCTATTGTCTTCTGGCTTCTCCTCCTGGCCAATCAGGACGCATAGGGTTGGCCTGGAGGAGAAGCTGAAGAAGCCGTGGAGGGGTGAGTGCAGTGGTGGGGGACCATCACCATGGAGGGGTGAGTGTGGGGGGGTGTCACCATGGAGGGGTGAGTGCGGGCGGACCTGGGGAATCTTACTATGTTTGTGTATTAAAAAAAAAAATTACTTTACTTTTTTTTTACAGTTATTTTTATCTTTTTTTAAATTATTATAATTTATTTATTTTTGGTGGGGGGGGGGGGGTCTTTGGTGAGATATCAGAGGTCTAAACAGACCCCAATATCTCTATTTCTGAGACAGAGAAAGGGACTGAAGATAGTCTCTAGCACTTTATATGAATGATTGGAATCTGTATAGAGATTCCATTCATTCATAAAATGACAATCTGATATATTGTAACACACTCACGGTTACAATGATCAGTTGTCAGTGAATATAGCAGCGATCACTGCCTAAATCCATTGTACAGGGGGGTTAGTAAACACATGTTTATTAACCCCCCCAAGCCCCAACTTCACCCCCACTCGCACAGCTCCCCCCTCCCCCGCTGTGGTCCCCAGCCTGAGAGATCACAGAGATCTGTGCAGGGAGAAGTTACAAGCAGAGGGAGAGGAAGGATAGATGCCACTCAGAGTGGCCATGGATCAGGGGTACGGGGGCAGTTGGGGGAATTTGACCGATGGGGGGGACACATCTGGGTCCCCTCCAAACCCCATGCAGCACCTGAAGCCGGCAGGAGCGGCAGAGAAGGGATGCCGGCCAATGATGGTCACTGCAGGGGATCCGGTTTGCTGGGTGTGGGATTGGGTGGAGGGGGAGGAATCAGTGCTGGGGGGGAAGAAGGGGGGTAAAGGGGATAGTAAAGGAGAGGGGGACAGTTTGAGATGAATGGGAGCAGTGGGGGTGGAGTGGTAGGGGACAGGGAATCGGAGGCTTGGGTTGGGGGCAGTCAAACTTAGGGTTAATAATTCTGACCAGCAGGTTGTAATCTGCTGATCAGAAGTTATAGAATTGTTCAGCAGAGTCTGCTGAACAATTCTGATATAAGCTTATGATCATTGACGTGAACATAAGCTTATAGGAGAAAGAGAAATGAGGTCCGTATGTCGTACGGACTTGGCCACCTGCAGGCACTTCTGTAGGTCCGTACGGCGTATGGACTTGACAGTGAAAGGGTTAAATGTTCAGGGTTTGGGGACTTAAATGAAAGGAATAATAACTTAAATTAAAGGAAAGTAAGCAATGCAGTTGCATAAAAAGTAATGTTAAAAATAACAAAATTCTCTCGTATAGCCATAAATCAATTGGTTCAAAATATATAGCACTCAGAGAACCCTCCATCACAATCCAGAGATGTTGTCTGCAGGATTCCCTCTTATTTCCTCAAAGAAAACATCATGCGTAAAGCATCCAATATGCACAACAAAGAATCCTGTGTTTCACAAAAAAAAAACTTCCCCTACTGGTGGAGCTTCCCCTTTAGCCTGGTGGCAAGAAGAAATGGCAAATCAGCAACCATCAAAGTTACAGAAGAACTTACTTCCATTTTGGCACTATCAAAAAGGGTTTGTCAAATCAGACTATTTGATTTCTTTTTGTTTGTGAAATGTATGCACTGTGGGAGGTTGCCTGGAGATGCTATCATACCTATACAAAACATCAATGGATGATAAGTATTCTTTTTTTTTTTTTTAAGATATTTTTAATTGATTTTAGGTCACAAACCAACAAACACACACAAAACAATCACAAATAAAAATAATAATTATAAAAACAAAAGAAAACACACATGAGTATTTGATCCATTAAGCATACAAAAGTGGTATCCAATCTGTAATTAGATTACACAAGGCATTGCAGGCAAGTCATTTCAAAAGGTCTGAAATATTGGCAACAACAACAATCAGATATAGGCACCTTTGCAGGACATAACCAAATTAAAAGACCTTGTATTGAAGGACCCTGTGGCGCAGCCCATCAATGATCAATTGTATTCAATTTTGACAGAGCGTTAGCGGACTAGCCAACCATTTACCCCAAATTTTATGAAAGATTTTATTTTGCTTTTGAATTTCAAAGGTTAATTTGTATAATGGAATGGAGTCATTGATAAGTTTTAGCCAGAGGGACCTCAAGGAGGTCTGAGCACCCTTCCAGGACAATAGAATAGATTTTTTAACATAAAAATAAAGTATACGGAGCAATCTCTTGGTATGTGATGATAGGTGTAAATCTCCAAATACTCCCAACAGGCAGTTCTTAGGGTGAATTATGTTAGGAAGGCCCAGCACAGTTGAAATAAAGGCACCCACTTCCTCCCAGAAATCACTAATTATCGGGCAGGACCAAAAGCAATGTAAGAAGTCTGCCTCCTGGCCACAGCCTCAGAAACAGACAGCTGATGGTAGGATACCCATTTTATGCAGTCTGGCCCGGGTGAGGTGGGTCTGGTGAAAGATTTTAACTTGTATGATACGGTCTCGAGAAGAAATGACAGAGGTTTTATATGTGTCACTAAATTCTGACCAGTCCTCATTTACCATGGAGATATCTAATAAATCCCATTTCTCTTGAGCTTTGTGGAACCTAGGGTTAGAGTCGGTCATTAAGGTTGCATAGTAAGTGGATACTAATTTAGAGGGTTCTGGTTGCCTAAGTAGTCTTTCCAGTGGAGGCAGATCAGTGATATCATCTAAGGTACCAAATTGAGCACGTATGGCATGTCTGAGCTGATAATAATAAAATAAGTGTGATCTTGGTAAGTCAAAATCTCTGCTCAACTGAGAAAAAGTTTTAAAGCCCTGTGCAGTGTATAAATGACACAGATATTTAACCCCCTTTGAATACCAGCGGTTGGCATCTGGAAAAGAGTATAATTCTTGCAGATTGGGATTAAACCACAAGGGGTTATTAGGGGTTTTCAGCCAGGAATGTTTCCATATTTTTGTGGTGATATATTTAAACAGTGAAAGGGAGACTGAGAGTAGAGAGGTTCCAGGGCGGTCAGGGACCTGGCTTCTATATATTATATTATGTAAAGTTTCAAGGGAAGATGCGATAGCCCCCTCCGTGGCTGTACAGGCATTGGCTGGATTTGGGTTCATCCAATCATGTATGTGCACCAATTGGGATGCCATATAGTAAAGGAAAAAATTAGGGAATGCTAGACCTGCCAAATAAGCGGGCAGTCTCAGTGTCTCAAGTGCCACTTTGGGGGATCCACCCTTCCACAGGAAAGTAGTACATATCATGTCTATGCGTTTGAAAGTAGCTTTTGATATTTTACATGGGGAATTAGTAAGGATATAAAGCAATCTGGGTAAATAGATCATTTTAAGAATATTGGCCCTCCCCATGAGGTCTAAAGGCAAATCCATCCATAGTTTAGTTTGTTCCTGGAGGCGAGTCAGTAAAGGATCAAGATTATTAGTGGCATATAGAGATATAAACCAACCAACACTCCAAGATATCTGAAAGAAGATACCACTTGAAGTTTGGAATCCGGGTGTATCTGAGGAGAGTTATTCACATCCAAGGGAAAGAGGCTGGACTTATCCCAGTTAACTCGGAAACCAGAGTAGTCCCCAAAGGTATTGACCTCCTCCAGCAAAGCCTGCAGGGACTCATTTGCATCTGCCAGGTATACCAGAGTGTCATCTGCATAGAGGGAAATGCGCTCCTCTATATTTGCAATTGGGAGTCCTTTAATAGTAGGGGAGGAGCGAATGCGAACTGCAAGCGGCTCCATAGCCAGGGCAAACAACAGGGGTGACAATGGGCACCCCTGTTGAGTGCCCCTGGTGATTGGGAAGGGATCAGTAATAGATGAATTAACCCTTATCCTAGCTGTTGGGGAAGTGTACAGAAGTTTTATCCATGCTATCACACGGGGACCGAAACCATATTTCTGTAACACCTGAAAAAGGTACGGCCATTCCACACTGTCAAATGCTTTACAGGTGTCTAAGGACACAATGACACATGTAGGAGGGCAGTCATGTGGATATTGCAAATTGTGGAACAATCTGCGGATGTTCATTCTAGTAGACCTACCAGGGATAAATCCACCCTGGTCGCTATTAACCAAGGATGTAACCACAGCATTCAGACGGTTTGCTAATATTTTGGCCAGAATCTTAATGTCCACATTTATAAGAGAAATAAGATTCACAGTGAAGTGGATCCTTTCGGGGCTTTAATAGGAGTACAATCAAAGCCTCCCTCATTGACGGGGGGAGGATCCCAGTCTCTAGGGCTTTGTTATAGGTCCGTAGAAGGAAGGGGGATAGAAGGTCCTTGAACTTAGTATACCATTCAGTCGGGAAACCATCAGGTCCAGGAGTCTTATGTGTAGGCATTTGGGAGACCGCTACAGCAATCTCCTCGACCGTGATATTGCTCCTCCAACATGTCCCTTCCCTCATCTGACAAGGAGGGAAGAGATATGTCAGCCAGATAGTCAGACAACTGAGAGTCATCATAGTCAACCCTGGAAGTATACAGCTTTCTGTAAAAGCGCATAAAAGAGTCCAGGATATCTCCTGGGTTGTCACTAACAGTACCTTGAGTAGTAATAATACGTGGTATAGAAATGGGGGAGTGGTCAGGTCTGGTTAGGTATGCCAAGAGACGTCCTGCTTTATTACCGTATTCAAACGACTTTTGAGAAACATGCAACATGCGTTTTTGTGTGAGATCTAACATACGGAGTTCATATTCTCTACGGCTCTGTAACCATGTCTCCCTAGTGTCAGGAGCAGGGTTAGAGGCATAATCAGATTCCACACATACCATAGCATTTTCTAATTCCTCCGTGCGCATCTGGTTATTTTTTTCGTAAAATCCCCGTAATAGACATAAAGGTACCTCTCAATGTAGACTTAAATGCGTCCCACTCCGTGGAGGGGTCCACTTTATCTAAATTATGTTTCCAGTAATTAGAAATACTCATCCTACATTCACCCTGTACCAGCTCGTCCTCCAGCCAGTTCAAGCGCCATAAGGCTGGACCCGATCCTGGGAGGAGGAGGAGGGACACAGACAAGGGGGCATGATCTGAAACTCCCCTGGGCAAATATGAAACAGCGGAGACAACAGGAAGGGTCTCCGTCGGTGCAAATGCCATGTTCAACCTAGACATAGTATGGAAGGAGTCTGAATGACAGGAAAATTGGCGTTCATCCGGATGTTTCCATCTCCATATCTCAGTCAAACCATGGACCTGGGCCCAGTCTACAAAAGAGGGAAAGGATCTGCCCCCCCCCCCCCCAGACGGTCCATAGTTGGATCTAAGACTGCGTTAAAATCTCCTATATAAAGCAAAGGACCGGGGGGCCTATTCAGTAGTTGGAGGGATAATTTAGAGAGTGTTTCTACTGAGAAGGGGGGTGGAATATAAATATTCACCAACGTGAAGGTTATAGTAGAAATTCGTAACGTAAGAACAATAAACCTCCCTTCTGGGTCTGTTTTGACGCTGATCATCTCAGCTGGAAGAGATTTAGCCAGAAGTATAGATACACCCCTTGAATAGTTAGTGTGAGTAGCATGGTATAGTTTAGATAGCCATGGGCGCTTTAGGGCCCTTGTTTTTGAACCCGTCAGATGAGTCTCCTGGAGGCAAATAATGTGGGGGTGACATTTTTTCAACACAGAGAAAACCAAGAATCTTTTCTGAGGTGCATTCAAGCCTCTAGTGTTCCAGGAGACTATCCTAAGGGACTGTGCCACAATGAAACATGTAATAATAAAGAAGCATAAGTAAACCTTTGTATTAGTAGCAATAGAAGTGAATAGGCCGCACCACCTGAAGCACACACAAGCACATGACAAAAAAATGCGTGGGTCTGCTTATAGGATATTATGGGCCGGAAAAAATGTGTTGGTTTAGAAAAACGACAAAAAAATATAAATGATAGCAGAGGCATTAATAAACCACTATAACGGGTGACCTGATATGCTCTAGATGACTTTCCATTGGCAAATGGTATAGGTGTGTTGAGAAAGAAATAAAAAGTAAAAAAAGAAAGAAAAAACAAAAGAGAAAAAACATGAAAAAAAACCCATCAACAGCTCCTTTTGAACTTTTTTGCCCCCCACCCCGCTCAGCCATCCCAAACATAGCAAGCTTTGGATCCCTGAACTAAAAGTCCTTCCTAACTAGAAAACTGCGGAAGTCAAAAACTGTACCATGGCCTCGCCACAAACTGGTAAGGGGGTAGCGTGGAGTAGGTGATGCTCCCAACTACTGACCGAGGAAAAAAAAAAAAACAATTTCCCCAATAGACTTGTCCTGTTGGAGGATACATGAGTTGATTGTTCACGTGGAAAAAGTTACCCGGATGATTATTCCAGTGTGCAGGTTACCATGTGCTGCAACCAATACCAATGCAGGTTGGAACATAGATATGAAGGTCATGGGAAAATGAAAGGACATGTAGAATGCTAACATTGTAGCTAGCATAGCAGGGTATAAATCTCACACGCATATTAATGGTGACTTCAGTCTCCTCTGCTTCTGTGTGCTGTACCGTAGTGACCATTCAGCCACTTCATGGCCTCTTTGGGGTTGGTATAGAAATGGGCCTTACCATCATGAATAATGCGCAGTTTAGCAGGGAAAAGCATGGCATAGGAGAGGCCTTCCGTGCACAATCTAGACTTCACTGCTGAGAAGGAAATCCACTGGCGTTGAACTTCAGCTGAAAAGTCCGGATAAACAGAAATATTATTGCCATTAAATGTAAGCGGGCCTTTTTCTCTTGCCAGGCGTAGGATGGCCACTTTATCTTGAAAATTGAGGATGCGTGCAATGATAGAACGTGGTGGGGCACCCACTGGAGGAGGACGAGGAGGAGTGCGGTGTGCACGCTCTATAACATGTGAGAATGAGGGTGCGTCTTTACCAAAAATGTCCCGAAGCCATGAATAAAGAAACTTTTCAGGATGGGAACCTTCTGTGCGTTCCGGAAATCCCACAAATCTGAGATTGTTCCTGCCAGAGCGATTTTCCAAATCGTCGATTTTTGCGCGCAGTGCCGCCATCTCGCTTGCAGTATCACGTATGGTAACAGACATGGGGTGTACTGTATCTTCTAATGTACTGATCCATTCCTCAGCCTCCCCTGTGCGGTCCCTGAGGTTCTGGACATCCTGTTTCAATAAAGAAAAGTCCATACGGATAGAAGCTATTTGAGTGGGGAGGGAGGCCTTGCAGTCCTGAATAGCCAGCATAATAGTAGATAATGTAGGCTCAGCAGGGGGAGAATCCACAGCCTGACTAAACTCAGCAGATTGCTGTGAGTCTTGTGTCTGCAGGGGTTCTGTATGTGTGAGGAATATAGCAGGAATTGATGCACTCACCCCTGTTACAGAGTCCTGGATGGCTGAGGAGGAGGCCGGCAGCGCGTCTGAGTAAGCTGCATGTGTCTCGGCGCCATTTTGCCTCCGGAACCCCGCCAGTTGTTCCGCCGTGTGTGAGGGCCATGGCGGACCGTATTTCACCATGTCTGCCAGCCTGGTGGGTGCCCACAGCCGTGGGGAACAGAATGATACCTTCCACGAGGAGTTAGGACCAAGGATAGATGCAGGATGGTCGTTGAGAGCCGGAGCTGTGTGTCTATGCGACTGCTCTCTACACCATCCGGCCACGCCCCCGATGATAAGTATTCTTAGTAAGATTATGTTGCTGTCTCATTTTAGATACAAGCTAATACTTTCTGGCCTCTCACACTGCCTAGTTTGTAGTACTCCAGTACTGAGCAAAACAAGTACACAGGTGTGAAGAAATGCTGTCAAAAATATATTTTTTCATTGTTTATTTTTATCAATTTACAAAATGCATAGTGAGCAAACAGAAGAAAAATCTAAATCAAATCAATATTTGATGTGACTACCCTTTGGCTTCAAACCAGCATCCATTTTTTTGAAGGAACTTGGCAAGTATTGTGTTCCGAACATCTTGAAAAACTAATCACAGATATTCTGTGAATGTAGGCTACCTGAAATCATTTTGTCTCTTCATGTAATCCCAGACAGACTTAATGGTGTTGAGATTAGGGCTCTGTGGGAGCTAAACCATTACTTCCAGGACTCCTTGTTCTTCTTTACATTGAATATAGTCATATCTTAATGATGTTGGCTGTATGTTTGGGGTGGTTGTCCCACTGCAGAATACATTTGGGGTCAATCGCACGCCTCCCTGATGGTAGGGCATGATGGATAAATATATGCCAGTATTTCTCAACATTCAAGACACCATTGATCCTGACCAAATCTCCATCTCCATTTGCAGAAAAGCAGCCCCTAACTTGTAAAGAACCTCCACCATGCTTCACTTTGGCCCTGCAGACACTCATTATTGTACCGCTCTCCAGCCATTTGGCAAACAAACTGCCTCCTGCTACAGCCAAATAATAATGAGTGTCTGCAGGCAATAGTGAAGCGTGGAGGAGTTTCCTTGCAAATTTGGGGCTGCATTTCTGCAAAGCGTAAATATAATAGAAAACACCTGTTGTAATTCCCCTGAGGTGGTGAGTGGTCGTCGTACTGGCTTGTAGTGTCCTTCTAGAACCTGAGCAAGCATATATGCAGAAGAAAGTCGGCAGCTCGATCTTCCGCCATGAATGATTTTACTATTGCAGGTGTAGTACAGAATAATACAGGGTGTACATGTTTTGGCATGTAGTAATCATAGCTACTAATCATCATGGCTATGATTAAGGCTACAGGTTGAAAAGCATAAAGCAGGCCATATACGGTGTGAAATTTGCACAATTTCCCCATCAACACAGACAGTGCTGATAGGGGAATTCCTCCTGCAGTTGTCTGCTCCCTGTGAGGAGGCAGGGGCGGGCAGGGGAAGCCGTCCCCACCAGGAGAATATAATGAATATTGCTAGCAGCTATAGCAGCTGCTAGTGATAATTGTAAGAGAGTTCGGCAGGCTGGTTGTACCCAAGTTGATTAATTGATCAACTTGGTACATTCAGCCTGCCTATTAACAGTTTGAATCTTGGCTGGTTCCTGCTGAACCAGCCAAGATTCAAACCATTTATTTTTGGCTTTACAGTAAGTACAAATAGAAAACAGTACAGCCATAGAACTTTTATGGCAAATGTAGGTAGAACTTACAAGCAATGCAGGCGAAACATAGTGTGAGAATAACAAACAACAGTAGCGTACCTATATAGTGGGTACAGCAAACTCTTATGCCGCGTACACACGAGTGGACTTTTCGACAGACTAGGTCCGACGGTCTTTCCGACAGACTTTGTAGCATAGGTGCGCCGGACTTAAAAACGGACGGACTTGGACACACACGATCACTCCAAAAGTCAGATGGTTTTGAACGCGGTGACGTACAGCACATACGATGGGACTAGAAAAAGGAAGTTCAAGCCCCATTATGCCACCCTTTGGGCTCCTTCGGCTAATCTCGTGTTTACCACATGTTAGTAGAAGTTTGGTTAGAGAAGATTCGCGCTTTTCAGACTTCAGCTTATTTCGATAGTTTTCTGCTGTTCAATTTGTACTTGTGAGGTTTGTATCTGGTTTTCAGTGCGTGTTGGTCAGTTCGTAACCTGTATAGCAGGCCGTTCTGGTCAGCACGTTCCTGATCTTCAGGTCGCTCTTCATAGGCCTTGCTGTTCTTCAGTGTGTTTGTTCTAAGTTTGTTTGTTTGACCAGCCGACCGTTTTGAGGCCATGGTGCGTGGACATACTAGTTTTAGAGTTCGTGCTGCGTGGGGGCTTGGTGTTGGGGTTCATACTTTGACCCGAGCCCAGGCAATGAACAGGGCGAGGAGGAGTTCATGGACGAAGAATTGGCTGCGCCAGCATGACCAATTCTCGCACATTCCTTTGCTCTGTGAGATCCGTGAGAATAATCCTGAGGATTTCAGGAATTATCTCAGGCTGACGGACCCCGTTTTTCAACGTCTGCTGGCTATGGTAACTCCTTATATCAGCAGGCAGGATACCTGCATGAGGCAAGCCATCACTGCGGAGAAGAGGCTAGTTGCCACGTTACATTACTTGGCGACTGGGAGAAGCCTTCAGGACCTTAAGTTTTCGACAGGCATCTCCCCCCAGGCTCTGGGGATCATTATCCCAGAGATCTGTTCTGCCATAATTCAGGTCCTGCAGAAGGACTATATGAAGGTAAGTTTTTTATCCTTTAACATTACATGATATGACTTTAATGTTTGCTAATGTATTGTATTAATTTCATCGTTACGTAATTACCATGCTTGGAATATGCTGTGAATGTCCCCTTTATCTTCCTGCATGCATGTTTTTTTTTGGTAAATCATTTTATGCCCTACATGCATATTTGCCTTCACTAACCTCCCCACAATGCAATCCTGGGCCCATATACACCTATAGCCTATAGTCCCTTTAACAATGTATATTGTCAGCTCCATTGTACTGCTTTACCCTCCCCCACCCCCTCAAATGTCTCCAAATATCATGTGTGGTCTTCTACTAAATTAGAACCCCTCTCCCATCCCCTCAAATGTCTCCAAATGTCATGTGTGGTCTTCTACTAAATTAACCCCCCCCACCCCCTCAAATGTCTCCAAATGTCATGTGTGGTCCTCTACTAAATTAGAACCCCTCAAATTTCTCCAAATGTCATGTGTGGGCTTCTACTAAATTAGAACCCCCCACCCCCTCAAATGTCTCCAAATGTCATGTGTGGTCTTCTACTAAATTAGAACCCCCCCACCCCCTCAAATGTCTCCAAATGTCATGTGTGGTCCTCTACTAAATTAGAACCCCCCCACATACAAATTGATCAATGGGCCATCAGAGGGGGTGAGTGATCTTATAAGTGGACCTTATTTTTTTGATTTTTAGAAATAATACTTTTAAAAAATGTTAGACTGCTGTTGTGCAAGAATGTTTTTGTGTAATCTGCTAGCAAAGTTATGTTTAAAAGTACTTATATATTTTTTTTTTCTTGTTTGACTCCACAGTTTCCTTCCACGCCACAGGAATGGCAGACTGTGGCCTCCCAGTTCGCTGACCATTGGGAATTTCCCAACTGTGTAGGGGCGTTCGACAGGAAGCATTGTTTGCATTTGGGGTCTTACTACTTTAATTATGAGGGGTTTAATAGTGTAGTATTGATGGCGGTGGTATCGGCACAATTGGATTTTATGTTTGTGGACGTGGGGAAGAACGGCTGGATGTCGTATGGAGGAGTCTTGGCACAGACTGAGTTGTGCCAGCATCTCCAGACTGGTGGCCTGGGATTGCCACCTGATGCCGAGAACGTTGAGGGACTCCTCTCTGTATTCATCGGAGACGAAGCCTTCACTCTTGGCGAGCACCTGATGAGGCCGTTCCCCCAAAGGTCCCTCACTCTGAAAAGGAGGGTAGTTAACTACTGGCTGGCCAGAGCAAGAAGAGTTGTGGAGAATGCCTTCGGGATTATGGCCAGCCGGTTCTGTTTGTTCCTCTTGGCCATCAATATGGCGGCCTATAAAATCAATTATCTGATCATGTCTTGTTGCATTCTACATAATTTTTTAAGAAGACATTCTACAACATATCTCACTTCTGTTGGGCCCGAGGCCATACTTAGTGCCGAATCTTCACACACAGGCCTGGATACTGGCCATACTGGCTTGGCCCCACCAAACCGCCCGTCAAGTGCGGGACAGATATGTCAATTATTTTAATGGTAGGGGGCCATTGCAATGCCAGAACATCTTTAAAATTTAAAATAATAAAAAAAAATATTTTGGATCAAATCTCTTGTTTTTAGTCTTGTTTGCTTTTATTTTTGGCTGTCTCCTAGTGCACTTGTAGTGGCAAGTGCATTTCCCTTTAGTCAATAGGGCCCTTTGTCACTGTAAACACAAAAAAAATTACAAAACTGGTATTGAGTATTGAAAGAAGAAGCCACACACATTGTTGTAGTAAAATCATTTTACTGTGCGCACATTCAAAGGTGCATTTTTTGAAAACGTCATTTAAATTTTTTTATTTTTTATAATTTTTTTGGTTTTTTTTAGCAATATAATCTTTTTTTGGTTATTTTAGGCGTATTTATCAAAAAATATTTGTTTAGACAATATTTGTTTAAACTTTTTTTACAACAGGGTTTTTCACACATAATAAAAAAACACAACTCTGGAACTTACAAAGTTTAACATGTCAAAAAATGTGCTGGTGATGTCACCCATGTAAAAGCAAAATTTAGCAGATGCACACAAATTGTGAGTCCAAATGGGTAAAGTCAACATGTGCTATCTCCCATCACGGGGTATCAATGGACGTGTTTTGTGTGTGCAATCCCTTCCTCTCACAAACTAGCATTATGAGGAAGGGGTTGCAAACACAAAACAAGTACATTGAGATCCCCTGATGGCAGATAGCACATGATGACACACCATGTGCATCTGCTAAATTTGGCTTTTACTATTTAACAAGTTGAAAAAAGTAAAAAATAGAAAATTTTCAAAATGAAAGAAGAACATGATTGATGTTTTAGGCAAAAAGTGATTATATTCTCCCCAAAACATCAATCATGTTCTTCATTTCCTGTTGCATGCTGTCCAGCCAATTTCTCATGCTGTCAGTTGTTTTCGCATTCTATCAATTTGGCCATTCCACACCATTATCTGCCCAATCAGTCTTTGTGCACTGCCTGTGCTAAATGGCTCCGCCGCTTGGCCTTCCACAACCAGAACATCACCTAAAATTTGTGGAGAAAAATGTATTTAGAAATATGCACGCCTAAATAGATAACCTTAAACTGGGGTGTCAGACACTCACTTGGTGGGGTGCAAATCTCGTCCACTTCCACCACCTCTCCTTCCTCCAGATCCTCGGGTGGGCATGGTCTTGGGCTTGGGGTAATTCCTGATTCAGGCTGGTGACTTTGGGGGGTCCTGGGATCCTCTGACTGCTGTCTGAGTCTTTTCTCCCCTATGAGAATGAAACAAAAGGTATACTTAACACAGTGATATTTCAGGCCAGAAATAGGAATATGAAACCTTGCTTTGAAGTGGTGGACAATTGTCTGTTTGTAAAAAATATATATTTTAAGACAGGGTTCAAATTCCCTTTTAACAAAACTGCAATACTTAACATTTTTGTCCAAGTTTCACAGATGGAGACACCTCAAGTAGCCCCTGGAGCCCCTGTGTGGATTACCCTCAAAAATGTTCTCTGGTGTCACACAGTACACTAGTGCTCCTGAGTCCAGATGTGGAAACAGCTGCTGTGTCCTGTCCTTGCATTACACTGAATCATTTTTTATTAAGCATTCTAGTTTCAAACACATCTACACAACATCCAAAACTTCTTTTAATACGACAAATTATCAAGACCTAAATGTATGTAGAACCCTGTACCATCATATTTCTTGCCAAACGAATGCCATTTTATTATAATCATATGTAGTTTTAAAAGAACGATCTTTACGAACGATGCTATATAAACGAAAAGCATATGGATCAGCATGTAAGTTAAGTATCTCAATAAGAACACACAAGTACTTACTTTTTTTAAGCACCTTCTTCATTCGGCAACATTGTTCTGGCTCCCTAGTTTTTAGGTCAGACCAGCGCTTCCTCAATTGTTCTTTAGCCCGTTAAATTCCAAATTTTTGCTCAATAGTGGTGACAACTGAGGACATTATTTTGTCCTTCCGCATATTGGGTCTGGTGTACGGTCCTTTTTTGCCATCATAGTCCTCCCTCCTCAATATGGCCACTATCTCCACCATCTCTTCAAAGGCCATGTTGGTGGCCTTAAATCTCCTCCTGGATCTGGATGTTTGTGACTTTCCTCCGCGCTAGTTTCAGATAATCTCTCCGCCATCTTTCTCTATATACTCCCACTGCGCAACGAAGAGTGAAGGGTTGGGGAAAAATCGTCCTAAAGAACGTCAGGGGCGGGTGACGCAGGCGGAGCATGACACATGCGCAGTGTATATAAAGCTAGTACGCTGGCCTACGTATGTCCGAACGGAAGTAGCGAGCGTCATAAACAAAGGTAAAGATTTAAATGTGGGTGTGTGTTTTGTGTATGTGTTTGGTGTGTGTGTGTGTATGTGTTTGGTGTGTGTGTGTGTGTACCCTATATTCTGTAAAAAATAATACTGGGAGTTTGGACTGACATTACAGTTTTTTTCTTGTGTCTTGTCTTTCAGATAAAATGAATCCCTTTAAGGAGGAGGATTTTTTGAGTCATTTTATTGACCTCTATCAAGAGAACCGAAACCTGTGGGAGGTCAAGCACTCCTTGTATTTGAATAAGCAAGCAAGGCAGGCAACACTGGGGAGACTTCTGGAGTTTGTAAAGACTCGAGTCCCCCAGGCAGACATTAAGTTAGTGGAAAATAAAATTGGGATCTTGCGGAATATGTACAGGCGGGAACACAAGAAGATACAGGATTCCCTCAAATCAGGAGCAGCAGCAGACAAGGTTTATGTCCCCAAGCTGTGGTACTACCCCAAACTGAGATTTCTGGATGCCTAGACAGAAAGCAAGGCAATCGCTTTCGACCCTTCCCTCCACCCTTCCCTCCACCTCCACCCTTCCCTCCACCCTTCCCTCCACCATTCCCTCCACCTCCACCCTTCCCTCAACCCTTCCCTCCACCCCAGCTGAGGCGTCCCAGGAAGAACTGGGCCCTTTCATCCTTGATGAAGTGGATGCGCCCAGCTGCAGCCAAGTATACTTTTTTGTTAAATTTGGATTGTGTAAATATTAATGATGTAAACTAAAATGTTTAAATTGCTTACAAATCAATGATTTAATCACTAGACAGTATTGGCCAAAAATGTACTTCAAAGATTGGCGAACAGCTAGAATAATGGTGGGGACAAAATGATAGCCTTTTCTATTTGTTTATAATTATATTTGCAAGTCATGAGCTGAAAATTGTGTGTGATTGAGGAAGCAAAAATTACAACTATGTCCCTTTTTTTATACACAGGATGAGCTCAGCCAGGAGGAGGCCGTGCCCAGTGGTAGAGAGGAGGAGACCTTGCCCAGTGGTAGAGAGGAGGAGGCCATGCCCAGTGGCAGGCAGGAGGTGGCTGGGCCCAGTAGAAGTCTCACTGAATGCCAGGTGCCTCCCCTCCGCATTACCATCAATAGGCCTAGGAAGATGACCCAAACAGAGGAGGAATCACTTGCCCTCATTTGGGAAGCCAGCCAAATGCTGAGTAACCCCCCCCCCCCCCAATGCTGAAGAGGCCTATTGTACTTATTTGGCCACCAGGTTGATGGAACTTGAGAAGGGGTAATGCCTCCTCCGTAAGGGGATTTTTTATGAGGCCCTTCAGAAGGGGTTGAGGGGACAGCTTACTCAAACAAGCCATATTTCGGATGAAGCCCCTCCTCCTCCTCCTGCCACAAGTACACCACCAGAGGCACAGCCTCCAAGGAAGGCTGCAGAGAAGCATGGAGGGAAGGCTGCAGGGCAGCGTGCAGGGAAGGCTCCATGGAAGAGTCGAAAGTGATTGCCTGGCTTCAGTCTGGTCTGACAGAAGACGCAGATTGTGCTCCCTATTCTATGGACTCCACAAGATCCCAATTTTGATTTCCACCGACTTGATGTGTGCCCTGGGGGACAAAAGGCTTAACAAATTCCAAAAGTGTCTCCAGTGTTGCCTTCCTCATTTATGTTTTTCCCAGAATAAATAGCTATTTTATTTACCTAAAATTATATACTATGTGTTTTTATTCAAAAAGGACATTTTGTTTATGAGTAGGCAGGTATATGTCAAAAAGACTATGGGGGTTATTTACAAAAGGCAAAATCATTTTGCAATTCAATTGTAAACTACAAGTGCAAATTGCACTTTAAATTGCACTGCAAGTGCACTTGTTGGAAGTGCAGTCACTGTAAATCTGAGGGGAAGATCTGAAATGAGGGAAAGCTCTGCTGATTTTATCATCCAATCATGTGCAAGCTAAAATGATTTTTTTTTATTTCCTTGCATGTGCCCCTCGGATCCACAGCGATTGCACTTCCAAGTGCTCTTTCAGTGCAATTTCAAGTGCACTTTGCACTTGTAGTGCTAAATTAATTTGCCTTTTGAAAATAACCCCCCTATGTCAAATTAACAAGGGAACCCAACCTCCTTAAGGTTCATAAACAATACAAGATAATAATGTTATTGTGGTAACTTAAAACTCCTAAAAAAAATTTAACATTTAAATCAATATATTTTTGATAATTTTTTACAAATTGTAAAATTTATATTGTTGAAATATAAAAGTTAAAAAGATGAGTCAAATAAATAATTTGCTACATTATTTATGGAGATCTGGCTTTTAAAAACTATAATATTAGTCATGACATGAGGATAAATAATGAAGAAAGTAGTTTATGAGAACTCTGTGTGAATATAAGCAGAAAAACAAAATTATTCTTCTCGCATTATAAGGAAGAAAAGAATGCGTTGTATTAAAAGATCACAGAATTGAGGGGGGCGTGGCCGGCTGGAGACCTGATCAGACGTGCCCAGTGAGAGCTCCTGCCGTTTTGGGGAATAACCTCATCCTTTTCCCCCTAGCAGGACCACCTCACCACTTCCACTGAACCGGGGGTCCCCCTGCACACCGAGGTGTCACCTGCGACCGCCAACACGCCGATCACGAGAGCCGAATCTACTACAGGCCGCGGCTTCGGCCTTCACAAGGGGAGCGGCCATATTGGTACACCCGGCCCGCACAGGCCGCATCCGGATCTTCCTGGCCGCACAACACTTAGTTCTCCCCCTGCACGAACATCGGGACGGCTTAGCCTGGGGCCCCTGACACGGCGGTCCCGTGGTCCGGCCGTTTTAACTACAGGCCGCGGCTTCGGCCTTGGCAGGGGGAGCGGCGGCCATATTGGTGCACCCGGCCTACACATCCAGGCCTTCCTGGCTACTCCGCACCTGGATCTACCTCCACACAGTCACCAGAGCAGCCCAGCCTACTGACCGAAGCCTGCATTCTCCCCTGTGCCACTCCTGCATGTCAGCCTGGAAGACTACCATCTCACACAGTAAATGGCGGCCATCTTACTACACCTCACTAGCCTCCTCATCTCTCCTGTGCTCAATCCAGGGCCAATCTAAACACCAGGGTGCCCTGACATAGCAGACTGTGACCTCAGAAAGGGACTAAACTAATATTTACCCCCACTCGTGGGGTGGATTATAACACTAACCCTGAGGCCACGTGGAGCGGCCATCTTGCTTCACCCTGCTGCAGTATAGGCACTTGTTCCTTAACCCCTTTGCTCCTGGATCACTGTATATCTACACTGTCACAAGAACTGCCCAGAGGACCCAGCTGCCACCTGTAACCCTTCTCCCAGAATAAATACTCCTTGGCTGACAGTTTGCCAACTCGCCATAGTTCTGCAACACGTCTCCATCTCATACTGTGGTGTAAAACTAACAGTCCTGGCTCCAGAGTCGCAGGTAGCGACCGTCCTATCCCCCATAGTAGATATGTTTACTGGCTGACGATGGATGGCTGAAGAAATGGGCTACTGAGCTCTGTGCTCTCCCGACATTATCAGGCTGTGTTGCAAATTACCTACACCCGGAATCTCTATGTCATCCTCAAGCTCTCACTCCTCTGACTCCGCTGAGCTGCAGCAAGGTACAATCCAGCGCTACCTACTACGTACATCATCGCTCGACTCCCGCACGGGAAAAGACAAGCTGGCGGCCAGTCGCACCCCAGGCAAGTCTAAACCTCCTTCTCTGGCTCACATGGACTCCTCAAAATACAAGGACGCTACGGGTGAGCCCTCGGCCCCTTCAATGGCCGCTATGCCCCTTGACACCCCCTCCGAAGATGGCCCTGCGGAGCTATTTCCTCCGGCCTCGGGCGGATCAGCCGGCTCTGCGACTACAGCCCTTCTTTCTGCCTTTAGGGCGGACTTTGAATCCTGGGCGTCCAAGATGGAAGCCTCCCTCCATGTAGAACTACAAGCCCTCCAGCATCGGGTTTCAACGACAGAGAATGCTGTATCCGTTCTGGCTACTACCCAAGATGACCATGCGGCTCGTATTGTGGCCCTCGAATCTGCAACCACCTCACATTTATCCCGCTTGCGGCAACACCAACTCCGCATAGAGGACAGCGAAAACAGGAGCCGCAGGAACAACATTAGGATACAGGGAGTGCCGGAAGCAACCTCAGGTACTGATCTAAAACCCACTGTCGTTTCTATCCTCAACCAGGTCCTGGGCAGGGAAGTTACATCCCCTATTGAACTGGACAGAGTACATAGAGTGGGAGGCATGGGGGGAGACTGCAGCGACCGCCCCCGCGATGTCCTATGCCGGGTCCATTACTATACCCTCAAGGAAGAGATTATGCGTAAGGCCTGGCGCTTAGGTCCTGTAGAATTCGATGGATCTACAGTACACCTCTATCCGGACCTCTCCCGCAACACCTTATACATGAGACGGGCGGTCCGCCCACTTTTGGATTTGATACGTCAAGCGGGGGCTTCCTACACCTGGGGCCATCCATTCAGTATCAAGGTAACCCGAGACGACAACTGTAAGTTTGTTCTGTCAGACCCTGAACAACTTCCTGCCTTCTTCACCTTCCTCGCACAAGACCCTATCAGCATCCCGAACTGGCTAGACCCCCCAGAGGATCGTCAACGACTACAGGGCCCTCTCCCACAACGTCGCAGACGCTCAAGATCTAGATCTGCTTCTTTTGGTCCTAGAGCAAGACGTCCAACATCCCCGGAAGACTGATTTGGCTCCCCACGTGAGTCAACACTGTTACTTGTTCTACCTGTTCAATGTTTTACAATGGACCTACACCTTTCACTCCACAGTTTCATTAAGGGACTGGTCCAGGTTTGCAATGATACCGTGTTTTCTCTGTACCCTCCTATGAACTCATACTAACTATACCACTCCATTTACAGGGATAGTATAGAAGTCTACTAAGCTCAGGAGGTGGGGGGGTGCTGTGTTGCCCTTAATGGGACAGTTATAGTTACATTTAAGAAAGGGTGTAGATTAGACGGTGGTAATGTTACTGCTTTTTATGGCTGCGTGGGAGCTCCACTCGACACCGGACGTCCCTAGCTTTAAATATACACTTATCCACACATGGACCATACTACGACCAAATTGAATGCTAGGAGCATCGTTTCCTTAAGAGACCTTGCTCTGTTATACAATTCTCCAGAACCCTATGATTCTTTTATTCGGGATGCGGCCTGGCCCGAGTGGAGCCCACCACTAAGTCTTTGGGGTGATACCTGTAACCAATGTGCCTTTCCAGCTCTTTGGGCCTGGGGACCCGCTGACTGACTGGGAGTCTTCCAGAAGATACCTTATTACCTGTTATGGGCTTCTTGGTCTCCTCTCAGTCCAGGGTCTATCTTATCCTACACCATAGAACTAGTTGAATTCCTCAATGTTACATCATTTAAATGTTTATTATACATACTATTGCTTGCTGACTGATTATGGGTGTTTAAGTGTTTTTTTTCCTTTTTTTTGAACACTGATTAGATACATGACATGTTCTTCTATAACCTAAAATATTAAGTATTCAATATACTATGATTGACGGGTGTGATACATATACGTTATATATGCCTGCTATGTTGTCGGGATCACAACTCAGACCTCTCTAATCCGACCTCCCCCCCCAAATAGGTTTGGCACGATTTGTGCCTAGCACGTGATATTTCACGGAGTGTTTTGCTGTTGCGAACACATTAGATTTTGTTTTGAGACACCTTTCCCAGGTGTCCTCTAACTAGCCATTCTCCATTCCTCTTCCCCTTTTGCAACTACCTTCTCTTTTCCGTATCTTCCCCAACCGCCTCCCCCTCTTGTTCTAGACTTTCAAACTCTTTCCTATTTCTTCGCTCCACCATGGCCTATACAGTGTTGTCTCACCCTCGACTAAAATTAGGTTCATACAATGTAAATGGACTCAATGTTGCCTCTAAACGGGGACAAATACTATACCAAATGCATAAATGCCAAGTTAATGTACTCCTCTTGCAGGAGACGCACTTTCAAGCAGCCTCCACCCCTTGCTCTAACAGATATTTCAACAGATGGATCCATAGTACTAATCCATCTCAGAAAACTAAGGGAGTATCTGTAGCTTTCCACAAAAGCCTCCCCGTTGAATTGCTCGATCACCTCTCCGACCCTCAGGGAAGGTATGTCTTTGTGAAATTTTTGCTGTGGGGAGTCAAATTTACGGTAGCTAATATATACTTGCCAAATGTTAACCAAGTTCCATCAGCTTTGCAGTATCTGAGGATCCTATCTGAATTCATGGAGGGCAAACTCATCCTCGGTGGAGATTTTAATACTCCCCTGGAGCCAGCCTTAGATTCCTCCACTTCAAGGTCACGTATCTCATTCCCCAAATTGAGGGCCCTGAAACGAGTACTATACGACTTACGCCTTGTAGACGTTTGGAGGGTATTATATCCCAAGACTCGTAACTACACACATTTTTCTCAGGTACACCAGACCTATAGTCGCATAGACTATCTATTGAGTGACCACAGTTGCCTAGACTGGTCTCCCGAGTGTGAAATAGATTCTATGATCTGGTCAGATCACTCCCCTATATACTTGACATTCTCGCTCCCCTCCTCACCTATCAAGGAGTGGACATGGCGCTTGAATGACTCACTGCTAGCTAACTCGGACTGTATTACACGTATCTCGGAAACAATCTCTAACTTTTTTGGGGACCACGCACAAGATACCACGTCGTTCCCCATCCAATGGGAGGCACTGAAAGCAGTATTACGTGGAACCTTCATTCAATTAGGATCTCGTCTGAAAAGGGAACGCTCAGCCGCTATAGTGGATGCAATCCAGAAGCTCCGAAACCTGGAAACTGACCATAAGCGTTCCCCAACAACCGAAACGCTCACTGAGGTTTCCAAAGCCCGATTACACCTCAGAGGACTATATGAGACATCTGCACGTACATTTACGGACAAACTTGCTTTCCACCAGTATAAATTCCAAGACAAGTGTGGCAGGTCACTGGCCCGCTCCCTACACCCAAAAAAATCCTCTACCTTCATCCCCCATATCCAAGGACCACATGGAGAATTAATCTCCTCACCTTCTAAGATTGCGCAGACATTCAGGGATTTTTATCAATCCCTATACAACATACCTGTGGCCCAATCGTCAGGCTCCCCCTCTACTACAGAGGAGCACAAGTCCTCTTATATCAGGGAAACCGCGCTCCCCACTTTGGATGAGGACACCATTACCGAACTTGAAACACCTATAACAGCAGATGAAGTTGCGAAAGCCATTGCAAGTACACCAACTGGCAAGAGCCCAGGGCCGGACGGCTTTACCCCAAAGTTTTATAAATTATTTGCTCCCCTCCTCATTCCCTTCCTCACTAAAGTATTCAATTCTGTATCAGAGGGCTCAGTGTTTCCCCCACAAACACTTGAGGCTCATATTTCCCTTATTCCAAAACCAGAGAAGGACCCGACTTTATGTACAAATTATAGGCCAATATCTTTGATCGGGGTGGATTTAAAGATTTTCGCTAAAGTATTAGCCAACAGGTTACAACCATTGTTGCCCAGTTTGATCCACTTGGATCAAGTAGGATTTGTGAGTGGCCGAGAAGCAAGGGATAACACCCTGAAAACCCTTCTTTTATCCAACTATGCCCGAACCCACGATATTCCCTTATGCCTCTTAACAGTCGATGCAGAGAAGGCATTCGACCGAGTAGATTGGCAATTCCTTCGGTTATCTCTACAACAAATAGGACTGGGAGCCCACATGATCTCAAGGATAATGTCCCTATACTCCTCTCCATCCGCTAGGATAAGACTGAACGGTACTTTGTCGTCGGCATTCTCTATCTCTAACGGGACACGACAGGGATGCCCCCTATCTCCCCTCCTGTATGTTCTCACCATGGAACATTTAGCCATTGCTTTGCGAAACAATCCCTCTGTACACGGAATAACAGTCGGACCCACTCAAACTAAACTTGCTCTGTTTGCAGATGACCTTCTTCTATTTGTGACACGTCCACACTTGTCTTTAACCTCGGTGATGCAGGAGTTCCAGAGATTCGGGGAAGTCAGTAACTTTAAGGTAAACTATAACAAATCGGAAATTCTCAATATTTCTCTGCCAAAGTCGGACCAACGCAGGCTTTCTACTGCCTTTTCCTTTAAAACAGGATCCACCTCCATCAGATACCTCGGTATTCAGATACCGGAGGATGTATCCCAACTCTTTTCCAAGAATTTTACCCCCTTGCTTCTCAGAACTCAGGCCGATTTGTCTAACTACACACTTAAACGGCTCTCCTGGCTTGGTAGGGTGAACACCCTGAAAATGGATGTCCTTCCCCGATTTTTGTACCTATTTCAGACAATCCCTATATACATACCTAACTCCTATTTTCGGAAATTGCGCCAGCTGTTCTCTAAATTTATTTGGAATTCAGCCCGTCCTAGAATTAGATACAAAACGTTATCTCTTCCGAAAGCAAGAGGGGGAGCTGGGGCCCCGGACGCTTCATTGTATCATAAGGCAGCAATACTTACTCGCATATTGGACTGGTTCCATAACCATACGACTAAGCTCTGGGTTCACTTGGAAAGCCATATGAACTCCATTGATCTCTCAGCTCTTCCATGGACCACACCCGCAATTCGTAGGGGTTCACTCCCCCTCTGTGACCTCACCCGCCAAACGATCCAAATTTGGGATCGCCTAAACTCTGGAGGTAACATATCCAATCCTTCGGGACCTATGACACCCCTATTTGGGACCCCAGCCTTCCCACCGGCTATGCACGTGACAAGCTTTGGACCTTGGCGGAAAGAAGACCATAGGAGGCTTTCTCAGGTTCTCCGTACAGACCCCACTCTAATGCCAGATACTCCCCCCGAATCGCTCTCTAGATACCCTATGCAATGGCTTCAGAAACAACAATTGACTTTCTATACCCAAACCTTCCATTCAATACAAGATATTCTAGCTGAACCCACAGGATTCGAGGATATGCTCCTCCAAAACGATCCTCCAACACACGTGGTATCACAGCTTTATTCCCTTTTGTTGAATGCTCTTCACCCTGATCTCCCACCCTACACGAAGGCTTGGGAAAAAGATCTCCAACACTCCATCTCCCCCATTGACTGGCAAAAATGCTTTATTCTAACACACAAGCTCTCCCTAGCCACTAAAACTCAAGAAAAGGGGTTTAAGCTGGTAACGAGGTGGTATAGATGCCCTTCGACAGTACATCGCTTCAACTTGACAAATCCAGATACTTGCTGGCGATGTTTAAACTCCAGGGGCACCATGCTCCACATTTGGTGGGAATGCCCACCCATACAAAAATTCTGGCAACAGATCTTCCTACTATACTGCAGGCTGATGGCAACGGCTCTCTCTCCTTCACCCGAGATAGCTCTCTTGTCCATACTCCCGGGCTCACTCAAATCCATTAAAAAAGATGTATTACGCCATTTCCTGGCTGCTGCTAGAATGGTGATCCCAAGATATTGGAAGTCAAGAACTGTACTGTCAGGTCTACCCGTTGGTGGCGCTATCGGTCTCTTGGATCGCAGTACCAGTGTCCATCAGCAGGTGTCTTCCAACACCTAGGACCTGCAGTAAGAGGTCTTTCCTGCTGGTGGCACTGTTGCATCCTTGGGCCGTAGTACCGGCGTCAACCAGCGGGTGCACTCTGGCAGTGTGGAGTAAACAGGTCACACTGCGCTCAGCTGTAACGTGAGGTCAATTACCACAGCCTTACAAATACCCAGCAAGCCCTCATAGGCTTGCCTTGGTATCTCTCTTGCTCTCTCCCTGCGTTCTGACTTGCTGCCTGTTTGACCTTGAGCCTGCTATCTGCCTTGTCCTGATCTGATCCAATCCCTATCCTGAGGCCTTCCTAGTCCTGTCCCTTCTGTTCCTGGCTCCCTTGGATCCCTGCCCTGAACCCCATCCATCCATCCTCTTCTTGTCCTGTTCAGGTTCCCGTCCTTACCCTTATGCTGACTTCCCTGTGTATGACCTTGGCTTGGCTTGTTTACGATTACGGTATCTCCCTTTACTTATATATATATATACATTGTTGTTTGTAGTGGGTTGCTGTGTGGGTTTTTGCACTGTTTGTTCCTGTCACTTATCACTTGTAAATAAACACCATTTCACTTACATGTGTTTCTGGTCTCCTCTGTGCAGTCCACACAGTCTGGTCAATTAGATATCCTGACAGTATACCAAGGCCATCTCTGACCAGAAGTGGCTGCACAAGGGAACCATCTCGGTTCTGTTGCACATTACTGGGATGAATTCAGACATAATTGCTTATTATGTTCTGCTGGCAACAGAGAGTTCTGAATATCTCCGCCAGACATTGGAAGGGTGGTCCAGTGATCAGCTGCTGGAGATTATCCGTTTAGCTCATTCTGTGGTCGATCAGGGCAGTATACGGTTTGAGGATGATCCGGCTTACTTTGATGAACATTATTCCGCTTGTTCCCAGCAGGTGTTATCCGATTGCATTTATTCAGTACAATCTCTGGTTAGTCAGGCTGTATGTGAATCAGCGTTTGTTCAACCTTTGCTGCAGGCATGGTCCGACCTCCTGTCTTTAGCTAAGCCACAACATTCCAGCCCTGCCATTAATCATCTGCCTTCCAAAAGATCTATCTCCCCGTCACCTATGGCAACCTCCGCTACAACCCAGTTTAATCAGCTCCCTACCAAATACTACCACCCAGTCTCCAAGTGTCGCACCTATCCTGCTTTCAATTCACCTGTCTCTTCTCCTCCACCTGTAACAGTCCCACAAAACCCCTCTCTAGCTACAGTTCCTTGGTCTTCCTTCGATCCAGCTACTTTCTTTGCTTACAGCCCTGCACCTACATACAAAACTGCACGGGCTAAACCAAAGAAGAAGCAAAAATTCTTCCCGACCCATACCATCCTGCCAGTAACCCAACCTGTTCCAGCTTTGCAGTCTGACGTTCCGGCTCGCCAGTCTGATGTTCCAGCCTTCCAGTCTGAAGCCCCAGCTTTGCAGTCTGAAGTCCCAGCTTTGCAGTCTGAAGTCCCAGCTTTGCAGTCTGAAGTCCCAGCTTTGCAGTCTGAAGTCCCAGCTTTGCAGTCTGAAGTCCCAGCCTTCCAGTCTGCTGTTCCAGCCTTCCAGTCTGCTGTTCCAGCCTTCCAGTCTGACGTTCCAGCCTTCCAGCCTGATGTTCCAGCCTTCCAGCCTGAAGTTCAAGCTTTGCAGTCTGATGTTCAAGCTTTGCAGTCTGATGTTCAAGCTTTGCAGTCTGATGTTCCAGCCTTGCAGTCTGATGTTCCAGCCTTGCAGTCTGATGTTCCAGCCTTGCAGTCTGATGTTCCAGCTTTGCAGTCTGATGTTCCAGCTTTGCAGTCTGGTGTTCCAGCTTTGCAGTCTGATGTTCCAGCTTTGCAGTCTGATGTTCCAGCTTTGCAGTCCGCTGTTCCAGCTTTGCAGTCCGCTGTTCCAGCTTTGCAGTCCGCTGTTCCAGCTTTGCAGTCTGATGTTCCAGCTTTACAGTCTGATGTGCCTGCCTCCCAGTCTGTCGTCCCGATGCCTGCCTTCCAGCTTGATGTCCCTGCCTTCCAGCCGGATGTCTTGCAGCTTGCCTTCCAGCCTGATGTCTTGATGCCTGCCTACCAGTCTGGTGTGCCAGCCTCCCAGATTGATGTGCCAGCTTCCCAGATTGATGTGCCAGCTTCCCAGGTTGATGTGCCAGCTTCCCAGATTGATGTGCCAGCTTCCCAGATTGATGTGCCAACTTCCCAGATTGATGTGCCAGCTTCCCAGCCTGATGCCTTGCAGCTTGTCTTCCAGCCTGATGTCTTGATGCCTACCTGCCAGTCTGATGTGCCAGCTTCCCAGATTGATGTGCCAGCTTCCCAGATTGATGTGCCAGCTTCCCAGATTGATGTGCCAGCTTCCCAGCCTGATGCCTTGCAGCTTGTCTTCCAGCCTGATGTCTTGATGCCTACCTGCCAGTCTGATGTGCCAGCTTCCCAGTCTGATGTGCCAGCTTCCCAGTCTGATGTGCCAGCTTCCCAGTCTGATGTGCCAGCTTCCCAGATTGATGTGCCAGCTTCCCAGATTGATGTGCCAGCTTCCCAGATTGATGTGCCAGCTTCCCAGATTGATGTGCCAGCTTCCCAGATTGATGTGCCAGCTTCCCAGTTTGCTGTCCCAGCTTCCCAGCCTGATGTCTTGCAGCTTGCCTTTCAGCCTGATGCCTCGAAGATAGCTTCTCAGTCTGATGTGCCAGCTTCCAAGTCGGATGTTCCAGCTTTCCAGTCTGATGTTCCAGCCCTCCAGCCTGATGTTCGGGTGTCTGCCCTCCAGCTCAAGTGGTTCCTGTCGTCTGCTGCCCAGCTCAAGTGTTTCCTGTCGTCTGCTGCCCAGCTCAAGTGTTTCCTGTCGTCTGCTGCCCAGCTCAAGCGTTTCCTGTCGTCTGCTGCCCAGCTCAAGCGTTTCCTGTCGTCTGCTGCCCAGCTCAAGCGTTTCCTGTCGTCTGCTGCCCAGCTCAAGCGTTTCCTGTCGTCTGCTGCCCAGCTCAAGCGTTTCCTGTCGTCTGCTGCCCAGCTCAAGTGTTTCCTGTCGTTTGCTGCCCAGCTCAAGTGGTTCCTGTCGTTTGCTGCCCAGCTCAAGTGGTTCCTGTCGTTTGCTGCCCAGCTCAAGTGGTTCCTGTCGTTTGCTGCCCAGCTCAAGTGGTTCCTGTCGTTTGCTGCCCAGCTCAAGTGGTTCCTGTCGTCTGCTGCCCAGCTCAAGTGGTTCCTGTCGTCTGCTGCCCAGCTTAATGACTCTGACATGCCAGCAGTACCCACTGTCCAGGTTGATGTACCCGATGCCCGGCCTGATGTGCCCTCACCTGTCCAGTTGAAGGCCATGAACTTTGAACAGATACACCTTGTTGGAGCGTCCGGAGGCCGCTCCTTTAGGGGGGGGGTACTGTCAGGTCTACCCGTTGGTGGCGCTATCGGTCTCTTGGATCGCAGTACCAGTGTCCATCAGCAGGTGTCTTCCAACACCTAGGACCTGCAGTAAGAGGTCTTTCCTGCTGGTGGCACTGTTGCATCCTTGGGCCGTAGTACCGGCGTCAACCAGCGGGTGCACTCTGGCAGTGTGGAGTAAACAGGTCACACTGCGCTCAGCTGTAACGTGAGGTCAATTACCACAGCCTTACAAATACCCAGCAAGCCCTCATAGGCTTGCCTTGGTATCTCTCTTGCTCTCTCCCTGCGTTCTGACTTGCTGCCTGTTTGACCTTGAGCCTGCTATCTGCCTTGTCCTGATCTGATCCAATCCCTATCCTGAGGCCTTCCTAGTCCTGTCCCTTCTGTTCCTGGCTCCCTTGGATCCCTGCCCTGAACCCCATCCATCCATCCTCTTCTTGTCCTGTTCAGGTTCCTGTCCTTACCCTTATGCTGACTTCCCTGTGTATGACCTTGGCTTGGCTTGTTTACGATTACGGTATCTCCCTTTACTTATATATATATATACATTGTTGTTTGTAGTGGGTTGCTGTGTGGGTTTTTGCACTGTTTGTTCCTGTCACTTATCACTTGTAAATAAACACCATTTCACTTACATGTGTTTCTGGTCTCCTCTGTGCAGTCCACACAGTCTGGTCAATTAGATATCCTGACATGTACCTTCCCTGGGGGAGTGGGCTATTGAGGTGGACCGCATCAGGGACCTTGAACGCCTGTTGGCTGAGGAATCTAATAAAGACAACCAGTTCTCTCTTACATGGACTTCGTGGTCCATGTTCCGATACTCATCGGACTTCATCCCCTGGGCAGAGGGCAACCTGGACGGTACCGCCCCGTGACCATGCTGGAGCGACTCCTGTTCCTAACCTTTCTGTTTCTCTACTTTCCCCCAAACCCTTCTCCTTTGCATAGCAATGTATTCCTTAAAATTTAGATGCAGAATACGGCCCACACAAGCTAATCCTATACAACATAACAGATTCCTGGAATAAGTTGATTGTAAACACACACGAAGTTTACTTGTAATCTCCTCCAGTATATAGTGAGGGCTCTCTGATTATCCTTGTTATATTTCATTATGCTAATTAAACAATGTTTTTTCCTTGTGATCTGCACACATAACGTACTACAATATGTATCCTGCGAATACATTGGACCTATTGTTATCAACACTACTACTACTAATGATGTCTATGTGAAGTACTTTTTCTTGTATGATCTTTCTTTTTCAATAAAATCAGATTGAATTAAAAGATCACAGAATTAGCAGCATGAGGAATGTGCTAGATTCAATACGAAGGCTAGTTTTACCAGACGCTTCCGTCTTGTACTTGCTTCAGAGCATGCGTCAGTTTTGGTCCGTCGGACTAGCACACAGACGAACGGTTTGTACGCTAGAAAGCTGAGTCCGTCTGAAAGATTTGAAACATGTTTCATTTATAGGTTCATCGAACTTTTGGGGAAAAAAGTCCGCTGGAGCCCACATACGATCGAATTATCCGACGGAGTCCAGTCCGCCGGACCAAGTCTGCCGGAAAGTCCGCTCATGTGTACACGGCATTAAGGATCAAACTAGACCATCAAAACCAACCAGGGATGGTCAAAAAAAAATATTGGGTGTGTGAATTCCAGTAGTGCTCATCAAATAGGGTAGAATCTATTTCTACATCCTACTCTGTAGGATGACAGAAACAGGAAGACTAACGTGTTGCTGCATGACTGCCATCACAATTAATAAAAGGACATTGTGTCACACATATTGTCATATACATATTTTTATACATTATTGTTATAATGCCTATGATATTTACTTTGAGGTTACGAATGGCTGCATATTCTTCTGGGTTGTATTTTTTTTTTGCAACCATGCGCAATATTTCTCATGTGACATTGGATGGCGACCTGGATATTGTCTTTTTGCCACATCAGTTTTTCCATCTCTGATGCTGGTTGATGGTGTTATTTTAGGAACCCCCAGTTTAACCTTAAGTAATTTATACACAATCCTGGTCTATATGTGTCTCCTGTGGCCTCACAACGCCCTCCTCCCTTAATGGTGCAGACGATCGGTCTGGTGCTCCTTGGTGGCTGCTTGGTCTGTTAACTAGTAGTGATCTCTAAAATTCCTGAAGAAGCCAATCCTGGCGAAACATGTTGGGATCAGACACTGATCTGATACACTACGACCATCCACTTACCATGTGACCATGTAACTAGCATGTGCATTTATTGGTCCCATTCTTACCATGTTTTAAATAAACTATGTAAGTTTTATATTTTGAATTGTTTCTTCTCTACTTTCTGGCACTGTATAATCCCAACAAATACCTGTTGTTCTATATACACTAATTTAGGGACGAGATGCCCGATACAGCGCTGTCACTTAGCCACAGCACTACGTAATTTCTCGTGTGATGTTTTATTATATGAAACCAGTACACATTATATGAAAATCGTAAGTTCTGTACAGTAATTTTCTTTTGGAAGGTCTGAATTGGCTCTTACAATTTGTGTACAGGCTATATGAAAATCTTATGATTGTTTTGAAAACAGAATTTTCCTTCCAATTATCATAAAATGTATAGGCCCCATTAGTGATGACCAATCTGTTACAGGGTAGACTTACTATTCCATAGATATGGTCACACAAAATTAGGACCAAATTTAGTAAATTTGGGTCAAATGTGACATTTTTAGCTCTGTCAAAAAAAACTTTGTTCCTTTTTGCCACGGGGAGGAGACAATGTTAGCTGACAGGGCTTCCTCAGCTTATGTATAATCACAAAAAAAACATGTTTTTGGGAACATAGCTGCATATGGCAAGAACCAGTTATGATATACAAATTAAAGTTATTCTTATTCATATTAATCAACTTGAAATAACCTTCCACTAATCTATCTCTTCTAAAAAAGAAATGTAATGATTTGGCATGGGTTAGGGTTACTATTACTGCACTTTGTATGCTCATCATTGGCGGCCCATGCATTAAGACCGTACGGGCATCGCCCCCTCTCTCCAGCCACCCCCTCTAGCACCAATAGATAGATTCATACATTGCATGAATCTATCTATGGCCGCCGCTGCCACCCCCTATTTAGGTGCCAGGCCCCTTTTCGGGCGAAGGGCGCCTGAATTACAGCGGCAGGGGATGGTTTTGAAGCACCTAATTAGAGCCATAGGCTCTAATAGGCGTCAAAAAAGGTGACCTGCGAGCGCAATGCATCCAATCGTAGCAGAGGACTGGTGGAGAGGACGGGAGAAGACATCGAGGACCTGTCCCACCGAGACAGGTCAGTGCAGACGGCGGGCTGGCGGGGGGAACACACGCAGCATTTGATATGGCACAGTGGCTGCGTTTAATGGGGCACAGTGGTGGCAATTGATGGGCACAGTGGGAGCAATTGATGGGCACAGTGGCGGCAATTGATGGGCACAGTGGGAGCAATTGATGGGCACAGTGGCTGCGTTTGATGGGCACAGTGGCAGCAATTGATGGGCACAGTGGCTGTATTTTATGAGGCACAGTGGATGCATTTTATGGGGAACAGTGGCTGCATTTGATGGCACAGTGGCTGCGTTTGCTGGCACAGTGGCGGTAATTGATGGGCACAGTGGCTGCGTTTGATGGCACAGTGGCAGCGTTTGATGGCACAGTGGCTGCGTTTGATGGGCACAGTGGCTGCATTTGATGGCACAGTGGCTGCATTTAATGGCACAGTGGCTGCATTTGATGGGCACAGTGGTGGGGGTTTTTTCAGAATTTTTCAGTTTGTTTGTCCCCCCACAAAAATTTTGAGCACCAGCTTCCACTGATGCTCATCTTAACTCTTGCACTAACTTACCTTTATTTTTATTGATTACATTACTTGATGATGAGAAGGTGAGCTAAATGCTGTGGAAAGGAGATACTGTGCCTAAATTTTACCAAATATAAATTAGGAATCTAAATATTTTACTTCTTAAATGGCATTGTATATGTATAGTAAACGCATGTTAACACTCCTTGTTTCCCTCCCAACCCTATTCTGGCAGCAGTGGATGGTGTGCACAAGTGAAGGCATAACATGCCTGTAATGACTATACTCAACTTAATTGTTATGCATTTGTGACTTAAGGTATACAAAAAGATACAAAAAGATAGTATCTGCGATCATGTGAGCTTTATGTTAATAATAGCAATTATATTTTTATACAATGCATAACGTTGCTGCCATAATTTACAATAGAAGAATTTAGTGGTATTTCATGAATATCAACAGCCCATGGGTCCAGGCCATGTTGATATTCTTGTACAGGTTTTATACATTATGATGATGATACATTTCCTATATTTTAATGGTACTTATGCTATGTTGAGAAAACATATTTTTATCTGATAAAATCACAAATATTTAAACAGTCTTTGGACAAGTGGTACTTAACCCATTTTCAAATATTTGATTTGAATTGAATTTGAATCAAAAAGGAATAAACAAAACAAAAACTAAACAAATTAAGAAAACAAATCATTCTAAAATAATGAATGTAACTAAATGAAATTTTTAACGTAAATCCATCTGAAACAAAACATTTTTTTTCATTCTGCACATTTCTAGCTGAGACAAGGAACTGAATAGTATGGCTAGTGAGTATTTTGCCACCTAGGCAAGCCCCAGCCAGGCCAAAGAATCCGGCAGTGTGTGAATTAGCTGTAGACTGGTGCAAACTGGCCATGTCAAACCCAGTTAAAGTAGAAGTAAAGGATGTTGTGCCTGGCAACATGAACCCAGACACATCAAGGGAAACTAGCTGGGATGTCTGGGGTCTAGGGATGAGCTTCGAGTTCGAGTCGAACAGCGAACAGCGCCGAACAGCGAACAATTTGGGGTGTTCGTGGCAAATTCGAATGCCGCGGAACACCCTTTAAAAGTCTATGGGAGAAATCAAAAGTGCTAATTTTAAAGGCTTATATGCATGGTATTGTCATAAAAAGTGTTTGGGGACCTGGGTCCTGCCCCAGGAGACATGTATCAATGCAAAAAAAGTTTTAAAAACGGCCGTTTTTTCGGGAGCAGTGATTTTAATAATGCTTAAAGTCAAACAATAAAAGTGTAATATCCCTTTAAATTTCGTACCTGGGGGGTGCCTAAAGTATGCCTGTAAAGGGGCGCATGCTTCCCGTGTTTAGAACAGTCTGACAGCAAAATGACATTTCAAAGGAAAAAAGTAATTTAAAACTACTCGGGGCTATACTGAATTGCCAGCCCGACAATACACTTAAAAGTTCATTGATAAAAACAGCATGGGAATTCCCCACAGGGGAACCCCGAACCAAAATTTTTAAAAAAATGACGTGGGGGGTCCCCCAAAATTCCATACCAGGCCCTTCAGGTCTGGTATGGATATTAAGAGGAACCCCGGCCAAAATTTTTTAAAAAATTGGCGTGGGGTTCCCCTCAAACTCTATACCAGACCCTTCAGGAACCCCACGCCAAAATTTAAAAAAAATGGCGTGGGGGACCCCCAAAAATCCATACCAGACCCTTATCCGGGCACGCAACCTGGCAGGCTGCAGGAAAAGAGGGGGGGACGAGAGAGCACTCCCCCTCCTGAACCGTACCAGGCCACATGCCCTCAACATTGGGAGGGTGCTTTTGGGGTAGCCCCCCAAAACACCTTGTCCCCATGTTGATGGGGACAAGGGCCTCATCCCCACAACCCTTGCCCAGTGGTTGTGGGGGTCTGCGGGCAGGGGGCTTATCAGAATCTGGAAGCCCCCTTTAACAAGGGGACCCCCAGATCCCGGCCCTCCCCCCTGTGTGAAATGGTAAGGGGGTACAAAAGTACCCCTACCATTTTACAAAAAAAATGTCAAAAATGTTAAAAATGACAAGAGACAGTTTTTGACAATTCCTTTATTTAAATGCTTCTTCTTTCTTCTATTTTCTATCTTCTTTCTTCTAACTTCCTTCAGTTTCTTCCTCCGTCTTCTTCTTCTTCTGGACCCGGGTCCCCAAACCCTTTTTAGGACAATACTATGAAAATTAGCCTTTAAAATGAGCACTTTTGATTTTGAACTTTCGAGTCCCATAGACATCAATGGGGTTCTATCGTTCGTGCGAATATTCGGTCCGTTCACAGGTTCTGGTGCGAACCGAACCGGGGGGTGTTCGGCTCATCCCTACTAAGGACGACATAATCCGCAGCCACCTCCTCCCAGCCACGTAGTCCATGGGTTTCTTCAGAATGTAAATGATCCCTTGAAGGCTGCTGCTGATGCTGAGTGCCAGGCTCCAACTCCATGCTGACACAATCCTCCTCCTGCTCTTCCTGCGTGATCAGCGGGCATGCAGGAACACTGTCTGGATCAAGGGGGCCTTGAGAGGTAAGGAAGTCCTCCTCTTCCTCCCTCTGTTCTGCCTCAAGTGCCCTGTCCATTATTCCACGCAGCGTGTGCTCCAACAGGTGGAGAAGAGGGACAGTGTCACTGATGCATGCACTGTCACTGCTCACCATCCTTGTTGGCTCCTCAAATGGTGACAGGACAGTGCATGCATCCCTGATCATAGCCCTCTGGCGTGGGGAAAAAAAAAAACAAGGTCCCCTGACCCTGTCCTGGTGCCATAGTCACATAGGTACTCATTGATGGCCCACTGCTGCGTGTGCAGCCACTGCAGCATGGCCAAAGTTGAGTTCCACCTGGTGGACATTTCACAGATTAGGCGGTTCTTGGGCAGGTTAAATTCCTTTTGGAGGTCAGTCAGCCGAGCACTGGCATTATATGACCTGCGGAAATGTACACAGACTTTCCTGGCCTGCCTCAGGACATCCTGTAAACCCAGGTACCTGCCCAAGAACCGCTGCACCACCAAGTTAAGGGCTTCAGCCAAACAGGGCACATGGGTCAGTTGTCCCTGTCGGAGGGCGGAGAGGAGATTGGTGCCATTGTCGCAAACCACCATACCTACCTTAAGCTGGCGTCAACCACCTCTGAACCTGCCCCTGCAGAGCTGACAGAATCTCTGCCCCAGTGTGGCTCCTGTCCCCCAAGCACACCAGCTCAAGCACCGCATGGCATCTTTTTGCCTGCGTGCTCGCGTAGCCCCTTGAACACCTCTGGAGCACCGCTGGTTCTGAGGACAAATCAGCACAGAAAGAGGCCATGGAGGAAGAAGAAGAGGAGGGGGTGGAGGAGAGAGGTGTGGCAGAATCAACACTAGTAGAATTTTACATGGTTTTGGATAGTAAAGTAGATAGATTCCCTGGGGGGAAACAGAGTCAACGAAAGCAGGAAAACCGGATGAGACAATTCCTTCAAGAAGCAGGGCTGTTTGACATGTGGAGAATACGGAACCCGAGGGCCTCACAGTTTTCGTGCTACTCGAGTTCCTGTGCTTCACTGTCAAGGATAGATTTAGTTTTAGGTAATGGGTTAGCATCACAAGTAATAAATAACATAAACTACCAACCTAGAGGGGTATCGGACCATTCTCTGCTCACAATCTCGATAAACCCGGGTCATAAGAAAATCTATAGAACATGGAAGTTGAATCCAGCTTGGTTGGAAGTAATAGAGAATCAGTAAGGGATAATAGCAGAATTGAAAGAATTTATAACGTTTAATTCGGGTACCACATCGAAGGGGGTGTTGTGGGACGCACTGAAGGCATACCTAAGGGGCTCACTTATACAGAAGGTATCAAAAATTAATAAAACATCCCGGGACTGGGAGGAGCGGTTCAAGAGGGAATTAATTGATGCTGAAAGAGACTACACGAATGAACCTTCCCTTGAAAAACAGAGAGTGTGGGAGAATAAACAACAAAGGTATAAAGATATAATAATTAGGAAAGTAGAAAATAAAAGGGCATTTCAGAAACAAGTCATGTATGGGGAAGGGGAAAAAGTTGGAAAGATACTGGCCCATATAGTCAGGTCTGGCTCCCCCCCATCCGTGGTCCCAGCCATTAAGACCTCGGGAGGCGAGATATCATCTCAATTAGAAATAATTACTGAGACGTTTAAAGAATACTACAAGGGGTTATATAAATCTTGTGGGACTATGGATGAGGGAGAAATGGACAATTTTTTTCAAAATATCGACATCCCAACATTGGAGGGGATGGATACTGATGAATTGGAAAGACCAATCACTTTAGAAGAGATCAAAATGGCGGTATCAGAAATGGCCAATCATAAATCACCCGGTCCCGATGGTCTCCCAGTCGAGATATACAAACATTATGGGGAGGTACTATTTCAGGAACTTTTGGACGTATTTAATTGGGCAAAAGAGCAAGGGAGGTTACCCACATCAATGACAGAAGCCACAATAATAGTATTGCATAAAGAGGGGAAAGACCCCCTGGACCCTGGGTCATATAGACCTATATCATTACTCTGTGCAGATGTAAAGATCTTAGCAAAAATTTTAGCTACCAGAGTAAAGAAAGTGATCCATAAAATAGTTCACCCGGACCAGACGGGATTTATACCCCATCGAACAACCAGTATGAACATCAGGAGAGTTCTATTGAACTTACAGATCCCCACAGAAAACAGGGGCTCGAGGGCAATTCTTCTGTTGAATGTGGTAAAAGCATTCGACAGTTTAGAATGGGAATATATCTGGAGAGTATTAAAGGAGTACGGTTTCGGTCCCTCATTCATTAATTGGGTTAAAGTATTGTATAATGAACCAAATGCAAAAGTAAAAGTCAATAACGATTACTCGACTGGGTTTAAATTAGAGAGGGGATCAAGGCAGGGATGCCCTTTGTCTCCCATGATTTTTGCCTTAGCTATGGAGCCATTAGCTACAACAGTAAGGCAAGATAGAATAATAGAGGGGTTCCGGAGGGAGGATGGAGAGGAGCGGATCACACTATATGCGGACGATGTCCTCATATTCATGGGAGACACTGAGGGATCCCTGAGACAAGTAATGGATATATTCTCAAGGTTTGGGAAAATCTCGGGATTCTCCATAAACTGGGGAAAATCAGTTCTATTGCCATTAGACCCCGTTAGTGTAGACACTCCCTTAAATAATAACATGTTAGAAATAACAGCGTTAACGAAATATCTGGGTATTAAAATAACCAAGGACCCAGAGAACTACCTAGATAATAATTTAACCCCCTTGTTAAAGAAATTTAAAAGTAAGACTGAAATATGGAAGGGCCTCCCGTTATCAACAGCGGGTAGGTGTAATTTAATTAAAATGCTATGGCTCCCCCAATTACTGTATATAATGCAGAACTCGCCAATATGGATAAGTAGGAAATGGTTTAATAAAATAGAAACAATATTTAGAGACCTTGTATGGAAAGGGGGATCCCCTAGGATAAGGTTGCAGACCCTACAACTCCCTTCGCGAGAAGGGGGGATGGCAGTACCCCACCCACGTAGTTGATTCTTGGCAGCCCAGCTGCAGCACTTGGGGAAAAATTCGACCTTTAGGGGATGTAGCAATGAGAGATTGATGATCACGGGAGCCCCCCATAGGACCGTGATAGAGACATTGGAGGCGGACTCCTTTATACATAAAACTCCTACGGTCAAATTAATAATAAAAGTTTGGAGATCCATTAAAGCCCTGAAGGGAATGAATGGATGGACCAAATGTACTCCATTGTGGAATAATAAGAACTTACAAGAACTACAAGCAATAGGAACAATTAAAATATGGGAAAAAAGAGGAATAAATAAATTAGTTCAGCTATATAATCAGTCTTCACTAAAACCCTTCTCCTTATTGAAGGAAGAATTCGATATACCAGATCGGTCATTATATAACTATATACAAGTTAAACATGCCCTTAAGACACAGTTTGGGGACCAGGGTCCCTCCTGGAATGAGTCCAATGTGCTTCAGAAGCTGGGTGACCAGGGGGGCCACTGTGGGTCTATAGCCGAAATATACCCACATATCTGTAAAAATAGTATAGAGGCCCCGGGAAAACTTAAAAGTAGAGGTAAATGGGAGAAAGAGTTGGGTGTGTTTTCAGACGGGCAGTGGAGGGAGATACAAGCGGGGGGACATCGGGTGTCGGTTTCACCTGCCCAAAAGATTTCACACCTGATGTTACTCCATAGGACGTATTACACCCCTAAAAGGTTATTTGAATTTGGGCGGAGAATAGATGCCAACTGCCCTAGATGTCAAGATGTGGGGGACTTGTTACATATGCTATGGAAGTGTCCGAAATTATTCCGGTATGGGTCAGAGATTGTAGAAACCCTCAATAAGATCTTCTCTTTAGAACTTAAAACGGACCCGAAATTATGTATCTTAGGAGTAGGGGAGAGTACAGATATAGGAATCTCCAAGACTATAATAGTTCAGAGATGTCTCTTCCAGGCAAGAAAGTTAATTGCTCAAAGATGGCAGGCAAGAACCCCCCCTCGGAAAGATGAGTGGATTAAAACGGTGACTGAAACAATGTGGAAGGAAAAGGCAGTATATATAAAAAGAAGGAACCTGAAAGAATTTAAAAAAACTCTGGAGACCCTGGTTGGAGGAAATGGGATACCTGCTGTAGGGAAATATAGAGATAATGCCCTTACGAATAGGGAAGTTAATATGTGTTAGAATTGATTTGAACTGGGTAGGTTGGGTAGGAGGGGGGGGTGCCGAGGGGAGGGGGAGGGGTAGGGGAAGGGAAGAGAGGGAAGGTATAAGGTTATAAAATAATAGATAGAGTACTTTTGTTACGGGGTTCTTATGTACATCTAATAGTGGTGATTTTAGTAATATGATATTGCATGAATACTGTATATTGTGATGTATTTTGCATGAATATAAATAAAAATTATCAAATTTAAAAAAAAAAAAAACAAGAAAAAAAAAAAAACACTAGTAGAATTTTGGAGGCATGGTGGCGGAACAACCTCCAACACTACTGCACCCTGTCCTGCATCCTTCCCAGCTGCCAGAAGAGTCACCCAGTGCGCGGTGAAAGATAGGTAACGTCCCTGTCCATGCCTGCTGGACCATGAGTCTGCGGTAATATGCACCTTACCACTGACCGCCATGTCCAGCGAGGCCAAGACATTGCCTTCCACATGCCAGTAGAGAGCTGGAATCGCCTTCCATGAGAAAAAGTGGCATTTGGGAACCTGCCACTGAGGAACCGCACATTCCACAAACTCACGGAAGGGGGCAGAGTCTACCAACTGAAAAGGCAACAGTTGAAGTGCTAGCAATTTAGCCAAGCTAGCATTCAACTGGGCATGTGGATGGATGGGAGCGAACTTCTTTCAGCGGTGCAGCAGCTGGGGCAGGGAAATTTGCCTTGTACAATCTGACATCAGTATAACGATAGCAGATTGCCCGCAAGTACTTGGCTGTGACACACCTAATTCTACACCTTCATTCCTCTCAGTGCAGGTTTCAGAGAGGACTGAAGGTATAGTGGGGTTGGAGATCCCAGCTGATGAGGAGCAAGGAGAGGTCCGCTTTGTTCTTTGGTGTGGGTCCTTTAGGTACGCTTGCCAACGAACTGCATGGCAGGTCGACATATGTCTGGTCAAGCATATGGTGCCCAAGCGGGTGATGTTTTGGCCACGCGATATGCGCTTGAGACATATGTTGCAAATAGCAGCGGTGGGATCTGATGCACTCGTCTCAAAAAAGGCCCACACCAAAGAACTTTTGGAATAACGCGCAGAGACAGCAGCGCCCTGCACATGCGGAGCTCTGCAATGTGATGCAGTCGGTGTGCTGCCCTTAAGCTGGCCCCTGGATGGCATCATGCCTCGTTGCAGATGTGCCTCCTCCTCCTCCTTTCTCCTATCAGGCACCCACATGGAGTCTGTGACCTCATCATCCCCTCCCTCCTCATCACTGGAGCAAAGCTGGCAGTATGCTGCAGCTGGGGGAACATGACTGCCAGATTGCTGTCCTTCTTGGGCACCCCCTCTCTCAGGGCTCACGTTACTGCCTTGCTCTAGCTGAGTACCATCATAGGAGCCTTTAAAATGCTGGGCATCCTCCTGGAGCATGTACCCAACACTGTGGTCAAACAGTTCGGGGAACTCCTCAGGAGGACATGGTGGGGCTAGGGAAGGAGTGACTGATGCCATTGAGCCAAGGGAAGAGGCCGCGTTGGCAGCTGCTTTGCCAGACAAAGTACCCTGAGCCTGGGTGAGAGAGGATGAGAACGGCTTGGTCATCCACTCTACCAAGTCTTCCACATGTTGAGGCTCAACACGGCCAGCTGCTGAAAAAAGGACAAGCGTGTCCCACGGCCACGTGCTGATGAGGATGCACCGTCTTCATGACTAGCACTGTTGCCTCTAGACACAGAGCCTGCTTGCCCTCTTTTATTGGATTGTGACTGTCTGCCTCTCCTTGTTGGCCTTCCAGACATACTAATGGCCTGCAGTGAGATGTAGCTGCACAAAGCTAGGATGTATATATATACTGATACTGCAGCTAGCAGAATCAACTGTCTGCCTGTGGTACAAATAGGATCAGAAGAACACCACCAATTTCCTTCAGGTAGCTTTAGGTGCACACTGTGCAGAGGACACAGTACACTAACTCTAAATACTGTAGCTGTCTACCTGTGGTATTAATAGGAGCAGAACAACAGCAATTGTCTTCAGGTAGCTTTAGGTGCACACTGTGCAGAGGACACAGTACACTAACTGTAAAATACTGTAGCTTCCTGCCTGTGGTATTAATAGGATCAGAACAACAGCAATTGTCTTCAGGTAGCTTTAGGTGTACACTGTGCAGAGGACGTACTACACTAACTTGTAAATACTACAGCTGCCTGCAGTACTAATAGGATCAGGAGAACACCACCAATTTTCTTCAGGTAGCTTTAGGTGCACACTGTGCAGAGGACACAGTACACTAACTGTAAATACTGTAGCTGCCTGCCTGTGGTATTAATAGGAGCAGAACAACAGCAATTGTCTTCAGGTAGCTTTAGGTGCACACTGTGCAGAGGACGCACTACACTAACTTGTAAATAATTCAGCTGCCTGCGGTACTAATAGGATCAGAAGAACACCACCAATTTTCTTCAGGTAGTTTTAGGTGCACACTGTGCAGAGGACGCATTACACCAACTTGTAAATACTGCAGCTGCCTGCGATACTAATAGGATCAGAAGAACACCACCAATTTTCTTCAGGTAGCTTTAGGTGCACACTGTGCAGAGGACGCACTACACTAACTTGTAAATACTGCAGCTGCTTGCGGTACTAATAGGATCAGAAGATAACCACCAACTTTCTTCAGGTAGCTTTAGGTGCACACTGTGCAGAGGACACTGTCCACTAACTGTAAATACTGTAGCTGCCTGCCTGTGGTATTAATAGGAGCAGAACAACAGCAATTGTCTTCAGGTAGCTTTAGGTGCACACTGTGTAGAGGACGCATTACACCAACTTGTAAATACTGCAGCTGCCTGCGGTACTAATAGGATCAGAAGAACACCACCAATTTTCTTCAGGTAGCTTTAGGTGCACACTGTGCAGAGGACGCACTACACTAACTTGTAAATACTGCAGCTGCCTGCGGTACTAATAGGATCAGAAGAACACCACCAACTTTCTTCAGGTAGCTTTAGGTGCACACTGTGCAGAGGACACAGTACACTAACTGTAAATACTGTAGCTGCCTGCCTGTGGTATTAATAGGAGCAGAACAACAGCAATTGTCTTCAGGTAGCTTTAGGTGCACACTGTGCAGAGGACGCACTACACTAACTTGTAAATACTGCAGCTGCCTGCGGTACTAATAGGATCAGAAGAACATCACCAACTTTCTTCAGGTAGCTTTAGGTGCACACTGTGCAGAGGACACAGTACACTAACTGTAAATACTGTAGCTGCCTGCCTATGGTATTAATAGGAGCATAACAACAGCAATTGTCTTCAGGTAGCTTTAGGTGCACACTGTGCAGAGGACGCACTACACTAACTTGTAAATACTGCAGCTGCCTGCGGTACTAATAGGATCAGAAGAACACCACCAACTTTCTTCAGGTAGCTTTAGGTGCACACTGTGCAGAGGACACAGTACACTAACTGTAAATACTGTAGCTGCCTGCCTGTGGTATTAATAGGAGCAGAACAACAGCAATTGTCTTCAGGTAGCTTTAGGTGCACTCTGTGCAGAGGACGCACTACACTAACTTGTAAATACTACAACTGCCTGCGGTACTAATAAGATCAGAAGAACACCACCAATTTTCTTCAGGTAGCTTTAGGTGCACACTGTGCAGAGTACACAGTACACTAACTGTAAATACTGTAGCTGCCTGCCTGTGGTACACTAACTTGTAAATACTGCAGCTGCCTGCGGTACTAATAAGATCAGAAGAACACCACCAATTTTCTTCATGTAGCTTTAGGTTCACACTGTGCAGAGTACACAGTACACTAACTGTAAATACTGTAGCTGCCTGCCTGTGGTATTAATAGGAGCAGAAATTGAATGGGGAATCCGCGCAACGGAATTGAGTAAAGACAAAGTATTGGACTGCTGCCCTCACACACGCAATCTCCACCGATGCGGAGTGAGCGAAGAGTAAATGTAAAATAAAGAGTGAGTATGGCGCCGTCCTAAAATATTATTATCAAAGAGAAAACCTCCTTAGTGATTAACTGTGAACAAGGAGAAAATATTAAAGTGACTTGTGCTATGTATCATAGAAGGTGAAAAATAAAAAGTCAAAAAATGAATAGTCAAAATTAAAACATATGTAATAACACGTGACATGCAGCTGTGATGATAGTTACATAAACCTTAAAATAGTGTTATTGTAATCCCACATAAGTAATGTACTGAGTGATAATTAAACAATCCTTATAAATGGTGTTATTGTAATCACTCTTTAATAATATACTGGTTAAACCAGCCGTGATTCGTGCTCAGTGCACCATAGGTGAAAATAGACAGTCTATGTGAATTCTTTTGTGTTTCCCTTTAAGACAAGGCAGGCATATTCAACTTGTATCTGCTACTATTTTTAATGGTGACCGGGTGCTTGTGTCTCACGCTGTGATCACCAGCTTCCTTAGCCCCTGCAGGGGTAACGTGCAGTCACAGTGTGTGCCACTGTACGGCAGTCTTTGGCAGGTTCAGGATTGGGATACCATTTTAGCATGAAGGAAAGAGGAGATTCCAATAGTGTAAAACCATAAACACTTTTATTTACATTAGATGACAAGCTGGTACTCACATTGTAGTAGTTTCAAACAAGCAGTGAAATGTCATCTGAGAAACATCAGGTTCAAAGTCTTCAAAGTGTTCGCTGGGAGATGGTGCAAGGCATCAGAATTAGGCCACGCCCTACGTGCGTTTCGTCAGAGGACGTCTAGTCACCGTGCGTCAGAGGGGGGCGGGGTCACCGGGTGGCCCAGCCCCCGTTATTTAAGACCCGTCAGAAGAGGAGAAGCGTCACACAGCGGGAGCCTCCCTCCATGCCAGCATGGATGCAGAGCGGCCCGAAAAGAAGATGAAGACAAGAAGATGAAGACAAGAAGATGAAGACAAGAAGATGAAGAGAAGAGCCTTCATGGAAGCGGATCGGCCCGAGGAGAAGAAGGGAAGAAGACGCCGATGCCGTGAAGGAGATGCCGGACGAGAACACCGGAGGAAGAACCAGAAGAAGAAGAAGATGTAGGAAGAAACCGTAGGGAGATAGAAGATAGAAGAAATAAGAAGCATTTAAATAAAGGAATTGTCAAAAACTGTCTCTTGTCATTTTTAACATTTTTGACAGTTTTTTAGTGAAATGGTAGGGGTAAGTACCCCCTTACCATTTCACACAGGGGGGAGGGCCGGGATCTGGGGGTCCCCTTGTTAAAGGGGGCTTCCAGATTCTGATAAGCCCCCCGCCCGCAGACCCCCACAACCACCGGCCAGGGTTGTGGGGATGAGGCCCTTGTCCTCATCAACATGGGGACAAGGTGTTTTGGGGGGCTACCCCAAAGCACCCTCCCAATGTTGAGGGCATGTGGCCTGGTATGGTTCAGGAGGGGGGGCGCTCTCTCATCCCCCTTTTTTTCCTGCGGCCTGCCAGGTTGCGTGCTCGGATAAGGGTCTGGTATGAATTTTGAGGGGGACCCCACGCCATTTTTTTTTTACATTTTGGCCGGGGTTCCCCTTAATATCCATACCAGACCTGAAGGGCCTGGTATGGAAATTAGGGGGACCCCCACGTCATTTTTTTTTAAATTTTGGTTTGGGGTTCCCCTGTGGGGAATACCCATGCCGTTTTTATCAATGAACTTCTATGTGTATTGTCGGACCGGCAATGCATTAATAGCCGCGAGTAGTTTTAAATGACTTTTTTTCCTTTGAAATGTCATTTTGCTGTCAGACTGTTCTAAACACGGGAAACATGTGCCCCTTTACAGGCATACTATAGACACCCTGCAGGTATGAAATTTAAAGGGATATTACACTTTTATTGTTTCACTTTAAGCATTTATAAAATCACTGCTCCCGAAAAAACGTCAATTTTTAAAACTTTTTTTGCATTGATTCATGTACCCTGGGGCAGGACCCAGGTCCCCAAACACTTTTTATGACAATAACTTGCCTAAAAGCCTTTAAAATTAGCACTTTTGATTATTCATGTTCGTGTCCCATAGACTTTAACGGTGTCCGCGTGTTTGAACAAATTTTTTGCCTGTTCGCATGTTCTGGTGCGAACCGAACAGGGGGATGTTCGGCTCATCCCTAAACACCACCAATTTTCTTCAGGTAGCTTTAGGTGTACACTGTGCAGAGAACACACTACACTAACTTGTAAATGCTACAGCTGCCTGCGGTACTAATAGGATCAGAAGACCACCACCAATTTTCTTCAGGTAGCTTTAGGTGCACACTGTGCAGAGGACGCACTACACTAACTGTAAATACTGTAGCTGCCTGCCTGTGGTATTAATAGGATCAAAACAACAGCAATTGTCTTCAGGTAACTTTAGGTGCACACTGTGCAGTGGACGCAGTACACTAACTGCAAATAGTGCAGTTACCTACCTGTGGTACTAATAGGATCAGAAGAACACCACCAATTTTCTTCAGGTAGCTTTAGGTGCACACTGTGCAGAGGACACAGTACCCTAACTGTTAATACTGTAGCTTCCTGCCTGTGGTACTAATATCATCAGAAGAACACCACCAATTTTCTTCAGGTAGCTTTAGGTGCACACTGTGCAGAGAACACAGTACACTAACTTTAAATACTGTAGCTGCCTGCCTGTGGTATTAATAGGATCAGAACAACATCAATTGTCTTCAGGTGGCTTTAGGTGCACACTGTGCAGAGGACGCACTACAGTAACTATAAATATATATATATATATATATATATATATATATATATATATATATATATATATATACAGTGCCTTGCAAAAGTATTCGGCCCCCTTGAACTTTTCAACCTTTTGCCACATTTCAGGCTTTAAACATAAAGATATAACATTTTTATTTTTTGTGAAGAATCACCAACAAGTGGGACACAATTGTGAGGGGAACGAAATCTATTGGATTGTTGAAACTTTTTTAACTAATAAAAAAATGAAAAGTGGGGCGTGCAAAATTATTCGGCCCCCTTGCGTTAATACTTTGTAGAGCCACCTTTTGCTGCGATTACAGCTGCAAGTCGCTTGGGGTATGTCTCTATCAGTTTTGCACATCGAGAGACTGAAATTCTTGCCCATTCTTCCTTGCAAAACAGCTCGAGCTCAATGAGGTTGGATGGAGAGCGTTTGTGAACAGCAGTTTTTAGCTCTTTCCACAGATTCTCGATTGGATTCAGGTCTGGACTTTGACTTGGCCATTCTAACACCTGGATACGTTTATTTGTGAACAATTCCTTTGTAGATTTTGCTGTATGTTTGGGATCATTGTCTTGTTGGAAGATAAATCTCCGTCCCAGTTTCAGGTCTTTTGCAGACTCCAACAGGTTTTCATTCAGAATGGTCCTGTATTTGGCTGCATCCATCTTCCCCTCAATTTTAACCATCTTCCCTGTCCCTGCTGAAGAAAAGCAGGCCCAAACCATGATGCTGCCACCACCATGTTTGACAGTGGGGATGGTGTGTTGAGGGTGATGAGCTGTGTTGCTTTTACGCCAAACATATCGTTTTGCATTGTGGCCAAAAAGTTTGATTTTGGTTTCATCGGACCAGAGCACCTTCTTCCACATGTTTGGTGTGTCTCCCAGGTGGCTTGTGGCAAACTTTAGACAAGACTTTTTATGGATATCTTTGAGAAATGGCTTTCTTCTTGCCACTCTTCCATAAAGACCGGATTTGTGCAGTGTACGACTGATTGTTGTCCTATGGACAGACTCTCCCACCTCAGCTGTAGTTCTCTGCAGTTCATCCAGAGTGATCATGGGCCTCTTGGCTGCATCTCTGATCAGTCTTCTCCTTGTCTGAGCTGAAAGTTTAGAGGGACAGCCAGGCCTTGGTAGATTTGCAGTGGTCTGATACTCCTTCCATTTCAAAATGATCGCTTGCACAATGCTCCTTGGGATGTTTAAAGCTTGGGAAATCTTTTTGTATCCAAATCCGGCTTTAAACTTCTCCACAACAGTATTACGGACCTGCCTGGTGTGTTCCTTGGTCTTCATGATGCTCTCTGCGCTTTCAACAGAACCCTGAGACTATCACAGAGCAGGTGCATTTATACAGAGACTTGATTACACACAGGTGGATTCTATTTATCACCATCAGTCATTTAGGACAACATTGGATCATTCAGAGATCCTCGTTGAACTTCTGGAGTGAGTTTGCTGCACTGAAAGTAAAGGGGCTGAATAATTTTGCACGCACCACTTTTCAGTTTTTTATTTGCTAAAAAAGTTTAAAATATCCAATAGATTTCGTTCCACTTCACAATTGTGTCCCACTTGTTGGTGATTCTTCACAAAAAATTAAAATTTTATATCTTTATGTTTGAAGCCTGAAATGTGGCAAAAGGTTGAAAAGTTCAAGGGGGCCGAATACTTTTGCAAGGCACTGTATATACAACACCTAGGATGCATATACAGTTGGGACAGAAAGTATTCAGACCCCCTTAAATTTTTCACTCTTTGTTATATTGCAGCCATTTGCTAAAATCATTTAAGTTCATTTTTTTCCTCATTAATGTACACACAGCACCCCATATTGACAGAAAAAACACAGAATTGTTGACATTTTTGCAGATTTATTTAAAAGAAAAACTGAAATATCACATGGTCCTAAGTATTCAGACCCTTTGCTCAGTATTTAGTAGAAGCACCCTTTTGATCTAATACAGCCATGAGTCTTTTTGGGAAAGATGCAACAAGTTTTTCACACCTGGATTTGGGGATCCTCTGCCATTCCTCCTTCCAGATCCTCTCCAGTTATGTCGGGTTGGATGGTAAACGTTGGTGGACAGCCATTTTTAGGTCTCTCCAGAGATGCTCAATTGGGTTTAAGTCAGGGCTCTGGCTGGGCCATTCAAGAACAGTCACGGAGTTGTTGTGAAGCCACTCCTTTGTTATTTTAGCTGTGTGCTTAGGGTCATTGTCTTGTTGGAAGGTAAACCTTCGGCCCAGTCTGAGGTCCTGAGCACTCTGGAGAAGGTTTTCGTCCAGGATATTCCTGTACTTGGCCGCATTCATCTTTCCCTCGATTGCAACCAGTCGTCCTGTACCTGCAGCTGAAAAACACCCCCACAGCATGATGCTGCCACCACCATGCTTCACTGTTGGGACTGTATTGGACACGTGATGAGCAGTGCCTGGTTTTCTCCACACATACCGCTTAGAATTAAGGCCAAAAAGTTCTATCTTGGTCTCATCAGACCAGAGAATTTTATTTCTCACCATCTTGGAGTCCTTCAGCTGTTTTTTAGCAAACTCCATGCGGGCTTTCATGTGTCTTGCACTGAGGAGAGGCTTCCGTTGGGCCACTCTGGCATAAAGCCCTGACTGGTGGAGGGTTGCAGTGATGGTTGACTTTCTACAACTTTCTCCCATCTCCCGACTCCATCTCTGGAGCTCAGCCACAGTGATCTTTGGGGTTTTTTCTACCTCTCTCACCAAGGCTCTTCTCCCCCGATAGCTCAGTTTTGCCAGACGGACAGCTCTAGGAAGGGTTCTGGTCATCCCAAACGTCTTCAATTTAAGGATTATGGAGGTCACTGTGCTCTTAGGAACCTTAAGTGCAGCATAATTTTTTTTAACCTTGGCCAGATCTGTGCCTTGCCACAATTCTGTCTCTGAGCTCTTCAGGCAGTTCCTTTGACCTCATGATTCTCATTTGCTCTGACATGCGCGGTGAGCTGTAAGGTCTTATATAGACAGGTGTGTGGCTTTCCTAAGCAAGTCCAATCAGTATAATCAAACACAGCTGGACTCAAATGAGGGTGTAGAACCATCTCAAGGATGATCAGAAGAAATGGACAGCACCTGAGTTAAATATATGAGTGTCACAGCAAAGGGTCAGAATACTTAGGACCATGTGATATTTCAGTTTTTCTTTTTTAATAAATCTGCAAAGATGTCAATAATTCTGTGTTTTTCTGTCAATATGGGGTGCTGTGTGTACATTAATGAGGAAAAAATGAACTTAAATGATTTTAGCAAATGGCTGCAATATAACAAAGAGTGAAAAATTGAAGAGGGTCTGAATACTTTCCGTCCCCACTGTATATACACAATACACTGTAAGTGCAGCTAACTGACTCGCCTGCCTACTCTATCTAACTTAAATCAAATGACACTGTCTCTCTCTCTCTCTATGTCTCTCTCAACATCGGAACACACTACACAGGGCCGATGTGCAGGCGGCCTTATATAGTGTGGGGCGTGTACTAAACGCCCTGAGCAATAATTGGCCAAAGCCACCCTGGCTTTGGCCAATTATGGCTCTCTGTACAGATGGCGCTGTGATTGGCCAAGCATGCGGGTCATAGTGCATGCTTGGCCAATCATCAGCCAGCAATGCACTGCGATGCCGCAGTGAATTATGGGCCGTGACACGCCACTCGAATTTCGTTCGCAATTCGACGAACGGTCGAACATGCAATGTTCAGGTCGAACATGGGTTCGACTCGAACTCGAAGCTCATCCCTAAAGGTGAGCAGTGGTTAGTAAATGGTGTGAATAGCGCCTCACCTTCTAGACCTCATTTGAAAGAAGGGCCTTGAATAGACATGTCAATAGCAGAGTTTGTGTCTTTTACCCATTAAGAGGTGCAAGTTGAGATACCCAAAGACACTAAGGGGAAAAGTACGGATAGTACTTGTAGCTATGACATTGAAATGAGTAAACCAATGTGGCTTGTTGCAGTATGTAATGGTGTATTACCAAATGTAGTTGTGAGACACAAGTCAAAAACGTCAAAGGTCTCTTCTTATAACAGCCAAATGGAAATCATTTCGGCTGCTGCTGTTTGGGAGGGTGCTGGTCAGTGTTGGTATCAGTGAAGGGCACATGTACTACACCAGTGACAAAACTTCATGTGATGGAAGTACCAAGCATGGACCAGAAAATGGCGGAAATCCTGACTAAAGCTCAGAAAGATGTGGTAAAAATGGTATGTGGACAAGAATTTGTCTAGCATTACTGTAGTGACTCAATTTGTTTTTACTAGTGTCAGTTGTTAGTTCAACTGCCCACAGAGGGGGTCATTTACTATAGAGCTGCGGCGCTAATTAGTGCTAATTGTCGCAAATTAGCGCTAATTAGCTGTAATTACCGCTAATTAGTGCTAAAACGGTATTCACTATAGCGCTGGTGAAAAAATACTCCCAAAATCGAATTTACTATAGTTCCCTGAAACCAAATAGCACCCAAACCCTTACTCTGCTAAAACCTGGAGTAGTGCACATGGAAATAATGTTTAGAGCATGATATAATTGCCTAAATGGTACTGAAATATGCAGTATATTATTTAAAGATAATCTGCTTTTAAACTGTGGGAAAAAGTGATTTCTACACTGAAATATCTTTAAAAGTCTGAGAAGTGAAAAATTCCCCGTTTTGTGCAACTAGGTGCCAACACAACTGAGCATGCTCAGACCTGAAAATAACTCTCATTTTAACTCAAGTGTCTTTTTTACCCGGCGCTATAGTAAATACCAAAATGAGAGCTAATTAGAGAGATTTTTTTTTTAAGTGAAAATCTGCTCTATTCTGGTCCAAATCAAGTATTAGCCATCGATTCTAATCTAATGCAACAATTCTAACTTTCACAAAAAAAACCTTTTAATGTTGAGATGAAATGTATCTTTCTCTGAAATAAATTTTCCTTTGCATCATTGTTGCTTCTACTTAAAACATTTAGTTTTTAAGAATACTAGAATGTTGAATGTTTTGATGTTTTGTTAAAATATATTTTTCACTTTCAGTTGTTACTCTCAATCTCACAACAATCTTTACCCAAACTTACACAGGTGTCTTTACAATCCACAAACAATACCATTGCTGATGCAAATTTAAAATGAATCACAATTTTTTGTGCTTTTTATTATTTCCAAACATTCATAATTTGAGCACAAAAAATGTGATTTGTGTACCAACATCAGAAAGCAAAATGTAATTCCCAAAAATGTGAGGGTAATATTCTACTCTCACCCACAAAAAAACACCAAATATCACAGAATAAATCAAGAAGAATAACTCTTGAGTAATGTAATTCCATCACCTGTATGTCCATAGAAATGCAGTATTTATGTGTAGTTATGTGTAGTTATGTGTAGGAGGTTCTCACACGTGGCAGCTCTGTGTCTTAGAGGTTAGAACTTCTGCTTAGTATCCCTGAGGGTCTGTGTTCAAATCCCAACCATGTTGCTTCATGTAGAGAAGTTGTCTCATCTCCCAGGTCCTATATATGTCTAAATGTAGTATTTATGTGTAGGAGGGTTCCACCACCATTGTAAGTCTTTTCCAGATACACAATTTAGCCAAAAGTATTGGGACGCCTGCCTTTACACACACATGAACTTTAATGGCAGCCCAGTCTTAGTCCGTAGGGTTAAAATTTGATTTGGCCCACCCTTTGCCGCTAGAACAGCTTCTGGGAAGGCTATCCACAAGGTTTAGTGTGTCTATGGGAATGTTTGATCATTCTTTCAGAAGTGCATTTGTGAGGCCAGGCACTGATGTTGGATGAGAAGGCCTGGCTCGCAGTCTCTACTCTAATTCAGCCAAAGGGTGTTCTATCGGGTTGAGGCCAGTACTCTGTGCAGGCCAGTCAAGTTTCTCCACCCCAAACTTGCTCATCCATGTCTTTATGGACCTTGCTTTGTGCACTGGTGTGCAATCATGTTGGAACCCCCAAACTGTTCCCACAAAGTTGGGAGCATGAAATTGTGCAAAATTTCTTGGTATGCTGACGCCTTAAGAGTTGCCTTAACTGGAACTAAGAGGCCAAACCCAACCCCCGAAAAACAACCCCACATCATAATCCCCCCTCCACCAAATCATTTGGACCAGTGCACAAAGCAAGGTCCATAAAGACATGGATGAGTGATTTTGGGGTGGAGGAACTTGATTGGCCTAGACCTCAACACAACAGAACACCTTGGGGATGAATTAGAGAGGAGACTGTAGGTCAGGCCTTCTCGTCCAACATCAGTGCCTGACCTCACAAATGCACTTGGAAGAATGGTCAAACATTCCCATAGACACACTCCTAAACCTTGTGGACAGCCTTTCCAGAAGAGTTGAAGCTGTTATAGCTGCAAAGGGTGGGCCAAATGAGTTTTGAACCCAATACTAATACTGGGATGCCATTACAGTTCATGTGCGTTTAAAGGCAGGTGTCCCAATACTTAGGCCAATATATTGTATATTGCTTGTGACACTGAGCATGGCTATGGACTTAGGGCTGGTTCACACCACAGAGATGCAGAGAACATGTGTGAGGCTCCCTGGTGGCTAAGTGAGTAGCAGTTCTGTCTAGCAGCACCTGGGATGTTGGTTCAATTCCCCAACATGCTGTTCCTTGTGTTGAAGTTTATATGTTCTCCCTGTGTGGGTTTCTCACCACAATCCAAAGACATGCTGGCATTTTATTTGTCTCCTGTCGAAATAGGTTCTAATGTAAAAAAAGTTAATTTTGGACTTTATATTGGAAGCTCATTGCAGCCAGGGACTGATGTTAATGTTTATTAGCACTAATTATGCCCAGGGACTTGGACATTTCAAATTTTAGGGTTTACACTGCACGGGTACATATGCTTAGAAAACTGTTGCTTTGTTTATGTGGATGTAAATGGACTTTGATCTTTGTCCTGTAGTTGGAGATTTGATGCACATAGCCAAGGGCTAACACAGTTGCGAATAGTATTATGTGTTCCTGCCCATCAGGTGCAATCACTTTAGACATACATGAAGAGACAGATTGAAAAATACTGGTGGGCGTGTACTTCTACAACCTCTCTTATATAAAGGCCTGCAGTAGGGGGGGTCGTTTGGCCTGAGAAGGTCAGGTTTTTTGCTGTGATTTGTGGGGGAGAAGGAATGATATTGTGCATATTGAAAAATGCCCAACTAGGGATATTTGAGGAAATTATTGTGCATTTTTTCAATCAAAAGTGGGTTTATGTGGCCATGCTGTCAATGTTGTGCGTGTATTGTTCCTGTCTGATCATGCAAACATCATTTGGAAGCATCTGCTGACCTACTCTTTTTGATCTCATTGTTTAATCGTGTACACCGAAATGCAGCTTCCAGCAGAACATGGTCACCAAGGTATGTGTGGATTGTTGGCTGGTGGTGGGTGCTTTGAATAAGTCTTTTTTGTAATATTATGTTGGAATGCTTTGTAAGAATGACTTAAGTATGTTTCTATAATCTTGCAGATAAAAATGTGATGTGTTGCCCATTATACACTGAAATTAAAGCTGTGTCCACTCTAAGGTTTTGTCAAATTTTGGATTGTAAGCTCCTATGAGCAGGGTCCTTAAAATCCCATTGCTAAATGTAGCACCATATATCCTGTCCAAATTTTTTTGAAGCTAGTAAATGAATGTATATATTTATTTATTTTTTTCTGCTGGTAAAATAAAAGTACATTATTGAGCTTTGTTGTGGTGTTTTTTTTCTTCTACTTTTCTTTCTCTTTAGTTTTTGTGGGTGGTGGTTTTGGGAAAGTGCAATATCTCTTATATTTTATTTCAATATGTATCTGTGCACCAAAATATCTCTTTGCCCTGGTTCACATTGATGCTACTTTGAAATTGCGCTTCTTCACTTGAAGTAGCACGATTTCAAAGTAGCAAGGTCAGCGTAATTTCAGGTGCTACTTGATAGACATCCGTATGGCTTCATACACGGATGTCTATTGAAGTCGCACCTGAAATCAGCAAAAGTAGTGCAGGAACTACTTTAGCAAATTGGTGCTGCGCCACAAAATGGGTGTTGCATCGATTGGAACAGTGCCATTGCTGACAAAAGTCATGCGATTTGATCTCTCAAATCGCATGACAAATCGCTCCAATGTAAACATAGGCTTCTGCACACCTGCAAGTAAATGATAAAGGTGGAATCTTTATATATAACAGCTGTGGAGAATTGCAGGTAATGAATTCAGATGGTGGATAGGCAGTGTTGTATGTGTCAGCTTTAGTTCACATTGGTGCGATTTGACCTGTCAAAGCGGTGACAATTGCACTGTTTTAATTGGTGTGACTTTGGGGTGCAATGTGTATTGATATCAGTGCAGAAACCTGCACAGATGTCTCTGAAATTCCCCCTGCAGTCAGGACTGACATGTGGGAATGAAAGTGTGTGATTTCAGCTGAATGATTTCCTCCCTCTGTCAGTGTGAACCAGGGCTCAAACTGGGCCTTTTGTTTTTGTCATTCACCTGCTGCTAACCCAGGGACACCATTTCTTATCGAACGCCTTTAAATATCATAAGTAGAAATACAAATTTGCATATCTGCAAATAAACAAAAATAATAAAATTCTAATTGTGGTTACCATCAAATATTCGCAGCAGCGATCAAAAGAGTGTGGTTTCGCCTTCTGACCCAGAAATAAGTCATTGTAATTACCCGGAAGTTCCTGTGCTGGTCATGATCTCCATCTAGGTGGACATGGCGAGGTCCCTCTTTAGCAAAGAAGAAGGTGCTGCTCATTTTCCAGATAAGGGTATGATATGTACTTGTGCTTAATCAATGCGGGGGTGGATGTGGTAGTTAGATTTGGTGTGGGTGGGGTTCATTGATTTGTTTGGCATCCCCACACATTTGCTTCTGGCCCATGTGCACACATCACTTCCTGCATTTGTGCTGCTGATGTAAATGCAAGTATAAATGAGAGCTCCTTTCTATTAAAACATATATGACTTGTTTCACAGTTGGACGACTTTGGACCTCCGAGTTGCTTGACAAGTTGTACCCCATGATTCTCAATGAGAACTAGGGATGAGCCAAACACCCCCCTGTTTGGTTTGCGGCAGAACATGCGAACAGACAAAAAATTTGTGCGAACACCGTTAAAGTCTATGGGACACGAACATGAATAATCAAAAGTGCTAAAAGCTTTTAAAGGTTAATATGCAAGTTATTGTCATAAAAAGTGTTTGGGGACCTGGGTCCTGCCCCAGGGGACATGTATCAAAGCAAAAAAAGTTTTAAAAATGGCTGTTTTTTCGGGAGCAATGATTTTAATAATGCTTAAGGTGAAACAACAAAAGTGTAATATTCCTTTAAATTTCATACCTGGGGGGTGTCTATAGTATGCCTGTAAAGTGGCGCGTGTTTCCCGTGTTTAAAACAGTCTGACAGCAAAATGACATTTCTAAAGGAAGAAAAAAGTAATTTCAAAGTGCTAGCACTAGTGCCGGTGTTGTGCCGAGAAAGTTCCCCCCGGCGGATAAGGACTCCTCTGTACTGTGCAGGCGCAGTGCTTGCGCAGTACGAGCTACCGAAAATAGCCGAAGCTGAACACCTGGGAGTCAGCTGTACAGGGCGCCTGTAACAGGGCCCCTCGCGAGCTTGCTTCGCTTGCCACGCTTCGGGCACGGCCTCGCTTCGTTCAGCATGTTTTTATTCTAACTCTATGTCCACTTGGATGGTGGGGCTTGAACCTGGACTCAAGGCAGAATGTAGTGCAGAGGCACCGTGTAGAGCTGGCGATCAGCTGTTTAACTTCGGAGACTTTCGGCGGCTCCATAGTCATTCGTACTGTGCAAACGCAGCGCATGCACAGTACAGGGGGGTCCTTATCCGCCGGAGGAACTTTCTCGGCAAGACACCGGCTATTAATGAATTGTCAGTCTCGACAATACACATAAAAGTTCATTGATAAAAACGGCCCTGGATTCCCCCATAGTCCATTACCAGGCCCTTTGGGTCTGGTATGAATATTAAGGTGAACCCCAAACCAAGATTTAAAAAAAAATGGGGGGTCCCCCCTAATTCCATACCAGGCCCTTCAGGTCTAGTATGGATATTAAGGGGAACCCCGGCCAAATTTTTTTTTAAAAATGGTGTGGGGTCCCCCTCAAAATCTATACCAGACCCTTCAGGTCTGGTATGAATTTTAAGGGGAACCCCGCACCAAAATTTAAAAAAAAATGGCGTGGGGTCCCCCCCAAAAATCCATACTAGACCCTTATCTGAGCACGCAACCTGGCAGGCCGCAGGAAAAGAGGGGGGACGAGAGAGCGCCCCCTCCCCTCCTGAACCGTACCAGGCCACATGCCCTCAACATTGGGAGGGTGACAAGGGCCTCATCCCCACAACCCTTGCCTGGTGGTTGTGGGGGTCTGCGTGCGGGGGGCTTATCAGAATCTGGAAGCCCCCTTTAACAAGGGGACCCCGAGATCCCGCCCCCCCTGTGTGAAATGGTAATGGGGTACGAAAGTACTCCTACCATTTCACAAAAAAAGTGTCAAAAATGTTAAAAATGACAAGAGACAGTTTTTGACAATTCCTTTATTTAAATGCTTCTTCTTTCTTCTATCTTCTTTCTTCTATCTTCTATCTTCCTTCGGTTTCTTCCTCCATCTTCTTCTGGTTCTTCTGGTTCTTCCTCCGGTGTTCTCGTCCGGCATCTTCCTCCGCGGCGTCTTCTTCCCTTCTTCTTCTCGGGCCACTCCGCATCCACCATGATGGGAGGCTCCCGCTGTGTGACATTTCTCGTCTTCTGGCGGTTCTTAAATAACAGAGGGACCCCGCCCCCTCTGACGTCACGGGGAATGCCACAGGGAAGTCCCCGTGTGTCAGAGGGGGCGGAGTCATCGGGTGGCCCCACCCTCCATTATTTAAGAACCGTCAGAGGAAGAAACCGAAGGAAGATAGAAGATAGAAGAAAGAAAATAGAAGAAAGAAGATAGAAGAAAGAAGAAGCATTTAAATAAAGGAATTGTCAAAAACTGTCTCTTGTCATTTTTAACATTTTTGACACTTATTTTGTAAAATGGTAGGGATACTTTTGTACCCCCTTACCATTTCACACAGGGGGGGCGGGATCTGGGGGTCCCCTTGTTAAAGAGGGCTTCCAGATTCTGATAACCCCCAGCCCACAGACCCCCACAACCAAGGGTTGTGGGGATGAGGCCCTTGTCCCCATCAACATGGGGACAAGGTGCTTTGGGGGGCTACCCCAAAGCACCCTCCCAATGTTGAGGGCATGTGGCCTGGTACGGTTCAGGAGGGGGGGTGCTCTCTCGTTCTCCCCTCTTTTCCTGTGGCCTGCCAGGTTGCGTGCTTGGATACGGGTCTGGTATAGGTTTTTGGGGGGACCCCACGCCATTTTTTTTATTTTGGCGTGGGGTTCCCCTTAATATCCATACCAGACCTGAAGGGCCTGGTATGGAATTTAGGGGGACCCCCCACGCCATGTTTTTAAAAATTTTGGTTCGGGGTTCCCCTGTGGGGAAATCCCGTGCCATTTTTATCAATGAACTTTTATGTGTATTGTTGGACTGGCAGTTCATTAATAGCCGCGAGTAGTTTTAAATTACTTTTATTCCTTTGAAATGTCATTTTGCTGTCAGGCTGTTCTAAGCACAGGAAACATGCGCCCCTTTACAGGCATACTATAGACACCCTGCAGGTATGAAATTTAAAGGAATATTACATTTTTATTGTTTCACTCTAAGCATTATTAAGATCACTGCTCCTGAAAAAATGTCCGTTTTTAAATTTTTTTTTGCATTGATACATGTGCCCTGGGGCAGGACCCAGGTCCCCAAACACTTTTTATGGCAAAGAACTTGCATATAAGAGTGAGAACTTTGGATTTTGCAGGTTCGAGCCCCATTGACTTCCATTATTCCAGCATATGTGATCTGACAGGCATTATTTCCGGCAATAGCGCTGCTTTCCATTTGCATTAGCGCTGACTTTCTGAGAGTTGAAGTCTTTCTGGCCTTTTTTGAGAGTTATTTTTTGGTACCACAGGATAATTTTTTGGCGCTATAGTAAATGACCCCCAGAGTGTTTAATAGGGATGAGCCGAACACCCCCCGGTTCGGTTCGCACCAGAACCCGCGAACGGACCGCAAGTTCGCACGAACGTTAGAACCCCATTGACGTCTATGGGACTCGAACGTTCGAAATCAAAAGTGTTCATTTTAAAGGCTAATTTGTATGGTATTGTCCTAAAAAAGGGTTTGGGGACCCGGGTCCTACCCCAGGGGACATGTATCAATGCAAAAAAAACTTTTAAAAACGGCCGTTTTTTCGGGAGCAGTGATTTTAATGATGCTTAAAGTAAAAAAAAAAAAGTGAAATATTCCTTTAAATATCGTACCTGGGGGGTGTCTATAGTATGCCTGTAAAGTGACGCGTGTTTCCCATGTTTAGAACAGTCCCTGCACCAAATGTCATTTTTAAAGGAAAAAATCTCATTTAAAACTGCTTGCGGGTTTAATGTCATGTCGGGTCATGGCAATATGGATGAAAATCAGTGAGACAAACGGTGGATCAAGAAGGGTTGCCATTACCAGGCCCTTTGGGTCTTGTATGGATATTAAGGGGAACCCCGCACCCAAATTAAAATAAGGAAAGGTCCCTATATACTCTGAACAGCAGTATACAGGCGGTGCAAACAAGACAGGGACTGTAGGTTTGTTGTTAAGTAGAATCTGTTTGTAATTTTGAACATTTTTAACTTGTTTAGCTCCAGCCAAAAAATCTTTTCTAAGCTTTTTGGAAAACATAGGGAAGGGTTATCACCCCTGTGACATTTGTTTTGCGTCTTTCCTCCTCTTCAGAAGATTTCACCTCACTTTTTTGTCCCAATGAAAAATGTTTTTTGAAAATTTGGGTTTTTTTGTGGAACAAGGATTGGAAAGCATCAGTGGAAAGGAGAAATTGTTCTCCCATATTAACTCTTACAGGAGAGAATTTCCCTTCCTAGGGGTAGATTTCATCTCACTTCCTGTTGTCTCCTTCCGTTTGCAAGTAGGAGTCGTTTGTAAGTTAGATGTTTGAAAGTTGGGTCCTGCCCTATATACTCAGCAGAAATTTGGGCCTTAGGTGTTGCTGTGGCCACAACACTGTAAGCCCTCACAGGGCCCTGCTGTGAAATATTAGATCAAGAATTGTAATTACATGCCCCTGTTGAACAGGAGCTGAAAAATTAGGCCTTAGGCACTGGTGCTGGTGCCACAACACTGCAACCCCTCACAGACACTCTAGTTGGAACGCAGGAACGAGCCCTGCTGCAAAGTATTGCATCAAAAATTGTAATTACACGCCCCTGTTAGACAGGGGCAGAAAAATTGGGCCTTAGGCACTGGTGCTGGTGCCACAACACTGCAACCCCTCACAGACACTCTAGTTGGAATGCAGGAACGAGCCCTGCTGCAAAGTATTACATCAAAAATTGTAATTACACGCCCCTGTTAGACAGGGGCAGAAAAATTGGGCCTTAGGCACTGGTGCTGGTGCCACAACACTGCAACCCCTCACAGACACTCTAGTTGGAATGCAGGAACGAGCCCTGCTGCAAAGTATTACATCAAAAATTGTAATTACACGCCCCTGTTAAACAGGGGCTGAAAAATTGTGCCTTAGGCACTGGTGGTGGCGCCCAGAACCAAAAATGTTCTTACAAGCTATCAGCGTGATGATTGAGGAGGAAGAGGATAATTACTCAGGGATAGTCACTCAGCATCAGCATAGGCAGTCTTTGAAGGGATCTGAGATTTCAAAAAAAATTATTCGGTTACATCTGCATCAGGTGCTTGGTAGCTGGTGGTGATCCAAGACTGATTCATTTTTATGAAGGTCAGCCGATCGACCGAGTCGGTGGACAGACGCACCCTGTGATCGGTTACCACGCCTCCAGCAGCACTGAATGTGCGTTCCGAAAGAACGCTGGATGCAGGACAGGCCAGTAGCTCAATTGCATACTGTGCAAGCTCTGGCCAGTGATCCATCCTCAAGACCCAGTAACCCAGAGGATTTTCGGTGGGAAAGGTGTCCAAGTCTGATCTTGCCCCTAGGTATTCCTGCACCATGTAAAACAGACGCTGGCGATGGTTGCTGGAACCGATCATACCTTGGGGCTGCGGACCAAAAAATTGTCTGAACGCATCGGTCAGACGGCCACCTTCTCCACCGCTCCTTCTTTGACTGACCGAAGCCTCAGCAACACGTTGTCCAGAAACAGGAGTTTGTAACCTCCCAGTCTCTGGGAACGCGTTGCACAGACCTTTCTGCAAGGCCTCCCGAAGATGTTTCATCCTCTGCTCCCTCTGCGATGGCAAGATAAGGTCCGCAACCTTACCCTTGTAACGTGGATCAAGGAGGGTTGCCAGCCAGTATTGGTCCTTCTCCTTGATACCACGAATACGAGGATCCTTACGCAGGCTTTGCAGGATCAGGGAGGCCATGCAGCGTAGGTTTGCTGAGGCATTCGGTCCGGAGTCCTCTGGGTCACTAAGGACAACAACGTCCGCAGCCACCTCCTCCCAGCCACGTACAAGTCCATGTGTTCCTTGGGACTGATCCCTTAAAGACTGCTGATGCTGAGTGCCAGGCTCCACCTCCATACTGACACAATCTTCCTCCTCCTCCTCCTCCTCGTCCTCTTCCTGTGTGATCGGCGGGCACGCAGGAACACTGTCTGGATAAAGGGGGCCTTGAGAGCTAAGGAAGTCCTCCTCTTCCTGCCTCTGTTCTGCCTCAAGTGCCCTGTCCATTATTCCACGCAGCGTGTGCTCCAACAGGTGGACAAGGGGGACAGTGTCACTGATGCATGCACTGTCAGTGCTCACCATCCTCGTGGCCTCCTCGAATGGTGACAGGACAGTGCATGCATCCCTGATCATGGCCCACTGGCGTGGGGAAAAAAAACCAAGGTCCCCTGACCCTGTCCTGGTGCCATAGTCGCACAGGTACTCATTTATGGCCCTCTGCTGCGTGTGCAGCCGCTGCAGCATGGCCAATGTCGAGTTCCACCTGGTGGGCATGTCACAGATTAGGCGGTTCTTGGGCAGGTTAAACTCCTTTTGGAGGTCCGTCAGCCGAGCACTGGCATTATATGACCGGCGGAAATGCACACAGACTTTCCTGGCCTGCCTCAGGACATCCTGTAAGCCCGGGTACCTGCCCAAGAACCGCTGCACCACCAAGTTAAGGACGTGAGCCAAACAGGGCACATGGGTCAGTTGTCCCTGTCGGAGGGCAGAGAGGAGGTTGGTGCCATTGTCGCAAACCACCATTCCTGCCTTAAGTTGGCGTGGCGTCAACCACCTCTGAACCTGCCCCTGCAGAGCTGACAGAACCTCTGCCCCAGTGTGGCTCCTGTCCCCCAAGCACACCAGCTCAAGCACCGCATGGCATCTTTTGGCCTGCGTACTTGCGTAGCCCCTTGAACGCCTACGGAGCACCGCTGGTTCCGAGGAAGAGGCCATGGAGGAAGAAGAAGAGGAGGGGGTGGAGGAGAGAGGTGTGTCACAATCAGCATTTTGGAGGCGTGGTGGCGGAACAACCTCCAACACTACTGCACCTTGTCCTGCATCCTTCCCAGCTGCCAGCAGAGTCACCCAATGCGCCGTGAAACTTAAGTAACGTCCCTGTCCATGCCTGCTGGACCATGAGTCAGCGGTAATATGCACCTACCCGCTGACCGCCCTGTCCAGCGAGGCATGGACATTGCCTTCCACATGCCGGTAGAGAGCTGGAATCGCCTTCCGTGAGAAAAAGTGGCGTTTGGGTACCTGCCACTGAGGAACCGCACATTCCACAAACTCACGGAAGGGGGCAGAGTCTACCAACTGAAAAGGCAGCAGTTGAAGTGCTAGCAATTTTGCCAAGCTAGCATTCAACCGCTGGGCATGTGGATGGCTGGGAGCAAACTTCTTTCGGCGGTGCAGCAGCTGGGGCAGGGAAATTTGCCTGGTACAATCTGGCGTCGGTGTACCAAAAGCAGATTGCCCACAAGTACTTGGCTGTGACACACCTAATTCTACACCTTCATTCCTCTCACTGCAGGTCTCAGAGAGGACTGAAGGTCTAGTGGGGTTGGAAATCTCAGCTGATGAGGAGCAAGGAGAGATCCTCTTTGTTCTTTGGTGTGGGTCTTTTAGATACGCTTGCCAACGAACTGCATGGCAGGTCAACATATGTCTGGTCAAGCATGTGGTACCCAAGCGGGAGATGTTTTGGCCACGCGAGATACGCTTGAGACATATGTTGCAAATAGCAGCGGTGCGATCTGATGCACTCGTCTCAAAAAAGGCCCACACCAAAGAACTTTTTGAATAACGCGCAGAGACTGCAGCGCCCTGCACATGTGGAGCTTTGGGGTGTGATGCAGTCAATGTGCTGCCCTTAGGCTGGCCCCTGGAGGGCATCCTGCCTCGTTGGTGATGTGCCGCCTCCTCCTCCTCCTCCTCCTCCTCCTCTCTCCTATCAGGCACCCACGTTGAGTCAGTGACCTCATCATCCCCTCCCTCCTCATCACTGGAGCAAACCTGGCAGTATGCTGCAGCAGGGGGAGCATGACTGCCAGATTGCTGTCCTTCTTGGGCACCCCCTCTGTCCGTGCTCATGTTACTGCCTTCATCGAGCTCAGTATCATCATCAGAGCCTTCCAAACGCTGGGCATCCTCCTGGAGCATGTACCCAACACTGTGGTCAAACAGTTCGAGGGAATCCTCATGAGGACATGGTGGAGCTAGGGAAGGAGTCACTGATGACATTGAGCTGAGGGAAGAGGCCGCTGCTTTGCCAGACAAAGCACCCTGGGCATGGGTGAGAGAGGATGAGGAGGATGAGGATGGCTTGGTCATCCACTCGACCAAGTTTTCCGCATGTTGCGGCTCAACACGGCCAGCTGCCGAAAAAAAGGCCAAGCGTGTCCCATGGCCACGTGCTGATGAGGATGCACCGTCTCCACGACCAGCACTAGACACAGAGCCTGCTTGCCCTCTCTTATTGGCTTGTGACTGTCTGCCTCTCCTTCTTGGCCTTCCAGACATACTAATGGCCTGTAGCTGCACTAAGCTGGGATAGAACACCTGTAATTTTCTTCAGGTAGCTTTATATACTGTAACCAGACAAGCCTGCCTGTCAGTAGGAAGATAACAGGAACGGATCTAGCTGAACACTGTGAGCAGGACGCACTGCACTAAATGTAAATAGTCTAGCTGCCTGACCGTGGTACTAATAGGATCAAATAGAACACCTGTAATTTTCTTCAGGTAGCTTTATATACTGTAACCAGACAAGCCTGCCTGTCAGTAGGAAGATAACAGGAACGGATCTAGCTGAACACTGTGAGCAGGACACACTGTACTAAATGTAAATAGTCTAGCTGCCTGACCGTGGTACTAATAGGATCAAATAGAACACCTGTAATTTTCTTCAGGTAGCTTTATATACTGTAACCAGACAAGCCTGCCTGTCAGTAGGAAGATAACAGGAACGGATCTAGCTGAACACTGTGAGCAGGACACACTGTACTAAATGTAAATAGTCTAGCTGCCTGACCGTGGTACTAATAGGATCAAAAAGAACACATGTAATTTTCTTAAGGTAGCTATATATACTGTAACCAGACAAGCCTGCCTGTCAGTAGGAAGATAACAGGAACGGATCTAGCTGAACACTGTGAGCAGGACACACTGTACTAAATGTAAATAGTCTAGCTGCCTGACCGTGGTACTAATAGGATCAAAAAGAACACCTGTAATTTTCTTAAGGTAGCTATATATACTGTAACCAGACAAGCCTGCCTGTCAGTAGGAAGATAACAGGAACGGATCTAGCTGAACACTGTGAGCAGGACACACTGTACTAAATGTAAATAGTCTAGCTGCCTGACCGTGGTACTAATAGGATCAAAAAGAACACCTGTAATTTTCTTAAGGTAGCTATATATACTGTAACCAGACAAGCCTGCCTGTCAGTAGGAAGATAACAGGAACGGATCTAGCTGAACACTGTGAGCAGGACACACTGTACTAAATGTAAATAGTCTAGCTGCCTGACCGTGGTACTAATAGGATCAAAAAGAACACCTGTAATTTTCTTAAGGTAGCTATATATACTGTAACCAGACAAGCCTGCCTGTCAGTAGGAAGATAACAGGAACGGATCTAGCTGAACACTGTGAGCAGGACACACTGTACTAAATGTAAATAGTCTAGCTGCCTGACCGTGGTACTAATAGGATCAAATAGAACACCTGTAATTTTCTTCAGGTAGCTTTATATACTGTAACCAGACAAGCCTGCCTGTCAGTAGGAAGATAACAGGAACGGATCTAGCTGAACACTGTGAGCAGGACACACTGTACTAAATGTAAATAGTCTAGCTGCCTGACCGTGGTACTAATAGGATCAAATAGAACACCTGTAATTTTCTTCAGGTAGCTTTATATACTGTAACCAGACAAGCCTGCCTGTCAGTAGGAAGATAACAGGAACGGATCTAGCTGAACACTGTGAGCAGGACGCACTGCACTAAATGTAAATAGTCTAGCTGCCTGACCGTGGTACTAATAGGATCAAATAGAACACCTGTAATTTTCTTAAGGTAGCTATATATACTGTAACCAGACAAGCCTGCCTGTCAGTAGGAAGATAACAGGAACGGATCTAGCTGAACACTGTGAGCAGGACGTACTGCACTAAATGTATATAGCAGGAACGGATCTAGCTGAACACTGTGAGCAGGACGCACTGCACTGAATGTAAATAGCAGGAACGGATCTAGCTGAACACTGTGAGCAGGACGCACTGCACTGAATGTAAATAGCAGGAACGGATCTAGCTGAACACTGTGAGCAGGACGCACTGCACTAAATGTAAATACCAGGAACGGATCTAGCTGAACACTGTGAGCAGGACGCACTGCACTGAATGTAAATAGCAGGAACGGATCTAGCTGAACACTGTGAGCAGGACGCACTGCACTAAATGTAAATACCAGGAACGGATCTAGCTGAACACTGTGAGCAGGACGCACTGCACTGAATGTAAATAGCAGGAACGGATCTAGCTGAACACTGTGAGCAGGACGCACTGCACTAAATGTAAATAGCAGGAACGGATCTAGCTGAACACTGTGAGCAGGACGCACTGCACTAAATGTAAATAGCAGGAACGGATCTAGCTGAACACTGTGAGCAGGACGCACTGCATTAAATGTAAATAGTCTAGATAGAAGATAACAGGAACGGATCTAGCTAAACTGAATACAGTGTATATATATATATGCAACACCTGGGATGCATATATATACACAATACACTGTAAGTGCAGCTAACTGACTGACTGTTCTGCCTAATCTATCTAACTCAAATCAAATGACACTGTCTCTCTCTCTCTCTATCTCTCAGCACACCGGAACACACACTACACAGGGCCGCCGTGCAGGCGGCCTTATATAGTGTGGGGTGTGTACTAAATCCCCTGAGCCATAATTGGCCAAAGCCACCCTGGCTTTGGCCAATTACAGCTCTCTCTACTGACGGCGCTGTGATTGGCCAAGCATGCGGGTCATAGTGCATGCTTGGCCAATAATCAGCCAGCAATGCACTGCGATGCCGCAGTGAATTATGGGCCGTGACGCGCCACACGAATTTGGCGCGAACGGCCCATATCGTTCGCAATTCGGCGAACGACCGAACAGCCGATGTTCGAGTCGAACATGGGTTCGACTCGAACACGAAGCTCATCCCTAGTGTTTAACAACAAAAAAGATTTACCTCTAATTGGGACATTACAGAGGTAGTACTTCTCTACAAATCAACCTGTAATTATAGAAAAATAATGTTATTTTATTGGAAAAAGTTAAAAATAGTTGGATATACAATATATAGAAAATGCAGGATGCAGATACAAAAATATGCAATATTGAAAATACAGTTGAGAAACAACCAATACTCTGTTGAAAAGATAAAGCAACAGAGATAACCCAACGCATTTTGAGTCTGCGATAATAGTTCTCTTCTTCAGGGATATGTGGTTACAACAGGTCGGTAACACATCTACAATTGATAAAGAACAGATATAAGAATATATACATCATATATTAAGCATGACATCAAAAAGTTTTTTTCAAAACTGCTTTATTTTATGTTTGACAACTGGCCATACAATTTGCATAGAAGTTCAGAGATCTTGCATCCAAATTAAAAAGACTTTAGGAAATACTGCAGCCTCAAGCCGACCAGTTTGGGTCCAGAAAGAGATGAGTGCACACAGGGAAACAATCCAGGACTCAGAAAGCTGTCACTTCACAAAGGGTGCTCAAGAGTGGCCCCCATTGAGACCCACATAAAGCCTAAAGCGACAGATATCGCTAGGGGCAAAAAAAAGAGATTGATTCAGTGTAACAACCACAGAGATGGAGAAATTTCCCTTTAGAAATGATTGCATATGTGTCTGAGCAAATCATACATACCTAGCCTATTTATATGCGATGTATATGCAGGGAAGGACCTACTGGATGGTATGAAGCAACAAACGTCAGGCGAGACAAGATATACTTCCAATGGCCCAGGTAGACAATACAAGGTCTAGAGGAAGAGGAGGGGAAAAACAGGGGACACTATTAAGTGACCCAAAATCATACATATGTATGCACCCCATCTAATGATACCAATCTCTAGAGGTCTATGTGTGGCTATATATTCCCCCAAAAAAACAGAGGGGAGAGAGGCCACAAAGTTAGTTATTTGCCTGGGCAAATGCCTGACAGACATTACAGGTGAGAGCTACATGATATAATAAATACAATTTTTATAATCTTTGATACCAGCAGCCCCTTTAGGCCACCCAGAAGGATGTTGCAGCTTGTCCACAGGTTGTTGTTCCCTGCAATGATAGAAAGCCCGGGGAGGAAGGGGGGGTTAGCAAGTGTTGTAATTGTCTGATCCAGCCTAGGACTATGTCTGCCCCTATCAACAGGGCAAGATGATTTTTATTGTCCACAGCAGAGACGAAACTTGAAGCTTGTGGGCCACATGCCAAGATACTGAAAGATGCTGCTCACACTCTAAGCTGTCCAGTAAAAGCGGTGGGCTTGTATGTAAAAAAGGAAACTCAGAGGACCCTCTGACATCCAGATTCACCGACAAGCCCACTGCTTTTACCCGACAGCTCAGAGTGTGGCCTGCCTACCCCAACCTTGTGTGTACGGTTGACCAGGGCAGGTAGAGGCTCTCCTGGGATGGAAGGGGTGGCTGAGCATAGAGTACTGTTGGGGGAAAGGGCTTGCCCCGTCACTCTTTATAGGTGTAACCAGAAGGGGAGGGGGTTAAAGTGTCACTGGTCACTAATAATGATGGGATTTTTTCTTTTTATAGGTGGGGGTATTTCAAATTTTCTAAAACATTTTTATACAGAGTCTATAGTCAATGTACTCCATCAGTCACTGACATATCCAAGTAGATTGAAAATAAAGTGACAAGTAATGGCGCCAGAAAATTTGTGAAATATCAATGAGTGAAGCTGCCCCTTGAAGAGTAGATAATACACTCCAAATATGTGAATAAAAATAAGAAAAAAGGTATGGCGCTACCTCATATACACCTTCATCTTTTTTAAAACTTGTGATAAATTCATAAAAACAAAAATATTTCCAAAAAAATATTTTACAAAGAAATATAAATATGTGCAAAAATAGTCCAAATAAATCTCTTTAGTATATCTTCACAAAGAAAGAAGTCCAATCACTGTGAAAGAAATATGGCAAATGATATCCTTCAAGTAGTGCTCCACCACAAATAATGTGGAGAACAGCGGCGCTCATCTGAGTGCAGTATATTAAAATGATTAATGATGAATTTATTAAGATAAAAAATTAAAATAAGAATTAACTCACAGGGTAAGGGTTAAAATGGCTAGTCACAAGGGGAGGCTTTCTGTGTAGTCCTGATCCAGATAGCCAGCGGTGTGGGGTGCTGCTGCTGTCTCGCTAGCTGCAGGGGTTTCCAAGGCTCTTTGTCAAGCTGGCAGTCATCTCCCCCTTGGCTGTGATGTTACTTGATGTGGGGCACCGGGCCGGCGGCGTTTAGAGCATGTGTGCTCCTTCTTTAGGCTGTGATAGCATCATGGTGGAATGAGGCAGTATGTATATGGTGACATGGAGGAGGGAGGAACTACATTACCCAGTGTCCCTTGCAACCTGCTGCGGTGCTCAGGAGGTAACATTTTTAGTGCAGCGAAAAAGGCATAGGGGGATGTGAGGTGTACATGGATACTGGGGAAAAAAATTGATTTTCTATTTCAAAAGAGTAAGCAAGGTTATATGGAATGGTGGGAAAGAGATATTTGGTATAGAGGGGATTGGAACTACATGAATGATGGATATGGGGCTGGCCCTCTAATGGTGGATATTGGTAATACATGAGCCAAAAAAGGAGATAAGTACAGCACAAATTGATTAGGGTCATGCAGATTCATAGGGTGGCCATAAAGGCTCTATTGAAAGTGGGAGAATTCTATATAGAGAATTTTGGATGCATACATGTGTATATAGAGTGATCAAAAAATAAATTAATTAATTAAAAAAAAGGACATTATATGTATGAATGTAGTTGTAAGCAGTGTTAATATGTGTGAAGATAATTGAAATTATGAAAATGATTATTAGATAGGCCAGTGGATTAGGCTCTAGATGACTTGCAGAGAAATTGATTATAAGATGGAGTGAACCTCCAGATCCTTGTATAGTGTATATCCAAAAAGTTTCTCTTGCGCAAAGGCGGCGGAACCTCTTTCGGAAAGCTCTTAGAGATGGTTTCCAACACCCAAACTCAAAGGCCTGTTGATGGTAAAATTCTAGAAAATATCAGATAACACTACGTTTGTCAGTGCCATCTTCTACTGACTGCCTGTGTTCGCCAAATCTCTTTCTGATAGTTCTAATAGTTCTTCTTACATAAAGTAGGTTACAGGGGCAGGAAAGACAATAGATGGTGAATTTGGTGGAGCAGTTATAAAAATCATCAAAGATGTAGGGCATGCCCTTGGTCGTAAATTCTTTTTGACCATGCTGGACATGTTTACAGGTAAGTAGTGTTGGCAGACATTTTCTAGAATTTCACCATCAACAATCCACAGGCCTTCGAGAGTTTGGTAGTTGGAAACCATCTCCAAAGCCTTCCGAAATCTGAATGGTTTCTGCGCCTTTTCACAATAAAAACCTTTTGGATATACACTCTGGGAAGTATGGCGCCAGGAGGCCTCAACGAGGATCTGGATATTTACTCCGTCTTATAATCAATTTCTCTGCAAGTCATCTAGAGCCTAATCCACTGGCCTATCTAATAAACATTTTCATAATTTCAATTATCTTCACACATATTCACACTACTTACAACTACATTCATACATATAGTGTCCCTTTTTTTATTATTTTATTTATTTTTTGATCTCTCTATAAACACATTTGTACACATGTATGTTTACATGTGTATGCATCCAAAATTCTCTATATAGAATTTTCCCACTGTCAATAAAGCCTTTATGGCCACCCCCTGAATCTGCACAATCCTAATCAATTTGTGCTGTACTTATCCATCCCCTTTTTTGGCTCATGTATTACCAATATCCACCATTAGAGGGCCAGCCCCATATCCATCATTCAAGTAGTTCCAGTCCCCTCTATACCAAATATCTCTTTCCCACCATTCTATATAACCTTGCTTACTCTTTTGAAATAGAATATTCATTCTTAGATCCATTTTTATTCCCAGTATCCATGTACACCACACATCCCCCTATGCCTTTTTCGCTGCACTACAAATGTTACCTCCTGACCACCGTAGCAGCTCGCAAAGGACACTGGGTAATATAGTTCCTCCCTCCTCCATGTCACCATATAAATACTGCCTCATTCCATCATGATGCTATCACAGCCTGAAGAAGGAGCATGCATGCTCCAAACGCACGCCTGCTGGCCCTGTGCCCCACATCCAGTGATGTCACAGCCAACGGGGAGACAACTGCCAGCTTGACTCGGAGCCTTGGAAACCCCTGCAGCTAGAGAGACAGCAGCAACACCCCACACCGCCGGCTATCTGGATCAGGACTACACAGCGAGCTTCCCCTTGTGACTAGCCATTTTAACCCTTACCCTGTAAATTAAAGTGACACTAAAGTTCTTTTTTTTTTTTCAAATAACAAACATGTCATACTTACCTCCACTGTGCAGCTCGTTTTGCACAGAGTGGCCCCGATCCTCGACTTCTGGGGTCCCTCAGCGGCTCTCAGCTCCTCTCCGCATTAGATAACCCCCTGGGAGAACCACCCTCCTGGGGGGTTACCTTGTGGGTGCGCTCCCGAGTCCAGCATTCGGCGTCCATAAACGCTAAATGCAGGACTTGGCCCCGCCCCCCGGCGGCTGCGTTATTGGATTTAATTGACAGCAGCCGGAGCCAATGGCTGCGCTGCTATCAATCAATCTATCCAATCACCTTGTCCCACAGCGCGTCCCTGTGGGACACATTCGAGGGTTCAGGTAAGTAAAGTGGGGGGGCTTGGGGCCGGTCACTGCCAGGTGTTTTTTCACCTTAATGCATAGGATGCATTAAGGTGAAAAAAACACTTACCTTTACAACCCCTTTAATTTTAATTTTTTATCCTAATAAAATCATCATTATTAATTTTAATATACTGCACTCAGGTAAGTGCCGCTGTTCTCCACATTATATATTTACAGAGCTGCTTCCTCTTCCACAGCTGGCTGCACCTCTAGAGTGCTATATACATCTTTAATCCATTAAACCTAACCCATTCAAGCCTGAACTGAACTTTCCAGGGTCCAAGCCACCCCCAACCACTGGATTTTATTATCATGATCACCCTTACCTATAGTTTTGTTTCCCACCCATCCGTCTCTCTCCAAGCACCACTATACTCCCCCCTCTAATCTCCACCACAAATAGTGCATGAGAAATCACCAAAAAAACTTTGTGAGAAAAATGTATTTCTCTCAACCAACAGCGCGAATGGGAACGATTCTTTAATCTTTGATGATGATCAAGCAATATAACTTGGGGGAAACATATAAGCAATCATAGAGCAATATATTTGATGCTAGTGTGTGCAGGCAAATAAGTAAAGCAATGCTCACTTACATTAGGTTGTGCTATAAGTTAGCAACGACATGCACAGCTTAGAATGGATGTGCACGCTGTTCTAGCAGCCACGGTGTGCGTTTCAAAACATGAGGATCAGGAACCAGCCAATCCAGATATTATGTCAGCGGAGAGTGGACATGTATGGACATGTCTATTCATTTTGTGTTATACACGTCATCAGGAAACATGTCCGCCACCATTTTCTTGGAGCCTAATATACCCATCCATTCATTAACATTGGCTAAAGAAGAGATGTTAATGGCAAATTAATCGTCTGAGCACTTTTGGAAATAGCGACGTTTCAGACTTCATATTTTTATATAGTGCTGCCATACATGTTGGTGCCCACTTTCACAAATTCATATACAAAAAGCTTACTACACTAAGATAATTAGTATTGCGTTCATTAATAGTATTTACATCAACAATTGATCAACATAACCCTATATAACTAAAATAAATAACATAATTCTAATTTATCAAAAACCAAATAACAATCCATATAAATTAATTACTGACTTTATTGAACATAAGACAGTTATAAAAAAAAAATGTATAAAAATTGTTATAGGTAATGTGATATAAAATTATTAATATATTTTTTTTGCTAAAAGTATTCTCTAATACCATCTAGTGGACATGGATTAAATTACACCCATATATTAAATTAAGAAAAAAAATGGAGATCTATTACCCGTCAGATACTAATTAAAAAATCTTCTCCAAACTTCTTTATCGATGGCCCTAAATGAAAATATACCATAAATTCATGTTAATGTTTAAGATTCATGGGTAAGGAATTTAACAGTGTTAAATTAATAAACCCCAAAATTGCTGGGGATACCGTACTAATAATTTGAGATGTAGCAATTTAGATCAATATATATATATTTAAACCTAATGGGCCACAGAGATCCCATCTCATGTATCCACCATGTTTCATTCTGAGAGATTTGTTTATGGAGGTCACTTCCCCTCCAATGTCTATAGACCCTATCTATACCAATACATTTGAATCCTGATGGGTCTCTATTATGCTTTTTCCTAAAGTGGTTAGACACATTATGCTTCCTGCAACCCTTCTTTATGTTATTCACATGTTCATTTATCTTCCTAAACAGGGGTCTAGTGGTTCTCCCCACATATTTTAAGACACAAGGGCAAGTTAGAAGATATGTGACAAATCTAGTGTGGCACGTTATAAATTTCTCAATCCCATATATATCTTGCCATTATCACTCTTAAAATTTTCTACCCTTTTTATTTAATCACCAGTGGTTTTACAGGAAATGCATCTATCACATCTAAAAAAAACATTCCTTTTCTCTTCCATGCCCTCTTCTGCTGAATTATCCTATTGACCACAAGTACCCCCTAAGCGATCAAGGGGCTTTTTAAAGCGGTAGTAAACCCGCTGACTTTTTTTTTCTTTCCCTACACCTGTAAGGGAAAAGGCATAATGAGCTTTTATGCACCGCATACTAGCTCATTATGAGATACTTACCTTAGAACGAGGCGCCGGCATCTCACCCGGTCCACGCCGAGGGAGCTGACATTTCCCCTCGGCGTGTCTTCCGGGTATCGCGGCTCCTGCGCTGTGAGTGGCCGGAGCCGTGATGTTGTCACTCCCGCGCACACGTGCGGGAGACTTCTTTCCGGCAAGGTCCGGCATCTGCCGGGCTTATAGCCGAGAATCCCCTGTGTGCATGCACCGCTGCAGTCAGTGGCTCATTGCGAGGGGAATATTTCCTAAACCGTACAGGTTTAGGAGATTTTTTTTTACCTACAGGTAAGCCTTATTATAGGCTTACCTGTATGTAAAAGTTTAAAATATAGGTATACAACCGCTTTAATGAGTCAGGCTATTCAATGACTTCAGTTGGTCTGTCTAGGGGATAGGAGTCACACCGGAGCAGAGATTCTTTCAGCTCTGCAGGGGCAGGCCCAGAGGTGGTTCATGCCATGGAAGCTTGAGCCAGGAATGGTTTGCGATAATGACACTAAACTTCTGTCCGCCCTTCGACATGGAAAGTTGACACAAGTTCCATGCCTGGCACATGTCCTCAATTTGGTGGTGCAGTGTTTCTTAAACAGGTACCCAGGTTTGCAAGATCTTCTCATGCAGGCCAGAAGAGTCTGTAGCCATTTCAGGTGGTCATACAAAGCCAGTGTTCAGTTGGCTGAAATTCAGTGGGAATTCCACCTGCCTGTAAACCGCCTGATTTGGGGCAGGTGGAACTTAACTTTGGCAATGCTGCAGCAGCTGCACATGCACCAGAGGGCCGTCAACAAGTACCTGTGTGAGTATGGCACAAGGAGGACAGGCTCAGGGCAGGTTGGCGTTTTTTCCAATGCCAATGGCTGCTGATAAAGGTTGCATGCACTGTACTGTCACCATTTGAGGAGGCAACAAGGATGGTGAGCCGTAACAATCCCTCTTGTGTTCCTGCTGGAGCATACTCTGCATAGCATTATGGACAGGGCACTCAAGGTAGAGCAGTGGGAGGAAGAGGAGGACTTCCTTTCCTCTCAAGGCATGCTTTATGAAGACATTATTCTTGTGACTCCACAGAACACACAAGAGAGGGAGGAGGAGGATTCTGGCAGTTTTGGAGGCATAGATGCAGAGCAAGACATACATCAAACCTTAAAAGATGGTTTTCAGTCCCAGAAACCTTGGTAGTAGGACGTGGTTGGGAGGAGACAGTTCCAGATACTGTAATACTCAGTGATCCAGAGGACTCTGCTACTCATGCCTCTGCAAACTTGCCGTGCATGGGTTCTCTCATTCTTCAAATCCTGCAAAGGACCTGAGAATTTATGGCATCAAAGAAAAGTATCATAATTATTTGGCAACCCTCCTTGACCACCGTTACAAAGGGAAAGTCTAGGAACTCATCCTGCCCTCGCAAAGGGAGCACAGGGTGAAATATCTTGAGGACACCTTAAAGAGTAGTTTATATAAAGCATTTCCAGACTCTGGTAGGTAGGTACAGTCTCATGGAAAAGCTAGTTTTGAGGCTTCTGTTGGTCAATTGAAGAGCAGGGGGAAGGGGGCCGCCTCAGTGATTCATTTAAAAAAAAAAATTGTCCTTGGTGCCCAGGGCTGTCAGCTTCAAGATCCCATCAGCAGCATCTGCATCGTCTGGTGAAAGATTATTTAGGGGCAAAAACAGACATTGAAAGCTTTCCAGGAGATGATCCATTGGGTTTCTGGGTCACGAGAATAGGCCACTGGTCAGAACTTGCCTAGTATGCAATTGAGCTGCTGGGCCCCCCTGCATCCAGTGTGCTTTCCAAATGGGCGTTGACTGGCTGACATTTGTCAGCAGCTATCAAGCCCCTGATGCTGATGTTGCTGATTAAAGCATTTGTTAACCCCCCCAAAAATGGATCCTGCTCCTTTAAAGAATGTTATATGACACAGTGCTTGTCCTGTGTCATTTGGCCCCCGATAACACTTAAAAAACCTGGCTGCTCCTGCCAGTTTCGCCCCACCCCTCTGTAAACTGACCACGGTGTATCATGGCTGCTGAGCCTGACACCGTGTTCAGTTTTTGTGCCTCTGTCATCAGCAGCCTGCTATCTGCTCTCCTCTCTGCTCCTGTGTCTTCCTCCCCTCCCCTCTCTGTCTGTGTGTGAGCTGCCCCTCCTGCTGCTCTCATAACACTAACCTGTATACACCATCAGCACTGCCTCCTATTGCAGTGTCCCCCTCTGTGAATGATTTATAAATATAAATGCTGTAAATACCACATTTCACAGCCGAGATTGTGATCACATGACCAGCCAGCTCTCTCCTCCTCCTCTCCTCCAGACTGACATCAGCAGGACAATCTCAGCCCCGCCCACAGCATCTCTCAGAGCAGGAAAGGAGAAAGCTGGCCAATCATGAGATCGCAATCTCGTCATTGAAATTAGGTATTTGTTGTATTTTTTTTATAAATCACACACAGAGGGGGATAGTACAATAGGAAGCAGTGCTGGTGGTGTATACAGGTTAGAGTGGCTTAACAACCACTTTAAGGGTTATTGGGATCTGGAATCTCTGCAATACTGTCTAGGCTGCCTAGCTTTGTGGGTGTTGATTTTTTCTTGTAATTTTTTTATATAGGTTTCATGAACACAATTAACATGGAAGGGCCAATTTTTCTCTACCTGTGTGACAGGGGCATCAAATTTAAATTTTTTACAGCAAGGCCAAATCTTGCTTTCATCAACATTACCTCTAGAAGGTTACAGGGTGAAGGCACCACCAACACCCAAAGACCAATTTTTCCACAATTGTGTGACAGGGGCATCAAATTTATTTTTTTTACAGCAAGGCCAATTCTGGCTTTCATCAAGAGTACCTCTAGAAGGTTATGAGGTAAAGGAACACACCAACACCCAAAGACCAATTTTTACGCAACTGTGTGACAGGGGTAGGGATGAGCTTCGAGTTCGAGTCGAACTCATGTTCTACTCGAACATTGGCTGTTCGCAAGTTCGCCGAACAGCGAACAATTTGGGGTGTTCGCGGCAAATTCGAATGCCGCGGAACACCCTTTAAAAGTCTATGGGAGAAATCAAAAGTGCTAATTTTAAAGGCTTATATGCAAGTTATTGTCATAAAAAGTGTTTGGGGACCTGGGTCCTGCCCCAGGGGACATGGATCAATGCAAAAAAAAGTTTTAAAAACGGATGTTTTTTCAGGAGCAGTGATTTTATTAATGCTTAAAGTCAAACAATAAAAGTGTAATATCCCTTTAAATTTCGTAGCTGGGGGGTGTCTATAGTATGCCTGTAAAGGGGCGCATGTTTCCTGTGTTTAGAACAGTCTAACAGCAAAATGACATTTGGAAGGAAAAAACTCATTTAAAACTACCCGCGGCTATTGCATTGCCGACAATACACATAGAAGTTCATTGATAAAAACGGCATGGGAATTCCCCACAGGGGAACCCCGAACCAAAAAAAAAAAAATAAATGATGTGGGGGTCCCCCTAAATTCCATACAAGGCCCTTCAGGTCTGGTATGGATATTAAGGGGAACCCCAGCCAAAATTAAAAAAAAAATTGACGTGGGGTTCCCCCTAAATTCCATACCAGACCCTTCAGGTCTGGTATGGATTTTAAGGGGAACCCCGCGCCAAAAAATAAAAAAAAAACGGCGTGGGGTCCCCCTAAAAATCCATACCAGACCCTTATCCGAGCACGCAACCTGGCAGGCCGCAGGAAAAGAGGGGGGGACGAGAGTGCGGCCCCCCCCCCTCCTGAACCGTACCAGGCCACATGCCCTCAACATTGGGAGGGTGCTTTGGGGTAGCCCCCCAAAACACCTTGTCCCCATGTTGATGAGGACAAGGGCCTCATCCTCACAACCGTGGCCGGTGGTTGTGGGGGTCTGCGGGCGGGGGGCTTATCGGAATCTGGAAGCCCCCTTTAACAAGGGGACCCCCAGATCCCGGCCCCCCCCCCTGTGTGAAATGGTAAGGGGGTACTTACCCCTACCATTTCACTAAAAAACTGTCAAAAATGTTAAAAATGACAAGAGACAGTTTTTGACAATTCCTTTATTTAAATGCTTCTTCTTTCTTCCTTCATCTTCTTCTTCTTCTGGTTCTTCTGGCTCTTCTGGTTCTTGCTCCGGCGTTCTCGTCCAGCATCTTCTCCGCGGCGTCTTCTATCTTCTTCTCCTCGGGCCGCTCCGCACCCATGGCATGAGGGGAGGCTCCCGCTCTTCTCTTCATCTTCTTCTCTTCTTCATCTTCTTCTTCATCTTCTTCTTCATCTTCTTCTTCTTCTTCTCTTCTTCATGTCTTCTCCGGGCCGCTCCGCAGCCATGCTGTGGCATGGAGGGAGGCTCCCGCTGTGTGACGGCGTCTCTTCGTCTGACGGTTCTTAAATAACGGGGGCGGGGCCATCCGGTGACCCCGCCCCCCTCTGACGCACGGTGACTTGACGGGACTTCCCTGTGACGTCACGGGGAATGCCACAGGGAAGTCCCGTCATGTCACCGTGCGTCAGAGGGGGGCGGGGTCACCGGGTGGCCCCGCCCCCCGTTATTTAAGAACCGTCAGACGAAGAGACGCCGTCACACAGCGGGAGCCTCCCTCCATGCCACAGCATGGCTGCGGAGCGGCCCGGAGAAGACATGAAGAAGAGAAGAAGGAAGAAGAGATGAAGAAGAAGAAGAAGATGAAGAAGATGAAGAAGAGAAGAAGATGAAGAGAAGAGCGGGAGCCTCCCCTCATGCCATGGGTGCGGAGCGGCCCGAGGAGAAGAAGATAGAAGACGCCGCGGAGAAGATGCTGGACGAGAACGCCGGAGGAAGAACCAGAAGAGCCAGAAGAAGATTAAGGAAGAAAGAAGAAGCATTTAAATAAAGGAATTGTCAAAAACTGTCTCTTGTCATTTTTAACATTTTTGACAGTTTTTTAGTGAAATGGTAGGGGTAAGTACCCCCTTACCATTTCACACAGGGGGGGGGCGGGATCTGGGGGTCCCCTTGTTAAAGGGGGCTTCCAGATTCCGATAAGCCCCCCGCCCGCAGACCCCCACAACCACCGGCCACGGTTGTGAGGATGAGGCCCTTGTCCTCATCAACATGGGGACAAGGTGTTTTGGGGGGCTACCCCAAAGCACCCTCCCAATGTTGAGGGCATGTGGCCTGGTACGGTTCAGGAGGGGGGGGGCCGCACTCTCGTCCCCCCCTCTTTTCCTGCGGCCTGCCAGGTTGCGTGCTCGGATAAGGGTCTGGTATGGATTTTTAGAGGGACCCCACGCCGTTTTTTTTTTTTTTTTGGCGCGGGGTTCCCCTTAAAATCCATACCAGACCTGAAGGGTCTGGTATGGAATTTAGGGGGAACCCCACGTCAATTTTTTTTTAAAATTTTGGCTGGGGTTCCCCTTAATATCCATACCAGACCTGAAGGGCCTTGTATGGAATTTAGGGGGACTCCCACATCATTTTTTTTTTTTAATTTTGGTTCGGGGTTGCCCTGTGGGGAATTCCCATGCCGTTTTTATCAATGAACTTCTATGTGTATTGTCGGCAATGCAATAGCCGTGGTAGTTTTAAATGTGTTTTTTCCTTCAAAATGTCATTTTGCTGTCAGACTGTTCTAAACACGGGAAACATGCGCCCCTTTACAGGCATACTATAGACACCCCCCAGGTATGAAATTTAAAGGGATATTACACTTTTATTTTTTGACTTTAAGCATTATTAAAATCACTGCTCCTGAAAAAACGGCCGTTTTTAAAACTTTTTTTTGCATTGATTCATGTCCCCTGGGGCAGGACCCAGGTCCCCAAACACTTTTATTGACAATAACTTGCATATTAGCCTTTAAAATTAGCACTTTTGATTATTCATGTTCGTGTCCCATAGACTTTAACGGTGTTCGCGTGTTCGAACGAATTTTTTTCCTGTTCGCATGTTCTGGTGCGAACCGAACAGGGGGGTGTTCGGCTCATCCCTAGACAGGGGCATCACATTTCATTTTTTTACAGCAAGGCCAATTCTTGCTTTCATCAAGATTACCTCTAGAAGGTTACAGGGTGAAGGCACCACCAACACCCAAAGACCAATTTTTTCCACAACTGTGTGACAGGGGCATCAAATTTAATTTTTTTACAGCAAGGCCAATTCTTGCTTTCATCAAGAGTACCTCTAGAAGGTTATGAGGTGAAGGCACACACCAACACCCAAAGACCAATTTTTCCGCAACTGTGTGAAAGGGGCATCAAATTTAATTTTTTTACAGCAAGGCCAATTCTTGCTTTCATCAAGATTACCTCTAGAAGTTTACGAGGTGAAGGCACCACCAACACCCAAAGACCAATTTTTCTGCAACTGTTTGACCGAAGCATCAATTTTTTTTCAAATAGCAAGGCCAATTCTTGCTTTCATCAAGAGTACCTCTATAGGGTTACGGTGTGAAGGCACCACCAACACCAAAAGCCTAATTTTTCCAAACCTGTTACTTCTATCCAAGATCTGCAAAAAAGACACCAGACTTCATCTAAAAAAAAATTTTAATCTTGGCCTGTTCTATAATTTGGCTTCTTCACATAAGGCTTGCTCACTATGGTGCAAAACGTTGTTATTTTCATCCAAAGTCTGCGAAGGAGACACCAGAATTTATCCAAAAAATCTGAAATTTTGTTCTGAGTGCTCTAAAATGTTAATTGAAATGTCTTTTTTTTCTTTATAAATGTCAGTTTTGCTGCAGCAGGTTCACATGCACCACTTTACAGGCAGACTAAGGGGACCCCCAAGCACTTAAATTTAAGGGAATTTTTCATTTATATTGTTTCACTTGAAGCATCATAAAATTAACTGCTCCTTTAGAAACAATCTCTTTAAAAAATCATTTTTGCATTAGTACATGTCCCCCAGGGCAGTGCCACCATACTCTTTTTATGGCCTTCAAAATTGGCACTTTTGATTTTTCAAGTTCCGGTCCCATAGACTTCAATGTCTTCAAAGGAGGCACCTTTATCATTTCCCAGAAGCAACAATATTTTATGCACCATTTTAAATTTATAGAAGCACAAGCATAATCTTTAGAAAGTGGCATTTTTATACAAAATTGATTGGTAGCACATTTATAACACCTCATAAAAACTGCTAGCACTCAGTGGCGGCCACTCATGTAAGGTGAAAGGGCGCTGCCCCCTAATTCATGCGTCCGGCCCCTAATCTACATGCAGGGTGCCAGATGCATGGATTCCAATAGGGTATTTTTTTAAGCACATGATTAGAGCCAGAGGCTCTAATTGGCTTCAAAAAGGGTGGGTTCGGGGCGCAGAGCACAGCACCCCAAGCCCTCCCACTTGTGTGACATTAGTGAATTAATATTCGCTATTACCTTCCTGTTTCTCCTCCAGGTCCTGAGACTCGATTGGCCGGGAGTCCTAAGACCCGAATGGCCGGGGGTCCTAAGTCCTGATTGGCTGGGAGGAGAAGAGACTGCCGTGACTCAGGGGGAGACACGGGGGGAAGCTGCGACATGGATGGGGTAAGTGCAGGGGCTGACGGGGTGCCTGGTAGGCAACGGAAGAGCAATGCGGCGATCGAGTGATGAGGGGAAGCGGCGTTCGATCGAGTGAACGAGCGTGCGCGCAGGGGGGTGGTTATTTGGCTGGCTGGCTAGGAAGGCCATGGGCTACCCCCCCCCCCCAAGAAAATTGAGTACCAGCCACCACTGCTAGCACTATAATACTAATATACTGTGTCAACCATCTCTCATTATAATACAATAACTAGCCAGAACTCTTATATTGGCCTAGTCAACAGATATAGCAACCTACCTCTTCCATGCAATGCTGATTATTCATGTTTCTTTACCTGTGTGGAAGCATCTATTATGGCATTAATAAAACAGACCGTTCTCCCATGGTTCTTTGATGATCTGTCATGCTTTTTTTTTTTTTTATAACTTTAGAGATATAGGAGGGTATGCACTTACAAAGACTAGAGAAATATTATACAGTGCTCCAACTGTGTGCCATTAATGCTGTTACTGTAACTAGGCAATAGGAAGCCAGTAGTTCTATCACATGGAAATTAGTCACTATTCTTCTCTGAATAATTTCAGGTGATTTTAGCAGCACTATTGAACTACCAAAATTGCTAATGTAATACGTATTTAAAAGAAGTGTTAAACTAATATTTTAATTTTGCTATATTGCAATAATCAATATTTTAAATAACAGGAGTTTAGTAAATAATATGACAATACAAGTGTCTATTTATAACAATAGTTTAAAGGCTAATTTCACCTTTTTTTCTAAATTCCAGCTCCCATATGTACCAATAGAGCATTCATGTATTTTTTTTTGAAAAAATATCAAAGCTTTCCATAAAATCTACGGACACGTACTTTACCCTCCATCCACCCGTCCTCCATCCATGATTCCAAAGTATGTATTGCTTATGCCTTACGTCCTTACAGACTGTAGGTTATGACACAGGAAGGAGTTGACCAGCCACATATAGAACAGCCCATTTAAATTAGCAGGCTGCCCTATGCGTGTCTCAGGAAAAAGGAGCCACAAAGGGTTCGCTCCCACTATGCTAGATGTGAATGGGGCCTGAAAGTGAAATTGGTGCGTTAACACAAGAACAATGAGGCTCTAATGAGGCTCCATTCACATCTGTGCGTTTCCTTGCATTTCAGATATGCGCTGCGCCAAAAATCGCAGTAAAAACGCACCAAGCTCCACTCTAAAAAAAGTTATGAAGCTTCTTTGGAGCGATTGCTGCATGTAGGGCAGCACATTCAGGTGGATGGGCTGCCCTATGTGGTGATGAGTGAAAATGCTCCAAAACACCCCCCACCTCGCTAAAAAAAAAAAAGCATGTGGGAATGCGAATTCCTGCTATGCAGAGATGTGCTTGACAAAAACGTACAGTTGGGAATGGGTGGGTGGATGATGCAGGGTGTGTACTAATGAGGTCAGCTGGTTAACTCCTTCCTGTGTCATAACCTACAGTCTGTAAGGACATAAGACTTAAGCAATAGATACGTTTGGAATCATGGATGGAGGACAGTAAGGTATGTGTCTGTAGATTTTATGGAAAGCTTTGATATTTTTGTAAAAAAAGTACATGAATGCTATATTGGTACATAGGGGAGCTGGAATTTAGAAAAAAAAAGTGAACTTAGCCTTTAATTATACTGTTCCTCTGCAAAAAGTAATAGGGACCAGTTTCTTCATGAGCAAGCAATACCAGAGAACGGATTTTTGATGTTTATGTTTTAGGTGTAAATGTATTATATTTCTCAGTGAGAAGCTGCTAACAGAATGTGTCACATAACAAGGAAAGGCGAGGTAATTTAGTAATACCAGTGAATGAAAAATGGAGACTTCAGGTTTAATAAAGAGTGTCAGGAATGGACCAGCATATATCTTCCAAAACAAAAATAATTATGAGAAACTATTCTGTAAGATCAAGCTAAATCAAAGTTTTAATGCTCTCAAACTCCTGTCAAAAGGATGAGATTTAATGCTTAAATGTAAGAATTTTGCAGACTTTACTGCCAAGAAAAGATTATTTGTCTCTTGATAAATGACTATTGCTCTCTTTGCTTGAAATAAATACACTTACACTGAAATAAATGCCAGAGAATGGCTAGATAATTTATACCACTCACTTGTGTCTGTCACCAGATTGGTTGAAATGCAGCAATGCTATTAAAATGTCTTCCAGTTTCAGATAAAATGCAACATTGAAACACTGTTCATTAAATGAGAATGATATGAGCATTGCTGTGTACTTGTTAGAATGAGAGTAAAATAAGTAACTGTTTTATTTTTGCACTATCCTCAATCCATGATGCTAAAATCAAGAAATACACTATGGAGGAAAATTTTAGGTAACCAACCATTTTAGCTTAAAATACTAGACAAAGAAGGTTTAATAGCAGATGAAACAATAGCAGCAAATAAAACATACTCACATTGGTAACATTTAAAAACAAGGGGGCGTGTCCCGATGTGAACCGAGGAGGACGTGCTGGTGTAGAGCTCCGCAAATCCTGCCACAATCCATCACCATCCTTGCCACAGACAACCTTGGTGAGCTGCCAAATCCACCCTACCTGTCCCTGGGCATCCTCTCTCTCAGCCCCAGCCTGTATTGAGGAGCTCGGCCGGACGGTGGGATCTCCACCCGGCCCAATCTGCACAGCCGCGGCCCGCCGTCATCCTAAGCCCACAGAGCCTCCAATATCCACCCATCTGTCCCTGGGCATCCCTTACCTTAGCTCCAGCCTGTATCGAGGAGCCTGGCCAGCTGATTAGGCCTCCACCCGGCCCGCGGCCTGCTCCACACAGCCGCGGCCTGCCGCCATCTTGAGGCCTACAGAGCCTCCAGCATCCTCCGGCCTAGAGTGCCATGATCTGTGGGACGAAAGGCCGCCCATCCTCACCCACCTGTGACTCCATCTCTGGAGGGGACAGATCGGCTGAGAACCCATCTGAGGATCCCTGACGGCCTGCTCCACATCTCCGCGGACGCCGCCATCTTGAGGCCTACAGGGCCAGCCTCATTCTCCTCACCCAGGTGCAGCAATCTATAGAAAAGCTGTCATCCCATACTCCATCCCCTGTGTCAGCATCCTTGGAGGGGGCAGACTGGGTGTGGGCAGCTGGGGACAAGCAGCCAATCCCATCTGGTCCCAAAGAGAGCACAGTTTTACACCAGCCTCAGATGCCTGCCAGGCCTGGAGGGAATCATCTCCTACACCTTTCATAGGCTCTTAAAGGGACATACCCTCCTTCCTGCAAATTGATCGGGGGCGGACTTCTTTAAGTCACTTCTTAACCTGACTGAGGTCCCCCCGACCTACATGGTGGAAAGGGCCCACAGAGTCCCAACTGGCCGAAGCACCCCTGGGGCCCCACCAAGGCCCTTCCTTGTTAGGTTTCTGAACTTCAGAGACTGTGATGGCATTCTTAGTGAAGCCCGCAAACGTCCCACCCTTCCCTTTGAGCACACTGTGGTATATCTTTATCCTGACTTCTCCACAGACCTACAGTACAAAGACGTCGCAAAACCTTCACTGATGTCAGAAGACGGCTCCGGGAACGGGAAATCAAGTACTCCATGCTATAAACAAGTCGCCTGCAAGTTCAGCACGGTGGTTTGGTAAAGTTTTTCAAATCCCCTGAAGAGGCAGATAACTGGCTACTATCTCTGCAGTAATCTTTATGCTTACTCCCTAATATAGCATCCTGGCTATTGATGCAGTTCCATAGTTTATTTGTTAATTTTCCACCACTGATTGTTCAATCCTGAACGGTATGGCGGGTGGAGCGAGGCGGCTTCCCCACGGAGGGGACGCACAGGGGGACCTCTCCTCATAGTTGCCTGATACCCCTCTTCATTCTTGTTAACACCTAACGGGACTGGCCAGCTGTCCTCTGAGCATATCCCCCAACCAGGGGGTGGACTGGCCTTCCACTAGCTGATTCAGGTTGTTCCCTGCGTTTTGCCGCGTTTCCCTGCCAAGGCGGGGCGACTAGGGTGGCTCACCCCCCTACTTGTGACAATGCTCTCCCCTGCATTTACTTGTTCCTAGCCGATCTGAGCTACAGCAAGACATTTCAACACACCATCTCAATGAAACTGAGCCTGCACAGGGCATCTATGGACTACCCAGTCCTCCATTGGATGTAATGGGAATCACACACCCCGCCCACGCTTGCTGTTAGAAGCTAGACACCATCAGGGTTCTTCCCTGGAGCTCTGAGTCTCTCATAGGTGATTTTTGTTGATACCAAAGTTTAGGGAATTAAACTACAAGCCTGGTTATGTTGGGGTATTGGCTAAGTAGTAGGGAATTTTGTACTAAGGTTATAACTACTCGATTGTCTGATTACACTGTCATGCTTATCACATGCCACTGCTTGCTGAGGAACTTTTTTCTAAGATCAATATTGAAACATATGACGATAGTCTTCACTAACTGTCTGAAATTATTACATGATGGCTATGTCTGATGCTAAATTGGTTTCCTGGAACATACAAGGCCTGAATAACAAATTTAAACGTTCCCTAAAGCCACATATCCTCTTTCTACAGGAGACTCATCTCATGGGAAGTAGGATATTGGCTCTGCTTAGATCTTGGGTGGGGCAGGCCTTTCATGCCACATACTCGACCTATGCGAGAGGAGTCGCAATCCTAATTAATAAAGCCCTAAAGATAACGTATAACATAAATATTAAATATAAAAATCAAACTATAATTTAAATACATTACGGTCTTATAATAACAAAGCCAAGGCCCATCCTTCTCAGAGGACCACCCGCCAATTAAGGGAGGGGCCTCAGAACCTGATGAGTCTCTTTTGGATGGACACATGTATAAAAACTAGCAGGAGACTAACACTACCAAGGCTCTGATGAAGAAGGGTAACCTTCGAAACGCGTTAGCCAGCAGTAGTCCGTACGCCTTCTCCCTAGGACCTGGAAAAACTGCTACCACTGGACCAATCGCCTCTGTGCCATATACAATGCGATTTTTTCTCCGACCTTTGTGAGTAGATATTATCTTGCTTTTAATTAATAAATCTGTCAAGGATAATGCACTAGGCTGGTGCGCTCTTTTTTGCTTCCTTTTTTTCTTTCTTTTCATTACTATTAGGATAATCCCATCCTTAAGAGCAGCAAGGCCGAAACCCACAGTCCTTCTTGAACCCTTGGGATCATTTAGCCAATACACCTGTGCGCAAGAGTATTTTGCATCTTAATAAAGCCCTACCATGTAAAGTTGAGAGAGTGATCTCGGACCCCAATGGCAGATACATAATTCTGCTACTTGAACTTCATTCAGCCCTCTGGGCTTTTGTAAATATCTATCTACCCCCTCCTGTAGACCCCACTATACTTTTCTCTATCAGCGAGAAACTAGCTTCTCTTCCCTCCACACATATTTTTGCTGGGGACTTTAATTCAATTCTTGATCCTGCCGTAGACTCCTCTAACCCCCAGCGAACTGCCTCCCCTGATCTCATTCAATGGGCGGACACCTTTGCTCTAACTGAGATATGGAGATGGAAACATTCTGACTTCAGAGTCTTTTCTCACCTGTCCACAACCCACAAATACGGCTCCAGAGTTGATTTTGCGTTTGGCAGAGCTCCAGTGCTTTCTAAAGTATCTGAGGCCTCGTATCTCCCAGCGGGACTCTCTGATCACTCTCCGCTTGAAATATGTTTCCGGCTAGGTAGACGGAAAGATCCGGGCACCTGGAGGCTAGCTCACAGATGGATTAACAATGACAGTGTGTCTGAGCTTGTATCCCCACAACTCGAAGATTACTGGTCTCACAATACAGACACAGCTCCTCCTGGGGTGGTGTGGGATGCCTTCAAGGCCACGATCCGAGGCTCTTATATTTCTGCCATCAAAGCCACCAGAACCGATTGTGCTTCTGAAACCTCAAGGCTAGAAGGTCTGGAGGCTGACGCTTCTGCCTCCTTTGCTGAGCAACCCACACCATCCAATTATCTCCAACTGGCCCAAGCCAGGAGAAATATAGCTCTGCACTACACACCTCTTACCCAAACTGATGTCCGTTTGTTGTCTGGTAAAATATTTGAATCAGGGGATAAAAACGGATGCCTGTTGGCCAATCTGGTGGCGGATCCAGAATTTCAAACTATAGTCCCCGAATTATCATCAGAGACCGGGATAAGTATTACTGATCCTGAAGCAATTCTTCACAAATTTTGTTTTTTATAGGAACCTATATCACCAACCCCACTGCCCTGCTCCTGAGGTTTTTGAATCTGAACTGCAACAATTACATCTCCCCAGCCTCTCACCGAGACCCTAGATGCCCCAATAACAACCCATGAGATAGAGTTGGCCTTCGCCTCATTACCTCCCTACCCACTATGTACGGAGCCCACATTATTCTCATCCCCAAACCGGGCAAAGACCCGAAACACTGTGCCTCTTACAGGCCTATTTCTTTATTGAACTATGATCTAAAAATTCTGGCCAAGGTTCTCGCCACTAGATTGGTCAGAGTTCTACCAGACCTGATCGACACTGATCAAACCGGGTTCATGCCAGGAAAATCTACTGACATCAACCTGAGAAGAATCCTCACTCATCTGCAGCTCCCAAACTCTCATTCACAAACCCGGGTAATGGTAGCACTAGATATTGAAAAAGCCTTTGATATGGTAACATGGCAATATATGAAATTAGTCCTGCAGACCTTTGGTTTCGGTCCCCTTTTTTTTGCAGAGAGGAACTAGGCAGGGGTGTCCCCTCTCTCCATTTTTGTTTGCCCTGGTCATGGAACTAGGCAATGAAGTAAAATCAGCGCGGAATGGCATATAAAATACAGCTGCTGAACACCAGGGTCAAAAATCAAATCCCTAAAAATAAATCAAAAACAGATGGTGCAGCGCTAAAATCAAACACAAAACTAATACACTTCAATATGAAACAAAGAAATGAGTAGATCAAATGTCATATAGTACATAAAAGCACAGAGCAGTCCATATATCATCCTTGTGTGAGGTCAAACAGCATGCTTGTGGAAAGGTGACAAATCGATGAGCCCACCACCAAGGTTCAGAATGGCCTCTCACCTGATGGAATGGACCCTTTAATTACAGAGGGTCACAAAACGCATTCCTGTAAGGTCATGAGAAGTACAGCATACATAGACATCCGTCAGGGCCCCGGGTCAGGATACTCGGATATTACAGTGCATATGAAATAAAGATTGCAGAAAATATTGCTCTCTGTATAAACAACTATTTATTGTAAAAGATAAAATACAGCACTCACATAAATGGCACTCGACCAGTGCAAGTAAAACAAAGAATGATATCCAAAAGCAATGAGGATGCGCGATGGCTGTGGGTGACGTCACGACGTATCCTCGTTCTGGACACGTTGCGTCCCAGTGGGCGGGGACTTCATCAGCAGATGAGGATACGACGTGGGCACCCGCGCATTATCCTAGGTGAGTAACCATGGCAATGCTAAACAAAACATGGTCGACATCACAGAGACCCGGAAGTCAATCCGGAAGTAACCCTTTGCCTAACAAAGTGCAATGAACGAAAACGAATCATCGAACACAAATAAAGCAAAAAATTTAAAAGAGATAAAAACGGACTATGGAATGAGTAAATATATATAATATATATATAATACATCAATCCACATCGGACATCGTCAACTCATTAATACACTTCCATCAACGATCAGATATAAAACAATTGGTATCGAAATCTACGTTTAACCCTTCAGGGCAAAGAACTCTAGTTTCAAAAATCCAATATGATTCCCTTTTACTTAGTTGTCTTAAAAAATTGCCTCCCCTCCAATGCTTAGTAACCCTTTCTATGCCCCAGAATTTCAAACTTTTCGGATTCTGTTGGTGGTGAAGTTTGAAATGTCTAGAGACATTATGGGATTTAAGGCCTTTTTTAATATTATTAACATGCTCAGCGAGCCTCACATGTAGGGGTCAAGATGTTCTACCGATATACTGGAGCCCGCAACCGCACTCCAGCATATACACGACCCCTACAGTTTCACAGGTAATTAACTGTTTGATCTCGTATTCCTTATTGGTGGCAGATGCCAAATTTTTTTTTCTTTTCTTAATATTCCCCTTAGCATGCTTGCAAGGGATGCATTTACCACATGCATAAAAACCTCCCAAAAAGGAGAACAGCCTATCAGAAGTGGGAACTGGGGGGTTTAGAACGCTAGGAGCCAGACGGTCCCTTAGTGAGGGGGCTTTTTTATAAATAAATTGAGGATGATCTGGTAGAACAGGGCCTAAAATTTTATCCTGCTTCAAGATGGGCCAGTTCTTTTGTATAAATACATACAAAACAGCGCTCGCAAATGTATTTGTGTGATATAGTAATCTTTAAACCCAAAATGACCTGTTGCAGCTGCAGAATAAAAGTACTGTACTTTAGTGATATATAACCAGGAAGACTGCGCTAGCAACTTGCTAAAAATAAACCGTAACAAACCAAAGCATAAATACACTATGAGAGAAATAGTGAGTATAAAAAAATATAAAAAGATTGGGCATACACCTTGAACAACACACCTAGTGCTGAGTGAAAATGTGCACGAATGCACTGACAGAATAAAAAACCTTCAATGTGACAAAAAAAATCAAAAATGTACATAGTATACAAGTGCAACTGTGAAATGATATAAATACAGTTATCGCTACACTGATACAAAAATGGGATATGGATATATGTGCTCTCAAGGATTCGCAATCACAAATGACAATGAAGCGAGCCTCTGAAAAGATGCCAAGTGGGATAGTGAAAAACAAAAATATCAGCAATACCAAAATTGCAAACTAAAAAGTATCTATTGGTTTAAAACTCCTCCATAAGAGAAACAATTGGCAGACTTCCAGCTTGTTCATCCATATGATAAAACAGGGCAGACGGTATATTGATGTTAAAGATGGTTGGAAGGAACCTTTTGAGGACCACAAGACTCGCGTTCCACCAAAAGAAAAGGCATATAGTGTAAAACCTTAGGATACCATAGGGTCACCTGCGCATATGTGCGCTACTCATGGGACCGGCATGCAGAGCAGGCATTCAGATACTTGGTCGGTTCGCCGCTGGCCAGCGTGCGTTCCACCAACTCCAGGAAGTGATGTCACTGGTAACTAGTTTGGCAGACGTAGACAGGATGTTGCGTCAACGTGTTTCGTCCCTCCCCCAGGGCGTTATCAAAGACAGTTCTTTTGTATGACTTTCTCAAACATACGGTATTGTGCGTTATAATCAAGCACCATTTTAAAATTGTGACTGTCTCCTACAGAATCTCTAATAGTATTGGAAACCAATGTACTCCTATCCAGATATCTAACTCTAGTCATTTCCTCCTCCAGCATGGGGCGATCGTAACCTTTTTGTTCAAACCTAGATGTAAGAATTTGGGACTGCATAACAAAATCATCCTCTGAAATTCCTTCGCAACCTAATATACTGACCCCTGGGTATGTTACACAACCAGGAACAATGATGACAACTACCCAGGGGAATGTATGAGTTCAGTAGGTTTGAAGTACTGTATATATCGGCGTATAACACGCACTTTTTTCCCCTTAAAATCAGGGGAAAGTCGTGGGTGCGTGTTATACGCCGATCCCCGCTATCGCTATGTGAATGTCGGCAATCGCCGCCGACATTTACATAGCGAGTAGTTTTAAATATGGCGCCGCAGAGTTTGGAGGGACTCGGCGGTGCTGAACGAGCGCCGCCGAAATCACAGAGCCGAGATACACATAGTCGAGTGTATTCGGCTCTTTCCGGCGCCGCTCACAGTCACGTCCAGTCCCGCCATTGGACCTGTGTTATGTCCATCATAGGGCGGGACTGGGCGGGACTGTGAGCGGCGCCGGAAAGAGCCGAATACACTCGACTATGTGTATCTCGGCGGCGTTTGGTCAGTTCCGCCGGCGCCGAGTCCCTCCGAACTCCGCGGCGCCATATTTAAAACTACTAGCATGTGTATGTCGGCGGCGGCGGCAGGCGGTAGGCATGGACACTGGGGACAAGGCTGCACTGGGGACAAGACTGCACTGCCAAGGCTGCACTGGGGACAAGACTGCACTGACAAGGCTGCACTGGGGACAAGGCTGCACTGACAAGGCTGCACTGGGGACAAGGCTGCACTGACAAGGCTGCACTGGGGACAAGGCTGCACTGACAAGGCTGCACTGGGGACAAGGCTGCACTGACAAGACTGCACTGACAAGGCTGCACTGGGGACAAGGCTGCACTGACAAGACTGCACTGACAAGGCTGCACTGGGGACAAGGCTGCACTGACAAGGCTGCACTGGGGACAAGGCTGCACTGACAAGACTGCACTGACAAGGCTGCACTGGGGACAAGGCTGCACTGACAAGACTGCACTGACAAAGCTGCACTGACAAGGCTGCACTGGGGCAAGGCTGCACTGACAAGACTGCACTGACAGGGCTGCAGTGGGGCAAAGCTGCACTGACAAGGCTGCACTGACACTGAAAAGGCTGCAATGACACTAACAAGGCTGCAGATGAACACTGATGAGGCTGCATTGATGGGCATTTTAATGTAAGTTTCTTTTCCTTAAACTTCCCTCCTAAAAGTTTTTTTCCTTAAAATTCTCTCCTAAACTTGGGGTGCGTGTTATACGCAGGCGCGTGTTATACGCCGATAAATACGGTAATTGGTCATTGTAAAGTGGTCATCTCCAATAGCAAATAAGTTCTGGGAGTCGGTTAAGAAATACAGCTTCTTCCTTCCAGTGGGCCATAAAAATATTGGCCACACTGGAAGCAAAGCGAGCCCCCATGGCAACTCCCCTTGTTTGTAAATAAAAATCCCTATTATACCAAAAATAGTTCCTAGTTAGACAAAAATTAAGACAGCTCAAAAGGAATTCTTGATGTCTCCCCGACAATGAAGATGAGGACAAGGCCCATTCAACAGATGACATGGCATCCTAATGACCAATAATGGTATATAGTGAACTAACATCCGCTGTTACCAGAAAAGTGGGGGATGAACATTCAAGAGTTTCCAAAATCTGAATTATATGTTTGGTATCCTTTAAGAATGTAGGGGTTTTTGTCACAAGCGGTTGTAAAAAGAAATCAATATATTGTCCAAGCCTCGCAGACACTGAGTCGATCCTATTGACAATGGGTCGACCGGGGGGATTGGTAGTGTCCTTGTGGATCTTGGGTAAAAAGTAAATAATAATAATAAGAGTTCTGCAAAACAAAGGATCTAGATACATGGCTTCTTTCTTATTAAGGATTAGGGATGAGCCGAACTCCCCCCTGTTCGGTTCGCACCAGAACATGCGAACAGGAAAAAAGTTTGTTCGAACACGCGAACACCGTTAAAGTCTATGGGACACGAACATGAATAATCAAAAGTGCTAATTTTAAAGGCTTATATGCAAGTTATTGTCATAAAAAGTGTTTGGGGACCTGGGTCCTGCCCCAGGGGACATGGATCAATGCAAAAAAAAGTTTTAAAAACGGCCGTTTTTTCAGGAGCATTGATTTTAATAATGCTTAAAGTCAAACAATAAAAGTGTAATATCCCTTTAAATTTCGTAGCTGGGGGGTGTCTATAGTATGCCTGTAAAGGGGCGCATGTTTCCTGTGTTTAGAACAGTCTGACAGCAAAATGACATTTCGAAGGAAAAAACCCATTTAAAACTACTCGCGGCTATTGCATTGCCGGTCCGACAATACACATAGAAGTTCATTGAAAAAACGGCATGGGAATTCCCCACAGGGGAACCCTGAACCAATATTAACAAGAAAAAAAATGACGTGGGGGTCCCCCTAAATTCCATACCAGGCCCTTCAGGACTGGTATGGATATTAAGGGGAACCCCGGCCAAAATTTAAAAAAAAAATGACGTGGGGGTCCCCCTAAATTCCATACCAGACCCTTCAGGTCTGGTATGGATTTTAAGGGGAACCCCGCGCCAAAAAATAAATAAATGGCGTGGGGTCCCCCCAAAAATCCATACCAGACCCTTATCCGAGCACGCAACCTGGCAGGCCGCAGGAAAAGAGGGGGGACGAGAGAGCGCCCCCCTCCTGAAACGTACCAGGCCACATGCCCTCAACATTGGGAGGGTGCTTTGGGGTAGCCCCCCAAAACACCTTGTCCCCATGTTGATGAGGACAAGGGCCTCATCCCCACAACCCTGGCCGGTGGTTGTAGGGGTCTGCGGGCGGGGGGCTTATTGGAATCTGGAAGCCCCCTTTAACAAGGGGACCCCCAGATCCTGGCCCTCCCCCCTATGTGAAATGGTAAGGGGGTACTTACCCCTACCATTTCACTAAAAAACTGTCAAAAATGTTAAAAATGACAAGAGACAGTTTTTGACAATTCCTTTATTTAAATGCTTCTTCTTTCTTCTATCTTCCTTCATCTTCTTCTTCTGGTTCTTCTGGCTCTTCTGGTTCTTCCTTCGGCGTTCTCGTCCAGCATCTCCTCGGTGGCGTCTTCTATCTTCTTTTTCTCGGGCCGCTCCGCACCCATGGCAGGGGGGGAGGCTCCCGCTCTTCTCTTCATCTTCTTCATCTTCTTCTCTTCTTTTCTTCTCGTCTTCATTTTCTTTTCCGGGCCGCTCCGCATCCATGCTGGCATGGAGGAAGGCTCCCGCTGTGTGACGGCGTCTCATCGTCTGACGGTTCTTAAATAACGGGGGCCCCCGCCCCCTCTGACGCACGGTGACTTGACGGGACTTCCCTGTGATGTCATGGGGAATGCCACAGGGAAGTCCCGTCATGTCCCGTGCGTCAGAGGGGGGCGGGGTCACCCCTGCATTCTTAAAGGATACCAAACATATAATTCAGATTTTGGAAACTCTTGAATGTTCATCCCCCACTTTTCTGGTAACAGCGGACGTTAGTTCACTGTATACCATTATTGGTCATAAGCATGTCATCTGTTGAATGGGCCTTGTCCTCATCTTCATTGTCGGGGAGACATCAAGAATTCCTTTTGAGCTGTCTTAATTTTTGTCTAACTAGGAACTATTTTTGGTATAATAGGGATTTTTATTTACAAACAAGGGGAGTTGCCATGGGGGCTCGCTTTTCTCCCAGTGTGGCCAATATTTTTATGGCCCACTGGGAGGAAGAAGCTGTATTTCTTAACCAACCCCCAGAACTTATTTGCTATCGGAGATTCATTGACGATCTCATCCTCGTGTGGAGGGGCGATAGAGGTAAACTTGACACTTTTATTGAAACTCTCAATAACAATCAAAAGAACATATCCTTGACTTGGACGATTGACCCGGAAAAGGTTGTGTTCTTGGATCTAACCATCAGTATTACACATGACCACTTTACAATGACCAATTACTTCAAACCTACTGATCGCAACTCATACATTCCCCTGGGTAGTTGTCCTCATCGTTCCTGATTGTGTACCCAGGGGTCAGTATATTAGGTTGCAAAGGAATTGTACTTCAGAGGATGATTTTGTTATGCAGTCCCAAATTCTTACATCTACGTTTGAACAAAAAGGTTACGATCGCCCCATGCTGGAGGAGGAAATGACTAGAGTTAGAACTCTGGATAGGAGTACATAGGTTTCCAATACTATTAGAGATTCTGTAGGAGACAGTCACAATTTTAAAATGGTGCTTGTTTATAACGCACAATACCGTATGTTTGAGAAAGTCCTCAATTTATTTATAAAAAAGCCCCCTCACTAAGGGACCGTCTGGCTCCTAGCGTTCTAAACCCCCCAGTTCCCACTTCTGATAAGCTGTTCTCCTTTTTGGGAGGTTTTTATGCATGTGGTAAATGCATCCCTTGCAAGCATGCTAAGGGGAATATTAAGAAAAGAAAAAAAATTTTGGCATCTGCCACCAATAAGGAATACGAGATCAAACAGTTAATTACCTGTGAAACTGTAGGGGTCGTGTATATGCTGGAGTGCGGTTGCGGGCTCCAGTATATCGGTAGAACATCTAGACCCCTACATGTGAGGCTCGCTGAGCATGTTAATAATATTAAAAAAGGCCTTAAATCCCATAATGTCTCTAGACATTTCAAACTTCACCACCAACAGAATCCGAAAAGTTTGAAATTCTGGGGCATAGAAAGGGTTACTAAGCATTGGAGGGGAGGCAATTTTTTAAGACAACTAAGTAAAAGGGAATCATATTGGATTTTTGAAACTAGAGTTCTTTTCCCTGAAGGGTTAAACGTAGATTTCGATACCAATTGTTTTATATCTGATCGTTGATGGAAGTGTATTAATGAGTTGACGATGGCCGCGGTTAACTCACATTTTTTATTGTTTTTATAATATGACTGCACTCTTTGCACATTACCGATGTGGATTGATGTATTATATATATATATTATATATATTTACTAATCCCATAGTCCGTTTTTATCTCTTTTAAATTTTTTGCTTTATTTGTGTTCGATGATTCGTTTCCGTTCATCACACTTTGTTAGGCAAGGGGTTACTTCCGGATTAACTTCTGGGTCTCTGTGATGCCGACCATGTTTTGTTTAGCATTGCCATGGTTACTCACCTAGGATAAAGCGCGGGTGCCCACGTCGTATCCTCATCTGCTGAGGAAGTCCCCGCCCCGTTGTGACGTCACCCGCGGCCATCGCGCATCCTCATTGCTTTTGGATATCATTGTTTGTTTTACTTGCACTGGTCGAGTGCCATTTATGTGAGTGCTGTATTTTATCTTTTACAATAAATAGCTGTTTATACAGAGAGCACTATTTTCTGCAATCTTTATTTCATATGCACTGCAATTTCCGAGTATCCTGACCCGGGCCCTGACGAATGTCTGTGTATGCTGTATTTCTCATGACCTTACAGGAATGCGTTTGATGACCCTCTGTAATTAAAGGGTCCATTCCATCAGGTGAGAGGCCATTCTGAACCTTGGTGGTGGGGTCATCGACTGGTCATGGAACCCCTTGCCACGGTCATCAGAAACTCAAATTCTGTGAGGGGTATTAAAGTAGGCACCATCACACTGAAAAACTCGCTCTATGCGCAGATGACTTCATGCTGTTTCTTTTTTTTTTTTTTTCAGAAAGTTTTTATTGAGACTTAAAGTAAAGCCGTACATATTGATAACAACATTTGTAGGAACATTTTTCAGAATGGATTTTGATAGGCAAGGTAGTCTATTGATTGTAGACTTACATTCCAGGATGAGATAGCTCAAACAGATAAGCAAATAAACTGAAACTTACACACCTGGGCAGGAGTTAACAACAGAAAGAGATAACTGGATGGATCAGTCTACAAGAATTCCCTATATTTTCAAGATGATGCAAAAAGAAAACAACAAAGGCGGGAGGGGAAGTAGGGTGAGAAGATGGAAAGAGGGAGGGATGGATAACGCAAAAAGAGTCATTTGGTAAAGGGGAAGGAGAGGGGGGGAGGGGGCTCAATGGCTGATGCTGAGACAGTTTGGGGTATGATTCCGCACAATGTTTGTAGATAGGGAGAGGATCCATTGAAAGAGAAACTTATGAGAAGGCTTGAGGTATAGGTGGTGACCATTTGGAGCTAAGGATCACTAGTTGTGTGTATGCTGTTTCTTAATGACCCGAGACCCTCCCTCCGTGCAGCTCGAGTATTATCTCTGAATTTTCCAAACTGTCTGGGCTCAGAGTCAATTGGGAAAAATCACAAGCACTACCTATTGACTCTCAGGCAAAACTTCATGCAGACCCCTCGGTCTCACTAGCCTTCTCTATCCGTTACTTCGGAATTACCATTACCCCTTTAGTTTCTGACTTTGCTAAGTTAAACCTCTATCCCTTACTAACCCAAATCAAACTGAAGCTTCAGGCTTGGAATAACCTGCCATGATGCCTCATTGGCAGGATTAACTTACTTAAAATGAAATTCCTCCCAGTTTTTCTATATGCTCTAAGGCACTCCCCAATTTGGATCCCCAAAGCCTTCTTCCAAAAATTTGACTCCATTATAACCCCCTTTCTGTGGAAATCTCACCCCCCAGAATCAAGATATCTATACTCAAAAGGTCCTGGACAGAGGGTGGCCTAGTCTGTCCGGATCTTCGGAAATATTTTTATGCTCCACTACTGTCACACGCCCATAACTGGCTAACCTCAGATATAACCAAAGCTGCTGTAGTCCTTGAGGCCGCCCACCTCGGTTCCTACGAGGCACTGAGTAATGCTTTATACAGGGGAGTCAGAGCCCCCATCCTCTCACACCCTCCATGAAAGCAGTGATCAGGGCGTGGCAATTGTTGATCTGTAAACTACAAAGGGACCCTCACACTAGATCTCCAGACACCCCCCTGTGGCTCAACCCCCATTTACTAGAGTTTCTGACTATCCCAGACCCAGGGTTCTGGGCTACTCAGGTATCAAAAACCTGGAGCATATCTGTATCAATGGCTCCCTTCTGACCTTTGACTCCTTCAAGGAGAAATTCGAGCTCACCAACAGACAATTCTTTAGATTTCTTCAAATTCGCCATGCCTTCGTTACCCAATTTGGTTCCACATTAAGGGTTACTCCTCTGGTCAAACCCACCTCCACCATTTACAAAGCTTTATTGCCTTCAGTCCACTTTGGTCTGGAGGACTTGCTCTCAAGGTGGCAGGGCGAGATCCCGGATCTGGATTCAGAAGACTGGGAGGACGCCTGGGAATATTCTTTCTTACAGCTCATCTCTGTCAGAGATCGGTTGATACAATTTAAACTGATCCATAGAGTCTATTTGTCACCCCAGAGATTGTCCAAAATGAACCCGAATTCCTCCTTCAACTGTTGTAAGTGCGGTATGGCAAATGCCAACTTTAACCATATGTTGTGGTCCTGTCCTAGAATCCAGCCCTTCTGGGCGGAGGTCACGACCTTCATTGAAACCTTGACCATGATTCATGTTCCCCCGATTGTATTGATCTGTTTGCTTGGTATGGTGGGCTCCTTGGCCCACCGCCGAGCAACCAGAACACTAATAGGACTTCTACTATTTTACTCTAGGAAATCTGTACTCATTAAATGGAAACAAACGGAGGTACCTACTTTGAACACATGGAAATCGCTGATCAACTTTCTTGCCAGAGGCTGCCCAGCTAAGTTTGACAAAATATGGCGCGTATGGTTAGAATCAGACACCACGACCGCAACTCAATAGGCACTGTTCCCATTGATTGTCTACTTCAACTAAAAGTCTTGTAGCAGCGAAGACCTAACTTTGCCATTATCTGTAGGTTCTCCTAAAGACGTTTTCCTCAACCTCAGCAGCACTTCCCGATGTGGTCACCTGAAATGCATGACACACTATCCTCCCCCTGTCCTCTCAATCTTAATGACACAAGTCGTTTCAGTTATAGAAGTTCTATAGATAAGTATAAATGTATAGGATTGTTTTATTGGTTGTTACCTCAGCCGGGGTATGCCCAGAGGCTGTGTTATGTAACTTTTTTGTTTTATTTTTTAAACAAACTCAATAAAAATAATTTTCAAAAAAATAAAATATTACTGCTAAAATCTTAAGAAAACATAGATTACTTGATAGCTACCATATTTACCTTTTATGTTGTGCTCTACAAACCTGTGCATCTATCACAGTGGCAAAAATAAATGTGGAAAACTGTCACATTTCGTAAGTCTATCATTTTGAGGTGAATTAAAATAATCATTCTTCCTGGATATTAGCATGTAGACTTGTTCAAGAGAATTATTTAATATATTGTTTCAGGCAATCAAGATTTTTTTTTTAAATCAAATAATCTTTATTGAAAAAGTTTTTTTTTAATTTCCCCATACATACTGTACAACTCCAAATATGCAAATACAATATCCACCAATACATTTTTTTTATACCACTTTATCCAATACATTTTTATTATATAAAACATATTATTTTCTGTACCACCTACATTTCATAGATTATCAAAAAGAAAATAGAAAAAAAAATCTCCCACTATATATCTTCCTTCCTAATTTATGATCTACTAACATTCCATGCAACAAGTATAAATGTGATATTTTCTGTGAGGGAAACAAAGACACTAGTGGCACTGTTTCTAGTATATATTTCCACTGGTCACTCATTATGTCCCCCACATCACTCATCCATTGCTCTTTGCATAGGAGATCAATACTCCTTTTCAACGCTACTAAGCAGAGACACCCCACTCCATTCCAATGGGTTCATTTTAAATTGCTTATCCAAAGCATGCCTAATTTGCAAATCCCTATAGAAGGACCAGTTCGGTACTGTATACTCTTCTATTAACTCTTGAATTGATTTTATTGTTCTAGCTTTATATAAATGGACCAAGCAAGTGATTCCCCAGTTCTCCCATTCCTTAATTGCCCCAATACTATGGAGTTCCTGTAAATACTTATTTTCCCAAAGAAGGGAAAATTCAGTGAATCCCCTACAACCTAAGAGTGACTTAACTTTCTTTCAAATCTTTACAAATAAAAGGAGAGTATGGCATCTCTGTAAGAACAAGTCTGCCTCCATGGCTTCAATAAGGTTTTATGTTTAGTGCATATCAGCAGCGTTATATCCCTACAGGGATCAATGCCCTCCACTAATTTACTATTCCTACAGTACTGTAACTGCACTGCAAGAAAGTAATTATTTGGGTGCGGTAAAGCCAAACCCCCCCCCATACTTCTTAGTAACTGTAAAGCATGCAGACGTATTCTGGCCTACCCCTTCTTCCAAACGAATGCCCTAAATATTATATCCATCTTCTGAAACCACTGTTTGGGAATCTGTTTCGGAGAATTATGCAACACATACAATAGCTGTGGCATCCAAATAATTTTAATTAAATTGCAACAACCTACCACTGATAGTGGGAGGTGACACCATACCCCACTCTTCTGTTTAAAACTAGCTATTAAAGGGGCCACATTATTAATTATGTATTGCATAGGGTTCCTTGTCGCATATATTCCAAGATACTTGATTTTATCTGATATCTCTACCTCAGGGGGCAAAGATCCCTCCAAGGGATCCACCAACAAGAGTATCAATTTGTTCCAATTATTAACCAGGCCCGAAAATTGCCAGACAGAAATTATATTCATTACTGTAATCAAAGAGGATTGGGTGTCTCCTAAGAAAGAAGGACATCGTCCACATACAGTATAAAGTGATCTTCTCCTCCCCCAATGCCCATTTAAATTCTCGGACATCCAGCAATGACCTGATCACTATGGTAAATGGCTCAATTGCCCTGCCTAATCACCTGAACCAATGGAAAGAATTCTGAGCATTCATTTTTAAAACTCACTCTCACTTTAGGGGCCTTATATAATATCTTCACCCTTTTAATAATCACTTAAGGACCACCCTATGGCAGATACACTGCTACAGGGTGGCCCTCCTGTGCAGAATCACATGTACATAAGTGATTCTGCACTATAGCTTAGGGGGCGTGTATACAGGGGTTGCCAGTGGGCTACTTCTGCTGGGATTGCTCCCAGAAGAAGTCGATCTGTGGGTTATGGGGAAATGGATGTCTGCCAGCACCCGCCGGTAATCAGGCAAAGACACAGAATGAAGCTCTGCCTATGTAAGCAAGGCAGAACTCCTTTCTGACAAGGGTGATACATTTTGTGTCCCTGCAAAGCACGGAATAAAATCCATCACTTCCCTTAGTAAAAGCTGCACACAGTTTACAAAAAAACACTGGCTAGACACACAGTTAACCCTTTGATTGCCCTAGATGTTTAACCCCTTCCCAGCCAGTGTCATTAACCATTTCAGCCCCAGAAGATTTTACCCCCTTCCTAACCAGAGCAATTTTTACAATTTGGCACTGCGTCGCTTGAACTGACAATTGCACGGTCATGCAATGCTGTACCCAAACTAAATTTGCATCTTTTTTTTCAAATAAATAGAGCTTTCTTTTGGTGGTATTTGATCACCTCTGTGTTTTTTATTTTATGCGCTATAATCAAAAATAGAGCGACAATTTTGAAAAAAAAAAACAGTATTTTTTACTTGTTGCTATAATAAATATCCCCAAAAATTTTAAAAAACAAAACAAATTTCTTCATCAATTTAGGCCAATATATATTCTTCTACACATTTTTGGTAAAAAAAATCGCAATAAGCGTATATTGATTGGTTTGCACAAAAGTTAGGAAAAGATTTATGGCATTTTTATGGCATTTTTATTATTTTTTTCTTTACTAGTAATGGCGGTGATCTGCATTTTTTAGCCGTACTGTGACATTGCGACAGACAGATCGGACACTTTTGACACTTTTTTGGGGCCATTGACAATTATACAGCGATCAATGCCATAAAAATGCACTGATTACTGTGTAAATGTCACTGGTACGGAAGGGGTTAACACTAGGGAGCGATCAAGGGGTTAAGTGTGTGTTGCCTTAGTGTGTTCTGTGTGGGGATGGGAGTGATTAGGAGAGGAGATATATGTTTTCTCCTACTTAGTAGGAACAAACAATATGTTTCCTCTTCCCTGACAGCACAGGGATTTGTGTTTACATACACAAATCCCCATGCTGGCAGTCCTGCACACAATCGCGCGTGGCGGTGATCGTGCCCGCTGGCCACGCACATCGGGCCCCTGCCAGCGCACATGCGCCCTCTGCTGGCTGAAAAAGGGTAGGACATACCCGTACGGGATTTCGCCCAGGGGAGCCATTCTGCCGCAGTATATCTCTTCGTGAGCTGGTCGGGAACCGGTTAATACAGTGACAGTGCATAATTTTAGCACTGATCACTGTATTAGTGTCATTGGTTCCCACAAAGTGTCAAAAGTGTCAGTTAGTATGGCAGTCCCGCCATAAGTCGCTGATCACCATTGTTACTAATATATAAAAAAAAAAAAATAAACATTATATACAGTATACCATAGTTTGTAGATGCCATAACTTTTGCGCAAACCAATCAATATACACTTATTGGGATTTTTTTACCAAAAATATGTAGTAGAATGTAACTTTATAAAGAAATTATATTTGTTCAATTTTTTGATTGGATATATTTTATAGCAGAAAGTAAAAAGTATTTTTCTTTATTGTACATCATGGGACACAGAGCCACAGTAATAACTGTATGGGATGTCCCAGAACAATGCTAACTGAGGGGAGGGAGACACAAACAAAAGTAGGGTGCAATCAGACCTGCGTCCCTATACTGCTGCCTGCAGCACACTGTGCCCAAAGGCGATATCCTCATACCTTCTTACATCCACCTGATAGAATCTGGTGAATGTATGGACTGAAGACCAAGTTGCGGCCTTGCAGATTTGAGCCATGGAGGCCTGGTGATGCACTGCCCATGAAGCACTAACAGCCCTGGTGGAGTGCGCTTTGATTTGAAAAGGTGGAACTTTCCTCTTCAAACCATAGGCTTAAATAATTACTTGCCGAATCCACTTAGCAATAGTAGATTTTGATGTTGCCTGTCCTTTTTTAGGACCTTCAGGCAACACAAACAAAACATCCATTTTCAGAATCTGAGCAGTCGCCTCCAAATAGATTTTGATCGCTCTCACTACATCCAGAGAACGTAGTTACTTTTCTTCCGTAGAACAGGGTTCTGGAAAAAATGAAGGCAGAACAATATCCTGGTTTAGATGAAAACCTGAAACCACCTTCGGTAGAAAGCTAGGATGAGGATGCAATACTACTCTATCCTTGTGAATGATTAAATATGGCTCTTTAAAAGAAAGAGCCACCAATTCTGATACCCTTCTTGCAGAAGAAATGGCTACCAGAAAAACTAGCTTTCTTGCCAAAAGGTAATATGTCATATCGGCTCAAAAGGCTGTTTCTGTAATGCAGACAGAACTAAATTCAAGTCCCAAGGGTTCAGGGGTGCTCTAACCGGTGGATTAAGCATTATCCCCTGTATAAAGCTTTGGACCAAAGAATTGGAAGTAAGCGGACGTTGAAACAATACCGATAAGGCCGAGACCTGGCCCTTGATAGTACTCAAGACTAGCTTCATCTCTAACCCCATTTGCAGAAAGGCAAGTATTCTACCAATGACATACTTTCTGGGATGCCAAACCCTGGATTCACACCAGGAAACATATGCCTTCCAGACTCTGTAATAAATGACTCTGGAAGATGGCTTCCTTGCATTACTCAAGGTAGATATCACTGAGCCTGAAAGGCCGCGATTCTTCAGAATGTGGGTTTCAATAGCCAAAGCATTAAATTTAGCGTTTGTAAGGTAGGATGGAACACTGGTCCCTGCGATAGCAGGTCTGGACATGGCAGTAGGGGCCATGGTGCCCCTACCGCCATCTTTACTATTTATGCATATCAAGATCTTCTGGGCCACGCTGGGGCCACAAGAACCACCGACTTCTTTTTCTGCTTGATCCTGCGAAGAAGCCTTGGTAGCAGCAGAATAGGAGGGGATGCATAAATCAGTGAGAACTGATCCCACGGGGTGACCAACACATCTGTTCCGCATACGAGTGGACCCCTTGTTCTTGACACAAAGTTGTCGACCTTGTTGTTGAACCTGGCCGCAAACAGATCTATGTCCGGGATCCCCCATCTTTGGCATATAGCCAGGAAGATGTTGGGGTGAAGGGATCATTCCCCCGGGAACAACTGCTGGCGACTAAGTAGTCTGCCTGCCAGTTCTCTACCCCTGGAATGAAGATTGCCGATATGCACGGCACATGCTTCTCTGCCCAGGTTAGGATCTGGTTTACCTCTCCCTGGGCTGCACGACTTCTGGTGCCCCCTTGGTGATTAATATAAGCCACTGCTGTGGCATTGTCAGATTGGATCCTGACAGGACAACCCCACAACCTTAATGTCAAGGCCTTTAGAGCTAGGTATGCTGCCTGAATCTCTAGAATGTTGATGGGTAAGGTCTCTTCGGTTCCGGACCATTTCCCTTGAACAGTCGTCTCTTCCAGGACTGCTCCCCAACCCAAAAGGTTGTCATCTGTTATTACCACCTTCCAGGTAACTGGTAAGAAGAATTTCCCTTTCCGCAGATTCTCGGGTATCAACCGCCAACTGAGGCTCTGATGCACTATTGGCGACAAACGCATCGGAAAATCTAGCGCCTGGACTTTTTTGTTCCAGGCAGACAGGATACTGTTTTGCAGCAGTCTCGAATGAAACTGAGCATAGGGAATCGCTTCGAATGAAGCCACCATCTTTCCCAACAACCTCCTGCAAAGGCAAATAGAAGGACCCTTCTTCACCCTGACCACCTGAACCAGCTCCTTTATGGTGCTGATCTTTGCCTGGGGTAAAAATACCCTCTTCTGGGTTGTATCTATAACCAGACCCAAGTACTCTAGTCTTCTTACTGGCTTTAAAGAAGATTTCTCTAGGTTGAGGACCCAACTTAGGTATTCCAAGTAGTTGACTGTGGTGACCAAGCTTTGGTTTAAGTGGGCTACCGACTGGTCTATCAAGAGCAGGTCATCTAAGTAAGCTATAATTGTTACACCCTGGCCCCTTAATCTAGCCAGAGGAGGGGCCAGGACCTTTGTAAACACCTGAGGTGCAGTAGCTAGACCGAAAGGTAGAGCTACAAACTGAAAATGAAGTTTTTACACTTCGAAACGCAGATATTTCTGATGAGCGGGAAAATAGGTACATGCAGTTATGCATCCTTGATGTCAATCGATGCCAGAAGTTCTCCTCCTTGTAGGATGGAGACTACTGATCGGATTGATTCCATGTGAAAAAAATCAAATTTTCAGGAGCCGGTTTAGATCTTTGAGATCTAGAATGGGTCTGACATCTCCATTTGGTTTTGGCACTGTGAAAAGGTTTGAATAAAACCCCAACCCCCGCTCTTCCATGGGAATCACCATGATCTCTTTGCGAAAAGAGTCGGTCTAACGCTTGAAGGAGAGACTTCTTTTTCTCTGGATCTTTGGGAACATTTGATCTGATTAAACGAGGAGACGCAAATTCTCTGAACTCTAGTTTATAACCTAGTTATTGTGGAGAACACCCATCTGTCCTGAAAATCCTCCTGCCAGACCCTTGAGAACTGTAGCAGTCTTCCCCCCAATCAAACAAGAGGAGGCGGCCCTTCATAAAGGGGCTTTAGCGTTCTGTCTTGTAGGTTTCCTCCCCCAGGACTTCTTTTGTCCCTGGGGTTGACTCTGAGTTTTACCTCTTGAACCTGACGGTGAAAGCCGTTGCCCCTGGCACTGGAGAAAGGGTCTGTTTAAATGAGGGACGTTTATTCCTTTTCTTAACTGGCTAAAGGGTACTTTTCCCACTTGACATCTTTTGGATTTAATTGTCCAAATCACCCCCAAACACCCCCAACCAGCAAGGAGCTTTTTGCATGGCGCTTCAGCTGACCAATTTTTCAACCATAAGATTCTTTGCATATGCACCAACTCAAGCATAAGGCGAGAGGTCTGAAGGATAGAATCTCTGATTGCGTCAATTGCAAAACACAAAGCCGCTGGCAGCTCGGCTAACTCCTGGGCCTGCTATTCAGGGAAAACCTTGAGCACCTGTTTGAAGTGGTCTCTCAAGGACTGACACACTCCAATTGCCGCCACTGCAGGTTGAGCTGCTGAACCGGCCAAAGAAAAAAATGTTTTTTAACAGGAATTCCAACTTTTTATCAGTTGGATCCCTAAGCATTTGAGCGTTGTCAACAAGACAAGTCAAACTTTTATTCACAGAGGATATAGCAGCGTAAATTACTGTTATACCCCTCATTCCTTATCTGGGTGATCCTACTCAGAATCTATAAGCTTTTCCAGCAAAGAATGGGCAGGAAAAGCATGCACAGCTTGAGGAGGTTTTAGTGAACCCAAACAAGAAGTGGGCTTTTCAACTGACTCAGTTACGGGTAACTTAAATGTGGAGCGGACCATTTCAGTAAGAGAATGCACCAGCAATTTCTCAGCCTGTGAAGCTGAAGAGGGTCCTTCCCCACTTGATTCCTCAGAAGAGGAGTCATCAGTCTCTACCTTGTCCCCTGAGGAGGATTTATCTTCCCTCTCCCAGTGTTCCTCTGTTTGAGGGTCCTGGGTGGTAGAAGGGGACCTAATGCATTTTCTTCCACTTTGTAAAGATGTGATTAAGGCTGCTAATCTTTCCTCCAATCCAGTCATGGCTGAGGAAAAAAACTCCTGAGTAATATATACAGGGGCTTAAATGCCAGAAGCAGTTGCAGCCCCTAACCCCGATGGCTCACACTGACCAGCCTCCCTAGGTCTTTCAGGGGGGATGGAGTTGCAAAGGGAGGGTCCTTGGAGCCTGAGGGAGATCCCTTTGAGCCCCTGTTTTTTGGGGTATTTGTACCTCCCCTTCTGCCCATAGTGCTAAGCACAAAATGCAGAGGTACTACCAGAAATGCACCCACTGCTGAGTGTCCCTCCTTTAGCTGTATGCACCTGCAAAAAGTGCAACTTTATAGCTTTACATTGCTCGCATTGTGGGCGATGAACCACGCTGATGCCGCACTGAGGCCCCGCCCCCTTCCTCCCACCACCCACGTCACCCCCCTAATTTTTTTCAAATGAAAACTGTTTCCCGTGCGAGCAAGGGCTCCGATCCGGCCGGATCACATGTGGAGGGGGGGCTGGGGTGGAGGAGAGGAGGAAAGCTGGTGGATGGAGAGCCACCGTAATGGTGGCGGCAGCAGATGCGGTGCGGCATACCGCCGACTGACCCATGCCCTCTTTGCCTGAAAAGAAGCTGTGGGGGGACATTCTGAAAAAAAAAAACCCTTCTCACATCCTACCTGGAGCTTGGGCTCGGAGGAAGCATGCAGCTTGTGACACAGAGTGAGACTGACAAGCATGGAACAGGTAGGTGCTCTTGACAGCCCCCGGTGGCGACTTTAGCCATAGCAACATTTACTTAAAGAAGAAACACAATAATTAGAAAAAAATCCTTAGGATTCTCTCTTACCTTATCCAGCTGCAGGGGTTCTGTGATAAGACCCAATCTTCACCACTCACAGTGGGCTCCATTAAAACACCTTCAGGAACCGGGGCCCCTTTTTATCGGGGGATCCACACTCCTGGGCCTGTAAAGCACCCCGCCAGGAAATATGGCTGAAAAAAACAAACACTGGATCCCCTGGGTCCAGCTCTCTAAAAAGAGAAGCGTTACAGGCAGAACCTCGTTTCTTCCGACACGAGGCCCGGGTACCATTCAATTCAGCCTGGAAAAGACACTTTGAATGGTTCTGGTTGCATGGCTTGCCCCAGCAAAGATTCCTCCAGTGGAGCTGAGCACAGCACATCTTTACTTGTGACCAACACCTAAGACACTGGCGAAAAAAATTAGGTACTCCCAGTAAAGGGAGGGGTTATATAGGGAGCTAAGCTTCCTGTCTAGGGTGTGCCAGTGTCTATCACCTAAAGGTGCCTATATAACCCATACAGTTATTACTGTGGCTCTTTGTCCCATGATGTACGATAAAGAAATTGCCATTTGACACTGTCAAGTGCTTTAGCAGCTTCCAATGATGACAATCCTCTTGTTCCCACATTAGTGGTTGGTATTTATAAATTTGAATATACTGTACTCTCCTAATATTTATACTAGTTGATATGAACCCTGATTGATCCGGATGTATGAGTGTTTATTTAACTTTACTTAACCTAGTAGCTAGAATCTTTGCTAAATGCTTAATGTCTGTGCACTGACTTCTATTGCATGCAATACCGCATGTAGCCAGAGGTGGGGGGGGCACTGGAGAGACTCGGAAATACTCGGAGACCGATTGGCTGCACTCGAAAACCCCCAGAAAGGCTTGGAAACACTTGAGAACGTGTATTTCCGAGTCTTTCTGAGTATTTCCGAGTGTTTCCGAGGTTCAGTGACACTGCTGCCCCCGCACCTCTGGTCAAATGCGGTACTGCACACTGTAGAGGCTTTAATCCTGCTCGTTTAGCGAGACAACACTCGCAAACCGAGTCAGGATTTACAAAAAAAATGCTCATATTGCAAAACGCTTGTTGACCACGTTACTCGCAATCTGAGGTTTCACTGTACATATTTTGAACTTTCCCCCAAGTTTAGTCAGCACCTCACTAGAGTTACATTTTGCTGACTTGATTATTTGTTTTTATTTTACTTTTCTCCTTTTTATCTGTTGAATTTTAAGCCTCAGAACTTCACGTGCCATTCATCGTTTAATAGACACCTTGACAACCTAACACCTTCTCTGTCACACTCGGAGCCTCCAAGAGAAGAATTCCACCCGCGGCAGTCAGCACCTTCCTGAGGAACCTTTGAACAACTCTTTACAACCGTAAGTCACTTCTTCCCATACAAGGTACCAACATACACCAACATGTCCTTCACTATACTTTCCCTGAACGCGAAAGGCCTGAACCACCCGGCTAAACGTTCTTCCATGTGGAAAACAGCTTTATCTCTAAATAGTGATGTGCTTTGCGTACAAGAAACGCACTTCGCTCAAGATTCATCCCCTCAGTGCCAACATAAACATTTTCCCCATATACGGTAGTCAAGTCATGCAATTCACAAAAACAAGGGGGAGTGTTAATTGCCATATGAAGCACTGTTTTCTTCCAACTCCAAAAGTGCATTAATGATCCTGAAGGTCGTAATATTATCTTGCTCTGCATAATAAATAACACTCAGTACACTTTGGTCTCCCTCTATGCTCCGAATCAACGTAAAATATCCTTCTTCAAAAGAACTCTAAACACAGCAAAAAAACTCCAACAGTGCCACCTGCTGATATGTGGAGACTTTAATCTTGTTCCAGACTACAAAATGGACTCAACAGCCGGTCCTAAGAGACATGAATCCCCATTAAACAAATTCATAAACTCCAATGATTTATTTAAAACATAGAGATGTTGTCACGCGAGTAAACGCGATTACACTTATCTATCACCACGCCACAACACCTACTCACCAATTGACCTCTTCCTTTCTGACAAATGGTTGCGTCAAAATGTGTCAGCCTCGGTGATTCACACTACTACCTGGTCAGATCATGTCCCCGTCAGTATCACCATAGCTGCCAAATGCTCTCAGCCTAACATGCTTATGGAGAACTAATAATTTCCTTCTCCAAACCTCTTGCTACTTAGCCTCCCTCAAACAGCATTTAGAAGAATTCTTTTCTATCAACTCAGAATCAGTATCTGACCGGATGGTAATGTGGAATGCCCACAAAGCTGTTATTAGATGTGTATTTATCCAGATAGGGGCTATGGCAAAGAAAAAGAGGACACAACAGTTAGATGAACTTACAGCTACAAAGAAGGGCAACAAAGCTAATAAAAGGTCTGGAGGACATTAGTTATGCAGAAAGGTTGCGAGCACTGAACGTATTCTCTCTGGAGAAGAAACACTTAAAAGGGGATATGATTTCAATTTATAAATACCATACTGGTGACCCCACAATAGAGATAAAACTTTTTTGCAAAAGGGAGTTTAACAAGACACGTGGCCACTCATTAAAATTAGAAGAAAAGAGGTTTAACGTTATACTACGTAGAGGGTTCTTTACTGTAGGAGCAGCAAGGATGTGAAATTCCCTTCCACAGGCAGTGGTCTCAGCAGGGGGCATCGATAGTTTCAAAAAACTTCAAAGTTTTCAAAGTTTCAGATAAGCACCTGAATGACCGCAACATACAGGGATATACAATATAATACTGACATATAATCACACACATAGGTTGGACTTGATGAACTTGTGTCTTTTTTCAACCTCACCTACTATGTAACTATATAGCTGACATTAAATCTACTGAATCCCAAAACAAAACCAACCCTTCCCCCCTACTGCATTCAAAAAATCATTTCACTATGCCACGAATTACGCTCACTACTCCTAGAGTCATTCGAAAAAGCGTATAGCAAAGTTAGGGCAAATACCTTTACTACAGGTGATAAAGCAGGTAAATTGATAGTGTTAGGAATTAAAGGACATAGAACTAAATCCAAAATTCCATACCTACACCATCCTCATACAAATGACAAACTACTCAAACCTAACAACATCGCTAACGCATTCAGTGCACATTACAAAGATCTTTACAATATCAGAGAGGATAAAAATACCTTTCAACCCTCCCAAGAGGAAATCTTAGATTTTCACGCACAAGTCGACCTCCTTTCCGTTTCGCCAACACAACTATCTTCCCTCATTACCTCCTTCACCATCCCAGAAATTATGTAAGCAATTAACAATCTTCCAAAATCTAAATCCCCAGGTCCAGATGGGTTCACTGGGGAATATTACAAAAAGTACCAACAACTCTTAGCCCCCATGTTGCGCAAGATCTACAACTCTGCTGCCTCCTCTTCTACATTTCCTTCCGAAATGTTAAACGCACTAGTAGTGACCCTCTCGAAAGCCAATCTCACACAAGAACTTCCAACTCATATCTCGGCTCAACATAGACCTAAAATTATATGCAAAACTAATAGCCAATAGACTAATTGATATACTCTTGACCCTCATCCATAAAGACCAATCAGGCTTCACAAAAGGTCGCCAATCCTCAGACACCACAAGAAGGGTCATAGATATTATCCATCATGTGGAAAATTCTGGTATCCCCTCTGTGCTCCTGTCTCTAAATGCTGAAAAGGCCTTCGATAGGGTACATTGGGGATATCTCTCTTCAGTACTAACAAAATTTGGGCTCCAAGGACAAATATATAACGTCATAATGACCCTATATTCTGCCCCTTCTGCTTAAGTGTACTCAGCAGACACCCTATCATTACCATTCCAAATCTCTAATGGGACTAGGCAGGGGTGACCTCTCTCCCCCCTAATTTTCAACCTCATAATGGAACCGCACATCCACTCTAATAAACAAATCTTAGGTATTCCAATAGCGGATCACGAACACCTTTTGAACTCTCATAGATGGGAGGCCTAGCGGCTTTTAAAATGCTCCATCTCCTCCAAATCCTTTACCTCTTCAGGACACTCCCAATTAACATTCCAAATACTTACTTTAAATCACAACAAACTATGCTTTCTAGTTTTACATGGCAAGGTAAAAAAGCCAGATGCGCACATACCAAACTGATTAAACATCGCACAGCCGGCGGTACTGGCTATGTGGACTTTCAGGATTACTACATGGCTTCAGTGCTTACACAACTAAAAGAGTGGTTTCTACCCTCCCCATCCACAATTTGGGGTCAAATGGAAGCCTCCACTAATCCAGGAGGTGAACTATACCTGGTTATTCTCTATGTCACATAAAAATAAATAATAATAATAATAAAATCCCCTCCTATGTCCCACCTACAATGTCTGCAACAGTTAAAGTTTGGAATACATTTGTAAGACTCAGCTCAAATCAAGTCCACCCTAAAAATCCCCATATCAGCCCTGCAAAACAAAATGGACTTAATATCTTTTGCGAAGTGGTAAGCAAAAGGTATTGTGTAAATCAATGATCTCTTTAATAATGACATGCTCAAATAATTTCCAACGTTACAAAAAGAATACCAACTACCCAACAAAGACTTTTATCTTTATATGCACACGAAACATTACCTAACTACATCTCCACCATGGTCCTGTAAAATTCTCCAACCTGCTTGGATCCTCCTTAGCGCCACCATATCACGTCAAAAAGGAATTTCATTCTTCTACAACCTCCTTCAACAAAAAAGCGTCTTTACTAAAACAGCTCCGCTACTCAAATGAGAATCTGACCTGGGATGCACATACACTCTAGAACAATGGTCTAAAGCCTGCAACTCCACATAAAAAAACACTTGCTGCTCCATACTTTGGGAACCATCTATTAAACTGCTGGTACCTGGCCCCCGATAGAGCATCCAGATTCCATCCAAGACCTGGACGATAAATGCTGGAGACAATACGGACAAAAGGGAGATATGCTCTATGTATTTTGGAGCTGCCCCAAGCTGATACATTATTGGGCGACAATCTTCCAGCTAATATCTGAAATTACCCAACTGATAATATCTCCACAACCTTGCCTAGCACTGCTATCTCTCGAATTGGAACAATACCCAAAACAGCTTAGACATACAATGACTCATATATTATTGTCAGCCAGACTTAATATCACCAGAAAATGGAAAAACCCTGATCCACCTACAATGTGGAAGGTGGTGCAAATGACCCAGCTACATTTTACCTATGAACAGGCCTTACCACTAAGACACAAAAATAGAGACCGTTTCTCCCAAATGTGGTACCCACGGTTGGTTTGGAACAAAACAAATCTTTGAATCCCTATTCTTAGATCTACTTTCAAATCTAACCAAGCCTCAGAAAATATTAATGTACGCACTCACTAAGTCTTCCCCATGAAAAGTGACTATTCTGACTATACCTACTGCTAAGTTTACCTAGGAATGATTGCCACGGTTATGTATCCAATTTACAAACTTAAAAATTATCTTTACTAAGGTTCCTAATATGATTCTCTGCAATGTATAACAAACTGCATGACTGAATGGAACAAGCCAAATGAGAAGGGGGTTGTCAGCATCCCTGGACACAGTCTTGAACCCGAAGGGGTGTTAGGGACAGTAGTCAACCTCCACTGTATACCAAGTATTAGGTAGCTTATATAACAATAACTTTACTCAACGCTGATATTACTCTAATACCTTATTTGTACTCATTACATGACATTGTTCTACCACCTTGCAACAAACAACAGTTTTTGATTGTTTCTGTTATATGTGAAAATCATCAATAAGAATGATTGAATGAAAGTTCTCTCGCTTTTAGGAGTACAGTGACGTTGTCCTTATAATAAAGCAACTTTATAAGAATAGGTCTAGGCGAGGCCCCTTCTGGTGGAGGTCTAAGGAGTACTCTTTCTCTATGGCAAACAGTTTTTAAACAAATCTTTTCCAAAGGTGTCTGTAAGCCACTTTTCCATAAATTCAATGTGGTTTGTACCCTCACTTCTCTCTGGAAACCTCACTAGCCGCACAATATTTCTGCACAGTCTATTTTCTAAATCCTCCATTTTAGAAGAATATGCATTTACTTTTTCTCTCATTATTTTCACTTCTTGTTTCAGGGGAAATCATCCTCTACCGTACTGATCCTGCCAACCACAGCTGTTGTGCGCTTGTGCGCTTTTTGTAAATCATGCCTCAACATGGATAGATCCTCTTTTATGCCTTTCAGTTGATCAAATATTTCCAATAAGGGGACTTACATGCATTAACTGCTTGTAAGACTTCTCTCAGAGTTGGGTCCTCCTCTAATGAGCCATCCACACTAGATGTAAACAGCTGAGCTTCCACTGCAGCTCCAGTTCAGTTGTACTTACAGGATCTATCCCTATGGTTGCCGTCAGATTTCCCAAGCTTTTCCTTGCAAGAGAGGGTCCCGCCATGGCTTTAGTCTGCCATGTTGAGGATTGCCCCCACATTTGGTGGTGTATGGGCGAATCACTCCAGTTTAGCAGCTTCTTCCATGCCTTTGTCTTTTGCAGACCACTGTTCTTGTGTACCAGTGCTATTTTCATCAACAGCTCCTCTCCCTTCTTCCTTGGCATGCTGCCAACATGCTCTGTGTATAGCTACTGTGTACTAACAACAAGGGGTACTGCAGTAGTAGTATCCCAGCTAGCTCTGGGTACCCAGCATGTCCCCCAGCTACCAATCCTCCTCCCCACCTATATGCTCCACTGGGAGACCTCCACAGACCTTCCCAGTGGGTGTGAGGTCTGGCGACAAACCCTCAGCTCCAGGGCCAATTACAGCTTCCAGGATGTTAGAGCAGGAGCTGAGCTACACACGTCTACTCACATGGGCTCCAGACCACACCCTCCCATTCAATTACTTTTCAAAAACAAAGATTTTTGAATTGCTTGACTCATGTTGGTTAGGTAGAACCTACAGTACATGCACATATTTAAAAAAAATATTACAATTAGCCAAGAAGGATCAGATTCAAGTGATTCTCATATCTCTATAATGTAACCATGGGAGCCGGAAAAGACTGCAAATAGGTATGCAGGGAAATGTATTCACAAACAAGGTTCTTTAAAGCACAACAAATGACCAAGCTGGATCTGAATACTGTCTGTTCACGCACTTGCGAATTAAGAATTTTTTATTATGAAGTGCGCATGCACAGGACTTCCAGGAAGACGCTGTAACCGGGAGCTCCCTAACACTCTGGCCCTTCTGGGGCCCCCACACAAGCAGACACAAGCGGGACCTTAGTGACTGGCCTGCCCGGTCATCGGACACCACAGAGCATCTGTCTGCATGCCGGGTGACCAATCTAAGAAGGAGGTCAGTCGCCAGCTCAGCTTCAGCCTACTAACCCCTGAGCCTTCCAAGATGGCGGCTGCGGCTCCTCCATGCGGAGATACAGGAGACACAGACTCAATTGCGGACCCACCTCCAGGACACCAGGCTGCATGCAACCTTCTGGCAACTCCTGTGAGTACAAGTTACAACCATGCTGTCTCCCCAGCCTCCACTGAATCACTCCCAGGCAGGACAATGGAGGATCTCCTGCACACCCCTATGATCAATACCCCCCTCAGCCTGGCAAGCTCACAACATGCCTTCCCTATGCCTCAAGGCCACCTCCCTGACATGGCACAGTTATTAAATAGATTTTCTGAAATGCTGGCCATGGGATTAGCACAAAATGCTGCTTAAATCAAATCCTCAATTAAGGCAGACCTGCACAGCCTGGGCATGCGTATAGACACCATTGAACAAGCAGTAGAACATACAGCTGCACAAGCTAACCATAATACAGCTTGTATACAAATGCTGCAAGATCAACTTGACACTGTACTCTCTAAAATTTATGATTTAGAAAATAGAAGCAGACGTTACAATTTTTGTATCAGAGGCTTACCCGAATCGGTTGTGGACATCCAAGGATCGGTCAAATCTTTTATAAAGGGCACCATACCTAAAAACACCCTAACCATAGAACTAGAACATAGAACTAGACAGAGCCTACAGAGCGCTACAACCCCTCCCCCCATCAAGACGGGCTGCCAAGGGACATTGTGGTGAAACCCCACTTCTTTGCGGTGCAGGAGGAAATAATGATAAAATCCTGTGACTCTGATAACCTCATTGTCCAAGGACATAAAGTTCAAATATTCGCAGATCTATCCCCCACCACAATTCAGAGGCACAGTTCCCTTAAACCGCTCCTAGGGATCCTGTCCCAACAATCGGTGAAATACAGGTGGTCCTTTCCCTTCCACTTGCAATTCCAATACCAGAATAATACAGGAAGGCAAATGACTGCTCCTCCCGCTCGGGTTTATCTCCCAAGAATTACCACCCAACTGTCAGCCAATCGCCCAGGCTCCTCAAAGAGGCCCCCTCCAGGCAGCCCTTTGACACCACTATGGAACAAACAACAAACCAAAAGCACAGAGACTCCATCCCACCATGATGGGACCTTCAGCCGTTTGATCCACCAAGGGTCGTTGTTGGTACTTCTTCGGTTGGCTGAACCCTCCGATTGTGTAGTAGACTCACCTACACTTCCTTCTGTTCTCTGTCTAGCCCATCGGGAAATTTCTCCCCCACTGACCTTACTTCCCAAGATTATGAGCTTACTCACTTGAGTTGATTCACTTCCACGAGTTCTACCTCCTCCCTGGTTATTGCCCACCGAGCATGCGTAATGCGACCAGGCTGACTGGTGCTAATGGTCGCATTTTACAGCAATACCCTTCAGGGTACACACGCTATATTAAGCTTCTCTTTTCCTCCAGGCGAAGACAATTATCCTCCCCTATATTACAACCGTTAGGATATATTCAACATGCCTGTTCAGTTTATGTGAAATGTACTAACATGCTTTATATGTATTTTACTTTTGTTATTTCTTTTTCTTTACATAGGTCCCTTATCACCACTGATTTGCCAGGTGGCCCCCGTGGTCGGAGCAGTTTAGTTTGCCGCTCCTGCTGCTGTGACTCCTCTGGTGACATCAGGTAAGCCACTTACACATAAGTTGCCCTTACACCGAACCCTATACACTTTAGGGATTTGGAGCAGGACTTGGCTGGTCCAGTTCTGCAATTAGGAAGTTCAGAACAACTTTTGTTCTGGATTCCCTACCTCTATCTCTCTCCTATCTCCTATCCTTCCTTTCCTTCCTCTCTGATCTTTATTTACCCCCTATTTTATTGTCTCCCTCCCAGATACCCACACAGATAACTTACCTATTTTTAAATGCTTTGACTCTAGGGCCGGGATGGACCGTCCACACCGAGATCCTTCCACCAGCAGAATGGGTAGGTACTCTACACATGTGCTCGCAACCCTCCTATTATGCCCATGGCTAATTCTACCCCTTCAAGGGTGACTTTCAGAGTCGCTTCCCATAACACACAAGGCCTCAACTCTCCGATTAAAAGACGCAAGGCTTTTCACAGTTATCACTCCAAGGGTACTGACATCCTTCTACTCCAGGAAACCCACTTTCCAAGTAGTTAGAATCCTTCCTTCCTACATCATAAATATCACACCTATTTCTTGCCAATGCAGACGTCAAGAAAAGAGGGGTTGCCATCTTCATTTGTAAAAGAATCTAGTTTATGCACTCTCAAACTATTAGGGATCAAGAGGGTCGATACATTCTGGTCAAGGGCCACATTAATGGTGCTCTATATACCCTTATATTTTATTACACTCCGAACCAAGGCCAAGTAGCCTTTTTTTCTAAAATGCTCACCTTACTTTCTTCCCATTTTGAGGGAAGAGTGATAATATAATGGGGGGAAACTCCAACATAACCTTTGACCAACTATTAGACAAATCAGCACAGGGAATACTCCATCTAAAAACACCTTCCAAACAAAGCCTCTGCATTACACTCAATAGGCCTGATTTCCCTTTCCCTTTCCCCTTCCCTTCTTTTCCTCCTTCCCCTCCCTCCCCTTCCTTTCCCCTCCCTTCCTTCTCCCCCTCCCCCTCTTCGCCTTCTAACGGATACTAACATCTTATCCCTCTCCCTTTACTGCTCATCCCCTATTGGCCTGAAACAATTTGACTATTTCAATTACTGTGATATAAATATTCTAAACAATACTATTCATTTATATTTTTTTTAAAAATTGATGTACCTTCATTATAATTTGCAGAACTACTAACAGTACATTATTATTCTATTACTTCATTACTCTATATTTGTTGCTGTTATTATAAATTATATTACTTGCTATCTTATTATCTTGTTTATTTTCCCCATTTTTGAGCCACTTTATTATTGTTTTGATATGTTCTGTTAATGATTTTGTAAATGTATTTGCGTCCCCCTGCCTGTGCTTTTGCGTTGTCCCCTATAATCTAGCCTATTTTCATCAACTGCTTGTCCTGCCACATTGTCGGGGGTTGGTTCAGGGTCCCCATGCGCACTATTGGTAATCGTATGGACACCCAGGGTGTTTCTGCGAATTCAGCAGCGCACCCGTTTTACTTTGCTGGCGGTGTGTTCGCCGCCGTGGCGACACTTGGAGAGAACTAAATCCATTAGCTAGAGACTACACACACTTTTCTGTCCCACATAGGACGTTTACCAGGATTACCACATTTTTACCCCCCCCTCAGAGATCCAAATAGCAAGCCTCTATTTGCGAAGTGCCCTGGTCAGATCACTCCATGGTACTTCTCAAGCTCATAGGGACTCCATCCTCTGGGGGCCCTCATCCATGGCATCTTAATGAATCCCTTTCAAATAACCCGGTACACTGCACTATGCTAGAGAAGGAAGTCAGTGAATACTTCCTCCTTAACGATATATACAACATTTCTCCTAGTTCTCTGTGGGGGGCACATAAAGCAGTGATGAGAGGGAAAATTATTCCAACTGGCCTCACGATTGAAGAGTGAATGGCAGGCTGATATAGTAAATCTAGAGAAAGAATTTCAATCGCTCAGCAAAGCACACAAACGCAATTCCACACCTGGCTCTCTAGCTAAACTTGCGTCTAGAATAGACTTAAATATGGCACTAACCTCTGGTGCAAAGAAACACTTAAGATGGGTGAGTGGCCGGTTTTATCTACGAAATGATAAGATTGGCCCACAACTCACAGCCAAATTATCTCCTAAACATCGGATTTATTCATTACCTAAAATTAAAACCCTGTCTGGTCTCAAAACCCCAAACAAATTTTACAGGCCTTCCATCAATTTTACTCCAAACTATACTCTAAGGAAAGCTCCAGTTCACCTCATAAATTAAAAACCTTCTTGGAGAATATTCCCCTCCCTAAACGTAGGGACTCCCATCGCTCTATTTTACAGTCCCCCATCCTAGAAACTGAAGTTCGAAACATCATTAAAAACCTCAGTAATGGCTCGGCTCCAGGTCTGGGTGGCTTTTTGACTAACTGTTACAAAACGTTTGATGTTCTTTCCCCCTATCTGGTCTGGTTCTTTAATACCCTTAGCAAAGGTACACTCTTGGACTCAACATCAAACCTTGCCTATATTTCTGTGATTCCCAAACCTGGTGACCCTAGCAAAGTGAGCAACTACAGACCTATATCTTTATTCAATAATGATTTGAAAATAATGACTAAAATTTTAACAAACCAACTGGAATCCTTTATATGGTCATATGTCCATAGGGACCAGGTAGGATTTATACTTGGCAGGCAGGGACCGGACCAGATAAGGAGGGTTGTAGACATTATCACCCTCATGAAGTCAGGCTGGGATGGAGGGTCTCCACAGGAGGGGTTCCTTTTATCCATAGACCTCCAAAAGGCATTTGACACTGTCTCATGGCCTTACCTATTCACCACCCTGGAAAGATGGGGCTTCGGCCCTAGCTTCCTTAAAACCTTGGAGGCCCTCTATTCTTGCCCCAAGGCACAAGCTAGACTTCAAGGGCACTTCTCAGATCCCTTCCCTATAGAAAGAGGAACGAGGCAAGGCTGTCCCCTTTCCCCACTCCTCTTTGCAATTGCTATTTAAACCTTGGCTAATGCCATTAGACGTCACCCGGACATCCACAGAGTTCAATGTCGTCAGTCAACCCATTCAACACATAAATGTGCACTATCTGCCGATGACGTCCTCCTTTTTGTGACGTCTCCTCTTATCTCTACCCCTAACATTCTCCAGCTATTACACACATTCCGGCAAGTCCCTGGCCTTCGGGTCAACATGCCAAAATCTATGGCCCTCAATGTCTCGACTCCCTCGACCCTGGTAGACAGACTTAAAAGTAATTTCCCCTTCTCCTGGAGTTATTCATCTATACCGTACCTGGGTATTCACTTTACGGCCTCTATCGACCTCCTCTGTAAAATCAATTACCCGCCTATGTTCAAGAAATTATCGTCTGACCTTTCCCAATGGCCATTATTTGGGATGTCTTGGGTGGGCAGAATAAATGCAATCAAGATGACCCTATTACCGCAAATTCTTTATGTATTCCGATCTCTCAATATTCCTGTAATCAAGCTACATATAAATAGATTAAAATGAGCAATAGTCCACTTCATTTGGGGTAAAGCAGGACACATCTAAACACATCTTATTTAGACCCAGGCTAAAAGGGGGCTTAAGATTGCCTAACCTCTGGCTCTGGGGGTATTACCAGGCAGCACAGCTGGCCCAAATTTCTATAATCTACTCTGGGGGCCCAAAAACTGATTGGATAGAGATGGAAAGACAGGCGTTCCGAATTTCACTATTGACTTTTTGATTTGGAGCCCTCCCAAATCATGCCCCCCTATTCTATCCCCAAAGTCTCACTCAATAACATTGTGTGACTCGCTCCATAAATTAAATAACATAGCATGTGCTTGGCAGCCACTCACCCACATCTTCCAAAATCCCCCAGAGATAGATATCAAGGCCTTTTAAAATGGCTGAACAAAGGGTTATTTTGAATTGTGCACTACTTCATTTCTAGTGGGCCTCTCAAATTAAGCCATTGTCTCAATAAGTTAGAGATGCCCCCTTCTGAAAAATTCTGCTTTTTTCAAATCTCCCATTTCCCAAATTCAATTTGGACCCACAAACCGAACCCTCTAGCAGTCACCCCATACGAGCTTTGGTGCCCAAAAGTTATGGACATGAGAGGGGGAATTTCCTTGATATATTCAGCCCTGGCTGAACCGTTGAAGAAAATGACCTACATGCTGAGCTGGGAACAAGAGCTCAAGACTGTTTGGGACATAGACACATGGCTTTCTTGCTTTTCTAGATCCTTTAAGGCGATTCATAATATCTCCTTGATCTAGGCCAATACTAAAGTCATATCTCATTGGTACCTAGTGCCTACCCGCCTTGCCAAATTTTACCCGCAGTCCTCCCCCCTCTGTTTCAGAGGTTGTGGTCATCTGGGAACACTCTTTCACACCCTCTGGCAGTGCTCCAGGATTAGAGGCTACTGGAACAGAATTTTCAAACTGGGATCGCTGTGAACCAAGACCCCTCTATTGCTCTTCCTAATAAAAGCATTCCCAGAATTTCCAAATATTCCCAGGCCTTAATTGTTATATACTTTTGGGGGCCAAATAACGGTGAGCATGGAAATCTTCCTTGGTTTCTTTCCACTTGACCAAACAAAAAGTTTCCTGGATCATATTTCAGGAAAATATTTCCAGCATTATCCTTGACACCTCAGGAACATTTGAAAGGATTTGGGAACCCTGGGCCTGACATATCGGTTTTTCCTTATAACCCTAGCAGCAAGATGCTTCATCTTGGGTTCCTCCCCTCCTAGGCACCTTCACTTTTAGCTCTCCATGTGGGTTCTTCCCTACCCCCTATTTCTCCTACTACTCTCTATCCCTTTTTGAATCCCTTCCTCCATTTCCACTTAACTTCACTTCTCTTCTTGTAACTGTCAGATCCAATAGCCTTCATGAGTTTAGGACCTGTTTTCATAGCCATTGCTTTAGGCTTCTGATTAAAGGTAACCTGCTTTAGAGCTTGTGGGCTCCGTCCTTACAGTTCTGTGGCTATGAACATTCAGGACTGGGCAACCAAGTCCGATCTCCTGTTGGAGTCATTCTAGCTAACGCTTCAGGTTTCCAAGAATGTTCCTTACACTAATACAATGTAAGTGATATATGAAACACTCTACCGTCCACCAGCAGATGACCTCCACATTGGTAGCAGGAGCATATCCAGTGCGGGTTTCCCAAAGATGATTCTCTATTTTTATTGTTTTTGACCAGACGCTCAAGTTACCAATGCTGTGTCGCTATAACTTATTGATCTTTCTGCAAACCTAAAGTGGTTAATTGCTAAGTTTGTTACCTTGATTCTCAATCCTTTAGTAAGCATAAATCCTTCATGTTAAACAGTTTTACAATTTGGTAACATGTGTTGTCTTTACATTTTTGTATTTGATAAACTTTCAATAAAAATTATTAAAATAAGAATGATTTATTATAAAGTGCTGAATTGAATAAAAATTGCATGCTGTATACAGGACCACACAAATGTTGCAATGCAACATAGAAATCTTCCTGATACTGAACAAACTTGTCATAAAATGCCTCCATAAAGCAATACATGTAGCTGGACTCTATCCCTATCCCTCAATGTCGTCCCTTGAAGTCATTCCCAGCTGTACTTTTTGCTTTTTTTTAAAAATAACTTTATCTAAGTAAACTGCTAGAACTACAACATGTACAGAAACCATGTTGGACACAGCACGATAGTATTTGATAGAGTTGTCTCCAAGCCCCACTTGGAGACTGACACTATAATGTGGAGTACATATGTTCAGAGATGTGGAAATCGAGAGAAACACAGGTAGCATAGAACAGAGAGTAAGCCTAGTTAACACATCAAAATATGGCTGGGGAGGTACATTTTCCTAAATATGAATTGATATATGTGCAAACTGAGCCACTGTTTACATGTGAACTACTATTTGAAAATGGAAAAAAAGGAAGAATTTAGACATTTATTGATAGGAAGGGAAGGAAAAAAAAAGAGGGAGGGAAGGAAGGAATGAAGAAAAATCAGTGTATGGGCAGCCCTTCAAGGGACAGGGTTTAGGTTAGTGGGAAGAAGGGGGAAGTGGGTAAGGTTGTGTAAAGAAGGAATTCACCCCAAGGAATAGAGGGAATGTCCAAAAGGCTAATGCCGCGTACACACGATCTGACTTTGCGGCATACTTGGTCCGGCGATCTTTTCGACGGACTCTGTACGCTAGGTGCGCCGGACTTAAAAACGGATGGACTTGGACACACACAATCGCTCAAAAAGTCTGATGGTTTTGAACGCGGTGACGTACAGCACGTACGACGGGACTAGAAAAAGGAAGTTCAAGCCCCACTACGCCACCCTTTGGGCTCCTTCTGCTAATCTTGTGTTTATCTTGTGTTATAGAAGTTTGGTTAGAGACGATTTGCGCTTTTGACATTTCAGCTTAATTTGATCGTTTTCTGCGGTTCAGTTTGTGCTTGTGAGGTTTGTATCTGCTTTTCAGTGTGTGTTGGTCAGTTCGTAACCTGCCTAGCAGGCCGTTCTGGTCCGCTCGTTCCTGATTTTCAGGTCGCTCTTCCTAGGCCTTGCTGTTCTTCAGTGCGTTTGTTCTAAGTTTGTTTGTTTGACCAGCCGACCGTTTTGAAGCCATGTTGCATGGACATACTCGTTCTCGAGTTCGTGCTGTGTGGGGACTTGGTGTTGGGGTTAATACTTTGACCCGAGTCCAGTTCATGAACAGGGCGAGGAGGAGTTCATGGATGAAGAATTGGTTGCGCCAGCGTGACCAATGCTCGCACATGCCTTTGCTCCGTGAGATCCGTGAGAATAATCCTGAGGATTTCAGGAATTTTCTCAGGATGACGGACCCCGTTTTTGAACGTCTGCTGGCTATGCTGACCCCCTATATCAGCAGGCAGGATACCTGCATGAGGCAAGCCATCACTGTGGAGCAGAGGCTAGTTGCCAATTTACGTTACTTGGCGACTGGGAGAAGTCTTCAGGACTTGAAGTTCTCGACAGGCATCTCCCCCCAGGCTCTGGGGATCATAATCCCAGAGACCTGTTCTGCTATTATTCAGGTCCTGCAGAAGGAGTATATGAAGGTAAGTTTTTTCCTTTAACATTACATGATATGTATTTAATGTTTGCTAATGTATTGTCTAAATGTCCTCGTTACCTAATTACCATGCTTAGAATATGCTGGGAATGTCCCCTTTATCTTCAGGCATGCCTGTTTTTTTTACCTTAATCATTTTTTGGCCTACATGCATATTTCCCTTCAATAATCTCCCCCCCATGCAATCCTGGGTCCATTTATACCTCTAGCCTATAGTCCTTTGAACAATGTATATTGTCAGCTCCATTATACTGTTTTACCCTCCCCCACCCCCTCAAATGTTTGCAACTGTCAGGTGTGTTCTTGGCCCCAATTAGTACCCCTCCCCCACCCCCTCAAATGTTTGCAACTGTCATGTGTGTTCTTGGCCCCAATTAGTACCCCTCCCCCACCCCCTCAAATGTTTGCAACTGTCAAGTGTGTTCTTGGCCCCAATTAGTACCCCTCCCCCACCCCCTAAAATGTTTGCAACTGTCATGTGTGTTCTTGGCCCCAATTAGTACCCCTCCCCCACCCCCTCAAATGTTTGCAACTGTCATGTGTGTTCTTGGCCTCAATTAGTACCCCTCCCCCACCCCCTCAAATGTTTGCAACTGTCAGGTGTCTTCTTGGCCCCAATTAGTACCCCTCCCCCACCCCCTCAAATGTTTGCAACTGTCATGTGTGTTCTTGGCCCCAATTAGTACCCCTCCCCCACCCCCTCAAATGTTTGCAACTGTCAGGTGTCTTCTTGGCCCCAATTAGTACCCCTCCCCCCACATACAAATTGATCAATGGTCCATCAGAGGGGGTGAGTATTCTTATAAGTAGCCCTTATTTATTTATTTATTTTTTAATTCTAAAAATAACACATATTAATAATGTTCAACTGATGTTGTTCAAGAATGTTTTTGTGTAATCTGATATCCAAGTTATGTTTAAAAGTACTTATATTTGTTTTTCTTGTTTGACTCCACAGTTTCCTTCGAACACACAGGAATGGCAGACTGTGGCCTCCCAGTTCGCTGACCATTGGAACTTTCCCAACTGTGTCGGGGCGATCGATGGGAAGCATGTCCGCATTGTGCCACCACCCCATTCGGGGTCTTATTTCTACAACTATACGGGGTTCCATAGTGTAGTCTTGATGGCGGTGGTCTCGGCACAATTGGAATTTATGTTCGCGGACGTGGGGAAGAACGGCCGGATGTCTGACGGAGGAGTTTTTGCACAGACCGAGCTGAGCCAGCGTCTCCAGACTGGTGGCCTGGGATTGCCACCTGATGACCAGAATGTGGATGGACTCCCCTCAGTTTTTATCGCTGATGAAACGTTTGCTCTCGGCGAGCACTTGATGAGGCCGTTCGCCCAAAGGACACTCACCCCCGAGAGGAGGGTATTTAATTACCGGCTGGCCAGAGCAAGAAGAGTTGTGGAGAATTCCTTTGGGATTCTGGCCAGCCCGTTCTGTTTGTTCCTCTCCGCAATAAATCTAGCAGGATACAAAATCAATTATGTGATCTTTGCTTGCTGCATTCTGCGTAATTTCTTGAGACGTCATTCTTTGACATATCTATCTTCTGTTGGGCCTGAGGCCGGACTTGGTGGCACTCACAGGCCTGGAAAGTGGCCGTATTGGCTTGGCCCCCCAAACCACCCGTGAAGTGCTTGACAGATATGTCAATTATTTTAATGGTCGGGGGGCCATTGCAATGCAACAAGATCTTTAAGATTTAAAAAAATAAAAAATAAAAACATTTTGGCAACAATCTCTTGTTTTGATTCCTGTTTGCATTTAGTTTTGTCTGTCTCCTAGTGCACTTGTAGTGGCAAGTGCATTTCCCTTTAGTTAATAAGGCCTTTTGTCACTGTAACCACACAAAAAAATAACAAACGGTTATTGATAAATAATAAGCCACACACATTGTAGTAGTAAAAACATTTTACTGTGTGCACATTGAAAGTTGCATTTTGATTGAATGTGTTTTTTATTGTTTTAATTTTTTTGGTAACAATATTTTTTTGAATTTTTTTAGTTTAGGCATATTTGTCGAAAATATAGATTGTTTACAAAATTGTGCTTCACAACAGGGTTTTAAAAACCATAAGAACAAAAAATAACAGGAACTTACAAAGTTCAACATGCTAATAATGGTGCTGGTGATGTCACCCATGTAAAACTAAAAAATAGCAGATGCTCACAATTTCAGGTAAAAAAAGATTCAAGTCAACATGTGCTATCTCCCATCATGGGGGAGCAATGGACGTGTTTTGTGTGTGCAATCCCTTTGTTCCTCCCACAAACTAACATTATTCTGATGAAGGGGTTGCAAACACAAAACAAGTACATTGATATCCCCTGATGGAAGATAGCACATGATGACACACCGTGTGCATCTGCTAAATTTTGACATTAGTATTTAGCAAGTTAAAACATTTTAGAAAAATAAAACTTGACAATGAAATGAAGAACATGATTGATGTTTTTAGGCAAAAAGTTATTAGATTCTGCCCAAAACATCAATCATGTTCTTCATTTCCTGTTGCATGCTGTCCAGCCGATTTCTCATGCTGTCAATTTGGTCACGCATTCTATCAATTTGGCCATTCCACACCATTATCTGGCCAATGAGTCTTTGTGCACTGTCTGTGCTAAATGGCTCTGCCGCTTGGCCTTCCACAACCAGAACATCACCTAAAATTTGTGGATAAAAAATTATTGTAAAATATGCATGCCTAAATAGATGAACTTAAGCTGGGGTGTCAGTCACTCACTTGGCGGAGTGGAAATATCGCACACTTCCTCCACCTCTCCTTCCCCCAGCTCGTCGGGTGGGCATGTTCTTGGGCTGGGGCTTGGGGTAATTTCAGCTTCAGGCTGGTGACTTGGGGGGGGGGTCCTGGGATCCTTGGACTGTTGTCTGAGTCTTTTCTCCCCTATGAGAATTAAACAAAAGGTATAGTTAAAACACAGTGATATTTCAGTCTTGAAAATGGAATATGAAACGTTCGTTAGAAGTTGTGGACAATTGTCATTTTTTGGCACCATAAATTTTGAAGACAGGATTTAAATTCACTCTGCCCCAAAATGCCAAACAATACACATTTTCATGCAAGTTTTTTTTTTATAATTTCTTTATTTTTGCATATTATATATTACATTCCACATATAGCACTTAACATATTCTTCATGTCATCTCTTACATCTTGTCGCATCCCCATATCTTCAAATTATAACAACATTATATATTTCATATTCAATGCAACTCAGTCTACTCAATAGACACATATAATTTTCCTTTTCTCTTATCCTAACCCTAATACCTACCCCCACCCTCTAAAACCCCAAATGAGAAAGAAAAAGAAAAAAAAAAAAAGAAGAAGGAGGGTGCCCCCTCCCCTTCCCATTCGATCGTGCATGATCTACCTCTCTTGTTCTCCACTTCTATAAGCTAAGTAGGGAGCCCATATCTTCCAATATTTCTCATCCTGTTCTTTCAGCATCAAAGTCAAATTCTCCATTTGTTGGATTTCTGTAATTCTAGCCCACCACTGTGTTCTAGTCGGAGGGACTGAACTCTACCACAGAGCCGGAATACAGGCCCTTGCCGCCGTGAGAAGGTGTTTAAGCAGGGAGTGCATATATTTTTCCACCGACATGGGGACATCATTTAGTAAAAATGCTGCCGGATTTTCCCCAAGAGACACACTGTAATATCCTTAACCATTTCCTCAACCATTTTCCAAAATCCCCTGATCTTCTCACATTCCCAGAATATATGCAACATTGTGCCCTCTGACCTCATACAACGCCAGCATACATTTGAGACCTGTGGGAATATTTTATATAGTACAGATGGTGTTCTATACCATCTGGTGAGAATTTTGTATCCTCCCTCCTGGTACCTGCTTGCAACCGATGTCTTATGAATAGATTTTAAAATTTTGACCTTCTGTCTTTGGGAGAACATTAACCCCATTTCTCTCTCCCAAGCTTGAATAAAATTAAGATCTTGGGGTGCTTCCAAGCTCGTTAATACCTCATAGAAATATGATAGGGAATGCCTCATGCTCTCTCCATCTAAACATCTCAGTTCGAAGCGCGATAGTTCCCGTATCACTGGGTACGTTTTAGTTTTCGAGCGGATATATGCTCCTAACTGCATCGCCCTGAAATAGTCTAGGTCTGGTGTTACTTCTCCTTCTATCTCACCTCGTGACATCAAGCAGTTACCCCTTGAGAAATGTATAATACTGTTTTTCCCCTTTCGTTTTAATACCTCAAACCCCTGGTCTGTTATGCCAGGCTGAAAGTCTGGCATACCCAGCACAGGGGACATAGGGCTCGAAGGTAATGATAGATTTGTCTTTTTAAAAATCGTGTTAGTAGTAAGGAGAGTTGCGCCTGTCAGTGGGTGTTTTTTCACTGTTATTGGTATTTCCGATCTCGCTATCCACGCCAACCCCTCCAAGGGAATTTTAACCATCGCTTGTTCTAATTGTACATATGGTTTCCTCTCAGAGGCACACCATTCCATTACTCTGGCTAGCTGTGAGGCCTCCTGATATCTCACTGGGTCTGGAAAGCCAATACCTCCTTTTTCTTTAGGGAGCACTAAGATGGTTCTCCGTACTTCCCGGCCCAGATAAACCTCAGAAACCTTGATCTGAGGTCTTTCAGGAAGCTTGGGGGGATCTTTATTGGCAAGGTTTGCAACAAGTAAGGAAGCCTAGGCATCACATTCATGTTTATGATATTTGTCCTTCCAAACCATGTAAAGATCTTCCTATCCCATCTCTTTAAGTCTAGTTTAATTTGTCTTAACATCGGGGCATAATTTAATTCAAATATCCTACTAAGCTTCTTCGGTATTTTGGTCCCCGGGTAACTTATATGTGATTCTGACCATCTAAAGTTGAATTGCCTCTTTATCTGTTGCATTACAGGTGCCTTCATTTCCATCCCCATAGCCTCTGATTTAGTATAGTTCACCTTGTAATTTGATATCCCCCCATATTGACGTATCTCCATTAGAAGAGATGGGAGGGATATAATTGGGGAAGTTATGAAAAAAATCAAATCGTCAGCATAAGCTGCTAACTTATGCTCCTCTCTTTCTGTCTTAATACCTCTAATATTGGGGTTGGCACGTATCTTCCTTAAAAAGGGCTCCAATGTAAGAATGAAAATAATGGGTGACAATGGGCATCTCTGGCGCGTTCAGTTTCGAACACAGAGTGGGTCAGAGAGTCTGTCGTTTACCTTAACCCTCGCACTCAGGACTGAATATAGATTTAGAAACCATCTCAGCATTCCATCCCCCAAGCCAATATGTTGGAGAGTAGCCCTAAGGAAAATCCAATCAACTCTATCGAATGCTTTTTCCGCATCAGCTGAAAACAATATTAGGGGTCTCTGTTGGCTCTGTGCAATGTAAATAGCATTTATTACTCTCTGCGTGTTTTCCCTCTCCTCCCTTCCAGCAGTAAACCCCACTTGATCTGGGTGTATCAATGTGGGTATGTGCTCGTCTAATCTGATCACTAGGATCTTAGAGAAGATTTTTAGATCTGCATTTAACAATGCAATCGGCCGGTAGCTGGAACACTGAGATGGATCCTTACCCTCCTTCGGGATTACTGCTATATGTGCCAACAATGTCTCAGTAGGTAACGTCTGACCCTCCCGTAGTGAGTTAAAAGCCGCTATGAATCTCGGAGCCAATTTCTCAGCAAAAAATTTATAGTACGCAAGGGTGTATTCATCTGGACCCGGTGCTTTCCCCATTTTTAAAAGATTTAGTGCTCTCTTAAATTCTTCTACTGTAATTGGTACATCTAGATTTCGTGCTGTCTCCTCTGTCAGCTTTGGCATTCCCAAAGTTTGTAAATAATCCCTTGCCATCTCCCATTTGCTTTTACACCTCTCTGGGGATAATTGACCTTCCAATTGGTAAAGACCCTCGTAGTACTCCTTAAAAATCTGTGCCATTTCCTGTGAGGAGCTAACCACCTCATCCCTCTGTGTCTTAATACCTGACATGTACTTCTGTGTGGTAGCATCCTTAAGGGCCTTTGCCAACATCCTGCTCGGCTTGTTCCCAAATTCATAAAGTGTCCATCTTCCCCGTTTCAACTTAGCTTTAGCCTGTTCAATGAGCAATGAATTTAAATCCTCCCGTTAACCACTTAATTTCTCCTCTAATCGCTGTGTCTGAGATTTTTTATGTATCAGCTCCACTTCCCGAATTTTTTTAAGTAGTACATCAATCTGTTCATTAAGCTTCTTTTTCCTATGCGCCCCTAAGGATATAAAGACCCCTCTCATCACGCATTTATGTGTTTCCCATAAACAAAATGGGGTGACTTCCTCCGTATCATTTGTTAGAAAAAAGGAGTCCAGTTCCTGATTTAATTTTTGTTCGTACTCCTTATCCTTTAACAAGGTCTCATTAATCTTCCATTGCCACTCACGGCGATCTGCCTCCCCTAGATCCAACACACAGTTTGTCGGGGTGTGGTCCGACAAGGTGAATGAGCCTATATCAGCACTCACCATCAATGTTATTCCTGTCTGTGAGACCAAGATATAATCAATCCGAGTCTATGATTTATGTTTTGCTGAGAAGAATGCTCTGTCTTGTACGTGAAGTGTCCTCCATGTATCTACCACCTGCAGGTCACTTAGTAATTTCTTTACTCTTCGTAGTTTTATGAATGACATGTGGGAGGCTCCCCTGGACGCATCTATAAGAGGGTCCAGGGCCAGATTTAAATCTCCCCCTATCACCAAAATGCCCTCCTTGTGCTGATGTATCATTTGAAGACAGGTCTCTAATAACCAACCTGGTCTTCATTCGGGAGATACAGGTTCACTAATGTAACCTTTTGCAATCCTAGTAATCCCTTTACAATTAAGAGACGGCCCTCCTCATCTGTAATTATTTTAGTCTCCTTCCATGGAGTCTGTTTTGACACGATAATTGATACCCCATTTGATTTAGAGGTCGAGGATGCACTATGATATACCACAGAGAATTTATGGTTTACCAGCCTTGGTATTCTGTCCCTTCTAAAGTGTGTCTCCCGAGCAGAAAAGCAATCTGCGTCTTTAACCTTCTCAGTTCGGCAAGGTAGTCTGTCATCACACAATTCCCTGCTGAAAATCCAATCGTGTGTACAAGTCTTTAGGCTACAAACTTACTTTTTGCATCTGATTCCAAAAAGGAAGAACTTTCTGTTTCACAGACATGATTATTTGCAATATTTTTCATTCTTATAATAAACGTTTCGTTATAGAATCACCTAGGATAGCTTTAAAGATTTTTTAAATGTATTCTTTAAACATTCATTCTAAATTTAAAAAAAAGTAGGTTTTAAAACAGAATTCTACAAACAAGCTAATTTTGCTGCAAACTAATATTAAGAAGTAACAGTATATTAAAGTATTCCTCTGTTGTTCTGTGCTACATATAAATTAGGTATATTTCACTTTGTCTTTTTCATATTATTTGTTCCTTTTTGTGAGGAAAATTAGATTGTGAAAACATTCATAATGCAAACAAGCCAGGTAAACAAGCATCCATTTTTTTGTCAACAAGTAAATATGATTACAGCCAAATGTAAATAGTATTCATGCATGGAAACCTTTTTTACAGATATTTATAAAGTAAGGTTTGCTTTGATTGTTTTCCATTAAACTTTTATATGATTATTTGTGTGTACCTGTTCCTCTGCATATACTTGTATTTGACAAACAAAGATTTTTTCTTCTTAACAAAAATTTACTTTTAAAGGTACTTTTTAGCAAAACATAATAAGAAAAAGCACCTTTTCCACAAAGAAATATACAAACATATTAGTAAGTCAAAATTATACAATAAGGCAACATAACAACCTCTATTTTATTTTTATTTTTTATTTTTATATAAAATATTCATTAATAAGGGTTTGCAAAGTTTTTACTTTTTTTTCATTACTGATAAACACAAAGTTTACAATTAAATGTAGTTATATAGTGCTGTTAATTTAAAAGTTGAACTGTTCACATTAGTCTATGGTAAACAACAAATTGGCAGTCATGTTCCCCCAGCCGCAGAGTATTGCCAATTTGGCTCCGGTGCTAATGGGGATGGAGGGCATGATGATGATGAGGTCACTGATGTGACTTGGGTGCCGGATAGAGCAGAGAAGGAAAGTAAAGGTGAGGCACAACCCCTAAGAGGCAGCCATCATGGAAGAGTAAAGAGCAGCCACCCTATTCCACCAGATTGTGGAGCTGAAGGCACATGTTGTGTCATCATTGGGCTAGGCAGTCAGCCGCAAGGTCCACATTACTGCTGACACGCAGTCCAGCAAGCATGGTCAGGGATGCTATATTTCATTCACAGCATACTGGGTAACTCTACTTGCAACTCAGAAGGATGCAGGACAGGGCTAAGTGCTGCAGCTTGTTGTGCCGCCACGTGTTCATACAGCTAGTGGTAATGATGCGAGATTTGTCAGCTCCACCCCTCCTCCTCCATGCCCTCCTCTGCTGAATTGTCCTATGAACCACCAGTATCCCCTAAGCATTTAAGGGCTATTCAATGAGTCCAGCTAAGAGGTGCCATGCTTCAGCAATGACGCTAAAGAGCGTTCGCAGATGCGCGACAGCACTAACGGGCGTACGCTGATACGCAATGGCACCTCCTGGACTATATAAACCTGCTGCTGAGATCCCCGAGTTGCTGGTTTATCGTCAGCTCCCCCGTGTTCCCTTTGCATCTGTATTCTGATCTTGGACTTCCTGTTACCGATCCGGCTTTTACTACCCGCTTATCCTGTTTCCCGGTTTGGCCTAGGGCTTGTATCCTAACCTGCTTCTGCCTGCTCCACTACTTGATCCCGACTTGTTCCAGTGTTACTGCCTGAATCCGAACCTGCTATTGACTGATCTTGCTGTGTATGACCTCCGGTCTGGCTTCTGATACTCCTTCTGGATCACCCAACTGTCTGCCACTGCTGGTTCTTCACAGGCACCCCTGCCATACAGAGCATCTTGCTTGTTCCAGTCACCACAGAGTGATCAAACCTTCAACCTGGGCCACTGGCAAACCATGCTTCTCTGGGCACTGCATTCCCTTTTTCACCCTCATGGTTGCACTGCACTCAGCCGCATGGGGAACCCTCTCAGCACCTTGGCCTCCAACCGGACTCCTGACACAGAGGAAGACATACGTCAACCTTTAACAGATGGTTTTCCATCCCCAGAACCCTTAGAGTAGTATGTGGCTGAAAGAAGGCAGTCCTAGATACTGTAATCCTCAGTGACCCCAAGGAGTCTGCTTCTCATGTTTCTCATGCCTCCGCAAACTTGCGGTGCATGTATTCCCTCATTATTTAAAGCTTGCGAAAGGACCTGAGAATGCCTGGCATCAAGGACAAGGATCACTATTGGTTGGCAACCCTCCTTGACCACCGATCCAGGGGAAAAATCTCAGAACTCATCCTGTCCCTGCAGAGGGAGCAGAAGATGAAATCTCTTGAGGACACCTTAAAGAGGAATTTATACAATCCCTTTCCAGACTCTGGTAGGTTACAGTCTCATGGAAAACGTAGTTTTGAGACTTTTGATGGTCAAAAGAGGAGCAGTGGAGAAGGGGGCCGCCTCAGTATGGCATTTAGAAAATGTTTTAGTCCTCATCTCCCAGGGCTGTCAGCTTCCACATCCCATTGGCAGTGTCTACATCATTTGGTAGGAGATTATCTAGGGGAAAAAACAGACATTGAGAGCTTTCCAGTTGACAATCCACTGGGCTACTGGGTCATGAGAAAAGACCACTGGCCAGAACATGCCCAATATTCAATTGAGCTGCTGGGCTGCCCTGCATCCAGCGTGCTTTCCGAACTGGCATTCAGTGTTGCCGAAGGTTTTGTGACAGATAAGTGGGTGTGTCTGTCCACAGACTTTGTGGACCGGCAGATATTCTGAGTTGCAGACTGCTGGTTGGGAGCCAAAGGCCAGACTGCTGGTTGGAAGCTAAACAGTGGGGACCTTGAGTGGAGAGTGAACAAGTCTTGCTTTTTGACTGCTGGTGATTGCTGGGTTGCATTTTTAGGTTCTCTTTGGGGCTTTTCCTTGCAGCTTTTTAAAACCTTTTTCTGACACTTTTTAAACAGCTTTTTTTTCTTTGCTTCCTTCAGCTTACTAATTAAGGGGAGTGGTTAATTGGTCACAGGTGCTTGAGGCCTATATAACCTTGTGTAGAACTCATTGTGAGCCTGCTCATCTTTGAGCCTAGTGGAACTCTGTCCAAGTGGAACTGGTCTAAGTGGCGAGTTAAAAACCAAAGTTGAAAACAGGAGGTTATAACAGGGGTCATAGTACCTGTGAAGTGTGAGTACCTGAGTGTTGTCTGAGTAGTGTGTGTGGATCGTTAGTACTTGTGTATTGTGTACTGTGTACTTGTGTATTGCGAGTGTGCGTAGTTCTGCGAGTGCACGTAGTTCTGCAAGTGCACGTAGGTCTGCGAGTGCACCTAGGTCTGCGAGTGGTCTGCGTATGCACGTAGTTCTGCGTGTGCACGTAGTTCTGCGAGTGCACGTAGGTCTGCGAGTGGTCTGCGAGTGCACATAGGTCTGAGAGTGCACGTAGTTCTGCGAGTGGTCTGCGAGTTCATGTAAGTCTGCGAGTGCACGTAGGTCTGCGAGTGGTCTGCGAGTGCACGTAGGTCTGCGAGTGCACGTGGGTCTGCAAGTGGTCTGCGATTGCACGTAGGTCTATGAGTGCACATAGGTCTGTGAGTGCATGTAGATCTGCGAGTGGTCTGCGAGTGCACGTAGTTCTGCGAGTGCGCGTAGGTCTACGAGTGATCTGTGAGTGCACGTAGGTCTGCGAGTGCACGTAGATCTGCGAGTAGTCTGCGAATGCACGTAGTTCTGCGAGTGCACGTAGGTCTGCGAGTGGTCTGCGAGTGCACGTAGGTCTGCGAGTGGTCTGCGATTGCACATAGGTCTGCGAGTGCACGTAGTTCTGCGAGTGCACATAGGTCTGCACATACGTCTGTGAGTGCATGTAGGTCTGCGAGTGCACATGGGTCTGCGAGTGCCCGTAGGTCTGCGAGTGCCCATAGGTCTGCGGGTGCCTGTGGGTCTGTGGGTGCCCATAGGTCTGCGAGTGGTCTGCGAGTGCCCGTAGGTCTGCGAAGGGCATGTAGGTCTGCGAGTGGTCTGCGAGTGCACGTAGTTATGTGAGTGCACGTAGGTCTGCGAGTGTTCTGTGAGTGCACGTAGTTCTGCGAGTGCACGTTGTTCTGCGAGTACCTGTGTATTGTCTTGTTGAGTACCTGTGTATTGTCTTGTTGAGTATTAGTGTCAGGAAGCTAGTTGTTAGGTAATTTGGACAGGATATAATCCCCAATCCACATTAAATCTAATAGGTACGATGCACAGCGGGTGTGGAGAGGCGACTCACAACTGTACATCTTGCGGCATTTATGCGTTCCTTGATCATCCGATCAAGGGTGGATACTGCAAAATGTAAGCACATTGTTTCCCTGGAAGCCCAGGTTCTGAATTTGGGGAAGCAACTGTCAGCACTGAGAAGTCCCTCCATACTAAAGGAGAGCCAGGAACGTACACGGCAGGTGCCTGCAGGGGCCAGCACAGAGGCGGGTGGAGACAAAGAGGTGCAAGCACTAGCAAAGAGTAGATGGGTGACAGGAAGGCTAGAGGGGGAAGTGCCAGGGAGGCCGATCCAGGGCTGGAGCATCCCAATAAGTATGTTCCATTGAGTGACATTGGTGAAAACAGTCAGGGACCAGCACTGCTGGAGCTGTGGGACTCTCCTAGAACCTGCGAACGGACCGAAAGTTCGTGCAAACTTTAGAACCCCATTGAAGTCTATGGGACTCGAACGTTTGAAATCAAAAGTGCTAATTTTAAAGGCTAATATGCAAGTTATTGTCCTAAAAAGGGTTTGGGGACCCGGGTCCTGCTCCAGGGGACATGTATCAATGCAAAAAAAAGTTTTAAAAGCTGCTGTTTTTTCGGGAGCAGTGACTTTAATGATGCTTAAAGTAAAAAAAAAGTGAAATATTCCTTTAAATATCGTACCTGGGGGGTGTCTATAGTATGCCTGTAAAGTGGCACGTGTTTCCCATGCTTAGAACAGTCTCTGCACAAAATGACATTTGTAAAGCAATAAAAGTCATTTAAAACTGCTTGCGGCTTTAATGTAATGTCGGGTCCCAGCAATATGGATGAAAATTAGTGAGACAAACGGCATGGGTACCCCCTCCCAGTCCATTACTAGGCCCTTTGGGTCTTGTATGGATATTAAGGGGAACCCCGCACCCAAATTAAAAAAAGGAAAGGCGTGGGGCCCCAAGGCCCTATAAACTCTGAACAGCAGTATACAGGCAGTACAAACAAGACAGGGACTGTAGGTTTGTTGTTAAGTAGAATCTGTTTGTAATTTTGAACTGGTACATTTTTAAAGTGTAGCTCCAGCCAAAAAATCTATTTTTAAGCTTTCTGGAAAACATAGGGAAGGGTTATCACCCCTGTAACATTTGTTTTGCTGTCTGTGCACCTCTTCAGAAGACTTCATCTCACTTTCTGTCCCAATGACAAATGTTTTTTGAAAATTTGGGGGTTTTAGTGAAACAAGGGTTGGTGATAAAGCATCAGTGGAGAGGAGACACATTTTTCCCATATTAGCTCTTACAGGAGAAAATTTCCCTTCCTAGGGGTAGATTTCATCTCACTTCCTGTTGTCTCCTTCCGTTTGCAAGTAGGAGTCGTTTGTAAGTTGGATGTTTGAAAGTAGGGGCCTGCCCTATATACTCTGCAGAAATTGGGGCCTTAGGTGTTGGTGTTGCCACAACACTGTAAGCCCTCATAGTTACTCTTGGTGGGCGCAGGAACGGACCCTACTGTGAAATATTAGATCAAGAATTGTAATTACATGCCATTGTTGAACAGTGGTAGAAAAATTGGGCCTTTGGTGGTGGTGGTGCTGGTGTCACAACACTGTAAGTCCTCACAGTTACTCTTTGTGGGCGCTGGAACGGGCCCTGCTGTGAAATATTAGATCAAGAATTGTAATTACATATCCCCTCCTACCATTATGCAGGAGGGAAGATAAAGCATATAATAGAAGAGCAGCCCTCACCCCCCCCCACCCTTCCTCCCCACCTACTCCACTATCCCCTTTTCTAAAAGTACACTTAATCATATTCTCCCGTCTCTTGCTATTTAAACCCCCTCTTTAAACACTACACACGGGAAGTTTTCTTTGATCAAAATGTCATAAGCTGACTAAAAGGGAAAATCATACAAACACCATAACTAACCATTCGATACCAAACAAGCCCTTAGAGACACGCTATCTTGAGCAAAGCTAAACTAAGTCAAATGCTCTAAATGATACTTAAAGGAGCATCTCTATCTCAAAATCCAACTATACCGAATTTAAATGCAAGACTCTCTAAGGGACAAAAATTTAAAACATATTATTCGATTTCCCATGTCTTAAGATGTAAATTTATGCTTGTTTTATTTACTTGTGTGAAACATGGAAGCCTCTTCTCTTGTACTTTATACATATGTAACACAGATCGTAAAAGTTGTATGTACAATTGCCTGAATAAAAATCTTTTATGGAAGAATTGTAATTACATGCACCTGTTGAACAGGGGCAGAAAAATTAGGCCTTTGGTGGTGGTGGTGGTGTTGCCAAAACACTGTAAGCCCTCACAGTTACTCTTGGTGGGCGCAGGAATGGGCCCTGCTGTCAAATATTAGATCAAGAATTGTAGTTACATGTCCCTGTTGAACAGGGGCAGAAAAATTGGGCCTTAGGCACTGGTGCCACAACACTGAAACCCCTCACAGATGCTATAGTTGGAGCGCAGGAATGAGCCCTGCTGCAAAGTATTGCATCAAAAATTGTAATTATATGCCCCTGTTAAACAAGGGCTGAAAAATTGGGCCTTGGGCACTGGTGCTGGTGCCACAACACTGCAACCCCTCACAGATACTCTAGTTGGAGAGCAGGACGGAATTTCTGATCGTGTGTATGGGGCAAATGCTCGCCAGCTCGCACCAACTAGAAATAAAGCGTTACTGGACCTACTGATTACCAACAATACAGACCTGATCACGAATGTGGAAATACGGGGCAATTTAGGAAACAGCGATCACAGGTCAATTGGCTTCAGTATAAATCACACAAATAGGAAACATAATACAAAGACACTGAATTTCAAAAGAGCCAACTTCCCTAAACTACGAACCTTGTTAGAAGGCATGAATTGGGAAATCTTAGAAACAAAGAACACGGAGGAGAGATGGGTTTGCTTTAAGAGCATATTAAATAAGGGCATTAGCCAATGCATCCCATTGGGTAATAAATTTAAAAGAGCAAACAAAAGTCCTGGATGGCTTAACTCCAATGTAAAAATGCATATAAAAGCAAAGGAGAAGGCCTTCAAAAAATACAAGGTTGAGGAATCATCATCAGCATTCAGACTTTATAAATAATGCAACAAGAAATGTAAGGGTGCAATAAGGATGACTAATGCCGTGTACACACGAGCGGACTTTACGGCAGACTTTGCCAGGTGGACGGGATTTTGTCAGACAATTCGATCGTGTGTGGGCTCCAGAGGACTTTGTTCTCTCAAAAGTTGGACAGACTTAGATTTGAAACATGTTTCAAATCTATCCGACGGACTCGAGTCCGGTCGAAAAGTCAGCTCGTCTGTATGCTAGTTCGACAGACAAAAAGCCACATTAGGACAGCTATTGGCTACTGGCTATGAACTTCCTTATTTTAGTCCGGTCGTACGTCATCACGTACGAATTTGACGGACTTTGGTTGATCATGTGTAGGCAAGTCCCTTCATTCAGAAAGTCCGTCGTAAAGTCAGTCGAAAAGTCTGCCGGGCAAAGTCTGCCGTAAAGTCCACTCGTGTGTACGCGGCATAAGATAGAGCATGAAAGACACATAGCGGAGGAGAGCAAAAAAAAATCCCAAGAAATTCTTTAAATATGTAAACAGTAAAAAAAGGGAGGACAGACCATATTGGCCCCATAAAGAATGAGGAAGGACATCTGGTTACAAAGGATGGGGAGATGGCGAAGGTATTGAATTTATTCTTCTCCTCAGTCTTCACGAGGGAATCGGGGGGCTTCAGTAACCAAAACTGCAGTGTTTATCCTCATGACACATCACAGGAAGCACCTCCATGGTTAACAGACTACAGAATTAAAATTAGACTTGGGAAACTTAACATTAATAAATCACCGGGACCAGATGGCTTGCACCCGAGGGTGCTGAGGGAACTCAGTCAAGTAATTGCCAGACCATTGTTCCTAATTTTTACTGACAGTCTACTGAATGGAATGGTACCAGCTGATTGGAGGAAAGCCAATGCAGCACCAATATTTAAAAAGGGTCCAAAATACATCCCTGGAAATTACAGACCAGTTAGCCTAACATCAATAGTATGTAAACTCTTGGAGGGGATGATAAGGGACTATATACAAGATTTTAGTAATGAGAACAGTACCATTAGCAGTAATCAGCATGGATTCATGAAGAATCGTTCTTGCCGAACCAATCTACTAACCTTCTATGAGGAGGTGAGTTGCCATCTAGATAAAGGAAGGCCCATAGACATGGTGTATCTGGATTTTGCAAAAGCATTTGACACAGTTCCCCATACTGTACAAAATAAGGTCCGTTGGCATGGACCATAGGGTGAGTACATGGATTGAAAACTGGCTACAGTTCAGAGGGTGGTGATAAATGGGGAGTACCCGGAATGGTCAGGGGTGGGTTGTGGGGTCCCCCAGGGTTCTGTGCTGGGACCAATCCTATTTAATTTGTTCATAAACAACCTGGAGGATAGGGTAAACAGTTCAATCTCTGTATTTGCGGACAATACTAAGCTAAGCAGGGCAAAAACTTCTCCGCAGGATGTGGAAACCTTGCAAAAAGATCTGAACAAATTAATGGGGTGGGCATCTACATGGCAAATGAGGTTCAATGTAGAAAAATGTAAAATAATGCATTTAGGTGGCAAAAATATGAATGCAATCTATTCACTGTGGGGAGAACCTCTGGGGGAATCTAGGATGGAAAAGGACCTGGGTGTCCTAGTAGATGATATGCTCAGCAATGGCATGCAATGCCAAGCTGCTGCTAACAAAGCAAACAGAATATTGGCATGCATTAAAAAAGGGATCAACTCCAGAGATATAACAATAATTCTCCCGCTCTTCAAGACTCTGGTCCGGCCGCACCTAGAGTATGCTGTCCAGTTCTGGGCACCAGTCCTCAGCAAGGATGTACTGAAAATGGAGCGAGGGCAACAAAGCTAATAAAGGGTCTGGAGGATATGAGTTATGAGGAAAGGTTGCGAGCACTGAACTTATTCTCGCTGGAGAAGAGACGGTTGAGAGGGGATATGATTTCAATATACAAATACCATACTGGTGACCCCACAATAGGGATAAAACTTTTTCGTAGAAGGGAGTTTAACAAGACTCGTGGCCACTCATTAAAATTAGAAGAAAAGAGGTTTAACCTTAAACTACATAGAGGGTTCTTTACTGTAAGAGCGGTAAGGATGTGGAATTCCCTTCCACAGGTGGTGGTCTCAGCGGGGAGCATTGATAGTTTCAAGAAACTATTATGCCACGTACACACGGTCGGACTTTTTGTCTACAAAATTCCGACGGACGCCGACGGACTAAAGCTGGCTGACAATCCGATCATGTGTGGGCTTCCCCGAACTTTCAGCGGACTTTCAGCTGACTTTTCCAGCCTCAAATCTGACGGACTTTAGATTTGAAACATGCTTCAAATCTTTACGTCGTAACTACGCCGGACCCAGAAATCCGCTCGTCTGTGTGCTAGTCCGACGGGCAAAAACCCACGCTAGGGCAGCTATTGGCTACTGGCTATCAACTTCCTTATTTTAGTCCGGTGTACATCATCACGTACGAATCCGTCGGACTTTTGTGTGATCGTATGTAGGCAAGTCCGCTCGTAAGAAAGTCTGCCGCAAGTAGACGAAAAGTCCGACCGTGTGTACGCGGCATTAGATAAGCACCTGAACGACCAGAACATACAGGGATCTACAATGTAATACTGACATATAAACACACACATAGGTTGGACTTGATGGACTTGTGTCTTTTTTCAACTTCACCTACTATGTAACTATTTAACTATATTAATCAAAATGAATCGGTGATGGATTAGCAGCAGCTATTAAGCCCCTGATGCTGATGTTGCTGATTAAGTGCTTTCTGGATCTGGAATCTCTGAAAGACTGTCTAGGCTGCCTAGCTTTGTGGGTGTTAATTTAATCTGAAAGAACTTTTTTGGTGTAGTTTCTTTGGCACAATTGACACCCAAGGACCATTTTTTCTGCACCTGTTTGACGGGTGAATGTCAATTTTCATCAATAGTACCTCTATAGGGTTACGGTGTGAAGGCACCACCAACACCCAAAGCCCAATTTTTCCGCACCTGTTACTTCTATCCAATGTCTGTGAAAGACTTCTCTAATCTTGTTCCGGGTGCACTAAATTGTGGCCTCATCATATAGACTGGCTCCCAAAGCCATTGTTGACAAAATAAAGAAAGCTTGCAAGGAAAATGTATTTTTTTTGGCTTTATAAATGTCATTATTGCGTCAGCAAGTTCTATACACGGTACAGATGTGCCACTTTACAGGTAGACTAAGAGGACCCCCCATGCACTATATTTAAAAGGAATTTTTCATTTTTATTGTTATTTTATGGTTTCATTTTAAGCATCAGTAAATCACTGCTCATTTAAAAATGATGTTTTTTACAAACTTTTTTATTGATGCATGTCCCCCAGAGCAGTACCCAGACCCCCATACCCACTGTATGCCCAATCACTTGCATATAAGCCTTCAAAATGGGCACTTTTGATTTTTCCAGCTCGGGTCCCATAGACTTCAATAAGGGTTCATTATTTGGTTCCGAGCTTTGCAAAATATCTGCCGCAAACTGAACTGGGGGTCTTTCAGCCCATGTCTACCAGTGAACATAGCATTGTGCTATGGGGGCAGCTACGTATCAGTAGGTCAGGCCTACTTGGCTTTTAGGAAAAGGGACTACTGTAGGTGAAGCTGCACTACACTATATTCACTGACCACTTGTACAGAGGTGACCATTACAGTACATTGTTTTCTATACAGTGTTTTCTGATTTTTTTATACACAGGTTGCAATGTCTGGAACATAATCAGTCCAAACATTGAAAATGTCTTACACATGTGGTATTCCCATATTTGGGAGGAGTAGCAGAATGTGTTTTAAAGGGTAAGTTTACCTTTACAGAAAAATCTGTAAGGTGAACTTACACTGGATCAACTCTCCGTCGCACCCGGTCCCACTGTACCTGAAGCCGGTGATCTCCCGCACTGACACACTGTAAAGCCGTTTTACCAGTCCGGAGATTAGAATTCCCTCGTGGCTTAATCTCCTAAACGTACCTCATAAAGGTATTTATAGAAGGCATTCCGATTGGTCGGCGCCGTCACATGGGCTGTGCCGACCACTTAGAACCAGCGTAACCCGTTCTGTCAGTGTTGGAGAAGAGGAGAGAAAGCCGTGGGGATTTCAAATCCCCGAACTGATAAAGCGGAGATACGATGTATCTGTGCGGTAGATTGCTGGCCTCAGGTTCTGTGGGACCAGGTGCGATGGGGATGGGGTCCAGTGTAAGTTCACCCTACAGATTTTCTGTAAAGGTGAACTTACACTTTAAGGTATAAATATAAGTATGTCCATGCTGTGTGTTAGAAATCCTAATAATTGACAACTTTATGTATAAAAAACATGTTTTCATTTTGTTTTCACTTTAAAAAAAAAAACATGTGGTGGAAAAATAACATTTTCAAAAGACTCCTTATGCCTTTTGAAAAATATGTTGGGGTGTTTGCTTTCCAAAATGTGGTCATTTTGTGGATGTTTATACTGTCCTAGTATACCACATTAGTTGTGTATTTTATGCTCCTAGAACACCTGATGATGCTCATTGGATTTTGGGCCCCTCTATATGGCTGGTTTATGAAAAAGTCTCACACATATGGTATTATCATACTCAGGAGTATCAAAATGTGTTTTGAGGTGTAAATATAAGTATGCCTATGCTGTGTATTAGAAATATCTTATTAATTGATAACTTTGCATAAATAAAAATATTTCTATTTTCTTTCCACAATTTCCAAAAAATTATGGCAAAAAAATGACATTTTCAAAAGAATCCTTATGCCTCTCAGAAAATACTTGAGGGTGTTTTTTTCCAAATGTGGTCTTTTTGTGGGTGTTTCCACTGTCCTGGTGCTCCGGGCCTCCAAAAATGTGATAGGTAGTCAGGAAATTAGATGTGTAATGTATGTCCCTAGAATGCCTGAAGGTGCTCCTTCGATGTTGGGCACCTCTGTGTGGCTAGGCTGAAAAAGTCTCACAAGTGTGGTATGCTCTTACTCAGGAGGCATAGTAGAATGTGTTTTGGTGTGTGATTGTAAGTATTCCTATGCTGTGTGTGAGAACTATATAAAAAAGTGTTGCACTGCCATATAAATGGTGCAATAGTTATCACAACTAACATGATAGATGAATAATTCAAAAATAGAAAAATTAAGGTGAAAAATGTCCAGAGAGACCAAAAAGTCCATAGAGTGATATAAAAAGGTGCAATGTATCTACATTAGGGATTTATATCTGTTGATGTCAGTCAGTTTGGGAGATCTGGGGCCATCCAAATATCCACCATTTAAGATGACATCCTGATGACACTAACGGATATATTAAACCTTTTGATGGATTTTGTAAGTTAATTATTTATTATGTATACCTTTTTGATAGGATCATTTTTAACTGAAGGGGTTAAAAACCGGAAGGTAATGTATTGATTGCTTACTTGACCACTAGAGAGTGACATGGCTTTGAGATAATGGCTGCCGCATCTAGAGTATTAGCCAATGACAATATGGAGATGCGGTGCAAGGTGGTTTGTATACCAATCTTAGAGGCATTGCTGCCCTCCAATGGCTGTTTGATGGAATTCTACTTAAGGGAGGATGTGAGCACCGCTGTCCCCTACTGCCTCACAGAAGACAAAACACACATCAAGAAGGGCAGGAAATAGCGGTGATGTTGAGACACCCGTGGAAGGTGTAGGATGGATGTTGTATTTCCAATGCCCGGTTTTACTTTGCTGCTCTAAGTAGATTCTTTACTAACCGCTTGCCGACCAGCTGCCATCATTTTACTGCGGCAGGTCGGCACGATCCCGCGAACCGTCGTAGCTATACGTTGGCTCCTGGGATCTGGATAGCAGGCACCTGCTGCACTGTGGGGGTGCCGATGCTCGTGGCCGACGGTCACGATGACCGCCGGCCAAGAGCGATCGTGGCCACGGGAGGCAGAACACGGAGGCGTGTGTGTAAACACACAAATCCCTGTTCTGCTCTGTGAGGAGTGACAGATTGTGTGTTCCTAATAGCTAGGAACCACGATCCGTCACTTCCTCTAGTCAGTCCCCTGCCCCTTCAGTTAGAAACACGTAGTAGGGAATACAGTTAATCCCTTGATCGCTCCCTAGTGTTAAGCCCTTCCCTGCCAGTGACATTTTTACAGTAATCAGTGCATTTTTATAGCACTGATCGCTGTATAAATGCCAATGGTCCCGAAAATGTGTCAAAAGCGTCTGATGTGTCCGCGATTATGTCACAGTCATGATAAAAATCGCAGATCACCGCCATTACTAGTAAAAAAATAATAATAATAAAAATGCTATAAATCTATCCCCTATTTTGTAGACTATAACTTTTGCGCAAACCAGTCAATATACGCTTATTGTGATTTTTTTTGCCAAAAACATGTAGAAGAATACATATCAGCCTAAACTGAGAAAAAGTATGCTTTTTAAAAAAAAAATCATGGGGATATTTATTATAGCAAAAAGTACAAAATATTGTGTTTTTTTCAAAATTGGCACTCTTTTTTTGTTTATAGCGCAAAAAATAAAAACCGCAGAGGCAATCAAATACCACCTAAAGAAAGCTCTATTTATGGGGAAAAAAAAGGACATCAGTTTTGTTTGGGTGCAGTGTGGCACAACCACGCAATTGTCAGTTAAAGCGACGCAATGCCGAATCGCAAACAATGGCCTGGTCAATCAGCAGCCAAATCTTCCGGGGCTGAAGTGGTTAAACTCCTAAATTTTGATTGTTATCCTTTTTCTCATTGTTATACTGCATGACTGGTTCCTGAGGATACCTTGATGGCCTATATCTTTGGGGATTTCCATCATCAGTTCCCATGAGATGGCTGGATAAGCTGATGTAGCCTGCACCTAGTGTGAGAAGTAAAAAAGCTCACAGATGCGAGTACAGACCTTGAAAGGTCTATTGATCTAGTAAGCGGATATTTTGCCCTACTTTCCTGAGCACTGGGTGTTGCACCAAATAAGAATAGAAGGACTTTTTTTATATCACTCTATGGACTTTTTGGTGTTTCTGGAAATCGCTCAACTTCATTTTTCTATTTTTGAATGATTCATCTGTCATGTTAGTTGTGATAACTATTGCACCAATTATATGACAGTGCAACACTTTTTTATATATTTTTTGGATATTGCTGTGTACAATGTTGTGATTGCTGCTGTTAGCAATAATTTGATTAGATTGATTTTCACTGTTTACACTAAGTATAAAGTTTCCTATTTTTTATTTATTTTATTATATTTTTTTTGTGTGTGAGAAATAACTTGTGAAAAATATATATTTGACTTACTTTCATCATTTCCAAAGAATTGCGGAAAAAAATTATTTGTACTGTTCTGACATTTTCAAGAAATTAGATGGCATTAGTACATCAGAATTGATTAATTATCAAATATATATACCATAGATTGTAGACTACATAACTTTCAAACAGACTAAATAATATACACTGATTTGGGTTATTTTCACCAAAGAAATCTAGGAAAATACATTCTGGCTTAAATTTATTATGAAAGAATATTTATTAGCAAAATGTTATAAGAAAAATGTGTTTTTTTTCCTAATTTTTGGTATTTCTTTGCTTATATACCAAAAAAAAATACAGTGGTGACTAAATACAACCAAAATAAAGCTCTATGTCTCCAACGATGATAAGAAAATTCATTTGGGTACAGTATTGCATGGCTGGGTAATTGTTATGTGACAGTGCTGAAGTTGACAGTGCTGAGAGCTGAAAAATAGCCTGGACTGGAAGGGGGTGAAAGTGTCTGGACTTGAGGTGGTCAAACTTACTGAAGGACAATATCATAGGTCAGATGGTGGACGTCTCATGGAGAAAAAAATGCTCTGTTGCATCTACTCATTACAGATTTTCAAATTACAGCAAATTGTGGTCATAATTACATTTGTTGAAAGGTACGGAACAGAGCAGCATTTTTAGTACAACAAAGGCCTACTTCTGTGACCGTTTATGCATGCTCCTCGTTGGACCAAATATTCCTAACAAAGAACACAGAGGACAATTGGAGTGGCTAAGTTCACTTTTTTTAAATTCCAGCTCCCCTATGTACCAATATACCGTTAATGTACCTCTGTTTCAGAAAAGAAAAATCTTTCTCTGTCTTTTACAACATGCATTACCTCAGCCTCAAACAGACAAAAAATAAACTCAGCACTCTTTTGAGGAGAGACCCTGGAGGTGTACACAGTAAAAATAAATGTGATTAAAAAAGTCTCTCAATAAGAGGGACAAAGTCCATAGAAATTGTCTCTAAGATGAAGAGGGAGAGGAGAGGATTTCATGTACCAGCACTAAGGACAGCCAGTGTAAAGAGCTAGAAGCAGTCTCTGCAATGCAACAAAGGAAAAGAAACACAACACTTCTAAGTGCAGTATTGTAAACCATTTAATCATAAGTCAAAAGTGAAACTACTCACAAAGGGAGCATAAACACAAGCATGATAGTAATCCTGCAGCAAAATCCAGGGGTGGTTTCCTCCTAAATGTCCATGTCTGACCAAGTGCAGCTGACAGCTCGTGTGGGTAGCTTCCAGCATTCACAGCCTATGGGAAAAGCAGGGATAACAGGGGAGATCGGAGATGATGTCACTTCCGGATGCAGGGTGAGAGGAGCTGGCTTTGCGTTCCGAGCATGCTAGCTCCTTCCTCAGGCCATACAAAACACCATCTTTGTTGTGGTATAGGTGTGCTGGGGAGATAAACCCACTCAGTCATATGAACCACTAAGGTGACACTCTGACTCTATTAAATACATACAACGCTTGGATAAAATGGGGATGGGTGGTGAAATGAGAATAAAAACCAATGAATAAAAATTAATAATAACTAATGAAAACGGTAAGGTTAATAAGAATTAATAAAAAATTATAAGAATAGGTAGCAATTTTTCCAGTAGCAGATTAGTAATACTAAACATAAATATATATATATATATATACTGTATATATATATACATATATATATATATATATATATATATATATATATATATATATATATACAGTATTTCACAAAAGTGAAGTACACCCCTCACATTTTTGTTAATAATTTATTACATCTTTGCATGTGACAACACTGAAGAAATGACACTTTGTTACAATGTAAAGTAGTGAGTGTACAGCTTGTATAACAGTGTAAATTTGCTGTCCCCTCAAAATAACTCAACACACAGCCATTAATGTCTAAACTGCTGGCAACAAAAGTCAGAACACCCCTAAGTGAAAATGTCCAAATTGGGCCCAAAGTGTCAATATTTTGTGTGGACACCATTATTTTCCAGCACTGCCTTAACCCTTAAATCTTGGGCGTGGAGTTCACCAGAGCTTCATTGGTTGCCACTGGAGTCCTCTACCACTCCTCCATGATGACATCACGGAGCTGGTGGATGTTAGAGACCCTGCGCTCCTCCACCTCCTGTTTGAGGATGCCCCACAGATGCTCAATCGAGTTTAGGTCTGGAGACATGCTTGGCCAATCCATCACCTTTACCTTCAGCTTCTTTAGCAAGGCAGTGGTCATCTTGGAGGTGTGTTTGGGGTCGTTATCATGTTGGAATATTGCCCTGCGGCCCAGTCTCTGAAGGGAGGGGATCATGCTCTGCTTCAGTATGTCACAGTACATGTTGGCATTCATGGTTCCCTCAATGAACTGTAGCTCCCCCGTGCTGGCAGCACTCATGCAGCTCCAGACCATGACACTCCCAGCACCATGCTTGACTGTAGGCAAGACACACTTGTCTTTTTACTCCTCACCTGGTTTCCGCCACACATTCTTTTTTTTTTTCTTCTATATTTTTTATTGGAATTTTCAAACAGAATACAGTGTACAATTGGACATTGTACGTCGTGCAACAACGTTTTAGTTAGACAATACAAGATAAATGATACATAGTATGAATTTAGTACAGGTTACTGTCCGCTAACATGGATCAGTTGTAACGTTTATTAAACATATATCCATTATTATTTCTAAAGTTATGGATATAAAACGTGTATTTGTATAGTTGGTTCTCTTCACTAATGCCCCACCCCAATTGGGAGCTTTAGTGCCACAGGAGTGAAGAGGCCCTGTTTAGTATGAACTTACGTTGATAACTGTGAGCTAGTTAATACTAGATGTTGCATGCATCTTGTTTCTCTTGCATAGATAAAGGTATTGCTCGGTCAAGAAAGAAGATCTATTTGTCAGTGCTTTAGTATGTGGGTTGCGCAGTGTGTAGTCCAGTCAGTCCATGGTTGCCAGTTCCTGTGTATTTTTGTCGCCTGGCCAGTGTACGTAGCTGTTGTGATCTCGTAACTGTAGTGCAGGGCTACTAAGTCAATAACTTGGGCGAGTGTCAGGAGGTTGTCGGATTTCCAATGTCTGGTTATGTTGAGCCTTGCTGCCATGAGGATATGAGTGACCACTAATCTAAATGAATGAGGGATGGTCTCTATAGTTAGGTTAAGTATCGCCAGTGCTGGCGAGGGAGGAATTTTTATGTGTGTTATGTTCGAGATTAAACCAAAGATGTTTTCCCAGTATTGATGTAGTTTAGTACATGTCCAGAATACATGTAATATGTCACTAGGAGATGAGTCACATCTCCAGCAGTTGTTGTGGATCCTTGGATTGAAGGATGTTATTCTGGCTGGGGTGAGATACCAGCGTAATGAGATTTTCTGCTTGAGTTCCCATAGGGCCGCACATTTAGTGGCCATGTAGGTAGCTTTGAGGGCCTGTTGCCATTGTTTGTCCGTATAAGTATGGGCTAGGTCATTTTCCCAATTTTGGTGTGATTTTAGTTTGTAAAAGGTACGTTTGTCGTGAAGAATGTTATAGAAATAAGAGATACCTCTAGTTTTAGTGGCTGGGTTGATGAGGTATTCCCAGGTCTTGGGGTGAATATTGTGGGGGGGAGGGGAAAAGTGTTCAGGTAGTGGCGTATGCGGATGTAAGTGAAGAGGTCAGATGAAGTTAGGTTGAATTCAGATTGGAGTTGTGGGAATGTCTTGATGAGATTGTTATGCATTAGGTCTTGTAGGGAGTGTATTCCTTTGGTTTTCCATGGTAATAATGAGAGTTCGGGTATTGTATGTATTAGGGTTTCCAAGGGAACGTAGTATGGAGATGTGGTGGGTGTGGATGTCAGTAAGGCTAATGATTTTTTCCAAGCGTGTGCTGATGCTCTCATGGTTGGGGATAGTGATGTTGGTATTATGGTGCCCAGCGGGGTACTAAGTAGCCAAGTTTTCAAATTGGGGCGCGTTAGTGAGGAGTTCTCAATTTGTCCCCAAAGCGCGTTAGGGTGTGTTTGGAACCAGGAGGGTAGTTGGGCTAGGATTGTTGCTAGATAATAGTCCTCGAAGTCTATAGAGCCTGTTCCACTGACTAGTTTGTGTTTTACTAGGTTGTGGTGGGCACTCCTCGTTTTTTTTCCATTCCAGAGGTATTTATTGAATATAGTGCGGAGAGATTTGCTAACTGGTAGAGGTATAGGTAGGGTCCTGAAATAGTATAGTATTTGGGGGAGGCATATCATCTTAAATGCCGCAAGTCTGCCTGACCATGAGAGTTCATGTTTTGCTATTTTTTGTGAGGTAGATTGAATTTGTTGGAGGAGTGGTAGGTAGTTACATGAGAATATTTTCTTAGTTGTTCTCGGGAGTCGAATGCCCAAGTAGGATATGTCAGTATCTGCCCATTTAAATGGGTATTGTAGTTGTAGGAGGTTTTTCATAGTGGCATTTATGTGTATGTCTAGTATGAAGGATTTGGTCACATTAGCTTTGTAATATGAGACCGAGCTAAACCATTTAAGCAGTTTTTGTACTGCTGCCAGGGAAACAGTCGGATCTGTAAGAATGAGAATTACATCGTCAGCGAATAGACTAATTTTGTGGTGGGAGAGGCCAATTTGCATACCCGAAATGTTAGGATGGGAGCGCACGTGTTCCGCCAGGGGTTCCATAATCATATTAAATATTAAAGGGGAGAGGGGGCATCCTTGGCGGGTACCGTTTGTGATGGGGAATGGGCGTGAGAGCATGTCCTCTGTGAATACTTGGGCCTCAGGGTTGGAGTATAATGCCAGGATGGCTTTTAAGATTTGCCCCTGGAATCCAAATTTTTGGAGGACCGCTTTTAGGTAGGGCCAGTGGACTCTATCAAACACCTTCTCTGCATCTAGGGAAAGAAGCAGAGAAGGCGTTCCGGTGGATTCAGCATGATGTATGAGGTCAATCATTCTTCTGGTGGCATCTGAGGGTTGTCTGCCTCTGGTGAAACCAGTTTGGTCTTGATGTATGATAGTGGGCATGATTTCAAGTAGTCTGGTGGCTATGGTTTTGGAGTAGATTTTTAAGTCAAGGTTGAGTAAAGAGATTAGGCGAAAGTTTTGGGGGGTGTCCGACTGTTTCCCTGGTTTTGGGATCGTAATTACTAACGCTTTTAAGTATTCTTTCGAGAAGCTAGCAGAGGAGGCAGCGTGATTAAAGAGCTCGGTGAGGTGGGGGACTAGTTGAGGGGAAAATAGTTTGTAGTATTCCCCTGTCATCCCGTCAGGGCCTGGTGCTTTACCACTAGGTAGTGAGTCAATAGTAGCTTTGATTTCCTGTTCAGTGAATGGTGCGTTCAGGGTAGTCAGTTGGTCAGTAGATAGTTTGGGTAGGTTTATCTTGCTGAGAAAATGGTCAATGTCGTCTTGCATGGGTTGGGGGGTAAGAGGGTCTTGTTTCAAGTTGTACAAATCTTCATAGTAGACGCTAAAAGCATCAGCAATGTCCTGGGGGTTACTCAGTGGGGTGTTAGTGTGGGGGTGGTTAAGTTGGGTTATTCTGGTTTTATTGCGTCTACCTTTGAGGCGTTGGGCTAATGTCTTTCCTGCTTTAGAGGTGGAATATGAAGATGCTTTGAATTTCCTTTGAAGGAATTCATACGAGTGGAGGAGAAGGGTTTTTTAGTTCCTGTCTGAGGGCTATTAGATGGTTTGTCTGTGGGTTCTGAGGGTCAGTTTTGTGTTTCGTTTCTAGGTCCGCTATTTGAGCTGTTAGGGTATCTTTACGCTGCGTCCTCTGCCGCTTATGGTGAGAGCTCAATTTAATGAGCATTTAAGTGCGCTCCACACCACGGCAGGGTCGGGTACCGAGCCCTTATTCAATGAGAAAAATTCTGAGATGTGTTCTGAAATTTCTGGGGTGTATTTAGCATTTTGAATGATGGAGTTGTTTAGTCTCCAGAGGAATGTATTTCTCTGAAGGTTGTGATCTTGGATTGTAATTGAGGTGGGGGCGTGGTCTGACCATGTCGTGGTGTGGATCGCAGATTTAGATATTTTTTGTAAAATATGCTTATCAGTTAGAAACAGATTGATTCTAGAGTAGGAGCGGTGCCTAGAAGAAAAAAAAGTGAAGTCGCGTTCAGTGCCATGATGGCATCGCCAGACATCATACATTTCGTGGGAGTTCATGAACGCCTTCAGAGGTGAGTCGCGTCTTTTAGCTGAAGAGGTGGAGTCCATAGATATATCTGGGACCAGATTGAAGTCACCACACAAAATTGTGTGGCCTTTTTGTATGGGTTTCAATGTGCGGATAAGTCTGTGTAAAAACTTCATTTGGTGTGAGTTCGGGGCATATATATTGATTATGGAGTAAGTTGTTCTATTGATGGTACAGACTAGTATAATGAAACGACCTTCAGGGTCTGGGACTGCTTCTAGTAGTTGAAAGTCTATGGTATCTTTGATTGCAATCATAACTCCTCTGGTCTTAGTGGAGTGTGTTGCGTGAAATACATGTGGAAAATGACGGTTCTTGCACAGTAGAGTATTGGGGGCTAGTAGGTGGGTTTCCTGGACGCATAGGATGTCACCTTGGAGAGCCATGACGGTTTTCCATAGTGAGTGGCGTTTGGCGGGATGGTTGAGTCCATTGACGTTTAGTGAGAGAATGTTGAACGGCATCCTGTGAGTGTGAGGTTGGTGGGTGTTGTGAACAGCACTTACGGTTAGACGTTACTGCATGGAGATGATTGTTTCAGGCGATGAGGTGAGGAGGATGGGTTGTGGAGATCCGAGGCTTAGGTCAGATGAGTTCCGATTGGAGGATCAGTGTCCGTAGGTTCCTGGCTGGCCAGGGAGCTGAGGCGAGAATGGACTAAGAGACTGCAAATAGAGCAATACGTTAGGTAGCAAGACAAGTACAGTCAAACAGAGATCATGGATACATTTAGAGAACGGTGAAAATTTTGAAATGGTTCTGCGATGTGAACCGTTGGTTTAACTTGCGGAACAATGGGTTTGTATCCTTACAAAAAAAATGTTTTGAGAAAAATAGAAACAAAAAAAAAAAGATAAAAGAGCGAACAAGTTAGAGGGGGTGCTGAGCACCTTAAAAAACCTCTGTATCGGGGGTACAAAGAGTTAGTATTGCGGGTAGCAGAAGACAAGAATATCAGATAGCCGGAGCACAGGGGAGCTGTTATAGCTGTTATCGGCTTCATGGATTCTGGAAGGTGAAGACTTTCATTTAAGGTTTTGATCTAGTTGTCTGCGGGGTGAGGATGGACCTCTGTCCTGTAGAGCAGGTATATACCCTGGTGGTACAGGGTATATTCCCCAGGCGTGAAGCAGTTTCAGGCCTTTTTCTAGTTCCCCTATCGCGTGGGTTTGACCGTTGCGTACGATGAGAATGGTGGCGGGGTATCGCCATTTGTATTGCAGCTTGTGATTTTGCAGGCCTTTGGTGATCGGATTTAGTTGGCGCCTCATTTGGAGGGTGTATTTGGAGAGATCAGGGAAAAGTTGAATCCCTGTATAGGGAGCTGGTAATGGCGATTTAGCCCTGAGTCCCATGAGCAGTTTTTCTTTGATGTGATAGAAGTGAACCCTCATCAGGACATCTCTGGGGACCGAGGCAGCTAGATGGGAGGGTTTAGCGATTCTATGAATCCTATCCACAATGACGTCACGCGGTGAGGCCTCAGAGGGAACTAAGTGCATCAGTTCTTTTGCATAGCGAGGCAGATCTGCGGGTAGTATGGACTCAGGTACCCCCCTCAGTTTAACGTTGTTCCTGCGAGATCTGTCTTCTAAATCGGCCAGCTTGGCACGCATGTCTGTTCTTCTCTAAGAGCTTCATAAGCTTCAATGGTGTCATTCACTGTGGAGGTGCAGGCATGTATTCCTCTCTCAGCGTTTGTCACTCTATCATCCAGTGTGTGGATGTCAGAGGTGATCTTGTGAAAAAGGGATGATAGATCTGTCATGAGGGAGGTCTGCAGGGATATGAGCATATCCTTGAGTGTTGTATCCATGACTGGCTGGCCTGAGGTGGGGAAGGAGGACATGGATGAATGTAGGGCCTGGTCCAGTGAGTAGGGGATAGGAGCCTGGGTCTCAATTTGCGAGTACCGCGATCGCTGCGGCATCGCGTCTAGCCGCATCTTTGCCTTTGCAGGGCTGCCAAGGAGGGGGTCACCTTCTGGGGCATGGGAGAGGTTGTCCACAGTACCTGTGTCTGGAGGATCTTCTGTTTGATCATCCGGGAGGTCCGTGTACGCTGTAGACGGCACGGCCTGGCCGGCGCCATCTTGATTTTTCCAGCCCGCCGGCTTGTAGGCGAATTCGGTAAGTTTTTGTGGCTTGTGGTCTGTTAATCTCTTCCTTGAAGGCATCATCTTTGTCCCCTAAGTGTGAGGAGCAAGGATGGGTGTGGATGGATAGTCGTAGACAGCCGATGGCGTTGGATTGTGTCCCCTGGCTTTAGAGCTGTGGAATCAGGCGTCCATCTGCTATCCCGGCTGGCCACGCCCCCCGCCACACATTCTTGACATCATCTGAACCAAATAAGTTTATCCAGGTTTCATCAGGCCACAGGACTTGGTTCCAGTAATCCATGCCCTTAGTCTGCTTGTCTTCAGCAAACTGTTTGCAGGCTTTCTTGTGCATCATCTTTAGAGGACGCATCCTTCTGAGATGATAGCCATGCAGACCAATTTGATGCAGTGTGTGGCGTATGGTCTGAGCACTGACAGGCTGACCCCCCACCCCTTCAACCTCTGGAGCAATTCTAGCAGCACTCATACGTCTATTTCCCAAAGACAACCTCTAGATAGGACGCTGAGCATGTGCACTCAACTTCTTTGGTCAACCATGGCGAGGCCAGTTCTGAGTGGAACCTGTCCTGTTAAACCTCTGTATGCTCTTGGCCACCATGCTGCAGCTCAGTTTCAGGGTCTTGGCACTCTTCTTATAGCCTAGGCCATCTTTATTTAGAGCAACAATTTTTTTTTCAGATCCTCAGAGAGTTCTTTGCCATGAGGTGCCATGTTGAACTTCCAGTGACCAGTATGAGAGAGTTAGAGTGATAACACCAAATTTAACACACCTACTCCCCATTCACACCTGAGACCTTGTAACACTAATGAGTCACATGACACCGGGGAGGGAAAATGGCTAATTTGGCCCAATTTGGACATTTTCACTTAGGGGTGTACTCACTTTTGTTGCCAGCAGTTTAGACATTAATGGCTGCGTGTTGAGTTATTTTGAGGGGACAGCAAATTTACACTATTATACAAGCTGTACACTCACTACTTTACATTGTAGCAAAGTGTAATTTCTTCAGTGTTGTAACATGCAAAGATATAATAAAATATATACAAAAATGTGAGGGGTGTACTCACTTTTGTGAGATACTGTCTATATATATATATACACACACCGTATATACTCGAGTATAAGCCACTTTTTCAGCACATTTTGTGCTGAAAATGCCCCCCTCAGCTTATACTCGAGTCAAGCACTTTTCTGCAGCAGAGAATGACATTTTCCGAACCGACTTTGGGGCCCCGTATCTAGTCGGTTCGGAAAATGTCATTCTCTGCTGTAGAAAAGTGCTTGCCTTTTCCTAACTGACTTTGGGGCCCTGTATCTCAGGGTCACTTGGTGCTAGGAACCCCAACTGGATATGTTGTAGTGCTAGTTCCTCTGGGTTTGTACACCAAATTTGGGGTTCCTAGCAGCAAGTGGCCCCGAGATATGGGGCCCCAAAGTCGGTCAACTGTGTCCATCTGCAGCAATGTAATTCCGGGACCCTTTGGGTCTAGAGACCCCAAATTGTGGCTGCTGCTAGGGGGCATCTAGGATCCCTTAACTACCGAGTTTGAAGTTCGGGGGACCTATGGCTGCAAATGGGCACAGTGAGGCATGCAAATGGGCAAATGGGCACAGTGAGGCTGCAAATGGGCATTGTTGACCCTCTTTTCCACTTACAGTAGCTGCGCATTTCTCACCCTAGGCTTATACTCGAGTCAATAAGTTTTCCAAGTTTTTTGTGGTAAAATTAGGTGCCTCGGCTTATATTAGGGTCAGCTTATACTCGAGTATATACGGTAAAAAAAGATAAAATATTGGAAAGTTCATTAGAAATTATTAAAGAAATATTAAAAAAGTTATTTAAAAAGTAGATTTTGACTGTATAGATATGCATATAGATTTGTTCACATGCATATACATACATATATGCATATACACATGCACACATACACATATACGGGGGAGGGAAGCCTCCACAGTCTCCTATATAAAACTCCTCCATTGCTTCCTTATATTCGACCCCGAGGACATGAAAACCATTAGAAGGACGTAGTTCACCAGTTGACATCATTAACACACACCCTGCACCTGCCCTCTTCCTCCAGGAGATTGTTCCCACACACCTCTGTACTCACATATATTCAATGAACACCATTCTCACTGAATACACAGCCAGGGTGTTACAATCAGGGGTCAGGCTCAAAGACCAGTTACTATAGCAGTAGCTGGACTACCATCGACCAGCAGATAGGTATACAGGCTGTCACCCTGGCGGATGATGCAGGCTCACCTGAGGTGCAGAGTCTAAGTATTAACTGGTGTTCACAAGAGCTCTTGATGGTGGAGAGGGATTTTGCTGTGTGTTAGTACCAGGTTAAGGTCCTCCGGATCGCCCCACCAGGAGATGAGCAAGCTCAGGAAAAAAAACTGGATGAGACCCATTGTTTAAGTAAAAAGGACTTTGAGAAGTGGAGCCATGTTTAGAATTGTTATAAGCAAACTCTGCTGTAGAAAGATTCCACCCAGTCACCCTGCCGATAACTGAAGAAACATCAAAGGTACTGCTCCAAGGTTTGTTTTGTCCTCTCGGTTTAATCATTAGACTGTGGATAAAAAGCAGAGGACAGATTAACTGTTACACCTAAAGCTGAGCAAAAGGTTTTCCAAAATGTTTGATGTAATCTGTAATCCACATTATCAGACACCACATCAGGAATTGTAGTTTAAATACATTTTGAACCAATAACTCTGCAGTTTGTTAAGCAGAATTAGTGAGACGGTCGACGACGACCAAGTAAATGGTCATTTTTTTTGAGGGAGGTAAATCTACCACAAAGTCCAAAAAAATTGACCCCCATGGTCTTGATGGAACAGAGAATGGCTGGAGCAACCCCAAAAGGGCTTGGGGAGTGTTATTGCATGCACAGTTCAGGCACAAGGCCATTTAGTGTTTGACATTTTTTCTAATAACCAGGCCACCAAAAGGAATGTGACAAAAGTTCTTTGGTCTTAGAAACCCTGTGGCCCCTAGGAATTTATTTTGAGGCAGGATTGCACAATCAGAGTTGCCTTCCTAGTGAGGTTCAGTCAATATCCTCGATAAGGCATCAGCCTTACCGTTCCTTGATCCAGGTCAATACAAAGTGATAAAATTAAACCTGGAAATGAACAGCGACCAACGTGCTTGTATAGAAGACATTCTCTTTTCAGAACAAATTATTCTAGATTTTTATGATCAGTGAGAACAGTTACTGGTTGCTTAGCCCCTTCCAGCAGATGTCTCCATTCAGAAAAGGATTCCTTAATTGCCAGCAACTCCTTATTCATAATTCTTTTCAGCTGATGACATTAAGCGTAATAAATATGTACAAGGATGAAACTGCATATTTTCTCCTTTTCGCTGAGAAAGGATAGCTTCCACAGCAGAGTCTAATGGGGCGTACACACGGTCGGACTTTCTAGAAAGCTAGGTCCGACGTACTTGCCGCCAGACTTCTGGCGGACTACCGCCGGACTTTCTGAACGGCCGGACTTGCCTACACACGGCCGGACTTTCCGGAATCCGGTCTTCCCGACGGACTTCCGCCGGACTTTCAGAATGAACGGACTTTCCCACACACGGACAAGTCCGTTCATTTTGAACATGACTCGGGTACGACGGGAATAGAAAAGGAATTCAATCTCGCCGCTTTTTTTGGCGAGATTGAAACCTTGCGAGCCCCGTCGCAGGCCCTTAAGTCTGGTATGGAACTTTAAGGGGAACCCCCTACGCCGAAAAACCGGCGTGGGGGTCCCCTCAAAATCCATACCAGACCCCGATCCGAGCACGCAGCCCGGCCGGTCAGGAAAGGAGGTGGGGACGAGCGAGCGCCCCCCCCTCCTGAACCGTACCAGGCCACATGACCTCAACATGGGGGGGTGCTTTGGGGGAGGGGGCGCCTTGCGATGCCCCCCCACCACAAAGCACCTTGTCCCCATGTTGATGAGGACAAGGGCCTCTTCCCGACAACCCTGGCCGTTGGTTGTCGGGGTCTGCGGGCGGGGGGCTTATCGGAATCCGGGAGCCCCCTATAATAAGAGGGCCCCAGATCCCGCCCCCCCCTATGTGAATGAGTATGGGGTACATGGTACCCCTACCCATTCACCTAGGTAAAAAGTGTCAATAATAAAACACAACACAGGTTTTTAAAATAATTTATTAAACAGCTCCGGGGGGTCTTCTTCCGTCTTCGGGGGTCCCTCCGGTTCATCTTCTCCCGGCGTCCGGTTGGTTCTTCTCCGCTCTTCAGCCTCTTCTCCCGGTGTCCCGGGAGAAGAGAAGAGAAGAGAAGAGAAGAGAAGAGAAGAGAAGAGAAGAGAAGAGAAGAGAAGAGAAGAGAAGACAAGAAGCCCAGAAGTCCGGACCTCCGCTGGCAATAGAGCTACCTGAAGACAGCGGAGGGGCCGGCCGAAGACCTGGGACACCGGGAGAAGAGGCCGGAGAGCGGAGAAGAACCAACTGGACGCCGGGAGAAGATGAACCGGAGGGACCCCCGAAGACGGAAGAAGACCCCCCCCGGAGCTGTTTAATAAATTATTGTGTGTTTTATTATTGACACTTTTTACCTAGGTGAATGGGTAGGGGTACCATGTACCCCATACTCATTCACATAGGGTGGGGGGGCCGGGATCTGGGGGCCCTCTTATTATAGGGGGCTCCCGGATTCCGATAATCCCCCCGCCCGCAGACCCCGACAACCAACGGCCAGGGTTGTCGGGAAGAGGCCCTTGTCCTCATCAACATGGGGACAAGGTGCTTTGTGGTGGGGGGGCACCGCAAGGCGCCCCCTCCCCCAAAGCACCCCCCATGTTGAGGGCATGCGGCCTGGTACGGTTCAGGAGGGGGGGGGCGCTCGCTCGTCCCCACCCCCTTTCCTGACCAGCCGGGCTGTGTGCTCGGATCGGGGTCTGGTATGGATTTTGGGGGGACCCCCACGCCGGTTTTTCGGCGTAGGGTGTTCTCCTTAAAGTTCCATACCAGACCTAAGGGCCTGGGATGCCCCCCGCGCTCGCCGCAATGGGAAAATTAGTTTTTCCTATTGCAGCATGCGCGAAATGCAGTAACCTGCTCCTCCGTCGTATTTGGTCCTTCGGACCAGCATACAGACGAACGGGCTTTCCGTCAGGAACTGAGTCCGGCGGAGTTACGACGTAAAGATTTGAAGCAGGCTTCAAATCTAAAGTACGTCAGATTTCCGACCAAAACGGTCCGTCGGAAGTCCGATGGAGACCACACACGGTCGGATTGTCCGCCGGACTTGGTCCGGCGGCGTCCGGCGGACTTTTGCAGGTGAAAAGTCCGACCGTGTGTACGCCCCATTAGGCATCCATTTCCATTATAAAAGGAATTTCAGGATCGGGATGTAATCGGCAATATTGGTGCAGAAGTGAAAAGAGTCTTTAGCTTATTAAAAGCAGTGTGTGCCTCAGGTGCAAACAAGTGCCCACTGCCCCCACCTATAACTGGTCTTTGCAGCAAGGAGCACTGGAAGGACAACGTATGTCAAACAAAACCAAAGAAATTTCCAAGCTCAACTTACCGACCAGCCTACGACCACCTGAATTGACCTGTCTAACAATATGCATTAAAAACAGGGGTTTAGTCTGCACACGATTGAAAATACATGCGTAAGCTACAGGCCCCATCAAGGCACCCCATTTTCTGAGTGTGCCTCAGATGACCACAAAAAGGGCATCCTTTTCTTTGTCAGCCGGGTCGCTGTCCTCAGTATCGCCCCAGCGAGAAGGTGAGCAGGCCGGGGTCCAGAGGCAGATGAGCAGGTAAGGATCAAACATATGGGGAAAAAACAAGGAACACCGCTCAGGTGGGTGAATCCAGATAAATGAATGAGTGAGTGAATTGAAGGACTCATCTTAAGGGTGCTAGCCACGGCTCGCCTGCCGTACAAACTACAAAAAGGAAGAAACTACTGCACTACAAGATGATGAATATGAGTCATTTTAATCCATTCAAGTGAAAAACGACAATAAAGGCATCAAGGCAGACATGTTTCACCCAGTATCATGTGCTTAATCATTAATCAAAGCCTATGATTGCAATTATTAAGCACATGATACAGTGTAAAACATGTCTGCCTTGATTGTCGTTTTTAGTGTGGTGTGTCACTTGGATGGATTAATAAAGGTCTCATATTCATCATCTTGGAGTGCAGCCGTTTCTTCCTTTTCGAAGGATCAAACAGAAGCGTAGTCAGTAAGACAAGCCAAAGGTCAGTAACTAGGAGTTACAGGTTGGGATGAGGCAGAAGCGTAGTCGAGGAACAAGCCAAGGTTTGATAATGAGTGGTAGCACAATATGGACAGCAGGGAATATGAGAGTGAGATACTTCCTGGAGAGAGCACAATAATCTGTCAAACAGAGAGTGCAGAGACATGGCTTAAATCAGGAAGTTCATGGGAGGAGCAAATAGTTCAGTGTTCAACAGAAGTCAAGGCAAAAGACGGGGTTGTAATGAATCAGACAGGGCATTGACCAGCATCTCAGGTAGCACAGCGAAAAGACTCATCACCAAACACAGCAGAGGTCCCAGGTTCCAAGTACAGGCCCTGACACAGGGTTTTCTTCCTTTTGTATCAGGCCTTCTTCTTGCACCAATCACTCATTCAGCAGAGTGCTGGAGCTGAGTAGAGATGGGCTGAACACCCCTCAGTTCTGTTCGCACCAGAACTCCCGAATATTGAACTCCTTTAAAGTCTTTGGGACCAAAAGTGCCCAATATGAAGCCTTGTATACAAGGTATTGGCCATAAAACTTGTATGGGGGCCCGGGTACTGCCCTGTGGGACATGTATTAATGCAAAAAAATTTTAAAAAGAGCAGTGATTTTAATGTTGCTTAATGTGAAACAATAAAAATTACAAAATATAGTGCATAGGGGGTCCCCTTAGTCTGCCTGTAAAGTGGCACATCTGTACCATGTATAGAACCTGCTGCAGCAAAACTGACATTTCAAAAGAAAAAAAAATGACATTTAAATTTCCTGTTATACAGTACCATTGCCAGCAATTAGAGATGGCCCAAACACGCCCCTGTTCGGTTTGCACCAGAACTCCCGAACAGAGAAAAAGTTTTGACCAAAACGGAGAACCCTAATAAAGTCTATGGGATCCGAACTTGAAAAATCAAAAGTCCCCATTTTGAAGGCTTGTATGCAAGTAATTGGTCATAAAAAGGGTATCAGGGTCTGGGTACTGCCCTGGGGGGACATGTATCAATGCAAAAAAGTTTTTTAAGAAAGATCATTTTTACAGGAGGATTGATTTTAATGATGCCTTAAGTGCAACAATAAAAATGAAAAATTCCTTTAAATATAGTGCCTAGGGGACCCCGTAGTCTGCCTGTAAAGTGGCGCATCTGTACCATGGATAGAACCTACTGCAGCAAAACTGACATTTCTAAAGAAAAAAAATAATGAAATTACTGTACTTCTGTCTCGGTCTGATTTCATGGTTTCTGACAGTAGGCGAAGGCCATGAATTCAGGAGATACAGTCAATCCATTTGTTGGTAATATTACTTCCAGATTGGATGAGCAAGATCACCACATGGATCAGTTTGCCATAGCGTTACAAACGTGAGTCGCACGACTCACCTGGAATCTCCCACTGTGGCTACTCAGGTACAACCTGAGTTGCAGGCCGTACCTGCTGCTGCGCCAGTCTCTGTGCAGGCACTCGCCTCGAGTATTACCTCTACAAGAGGTATGTCTGGTTCTGACCTGCTTCCCCAGCAATTTTGGGGCAATCCAGTTCAATGCAGAGATTTTCTCAACCAGGTTGAGATTGACTTTGACATGCTGCCCCAGGCGTTTCCCACGGACAGAAGCAAAGTAGCTTTCGTGATATATTTATGCTTTCTGAGAGAGCCTTGGCCTGGGCAAACCCTCTATGGGAGATGCAAAAACCTGTTGTCTTGAGTTACCCTGAGTTTGTGGCCTCCTTTAAAAAGGTATTTGACGTTCCCGCATGCTCCGCTTCTGCTGCCAAGTGCCTCATGTCCATCAAACAGAGTACGAGAACTGTTGCCGACTACGCCATTGAATTCTGAACTCTGGCAGCAGAGGTTGCTTGGAACAATGATGCCCTCGTGGCTGCTTTTTCTCATGGTCTCTCGGATTCCATCAAGGATGAGATAGCAGCCCAAGATATACCCACTGAGCTGGAGAAGTTGATCACGTTTGCCATCCTCATTGACTCCAGCGGGGAGCATTGATAGCTTCAAGAAACTATTAGATAAGCACCTGAATGACCGCAACATACAGGGATATACAATGTAATACTGACACATAATAACACATAGGTTGGACTTGATGAACTTGTGTCTTTTTTCAACCTCACCTACTAAGTAACTATGTAACTATGTAACTCCAGACTCAGAGAAAGACTCTCTTTTAGGGAGCGCTTGCGGAAGCCTCCTGTACATTTGCCTCCGAGCTTTGCAGTCCCACTCCTGCCTCCCTCACCTCTCATGCCTCCTGGTACCGAGTCGGTCAGTGAAGATGAACCCATGCACTTTGGCTTCACGCGTCTCCCTGCGGATGAGAGAACCTTTAGGAGGAGGGAGAGATTGTGCCTTTATTGTGGCCAGGCAGGTCACTTTTTGAAGTCTTGTCCTACCCCTCCAGGGAACGCCCAAACCTTGAGGTCCTGTCACGGACAGACCTTAGGTGTTGTTGTTTCATCCCGAGTTATCAAGAAGGATAAGCCCCTGGTTTCGGTCACTCTTTCTTGGGCTGAGTCGTCTATCGAGATACAGGCTCTAATCGACTCTGGGGCTGCAGGCCTATTCATTGATGCTGCCTTTGTATCGAAGCACTCGATTCCGCTGCAGCAGCATGACACTCTACTTGCCATTGAGGCTCTTGATGGGAGACCTCTACAGCCTGCCCATGTGACTCATGAGAAGGCTCCGATAAGGGTGGGGAGGGGGATATAGGGAAAATGGGACATTATATGAGACACAACACTTGGGTAGAATGAATCAAACAAAAATAGTAGATAGGATATTTATTGTTAACACAATTGGACATGGTGCAATAGATAGCATGAATGGTAGACCAATATGTACGATACAGAATTATGAAAAACATGGTTAGTAAATCACATGGTAATACGAATAGCATGATAGACATTATTGCACATAATATATAATGAACCAGCAATATACCCAATAATTGAAAAAGCATGATAAATAGTAAAAATAATTGATTGATTCAGAGTAAGAGTAAGTAAAACCCATAGTAAACACATGATTGCTGTGGCATAGCATCAAATAGAAATGCTCAACGCATTTTGTGGGTTGTTTCCACTCATCAGGAGTAGCTATATACTGGGAGTATTTATGATGGATTAAAAATTCATAATCAATGGTAATTGATTAAAAACAGGAAGAGAGGGAGCACAAAAACTATGGTCCTAACACTCTTACCTATGGGTAGGTTGTACAAAACGTAGATGGTAATGATGATTTAAAAGAGGAACTAGGAAGTGAAGAGAAATCCCCCCCACCCCCAGGAGCTGAGGTGATAGCAATGCAGGCGACAGGAGGGCCAAGAGAAGAGGAATAGGAGAACATCATCTGAGATGGATAACCCCCTTAAAAGGTCTGTAGTGATAGGTATAAGCCCATGGGGCTTCTGTAACAATAAATGATTAAAGGGTATTAACATCTAGTGGACATATCAATTGATGTGAGAAGCCAGTCAGAGAACAAAAAGTGAGAAAGGTAGTGAAAGGGGATGGAGCGTGTGGGACATCCAAGTGACTATAAAGAAGATAGAAGATTGTGAAAAGTAATGGAACGAGGATACAAAAAGAAAAACCTTGCACCATAGGGCCAAACGAAAAGTCCATCATATAGGAATTACCTGAGGCTAAAGGTATAATGTAAAAACAAACATAATGAGTGAAAGTGCCAGAGGAAAACAAACCGAATAAAGTAGAGTCCATAGAGAAGTGAAAATCAAGGGCGGCCCGTCCGACAACAGAGCCTCACCAACGTCTCGCTGCGTGCTATGAGAGAGGGGGCGACTATGTATGAATGACAAGCGCTCTTAAATAGGTGCCTGACCTCCCTCGTGGTGCACGCCGATGGAAACCATGTATGCGCGCAGCATCATGAATGACGTCATTCGTAAAACGTGTGGGCGTGGTGTTGATGCGAAACGAGTGTGAGCCCCCAGTCCCGTGATCAATGTGATCGGAGGGGGCTGGGGGATAGCCACGGTGCTTGTCACAACTCGCTGAATCACTGTAAACCCCCAATTTGACCTCACAGGAAAACCTGACAAGACAATTAATCCAGTATAACAAGTGCCCTAGAACTGGCAATTGATGCTAGTCAACAAAAAATCATGGAAATAACAACATAGATAAGTGTGTGTATCCATCCCTATTATGTTATATAACGAGGAAATTGTTGGGACTTTATATGAGACCATGACTGTACAGTACACAGGTCTCCATCCCTATTATTTGATAAGGGGGGGGGAGGGGGCTATAGGAAAAATGGGACTTCATATGAGACACAACACTTGGATAGAATAAATCAAACAAAAATAGTAGCTAGGATATTTATTGTTAACACAATTGGGCATGGTGCAATTTCCTCGTTGTATAACTTAATAGGGATGGATTGTTGACTAGCATCGAGTGCCAGTTCTAGGGCACTTGCTATACTGGATCAATTGTCTTGTCAGATTTTCCTGTGAGGTCAAATTGGGGGTTTACAGCGATTCATCCCAGAAGTTGTGACGCGCATGTGGCTATCCCCCAGCCACCTCCAATTGCATTGATTGCAGGGCTGGGGGCTCGCACTCGTTGCGCGTCGACGCCACGCCCACATGTTTTACCAGTGACGTCATTCATGAATCCTGCACGCATACATGGTTTCCATTGGCGTGCACCATGAGGGAGGTCAGGCGCCTATTTGTATAATCACTTTTTATTTTCTGATCAACACATGACAGGACATGTCCAACAAGTGCAAATCATATACACATCGACCAAGCAGGGTCATGTAGATGAAAATATTTGGTATTTAGGTTGAACAAACACATATATTAACATGTAACAAGAAAAAAGTGCTATTCTTGGGAAAATTCTGGGAGGCCCACCTAGGGGGCAACAAAGAAGCATCCTAAACGTTACGTGTTTGTGAGATATATAAGTATTGTGAGACCAGCCCAAAGGTTCCCATGGGCAAAACCCTGGATGGGCTGCCCTCTGGAGTGTGTGAGATACGTGGCCCGCTGGCTCGCGATCAGAGCAGGAGGGGGGGCCCAAGGCCTCATCAGTCCGCCCCCCCACTCCCACACGAGCCACCGTGAACACAGAGCAGTAGTTGTGCCCATGTGGAATCTGCCGAATTCCTAGGGAACCCAGGATCCAACCCAGAGGGCATTGGGCCTATGCTAGTCGACTTTTAGCCAGTTGCCTCACATGAGTTTCCCAAGTAGTTATTATAAATGAACAATAAGGAATGGTAAAACATAATAAGAGGGGGGGAACAGTAAGAGGAAAAAAGCAGGAGAGGAGGAGAGAGGGATGGAGAGGTGAGAAGGGTTGGATAAGGTTACCTGTAAATAAAGTTAAGCTTCTTCCGCGTCCGGAACGGACCCTCCGGGACTAGGTTCGGGACTCCATAAGTGAGTTTAGATCTTAAGATCGGGCCTAATAGGTTGAGTTTTCGCTATCCTGAGGTCTCTAAGTGCGGGGTCTGCCAGTTCCAACAGTGCAACATCTAAACTGGAAGGCACCTTGGTAGGGTCTGAAGTGTATTCGGTCCATGGCACCCAGGTGTTATGGAAATGGTCTTTATGGCCTTTATTGGTCGCCACCCAATCCTCAGCTTCCCGGATCTCACTCACCCTTTTGATCCACTCATCTCTTGTGGGGATCGTGGGTTTCTTCCAATAATTTGGAATCAAGCGTCTTGCCGCATTCAACAAGTGAGGCAGCACACTTTTCTTATATCTATGGAGTGGGATCGGGGGGACGTGCAGGAGAAAGTGGGTCGGAGAGAAAGGGACATCTATCTCTGTCGCTATTTTAATTTGGTTTCGTATGTCTTCCCAGAAGGGTTTAATCAGGGAGCAGTCCCACCATATGTGTTTTAACGTACCCCGCTGTTCGCAGCCTCTCCAGCACAACTCGGATGTGGAGGGGTAGAAGCGGATCAAGTCCGCTGGTTCCCTGTACCATCTAGACAGTAGCTTAAAGTTTGTCTCCTGGGTTTTGGACTCTATCAACGATGAGTGGGTAAGGTGATATAAATGTGTTAAGTCCGTCTTTGCAAAAATTAATCCTAAGTCATTTTCCCAGTGTCTTATATAGGCAGGTGTGATATGAAGGAGCGCTGAGCCTAATAATTTATACAATTCCGAGACCAAATGCTGTGTGGGTTCCTCTGCAATGAAAAGTTGCTCAAGATGGGTGAGAAGCGAGGGGTCCCTAATCTTGTGTCCATGTAGTTGAAAGAAATGGTGTAACTGTCTGTACTTCCAGAAGTTCATTGGTGCACCCTGTAGGCCTATAGGCAGAGCTTCATAACTCAGGAGTCTACCGTCTTTCATAAGCTTACCACAACTGGCGTCTCCACCCTCTACCCACGACTCAAAGAAGCCCATCTGCTTCCCTGGGGGGAACCAAAGGAAACCCCCCAGTGGGGCCAACGGGGACACTGGAGGGGCCAATTTTAGCAGCGGGTTAATCTTATCCCAGATCGAAAGTACCTGAGTCGTCAAGGGGGACGTCATCTCCGACAATCCCCTATGCTCTCGGGACAACCAGGGAGCATATGATAAGTTTCTACCCGCTAGGCATTTCTCTAAGGACACCCACAGTTTAGAGCGAGTATGGAAACGCCAGTTAAGCATCCTCTGTAAAGCTATGGCTCTATAATATCATCTGACGTCTGGAAGACCCAGGCCACCATTCTGTTTTGAACATTGAAGAACCCGTAGGACTATCCTAGGTTTCCGTGCATTCCATATAAAATCTGACAATAGGCTAGAATGCCTGTCGAAAAAAGTTTGAGGTAGGAGGATTGGTAGCATCTGTAAAAAGAACAGAATGCGTGGCAGAATGTTCATCTTTATTATATTCACTCTACCTAGCCATGTAAAGGCCGTCTGCGTCCATTGGGAGAGGTCTTTTTTTACCATAGCTAACAATGGGAGGTAATTGGCGGTATATAGGCTATCAAAGCTATCTGTGAGTTGTACACCTAGGTATCGTATAGCCGACGTGGCCCAAGTGAAGGGAAAGGCGGTTTTAAGGGTCGTGGCTAGGTGGGGCACCAGGCAGATGGGGAGAATTTCAGATTTTGAAAAATTAATTTTAAAATTTGAAAGAGACCCAAAGAGCTTCAGTTCCTTCATCAAGTTGGGCAAAGAGAGCAGGGGGTCTGAGACATGAAACAGTACATCGTTGGCATACGCCGAGAGTTTATGTTCTGTATTACCAACCGCAAGGCCTTTAATGTCAGGGCTAGCGCGTACTGTGCGGAGGAACGGCTCCAGCACTAAGGCGAACAGGAGCGGTGAAAGAGGACACCCCTGTCTCATGCCGTTTCTGATGGGGAAGCGAGCTGAAAGGGTCCCATTTACCTTAACCTGGGCACAGGGTGTGGAATATAAGGCCATAATGGAGGACAGCATTCGTGGACCTAGCCGCAGCGATCGGAGCACCTCTACCAGGTAAGACCAGTCAATGCGATCGAACGCTTTTTCAGCGTCTGTTGACAATATAAAATAGGGCTGTGGTTCTGGGCGGGTACGAGCCCAGTGAATGAGGTGTACCGCCCTGATAGAGTTGTCTCTGGCCTCCCTACCCATTATGAATCCCGTTTGGTCTGGGTGGACAATTTTGGGGACAAGATATTTAAGTCTATTTGCCAGTATTTTCGCTAAAATTTTAATGTCCAGGTTAAGAAGGGAGATTGGCCGATAGCTCGGGGGGATGGTGGGATCCTTGCCCTCTTTCGGAATCACGGTGATGTGGGCCAGAAGGGCCTCCGATGGGATAGTCCCACCATCTGCTATAGAATTAAAGTATTTACACATGGAGGTTTCCAGATGAGTCAGGAAGGCTTTGTAGTATGCCGTAGTGAACCCATCGGGTGCAGGGCTCTTACCATTGGGCAAGGAGTTCACCGTAGCACGAAGCTCATTTAGAGTAATTGGCGTATCTAGGTCTAAGGATTGCTCATCCGTGAGTGCTGGAAGTCCAGCCGCAGTCAGGTAGTCTCGGATCGCACGTTGTCTAGTGTCTCGTGAAGCGGGAGGGAGGCCGAAATCTAAGTTATATAGAGTGGCATAATAAGCTCGGAATTCCGCAGCAATTTTAGAGGAGTGCAGGAGCGGGGTCCCTGAAGCATTGTGTAATTTATGTATGTACGTCTGTGCATGCCTTTTCCGAAGGGCACGAGCCAGCATGCGACCACACTTGTTCCCGTGTTCATAGTATTTATATGCTATGAATCGAAACTGTTTGCGCGTTTGCTGATCGAGTAGGCGTAGGAACAGTTCACATAGCTCTGTCAGTTGCTTCAGTGCCTCAGGACTCCCGTTAGCTTTGTGTCGAAGTTCTGCCTTCTGAAGCTCAGTGTGTACTCTCAAGAAGTCTGCTTGACGTATCTTCTTAAGTCTGCAACCCTGGGAAATCAGTGTCCCCCTAACCACAGCCTTATGAGCCTCCCAGACCCTCCCCTCATTTTGTTCGTCGATTGGGTTTTCCCTAAAATAATGGGATAGGGTGTCTGTGACCTCAGCCATCACTACTACGTCATCTAATAAATTATCGTTAAGTCGCCATGTCCTCATTCTTCGCGTGCCTGATGGCAAAGTAAAGGGCATCGTTACTGGGGCATGGTCGGAGATAGAAATGGAGCCAATGGACGCAGACTGTAAGAGTTCAAGAATATTTAGGTCTACATATATGTGATCAATGCGGGTGTATACGTCATGTACTTTAGAATAATAGCTAAAGTCACGGTCTAGTGGTCGAAGCGCCTGCCAGCTGTCGGTCAGTAAATGGGACTGAATAGTCTTGCAGAAGTGTTTAAGAAATGCATAGGAGTGTGAGGGCCTCGCATGGGATATGTCTAACAGAAGGTCAGGGCTTACGTTAAAGTGCCTCCTAGGACTAGGAATTGTATTGTCAATAAAGGTGAGTTGGTCAGCGTTCGGAGCATAGATTGTCGCGAATGTGTATTTCTGACCAGCGATACTGCCCTTCAAGAAGACGTATCAACCCAAGGGGTCCATGTCATGGCCTGAAGGTTGAAAGGGGCATGTCTTGTGTATAGCGATAGCTGTCCCCTTAGATTTGGGGGTCGGAGACGTGCTGATAAACCACTGGTTGAAAAGGTGGGTGGGCAATTTGGGAAGGGATTTTGGCGTAAAGTGAGTTTCCTGGAGGAAGATCACTTGAGTCTTCAGAAGTTTTAATTCCCCCCAGAGCTTATTACGTTTGTGTGGGGAGCAAAGGCCCCTGACATTATATGTACTTACCTGTAATGTAGCCATGGGGTGATACGTAGGTGGTCAAGGTGCGTAGATTGGCGGAGGGCACCTTGCAGATGGCGAGACGAAGTAACCTGTAATGAGGGGGAAGGGAGGAGAGACAGCAAAGGAGAGAAGGGAGAGAAAGACAAGACATGTATGAGGTAAGAAACAAAAACAAAGGTACAACCATCAAAACAGCACCAATGGTAGCATCCAAGCTCATGTAACAACTAGGAGTCCCCCCCTAGAAAAAGGAGGGAGTCCAGACCATGACCCAAGATCCCAATGGGGATCAATACCCATAAAAATAGGGTGGCCTACGGGGGGAACGTGTGCCGTCTTAGGGAGAGGGCGAGAGAGCCTCCGTCTCCGCCCACCGCACCTAACGTGGTGTGATTAGAAATGGAGAAAGTGGGGGGCCCTAAAGACTCAAAAGCACTTAAGCCTATGTATAGCCTTGTGGCTAATATTGGGAGGAAGTTCCAAGTGCAATATGCAAAGAGACAAAGAGACAAAAATCTCATTGTCATTTTGTTAGCCAAAAAGAGTGCGTCTGTTAATTCCCAGATGGGGCCGGTCCCAATGAGGACTCCGAAAGATGTCGCCTGTGTTTTCTCCTGCGGTTTTAATTCCTGGCAGGTTGCCACGGCTGGTGAGCGGGCAGCTTAGCATACACAAGGTCTGAGGAACCCCTCCAATCAGGAAAGTCAACCGGATCCAAGTCCAGGGAGGTCAAGAAGTGTGGGAGGTCATCTTTGGTGCGAAGGGTCACGGTTCTGCCCTCTTTAGTGACTTGGAGGCAAAAAGGAAATCCCCATCGATACACTAGGCCTGCGTCCTGAGTAGCTGTTAGGAGAGGACGCAGTGATCTGCGTTGCATAAGGGTGCGTCTCGAAATGTCCTGGTAAAAAGCCAAGTGTGCACCATCAAAATCAAAATAGGGTTTCCCCCTCATCTTCTGCATAATGCGGTCTTTGAGTGTATATTTATGTAATTTACAGATGATGTCCCTTGGGTTGTTTGCATCCTGAGATGGGGGTTTTAAAGCCATGTGCGCTCGGTCTATTTATATATCGTAGCAGTGGCAGGCAGACCCAGAATTTCTTTAAAGACTCCTTCCAGAGTGGGGATAATGTCCCTGGCACCAGTGGCTTCAGGCAAGCCCCGTATCCTGATGTTCGCCCGTCGGCTACGGTTCTCTGTGTCATCCAACTGACATAACAGGGCCTCAATCTGGTGGCCCTGCATAGTGCATTTGTCTTGAAGCACGGAGATGACGGGGAGGGTATCCTCAAATTTTTGCTCCAGGGATTCAAGCCTGCCTCCTTGGTGAGTTGTATATCAGCTTTGAGCTGTGCAATGTCTTCTTTGGAAGCTTTTTCTACCCTGTCAGCAAAGTGTTCAAGATCAGCTTTCGTGGGTAGGGACATGATGTGGCGTCTGATATCTGTATCAGCCAGGGGATCTAAGTCAGCAGGATCGCTGTCCTGGGAAGTGGGGGAGCCCGGGGAGATCAGGGGGGCCGAGTCACTCACTGACCCTGGAGATGGTATGGGGGATTCATCCAGCTGCTGTGACTGGCCAGCGGTGGTCTTTGCGGCCTTGTGTGCACGCTGTGTCTTCCCAGTTGGCGCCATATTTGGAAGGCTCGCGGCCTCTCCCGTTGTGCCTGGAGTAGTAGGATTCTAGCTGGGACTGCCGATATCGGTCAGTCCGTTGTGGCTGGGAGGATGCCCGATGTCTCAGGGACATAGTTCGCTCTTGGAACGGGTATTTTCTCCGCTGTGGCGCTTTGAAAGTGCGGCGGTGAGACAGAGCTGAGAAGGCACACGTCTTCACTCCTCCCCCGTCAAGCGCCTATTTAACCACTTAAATACAGGGCATTTATACACCCTTCCTTCCTAGACCAATTTTTAGTTTTCAGCGCTCTCACACTTTGAATGCCAATTACTCAGTAATGCAACACTGTACCCAAACAAAATTTTTATCATTTTTTTCATACAAATAGAGCTTTCTTTTGGTGGTATTTAATCACCACTGGGTTTTTTACTTTTTGCTACATAAGTGAAAAAAGAGCAAACATTTTGAAAAAAAAAACAACTTTTTTTTAGTTTCTATGATAAAATTTTGCAAATAAGTCACTTTTGTTCATAAATTTGGGCCAAAATTTATACTGATACATCTGTGGATATTTTTTGGTCTCTGTGAAAGTTATAGCATCTGCAAGCTATGGTGCAAATCATTGAAAATTGATCACATCTGATCACACCTGACGGCCTATCTAATTTCTTGAGGCTCTGAAATGTCAGGAAAGTACAAATATCCCCCAAATGACCCCTTTTTGAAAAGTAGACAGTCAAAGGTATTTAGTAAGAGGCATGGTGAGACACTATTTAAACTATCTCCTTAGTGACCAAGTACGCTTCCTGAAGACGTGTTTAACGAAACGTACGTCGAGGCGGTACTTGGTCACGCAATTACATCACATCCGGCTTCCGTGGTTCGTCTGTCTGTCGAGGGTGGAACGCACGCCACTGCCGCGATCATCTGGGAACTTCTCCTACAGAGCAGATTCCCCTATTCTAAAGATACGCTTCCTAGCCTCAGTGCCGGGCGATGGCACCTTATATGTGAGTAGCCACTTGGCTATGCTTTGTTTTTATTCAATTTTTAAATAAATCGTGTTACACTATGTTTGGTTCCTCTCCATCTATTTTATATCCCATGCGTGAGACCCTGTGATGTGAGGACAAGAGTTTGGTTCATTTCTCTCCATTGCAGCAAGCATTATCTTGCTAAGGCCTATTTGACCTTTTTTTAATTAAATTGGTCAACTTCATCTGGCAAGCGGACATCCATTTCCATGAGCACATTGGTGTCTTTCAGTGATGGTGAAGGGATTTTGCTGCTCACGTTTTGATATCAAGATTCACATCAGGATTCTACACAATTTATTTTTTAACTTTGATGGACTTCTTTATTATATTACACATCTGATATATATAACATTTATTTGACATTATATGTTATGGTTGCACAATTATTATTGTACACAATTATTTTTTTTGCCTTCAGGTTTATGATTTTGTTTATCCAATTTCTATGCATATAGGCAGGCTGGTTTTCATTATTTGAATGTATTATTTTTAGCTCACTTTCAACGGGATCTGTTTTTTGTGCATTAGCTTCTTTGACAATTATCTAGCGCTCCCCAACCCCCCTATAAGATATTTCTAACTCAAAGCATGTATAAAGCAAAAATTACACCCCAAAACACATTCTGCTACTCCTCCTGAGTATGGCGATACCACATGTGTGAGACTTTTACACAGCCTGGCCACATACAGAGGCACCATCAGGTGTTCTAGGAGCATAAATTACACCTCTAATTTCCCAACAACCTATTAACTTTTGAAGGCCCTGGAGCACCAGGACAGTGGAATTACATACAAAATGACCCCATTTTGGAAAGCAAACACCCCAACGTATATTCTATGAGGCATGGGCTGCAGATAGGTACTCGGGTACTCTGATGGGCTGGTGACAGGTATTCGGTTACTCCGATGGGCTGCAGATAGGTACTCGGGTACTCTGATGGGCTGGATACAGGTACTCGGTTACTCTGATGGGCTGGTGACAGGTACTCAGTTACTCTGATGGGCTCGTGACAGGTACTCGGGTACTCTGATGGCCTGGTGACAGGTACTCCTGTACCCTGATGGCCTGGTGACAGGTACTCGGGTACTCTGATGGGCTACAGATAGGTACTCGGGTACTCTGATGGGCTGGTGAATGGTACTCGGGTACTCTGATGGGTGGTGGCAGGTACTCAGGTACTTATGTACTCAGATGAACTGTGACAGGTACTCGGGTACTCAGATGAACTGTGACAGGTACTCGGGTACTCAGATGAACTGTGACAGGTACCCAGGTACTCGGGTACTCGGATGGACTGTGACAGGTACTCAGGTACTTGGATGAACTGTGACACATACTCAGGTACTCAGATGGACTGTGACAGGTACTCAGGTACTTGGGTACTCAGATGAACTGTGACAGATACTCAGGTACTCAGATGAACTGTGACAGGTACTCAGGTACTCGGGTACTCAGTTGAACTGTGACAGGTACTCAGGTACTCGGGTGAACTGTAAAATGTACTCAGATGGACTGTGACAGGTACTCGGGTACTCAGATGAACTGTAAAATGTACTCAGATGGACTGTGACAGGTACTCGGGTACTCAGATGAACTGTGACAGATACTCAGGTACTCAGATGGACTGTGACAGGTACTCAGGTACTTGAGTACTCAGTTGAACTGTGACAGGTACTCAGATGGACTGTGACAGGTACTCAGGTACTCAGGTACTCAGTTGAACTGTGACAGGTACTAAGGTACTCGGGTACTCAAATGAACTGTGACAGGTACTCAGATGAACTGTGGCAGGTACTCGGGTACTCAGATGGGCTGTGAAAGGTACTAGGTACTCAGATGGGCTGTGAAAGGTAATCAGGTACTCAGATGGGCTTTGACAGGTACTCAGGTATTTGGGTACCCAGATGGACTGTGACAGGTACTCGGGTACTCAGATGGGCTGTGACAGGTTCTCAGGTACTCAGATGGACTGTGACAGGTACTCAGGTACTCAGATGGACTGTGACAGGTACTCAGGTACTCTGATGGCCTGGTGACAGGTACTTGGGTACTCTGATGGCCTGGTGACAGGTACTTGGGTACTCAGATGAACTGTGACAGGTATTCAGATGGACTGTGACAAGTACTCGGGTACTCAGGTGAACTGTGACAGGTACTCGGCTAGTCAGATGGGCTGTGAAAGGTACTCAGGTAATCGGTTATTCAGATGGACTGTGACAGGTACTCAGGTACTCGGGTAAACAGATGGGCTGTGACAGGTACTCAGATGGACTGTGACATTTACTCAGGTACTTGGGTACTCAGATGAACTGTGACAGGTACTCAGGAACTCAGATGGGCTGTGACAGGTACTCAGATGGGCTGTGACGGGTACTCGGGTACTCAGGTGGACTGTGAAAGATGCTCAGGTACTCAGATGGACTGTGACAGGTACTCGGTACTCAGATGGCCTGTAACAGGTACTCAGGTACTCGGGTACTCAGATGGACTGTGACAGGTACTCGGGTACTCAGATGGGCTGTGACAGGTACTCGGGTACTCAGATGGGCTGTGACAGGTACTCAGGTACTCAGATGGGCTGTGACAGGTACTCAGGTACTTTGATGGCTGGTGACAGGTACTTTGATGGCTGGTGACAAGTACTTGGATGGCCGGTGACAGATCCTCTTTATTAGGGGGGTAATCGGTGTGGTTGGTGTACACTAAGCGGTAACGAGAGGTTACCGCAATCTCCTTCTCTCACACGATCGGTGTGTGAGCAGGAGAACCTGGTAACATCTCGTTACCGCGGTTTGTTAACATTCTGTGACCGGCTGTGATTGGACACAGCCGGTCACGTGGTAAAGAGCCAATTTCATTGGCTCTTTACTGCGATCGGGGGTTGGGCTGTGTCAGGCTGACAAGCCTCGTCCCCGCTTGCCACTCTGCACGCGCCCTAGGGGCGTGCACAAGCGCTGTGCATGTAGACAGTACATGTGACCGGCTGGATTGGACACAGCCGGTCATGTGGTAAAGAGCCATTTTTTATTGGTTCTTTACACAGATCTGGGATGGGCTGTGTCCGAGGAAGATCCCATCTGCGGATGTCATATGACTATAGCCCGGTATTGAAGTGGTTAAGAGCGCTTGTCGCCCCCTCTCTCATAGCACACATCGTGACATTGGTGGGGCTCTGCTGGCGGGCGGGCTGCCCCTGATTTTCACTTCTCTATGGACTCTACTTTATTCAGTTTGTTTTCCACTGGCACTTTCACTCATTATGTTTGTTTTTACATTATACCTTTAGCCTCAGGTAATTCCTATATGATGAACTCTTCCTTTGGCCCTATGGTGCAAGGTTTTTCTTTTTGTATCCTCGTTCCATTACTTTTCACAATCTTCTTCTATCTTCTTTATAGTCACTTGGATGTCCCACACGCTCCATCACCTTTCACTACCTTTCTCACCTTTTGTTCTCTGACTGGCTTCTCACATCTATTGATATGTCCACTAGATGTTAATACCCTTTAATCATTTATTGTTACAGAAGCCCTGTGGGCTCATACCTATCACTACAGACCTTTTAAGGGGGTTATCCATCTCAGATGATGTTCTCCTATTCCTGTTCTCTTGGCCCACCTGTCGCCTGCATTGCTATCACCTCAGCTCCCGGGGGGGGGGGCGCTCTTCACTTTCTAGTGCAGTGATGGCAAACCTTGGCACCCCAGATGTTTTGGAACTACATTTTCATGATGCTCAACTACACTGCAGAGTGCACGAGCATCATGGAAAATGTAGTTCCAAAACATCTGGGGTGCCAAGGTTCGCCATCACTGTTCTAGTGCCTCTATTAAATCATCATTACCATCTACATTTTGTATAACCTACCCATAGGTAAGAGTGTTAGGACCATAGTCTTGTGCTCCCTCTCTTCCTGTTTTTAATTAATTACCATTGATTATCAATTTTTAATCCATCATAGATACTCCCAGTGTATAGCTGCTCCTGATGAGTGGAAACAACCCACGAAACACGTCGAGCATTTCTATTTGATGCTATGCCACAGCAATCCTGTGTTTACTATGGGTTTTACTTACTCTTACTCTGAATCAATCAATTATTTTTACTATTTATCATGCTTTTTCAATTATTGGGTATATTGCTGGTTCATTATATATTATGTGCAATAATGTCTATCATGCTATTCGTATTACCATGTGATTTACTAACCATGTTTTTCATAATTCTGTATCGTACATATTGGTCTACCATTCATGCTATCTATTGCACCATGCCCAATTCTGTTAACAATAAATATCCTATCTACTACTTGTGCTTGATTCATTGTACCCAAGTGTTGTGTCTCATATAATGTCCCATTTTCCCTATTTGCCCCTCCCCCCCTATCAAATAATAGGGATGGAGACCTGTGTACTGTACTGTACAGTCATGGTCTCATATAAAGTCCCAACTATTTCCTCGTTACATGAGACGGTTCCGTTGTCCATGGTCGTAGGGGCTCTTCACCATGAGATAATCCAGTTCCAAGTTATTTCCTCACCAAAGTTTCCGCTGGTTATTGGTTATCCTTGGTTACAGAGGCACAACCCCTCTTTTTATTGGCTCTGTGCTGAGGTTCTCTCCTGGTCACCACAATGCAGTGAGACATGCTTCCAGAAGGTAGCCAAGGTCCTGTGCACCTCTTCACTCTCCTCCCTGCCTGAGGAGTACCGCGATTTTAGTGTTGTCTTTGACAAAGGTCAAGATGGTAGTTTGCCTCCACACCGGCCATATGATTGCGCAATTGACCTTCAACTTGGTGCCATACCCCCTCGTGGTCGGGTTTACCCTTTGTCGGTCTTTGAGGATAAGGCCATGGAGGAGTATGTTGCAGACGCACTTCCTCGAGGTTTTATCCGCAAATCCTCGTCTCCTGCTGGTTTCTTCTTTGTGAAGAAGAACATTGGTGAACTAAGACCTTGTATTGATTATAGGGGTCTCAATTGTTTCACAATTAAGAATGCCTATCCAATTCCGTTGATTACTGAGTTATTTGACCGCCTCAAGGGAGCAACGGTTTTCACAAAGATTGATTTGAGAGGGGCATACAATCTCATGAGGATTAAGGAGGGCGACGAGTGGAAAACTGCATTCAATACCAGAACAGGCCATTATGAGTACCTTGTAATGCCTTTTGGCCTTTCCGTATTCTTCGCAGGATTAACCCAGTGGCTTACGCATTAGACCTTCCTTCTAATATGCGTATTTCAAATGTATTTCATGTCTCCTTATTAAAACCTTTGGTCTGCAACCGCTTTACCACCTCGGTGCCACGTCCTCACCCTGTACATGTTAAGAACCATGAGGCGTATGAAGTACAGTCCATTGTTGACTCCCGTAGGCTCCGTGAGCACGTACAGTACCTGGTGCATTGGAAAGGGTACGGTCCAGAGGAACGCTCTTGGGTCTCATCCTCGGACGTACATGCCCCTGTCCTCCTCTGTGATTTCCATAGATGTTTTCCCCTCAAGCCTGGTGGTTCTCCGAGGGGGAGGGGTCGTTGAGGAGAGGGTACTGTCAGGGCTGGGCTCAGCCCTTCCTTCTCTGAACTGGCCGCTCAGCTGTCAGCTAATTGCCAGCAGCCCTTCCTTCTCTCCACAGTTACTCAGCTGTTTATGGTCCTTCTCGTCAGTCCTGCCTACTTAAGCCGTCCAGTACAGAGGAGCTCTGCCTTCGCCTTGGTCACATCACAAGAAACTATCTCCTGTGTTTCAAGACTTGCTTTGCTGACATCCCTTCTGGCTCCAGATCCTGCTGGCTGTTCCACTACTTGGATCCCTGACTTCTGGCTTGGCTACTATCTGTTCCGGTTACTGAACTTTGGCTATGTTTTGACTAGGTTTGTTCTTTTTACTTTTATTATTAAACAAGTGTGATTTAACTGTACTCCTGTCTCGGTCTAATTTTATGGTTTCTGACAAATACAATATTATTGCCGGAACCGGATAAATGTAAAAAAAAAAAAAAAAAAAAAAAAAAAAAAAAAGTGTGGTAGCAATGTAATATCCCATACCTTATTTGTGCAGTGCAGCAACATTACAGCTGCTATCTCCCAACAAGACTAACAGTGGTGTATTTATATAAATTTCCACTGATTGCAAGAGTGTGGCTCAGTGACATCATGTGGTGATCTTCCAATCACGCTCTTGTGATGCCCCCCTGAGCCGGCGGCACATCGTACAGCGTTGACATACCAGATGCCACTCAGTGCACTCATTCAGGGAATAAATGAGTAACATCATTCAGAGCGCTATCGGACCCGATCACGTGATGGCACAGCGCAGTGTGTCATCCACCCACTGACGCACGTATGAGTCCCATGGCAACCAGGATGCATTCCCTTCACGCCAGACCCTGAAGATGCCGGCGTTGCCACCAAAGGGGGCGGCGAGCATAGCCTACCTGTGCCTGAAGGGAGGAGGCGACATGGACACAGGGAGTGTTGACATGAATCTCACTGTCAAGAGAGCAGAAGCAAAGCAAGGCAGTACGAAAACTCTAGATCAGCCATCTAGAAAACAACTGGTGCAAAAAAGTAGTAAATACCTTGAGAGATCTAGAGACAACACATGTCATCATACATCATATGACATGTGCCATACATACCCACCAAATGACAGACAGGAATAGAGAAAGACAGAACAAGAAAGCAAGAAATTTGCAAATAGAATCCTCACACATGAAGTGAGTATAAGAACAAAATAAATCAAATGACCCAATGGCAGCATATAAACAGCATGGCATTGTGATATACAGTGGGGATGGAAAGTATTCAGATCCTCTTAAATGTTTCACTCTTTGTTATAACCATTTAAGTTCATTTTCTTCCTCATTAATGTACACACAGCACCCCATATTGACAGAAAAACACAGAATTGTTGACATTATTGCAGATTTATTAAAAAAGAAAAACTGAAATATCACATGGTCCTAAGTATTCAGACCCTTTGCTGTGACATTCATTTAACTCAGGTGCTGTCCATTTCTTCTGATCATCCTTGAGATGGTTCTACACCTTCATTTGAGTCCAGCTGTGTTTGATTATACTGATTGGACTTGATTAGGAAAGCCACACACCTGTCTATATAAGACCTTACAGCTCACAGTGGATGTCAGAGCAAATGAGAATCATGCGGTCAAAGGAACTGCCTGAAGAGCTCAGAGACAGAATTGTGGCAAGGCACAGATCTGGCCAAGGTTAAAAAAAAATTCTGCTGCACTTAAGGTTCCTAAGAGCACAGTGGCCGCCATAATCCTTAAATGGAAGACGTTTGGGATGACCAGAACCCTTCCTAGAGCTGGCCGTCCAGCCAACTGAGCTATCGGGGGAGAAGAGCCTTGGTGAGAGGGGTAAAGAAGAACCCAAAGATCACTGTGGCTGAGCTCCAGAGATGCAGTCGGGAAATGGGAGAAAGTTGTAGAAAGTCAACCATCACTGCAGTCCTCCACCAGTCAGGGCTTTATGGCAGAGTGGCTGTCATGAGCAGGTGTGACCAGAACCATGTGATCTGCGACAGAGGACACCAAACGTATATAAGTGAAAATATATATATTTATTAAGGAAAGTGAGTAATAAATAACAACCAACTCCAATATGACACAGTGCAATAACCAACCACAGACAGAGACCCACAAATAACAACAGACAGAAAAGTGCAATAAATGGGAAATACCAGGTTCATAAACAATAGCCAGGCCAGGGTCATACACAGCAGATCAGCAGATGGACAGGGGATGTTCCAGAGACAAAAACGTAAGCCAGGCCAAGGTCATACACAGGGAAGTCAGCAGATGGGGTATGGAACACAGGACAGGGAGAGGGATGGATGGGTCAGACTGCAGGCAGGGATGCAAGGTAACAGGTGGGACAGGAAAGGGTCCGAGACAGGATCAGGTTTAGGGCACAGGATCGGATTGCAAGCAGGTCAGGAGGCAATGAAGGAATCAAGGCAAACATGTGAATGTTTGCCAGGTATTTATAGGCCTGCGATTGGCCTCAAGTGACACCTGATTGTAGGAGGTACTGTCTGCTCCACACTGCCAGGATCCATCCGCTGGTGGACGCCAGTACTGCGGCCCAAAGATGATATACTATTAACAGGGAAAAGCTCTCCTGACAGTTCCAAACTGCCAGGAGACACCTGCTGGTGGACCTCAGTACTGCATGCCAAATAACAGGTCTTACCAGCGGATGGAACATTTCCTGACAGTACCCCCCTCAAAGGAGCGGCCTCCGGACGCTCCAATTGGTTGTAATTGTCCATAGTCTATGGTATTAAGCAGAACAACAGATGGTGGCACAACAGGCAGAACAGGTGGTGGCACAACAGGCATGGGCACTTCAAGCTGGGCAGCGGGCTCATCAAGCTGGAGGGCAGTCACCGAGACATCAGGCTGGAGGGCAGCAGGCTCCGGGTCATCAGGCTGGAGGGCAGCAGGCTCCGGGTCATCGAGCTGGGCAGCAGGCTCCGGGTCATCGAGCTGGGCAGCAGGCTCCGGGTCATCGAGCTGGGCAGCAGGCTCCGGGTCATCGAGCTGGGCAGCAGGCTCCGGGTCATCGAGCTGGGCAGCAGGCTCCGGGTCATCGAGCTGGGCAGCAGGCTCCGGGTCATCGAGCTGGGCAGCAGGCTCCGGGTCAACGAGCTGGGCAGCAGGGTCATCAAACTGGGCAGCAGGCTCAGGGTCATCGTGCTGGGCAGCAGGCTCCGGGTCATCGAGATGGACAGCAGGCTCTGGAACATTGGGCCGAACAGCGAGCACCGTAAGGGCAGGCCGGATTACAGGCACCGGCTCAGCAAGCTGGGTAACGGACCCCGGCCCAGTGGGCTGGGTAACAGGCCCTGACTCAGCGAGCTGGACACCGGGCACCGGTTCGGCAAGCCGGATAACGGATACTGGCTTGACAGGCAAAGTGATGGACTTCGGTTTAGCAGACTGGGTAACGGGCACCAGTTCAGCAGACCGGGTAACGGGCACCGATTCAACAGACTGGGTAACGGGCACCGATTCAACAGGCCGAGACACGGGCACCGAAACTCCAGGCTGAAACACGGGCACCGAAACTTCAGGCTGAGACACCAACATCACGACATCAGGCTGGAAGACAGATACCAGGATATTAGGCTGGAGGATGGACACATCAAACCGGAAAGCAGGCTCATCAGGCTGAACAGTGGGCACATCAGGCAGAACAGCAGGTACATCGGACTGGTCAATAGTCGCTGGAGCGTCAGACTGGAACATGGACACTGGGGTTTCGGGCTGGAAGGCAGGCATATCAGACTGGAAGGAGGGCACACCAGACTGGAGAGCTGGAACGTCAGACTGGAGAGCTGGAACGTCAGACTGGAGAGCTGGAACGTCAGACTGGAGAGCTGGAACGTCAGACTGGAGAGCTGGAACGTCAGACTGGAGAGCTGGAACGTCAGACTGGAGAGCTGGAACGTCAGACTGGAGAGCTGGAACGTCAGACTGGAGAGCTGGAACGTCAGACTGGAGAGCTGGAACGTCAGACTGGAGAGCTGGAACGTCAGACTGGAGAGCTGGAACGTCAGACTGGAGAGCTGGAACGTCAGACTGGAGAGCTGGAACGTCAGACTGGAGAGCTGGAACGTCAGACTGGAGAGCTGGAACGTCAGACTGGAGAGCTGGAAAGTCAGACTGGAGAGCTGGAAAGTCAGACTGGAGAGCTGGAACGTCAGACTGGAGAGCTGGAAAGTCAGACTGGAGAGCTGGAAAGTCAGACTGGAGAGCTGGAACGTCAGACTGGAAAGCTGGAACGTCAGACTGGAAAGCTGGAACGTCAGACTGGAAAGCTGGAACGTCAGACTGGAAAGCTGGAACGTCAGACTGGAAAGCTGGAACGTCAGACTGGAAAGCTGGAACGTCAGACTGGAAAGCTGGAACTTCAGACTGGAAGGCTGGAACGTCAGACTGGAAAGCTGGAACTTCAGACTGGAAAGCTGGAACTTCAGACTGCAAGGTTGGAACGTCAGACTGCAAGGTTGGAACGTCAGACTGCAAGGTTGGAACGTCAGACTGCAAGGTTGGAACGTCAGACTGCAAGGTTGGAACGTCAGACTGCAAGGTTGGAACGTCAGACTGCAAGGTTGGAACGTCAGACTGCAAGGTTGGAACGTCAGACTGCAAAGCTGGAACGTCAGACTGCAAAGCTGGAACGTCAGACTGCAAAGCTGGAACGTCAGACTGCAAAGCTGGAACGTCAGACTGCAAAGCTGGAACGTCAGACTGCAAAGCTGGAACGTCAGACTGGAAGGCTGGAACGTCAGACTGGAAGGCTGGAACGTCAGACTGCAAAGCTGGAACGTCAGACTGGAAGGCTGGAACGTCAGACTGGAAGGCTGGAACGTCAGACTGCAAAGCTGGAACGTCAGACTGGAAGGCTGGAACGTCAGACTGCAAAGCTGGAACGTCAGACTGGAAGGCTGGAACGTCAGACTGCAAAGCTGGAACGTCAGACTGGAAGGCTGGAACGTCAGACTGCAAAGCTGGAACGTCAGACTGGAAGGCTGGAACGTCAGACTGCAAAGCTGGAACGTCAGACTGCAAAGCTGGAACGTCAGACTGCAAAGCTGGAACGTCAGACTGCAAAGCTGGAACGTCAGACTGCAAAGCTGGAACGTCAGACTGCAAAGCTGGAACGTCAGACTGCAAAGCTGGAACGTCAGACTGCAAAGCTGGAACGTCAGACTGCAAAGCTGGAACGTCAGACTGCAAAGCTGGAACGTCAGACTGCAAAGCTGGAACGTCAGACTGCAAAGCTGGAACGTCAGACTGGAAGGCTGGAACGTCAGACTGGAAGGCTGGAACGTCAGACTGGAAGGCTGGAACATCAGACTGCAAAGCTGGAACGTCAGACTGCAAAGCTGGAACGTCAGACTGGAAAGCTGGAACGTCAGACTGGAAAGCTGGAACGTCAGACTGGAAAGCTGGAACGTCAGACTGGAAAGCTGGAACGTCAGACTGGAAGGCTGGAACATCAGACTGCAAATTGGGAGCAGGTTGGGATACTGGCAGGATTGTGTGAGTGGGGAAGAACTTCCGTTTCTTCTTGGGCTTAACTACTGAAGATCTGTAGGTGAGGGGTGCAGCAGACTGGAGAGGAGGATTGGGATATGGTAGGGAAGAGGTAACCGTGGCTGGAGGAAGTTCGTGTGGGTTTGCAGGCAGCAGGGAAGAGACAGGTGGGTTGAATGCAGGATAGGTACAGGGAGCAGAGACTGGATATGAGTATTTGTTTGGTAGCAGCGTATACTGAGCTGCAACTGCGGTTGACATGGGTGATGGAGAAACATACATTTGGGTAGGCTGGTGTTTGGTGGCAGAGGTGGTTTGTTTGACTGGAGCTGCTTGCATCATGTCAGACCATGCTGAAAGTATAGGTTGTACAAACTGTGCTTCTAAACCTCCCTGTCTAACAAAAGACTGAGCAGACACAATGCACTCAGCAATCACCTGTGAGGGACAGGCTGAATAGTGCTCACAAAAATCGTCTGGATCATCTTCAAAAAGCCAAACTAGTGATACAACCTGATTTATATCAAAAGGAGGAGTGAAATCATCATGGCCCTCAGGAATACAGGGCAGGGCCAGCTCAGTACATAGTTTGATCAAAGGCTGCACTTCCCCAAACAAAATATAACCCTGATCGACCAGGGAGTGAGCCAAACGTATAGTGGCAAACAACTGATCACTAGACCATCCTTTCAAAGCCTGGCGGCAATAATCACCACTTTCAGATGCCAGCAGAGAAAGATAAATAACCTCATCGGTATTCATGTTTGCAACCAACTGAATCAAAATGGTTCCCCTGTGCAGCCACTTCTGGTCAGGGATGGCCTTGATTTACTGTCATGAGCAGGTGTGACCAGAACCGTGTGATCTGCGACAGAGGACACCAAACGTATATAAGTGAAAATATATATATTTATTAAGGAAAGTGAGTAATAAATAACAACCAACTCCAATATGACACAGTGCAATAACCAACCACAGACAGAGACCCACAAATAACAACAGACAGAAAAGTGCAATAAATGGGAAATACCAGGTTCATAAACAATAGCCAGGCCAGGGTCATACACAGCAGATCAGCAGATGGACAGGGGATGTTCCAGAGACAAAAACGTAAGCCAGGCCAAGGTCATACACAGGGAAGTCAGCAGATGGGGTATGGAACACAGGACAGGGAGAGGGATGGATGGGTCAGACTGCAGGCAGGGATGCAAGGTAACAGGTGGGACAGGAAAGGGTCCGAGACAGGATCAGGTTTAGGGCACAGGATCAGATTGCAAGCAGGTCAGGAGGCAATGAAGGAATCAAGGCAAACATGTGAATGTTTGCCAGGTATTTATAGGCCTGCGATTGGCCTCAAGTGACACCTGATTGTAGGAGGTACTGTCTGCTCCACACTGCCAGGATCCATCCGCTGGTGGACGCCAGTACTGCGGCCCAAAGATGATATACTATTAACAGGGAAAAGCTCTCCTGACAGTTCCAAACTGCCAGGAGACACCTGCTGGTGGACCTCAGTACTGCATGCCAAATAACAGGTCTTACCAGCGGATGGAACATTTCCTGACAGTGGCCTGACAGAAGCCTCTGCTCAGTGCAAGACACATGAAAGCCTGCATGGAGTTTGCTAAAAAAAACACCTGAAGGACTCTAAGATGGTGAGAAAGATTCTCTGGTCTGATGAGACCAAGATAGAACTTTTTGGCCTTAATTCTAAGCGGTATGTTTGGAGAAAACCAGGCACTGCTCATCACCTGTCCAATACAGTCCCAACAGTAAAGCATGGTGGTGGCAGCATCATGCTGTGAGGGTGTTTTTCAGCTGCAGGGACAGGAGGACTGGTTGCAATTGAGGGAAAGATGAACGCGGCCAAGTACAGGGATATCCTGTATGAAAACCTTCTCCAGAGTGCTCAGAACCTCAGACTGGGCCGAAGGTTTTGTACAAAATGTAGGCAAGATGTGGTGAGAAATACTCCTGCGCTTGTGAGGCCCTTTGCTGAAGTGTACGGGTAGTATTGTAGAAAGTGGAAGGATTGGAGGAGGTGATGAAAGCGTGTCCCGCCACCTTAACTGACCTGGGGTGGTCTGGAAAGGACTGTATGGTAGGAGGTGGACGGAAGGCGCGTGATCAGACGCTTACATCAAAAGATGTATGGTTTAATCATGTATAGGGAATACACACATATAAAATAATGAATCTTACAAATACCACATTGCATACAAACAGATAACAAAAAATGCACTAGAAAATAGATTAAAATTGGGGTATGCCCATGTTGAGGAAAGTTATTAAAAATGGCTGACGCGTTTCGAGGGTGACCTCTTCATCAGAGCCAGGAGAACAAGAGCACAGTCTGTATGGGCCGGTAGGCCGACATGTGTACATGAAAAGGGGTGGCTAGGAGGAGGGGATATCCTGTGGTGGATGGTTGTTTAATCCAAGTTCCATACTAGTCCTTGTCCGGGTTTTCTAGGTAGGGTATAGATCAGGACCGTATATACCGTACACTACAGACCTTTACCCAGTGGATAAAAACCTCCCGGGAAGTGGAGCCGTGTGATCCTGGGGACCGGAGGGGGCGCTCCTGATGTGGCTGCAGCTGAGGATGCTCCAACAAGATGCCTCTTACTGTCAAGGATAGGAAGGTCATCCTCAGCTGCAGCCACATCAGGAGCGCCCCCTCCCCCCTGCGTACTGTAGTGTACAGTATATACGGTCCTGATCTATACCCTACCTAGAAAACCCGGACAAGGACTAGTATGGAACTTGGATTAAACAACCATCCACCACAGGATATCCCCTGTAGTATTTGTAAGATTCATTATTTTATATGTGTGTATTCCCTATACATGATTTTGATGATGTTTTGATGTAAGCGTCTGATCACGCGCCTTCCATCCACCTCCTACCATATGGGCCGAAGGTTTACCTTCCAACAAGACAATGTTGTGCTGTGTGTACACTAATGAGGAAAAAAATGAACTTAAATTGATTTTAGCAAATGGCTGCAATATAACAAAGCGTGAAAAATTTAAGGGTGAAGGCGCATGCGCGGCAGCCCCATGAACGGTCGCTCGTTCTGAGAGATCCGCTCCACTCCGGCCTACTAACCCTGCCACAGCTACAAATAGCGGCGGAACCGGACCATCGGACCCCCTCCTCACTTCCTGGAGTCCTGAGGGACCCCCTCGCATGACCGGGGGCTCGGCAAGACGGGACCTATCCCGATTCCTATACTCCGGCCCGCGGATTGCGGCCTCCACAAAAATGGCGGCGGCCGGCGCCACACGAGGCTCCTCAGGGAATCTGGAGGCATCCTTGGAAGACTTTCCTCCCCTGCCCTCCCTCAGCTCCATGATGAAACCGCAAACTGTGAGTAATCCCCAGGATGGGCTATTTACAGGATCCCACACAAACTCCTTAGGCTGCAGCCCTATGGAATCACCCCCCCCTATCCCAGATGGAGGAGAGCTGCCCCCCGCCCAGCCCTCAGGATGATCTCTCTGCCCCCATCCCTACTGACTTTGCAGCCCTAATGAACACTTTCTCCAATATGCTTACAAGAGGTTTGGCACACAATGCCTCACAAATTACCACGACTATACAGGCTGATCTGCAACAGCTGGGTGCACGCATTGAAGCAATCGAATCAAAGACTGATCAAATTGCTGCAGTTGCCAACCAGAACACTGACAGGATTCAAGAATTACATGACCAACTGGATATGGCATACTCAAAACTCGATGACCTCGAGAACAGGTCTCGAAGATATAAATTCAGACTAAGAGGCCTTCCAGAATCCTTTAAGGACACGGAGAAAATCGTTTGTTCTTTTATCAAACATTTAATCCCGGATATACCAGATTACAGGCTGGAACTAGACCGGGCACATAGGGCCTTGCAACCCCCACGCCAAGATGGCCTACCCAGAGATATTGTGGTTAAACCCCATTTTTTCAGAGTCAAAGAAGAATTCATGCACAGAGCGAGAGAATCTGAAAATCTCTCCTTCCAGGGACACTCGATTCAAATTTTTGCGGACCTTTCCCCCTTCACGATTCAGAGACGGAGATCATTAAAGCCTCTATTGAGCATCCTATCGCAAAAATCGATCACCTACAGATGGCCGTTCCCCTTTCGCCTCAACTTTGCCTACCTAAACAAATCTTACAGCTTCACAAATTTCGGAGATGGGGAACGTCTGCTGCTACAACTGGGCCTTATATCTCACTCGCCAACATCATCGGCTGCCACGGATTCCAGAACACCTCAGTCTGCGAAGAGACCACCACCCTCGAGCCCCATCCAACCCTTATGGCATAAACAACAAGCCAAGAGGTCCAAAGATGGACGCCCCCCCCTAACGGAAAGTCTGCTATCAACAGTGCCTTCTCCTCTCCAGGTCTCCCTGGAGCAACCTTTAGGCTATGGGACACTGACACCCCAAGCCCCCGTTCTCTTTTGCCTGGCTTTTAGCCAGACCCTGTTGGGACACTGAGACGTTTGCTTTGTTTTTTTTTTTTTTTTTGCTTCACTTCTCTCAGGTCTCCTACAATTTTTGCTTTTACGGTTCTACTTTTTGTTTTTCTATATGGCGGTTTGGCCGGAGTGGCTGCACTTCGCCTCCACGAGTTCCTGAGTGGTATTTTCCCCCACTCAGAAACACCTTCACAACCCCTGTTACGGGGTACCCGTTTTTTGGGAAAAACCTTTTTAGGGGGTGGCTGACTGCCCTCCCCCCTGTTAGGGTTCTTAGATTCTTATTTAGTTACACTAAATATGTCCGATCGTTTATATCATTTGCTTTACATTGTTTTTGACATGACCTGTTTCTCTTTCTCAGGGTCGATCCTCCCCCACGTTCTCCCCTCCCCACCTCACCTACTATCGGAGTCTCTCAGGGGCCTAACCATGTCGCTACATCCCGGATTCCAGGACCCTCGGGCAACGGAGGCTTGGACACAAGCACAAATTTTGATGTCTCAGGTAGGCTCTTGTTGTGTGATGAGCACATCCCCCCCTCTGATCCATGCTCCCTGACACACACGTTCCTCCTCCCCAAATCTGTATAGCCACGCATAATGTACAAGGCATGAACTCCCCTGTCAAACGGCGCAAACTATTTAATCACTACAAATCACAAAAAATCGCAGTTCTCCTATTGCAAGAAACTCACTTCCCAGCCTTATACAACCCCTCCTTTTTACATGGCAACTACACTCAGTTTTTTCTTTCAAATGCTGAAAATAAGTCTAAAGGGGTAGCCATCTGTTTTTCAAAACACCTTAAATTTTCCCCCTCCGAAGTTATTAAAGACCAGGCAGGCAGGTTTCTATTGGTAAAAGGGACGATTGAGGGTTTATTATACTCATTTATCTCTTACTATGCCCCAAATAAAGGCCAGGCTTCCTTTTTCTCCACAATGTTGTCCACTCTAGGCCCAAAACTCGAGGGGAAAATAATAATGGGAGGAGACACGAACCTCCCTTTCGATACTTCCCTTGACAAATCGGGGTCGGGACCTTCTCGCTCCAGAAAACCCCCAAAACATAGTACTAAAATATCATCCACTCTGCATTCTCTAGGCCTGGTGGACATATGGAAAGAAATGAAGCCTAGGTCCAAAGACTTTACCCATTACTCTGCCCCACATCACCTCTATTCTAGAATCGACCATATTTTCATACAATCACATAACATCCCCAGGGCTCACAAAGCAGTTATTAGAGACTCCCCCATTTCGGACCACTCCTTGGTTCTCCTATATCTGCAACAATCTCCTAACCCGGGAAATAAATTCATATGGCGCCTTAATGAAGGGCTCCTTAGTGACCCAATACAATGCTCGATTCTAGCTAAAGAAATTCAGGAATATTTTCGTCTAAATGACACGGGAGAAGTTTCTCTGGAAACGCTGTGGGCGGCCCATAAGGCAGTTCTCAGAGGGAAGATTATCCAAATCTCCTCCAATCTTAAAAAGGAACGCACGGCTGACACTAACAACCTTAAGTTACGATATCAATCCCTGTCTAGAGCCCATAAGAAGAACCCCACTAAGGATTCTCTAGAGGCGCTGGAAAATGCGCGGACTTCTTTAAACCTAGCCCTCACCTCCGAGGCTGAGAAACAGCTCCGGTGGTCAGGCGCACGCTTTTACTACCAGACTGACAAAATAGGAACTAAATTAGCCACCAAATTGTCTCCAAGACCTCGATCGGCTGCTTTCCCCAAAATTCGCACTCTTTTCGGCGAACTTTCCCAAAACCCCCAAAATATAATGGAAACATTCCACAAGTTTTATACATCTTTATATAAACAGGAACAATCAACATCTGACCATTCTACCTCGGATTTCCTGACTAGCTTACCCCTTCCCAAATTATCGTCTGAGTACTCTGACCTTATGGACGATCCCATATCAGAAGTAGAAGTACTTGGGGTAATTAAACATCTGAAACAAAACTCGGCCCCGGGACCTGACAGCTTTTCCGCGGGCTATTACAAAAAATTCGGACCTATCTTAACTCCGTATTTGGTCAAATTCTTTAACTCTCTCAGGTCTGGATCTCCCCTGGATAAAGCCCTCAATCTGGCCTTCATCTCGGTCATTCCAAAACCTGGCAAAGACACGACTACGGTCTCCAATTACCGTCCTATTTCCTTAATTAACAATGATCTCAAAATATTAACTAAAGTTCTTTCCAACCGGTTAGCTTCCTGCATAGCAGTTTATATCAACAAGGACCAAGTGGGCTTTATCCCGGGGAGACAAGGACCTGACCAGATCCGAAGAGCAATTAACATTATCTCTCTTCTTAAATCTCAGTGGGACGGAGGCCCCCCGCAACACGGCTATTTGTTATCCATTGATTTGCAAAAGGCCTTTGACACAGTCACCTGGCCCTACTTATTCCATGTATTAGAACGCTGGGGTTTTGGTCAACGTTTCATGAACATCCTTAGAGCCCTGTACTCCGGCCCTACTGCACAGGTCAGATTGCAGGGCTACTATTCTGAACCTTTTACAATAGAAAGGGGCACCAGACAGGGGTGCCCGCTCTCCCCCCTTCTGTTTGCCATAGCCATGGAATCCCTGGCTATCGCAGTCAGAACTCACCCTGACATCAAAGGGGTGGTGTGTGGTAAAAACGAGCACAAATGCGCCCTCTTTGCCGACGATTTGTTACTCTTTGTAACTTCCCCCCTAGTCTCTACTCCTAATATCTTCACTTTGCTAGATAAGTTTGGGGAGATTTCGGGCCTACGAGAGTTCTTCCGCCCTGAACATCTCGGTTCCTCCTAATGTTCTAAGTAGCCTTCAAAACCACTTCCCGTTTTCCTGGAACGAGGTCGCACTTCCATACCTAGGGGTCAATCTCACAGCAAATATAGCCTCTCTCTACTCTTCCAACTACCCTGCCACCTTCCGTAAATTGATTTTGGACCTATCCAATTGGGATAACCATAACTTATCTTGGCTCGGCCGTATTAATGCAGTCAAAATGACCCTCCTACCCCGTATTCTTTACCTATTCAGATCCTTGCCCATCCCTATCCAAAAATCACAAGTTCAATTACTCCAATCCAAAATCATAAAATTCATATGGGGATCAAGGGGAAGTCGTTGTGCACAACACATTCTATTCCGCCCCAAATCACAAGGGGGTCTAGCTCTTCCCAACATTTGGTGGTATTATCAGGCTGCCCAGCTAGCCCAGATATCCATCGTTTATTCAAAGGGCCAGAAACCTGATTGGGTATCAATGGAATGCCATGCAGTCCCTCACCACACAATTGACTTCTTACTTTGGTCTCCCTCCAAATTGAGACCACCCATTCTAGCCCCCACATTATCACACTCTCTTGCATTATGTGACTGACTCTATAAAAATCCCTCCCTGATTTCTCCCCTTAAACCCCTGAAACATATTTTTCATAACCCTGACTTCCCGCCGGGAATGAACATTTTAGCGTTTAGTTGGTGGTTGAATAAAGGATTACTCAGAATAGGGAACTACTTCTCCTCCACAGGCCCACTCTCTTTAGCTCTCTGTACAAGTAAGCTTGAAATGCCCCCTGCTGAACGCTTTCGCTTTATGCAGATCCAACATTTCCTTCATTCCATTTGGCCAAACAAACCAGAGCCCCCTTCAATAACTAACTATGAATCATGGTGTGCGGGTGCAGTGGATCAGAGAGGGGGGATCTCCATCATATATGCTTCACTTGCCTCTGCTGTGTCCAAGCCTCCGTACGCCTTGTCTTGGGAAAAAGACCTTGATATCTCATGGGAAAGTGATCAATGGTTCTACTGCTTTCATCGCTCATTTAAGGGAATCCTAAATGTTTCCCTCATAGAGGGCAGCATTAAGGTGCTCATGAGATGGTACAGGGTACCCTATCTTTTGGCTAAGATATATCCTGATGCTTCCCCGCTGTGCTTCCGTGGTTGCAACCACATTGGGACTCTGCTCCATGTATGGTGGACATGTCCACGGATAAGGGGCTTATGGAACAAAGTATTCTCAGTGATCCGCAAAATATCCACCGCTCAGATCCCTCAAATCCCGGAGATAGCCTTATTGAATCTGAAAGTAGATAGGGTTGATAAATACACCCAACAACTGATCTTCTTCATTCTATTGGGCACCAAAATAACAATAGCCTCTTGCTGGAAAAAACACAGAGTGCCATTCACAGCGGTGAAGCATAAAATTTCCTGGATTATGGCACAAGAAAAGATAGTGAGCATTATCCAAGATAAAGTTAGTAAGTTTGAGTTTATCTGGGAACCTTGGGCCAACTTTTGCCATATTTCCTTACGCCCTGGCATTAGTCTACCAGGGCAACGGGCTCTCTGAGAGACTCCGACATCATTCCTCATCAAATGCGATGGGATTTCCCCCACCTACCTCCCACTCCATCAGTCTCCCTGACTACCCTCTCCCTTTAGTACCTCAGACTCTCTATGTAAAATATTCAACCCTGAGATTTATTTAATTTTTTGTATACTTCTTTTTTACCCCTTTCCGGTGGGACATAGTAAAACCCTAACACCCTCTGGCCCCAAAGCCCCAGAGCTATTCTGATTGTTTAAATAACTCCCTCTATGAGGACATCTATGGCCCTAGGTTAGTCCGACCACCCGTAGATAACCTTCTGCGGGATAGGACAGGTCTAATAGCCACAGTTAGATTTTGATATTGGGCTACCCCATTTAGATTAGACTCGACTGAGGTTGGGGTTCCGGGAGAGGGGAGTGGCCCTAAGCCCGCAGTGTGTTCCCATAGGGGCGGGTGGTGGGCGTCTCCCCTGATCCCGGTTCCCTGGCAAATAATGTAATAAAGTCTTCCTTATTCATTACAACCACTCCTCATTTAATCCGGTAAATGAGTTATACCTGACTCATGTAGGTTTTTGCTCTGGCAGATTACACATCCTTCATTGTCCTATCGACAGAGATATGTCTATTTTAGTTTATAATTTTGATTTACTTTAAACTGTAACTAAGAATTCTGCTGATTGGACCATTCAATTTACGTCTTGCATTGAGAGGTTTTTCCTCAAATTATTTTGCTTCTTATGTATCTTCATATCTTTGCACCATGTAATGTCTTTTACAAAGGTTATGTAAGAAATTTTTCTTGCTACTACTAATAAAAATTTATTGAAAGAAAAAAAAAAAAAATTTAAGGGTGTCTGAATACTTTCCGTCCCCACTGTATATCATATTGGCAGCATAGCATCGTGACATAAGTCACTACAATAGGCAGATATAGTTCATAAGTGAATATAGATGATACGAAGGGCATATCTACACAAAAATGGAAATGAATATAATCAAAACCACTAAGGCCAGAAATAAATAGGTGGATGAAATGAATAGAGTTCAGGTCCTCCAGATAAAAATCCCTCCAAGAAAGGTTTGTCTGAGATTGCCTCATTCAAACCTGGGAATGAAGTGGCATTTATGCCGCGTATACACGATCGGAATTCTCATTGGAAAAAGCTATTATGGTTTTTCAGACGGAATTCCGCTCAAGTTTGTCTTGCGTACACACGGTCACATCAAAGTCACACCGTCCAGAATGCGGTGACGTACAACACGTACAATGGGACTAGAAAAGGGAAGTTCAATAGCCAGCGTGCCACCCTTTCGGCTCCTTCTGCTAATCTCGTGTTTATCTTGTGTTAGTAGAAGTTTGGTGGGAGACGATTTGCGCTTTTCAGACTCGTGCTTTTTCAGATCGTTTTACTGCTGTTCAGTTTGTGCTTGTGGGTTTGTATCTGCTTTTCAGTGCGTGAAGTCAGTTCGTATCTGTTTTTCAGTGCGTTCTTGTCCGCTCGTTACTGATTTTCAGCTCGCTCTTCACAGGCTTTGCTGTTCTTCAGTGCATTCTATTTAGTTTGTTCTGACCAGCCGACCATTTTGAAGCCACGTTGAGGGTACGTACTCATCGTAGAAGTCGTGCTGTGCTGGGGCTTGGTGTTGGGGTTCTTACTTTGACCCAAGCCCAGTCCATGAACAGGGCGAGGAGGAGTTCATGGACCAATTCTCTCATATGCCTTTGTTGAGGGAGATCCAGGAGAAAAACCCTGATGATTTCAGGAATTATCTCCGGATGACGGACCCCATTTTTCACCGTTTGTTGGCGGGAGCCTGGAGAAGAAGATGAGGAGAAGAAGACGCCGCGGAGGAGATGCCGGACGAGAACACCGGAGGAAGAACCAGAAGAACCAGAAGAAGAAGATGGAGGAAGAAACCGAAGGAAGATAGAAGATAGAAGATAGAAGAAAGAAGATAGAAGAAAGAAGAAGCATTGTAAAAAAAGGAATTGTCAAAAACTGTCTCTTGTCATTTTTAAAATTTTTGACACTTTTTTTGTGAAATGGTAGGGGTACTTTTGTACCCCCTTACCATTTCACACAAGGGGGAGGGTTGGGATCTGGGGGTCCCCTTGTTAAAGGGGGCTTCCAGATTCCGTTAAGCCCCCGCCTGCAGACGCCCACAACCCATGGGCAAGGGTTGTGGGGATGAGGCCCTTGTCCCCATCAACATGGGGACAAGGTGTTTTGGGGGGCTACCCCAAAGCACCCTCCCAATGTTGAGGGCTTGTGGCCTGGTACAGTTCAGGAGGTGGGGGGCGCTCTCTCGTCCCCCCCTCTTTTCCTGTGGCCTGCCAGGTTGCATGCTTGGATAAGGGTCTGGTATGGATTTTTGGGGGGACCCCACGCCATTTTTTTTTAAATTTTGGTGCGGGGTTCCCCTTAATATCCATAACAGACCTGAAGGGCCTGGTATGGAATTTAGGGGGACCCCCACGTCATTTGTTTTTTTAAATTTTGGTTCGGGGTCCCCCTGTGGGGAATTTCCATGCTGTTTTTATCAATGAACTTGTATATGTATTGTCGGACCGGCAATTCATTAATAGCCGCGAGTAGTTTTAAATTACTTTTTTTCCTTTGAAATGTCATTTTGCTGTCAGACTGTTCTAAACACGGGAAACATGCGCCCCCTTTACAGGCATACTATAGACACCCCCCAGGTACGAAATTTAAAGGAATATTACACTTTTATTGTTTCACTTTAAGCATTATTAAAATAACTGCTAGCCAAAAAAACTGCCGTTTTTAAAACTTTTTTTTGCATTGATCCATGTCCCCTGGGGCAGGACCCAGGTCCCCAAACACTTTTTATGACAATACCATGCATATAAGCCTTTAAAATTAGCACTTTTGATTTCTCCCATAGACTTTTAAAGGGTGTTCTGCGGCTTTTGAATTTGCCGCGAACACCCCAAATTGTTCGCTGTTCGGCGAACTGGCGAACAGCCGATGTTCCAGTCAAACATGAGTTCGACTTGAACTCGAAGCTCATCCCTACTTTTGATTATTCATGTTTGTGTCCCATAGACTTTAACCACTTGCCTACCAGGCCAATTCTGACATTTCTCTCCTACATGTAAAAATCATATTTTTTTTGCTAGAAAGTTACATAGAACCCCCAAACATTATATATGTTTTTTTAGCAGAGACCCTAGAGAATAAAATGTCGGTCATTGAAACTTTTTATCTAGCACGGTATTTGTGCAGCAATTTTTTGAATGCGTTTTTTTAGGAAAAAAAAACAGTTTTGGGCTTTAAAAAAAAAAAAAAACAAGAAAGTTAGCCCAATGTTTTTGCATAATGTGAAAGATGAAGTTACGCCAAGTAAATAGATACCCAACATGTCACACTTCAAAATTGCACACGCTCCTGGAATGGCGCCAAACTTAATTTTACTTTTTTTATTTTAGCTTGACACTTTTTTCCAAATAAAAATGTTTTGATCACTTTTGTTGCTATTACAAGGAATGTAAACATCCCTTGTAATAGGAATAAGCATGACAGGTGCTCTTTACAGTGAGATGTGGGGTCAATAAGACCCCACATCTCACCTCTAGGCTTAGAAGCCTGAAATAAAAAAAAAAAAAAAAACAATCTCCGCTTCCCAGCCAAGATTTTTGAATACAGAGGTCAGGCGTGACGTCATAACATCATGCCCGGCCTCCGAACGATCATAGAGACTCAGGCAACCATCTGGTCCACTGGAAATCTCTATGCTAAACATCTGGCGGATCCTGTGACCGACTCACCGATCGTAGCGGTGAGTCGGTACAAGCACCGGAGGGCGGCAGGAGGGGGGTCGTCCCCTCTCGCCTCCCGTAAGAACGATCAAGCAGCGGAACAGCCACTATGATCATTCTTATGGTGTGCAGATTTTCCGGCTCTAAAAGACGATATTTGGATGATGTCTGTAGCTACAGGCATCACTCAGATATCCCCGCTCAAAGCCGAGGACGTAATTTGGCGTACGGCGGGCAGGAAGCGGTTTTAATGGTGTTCGCACAAATTTTTTGTCTGTTCGCATGTTCTGCTGCAAACCGAACAGGGGGGACGTTCGGCCCATCCCTAGTTACCATTGAGAATCATGGGGTACAACTTGTCAAGCAACTCGGAGGTCCAAAGTCGCCCAACTGTGAAACAAGTCATATATATTTTAATAGAAAGGAGCTCTCATTTATACTTGTATTTACATCAGCAGAACAAATGCAGGAAGTGATGTGTGCACATGGGCCAGAAGCAAATGTGTGGGGATGCCAAACAAATCAATGAACCCCGCCCACACCAAATCTAACTACCACATCCACCCCCGCATTGATTAAGCACAAGTACATATCATACCCTTATCCGAAAAATGAGCAGCACCTCCTCTTTGCTAAAGAGGGTCCTCCCCATGTCCACCTAGATGGAGATCTTGACCAGCACAGGGACTTCCGGGTGATTACAATGACTTATTTCTGGGTCAGAAGGCGAAACCACACTCTTTTGATCGCTGCTGCGAATATTTGATTGCAACCACTATTAGAATTTTATTATATTTGTTTATTTGCAGATATGCAAATTTGTATTTCTACTTATGATATTTAAAGGCGTTCGATAAGAAATGGTGTCCCTGGGTTAGTAGCTGGAGGAAATCATTCAGCTGAAATCACACACTTTCATTCCCGCATGTCAGTCCCAACTGCAGGGGGAATTTCAGAGACATCTGTGCAGGTTTCTGCACTGATATCAATACAAATTGCACCCCAAAGTCGCACCAATTTAAACAGTGCAATTGTCACCGCTTTGACATGTCAAATTGCACCAATTCGAACTAAAGCTGACACATACAACACTGCCTATCCACCAGCTAAATTCATTACCTGCAATTCTCCACAGCTGTTAATGATAAAGGTGGAATCTTTATATATAACTTGCAGGTGTGCAGAAGCCTAGGTTTACATTGGAGCGATTTGTCATGCGATTTGAGAGATCAAATCGCATGACTATTGGCAGCAATGGCACTGTTCCAATCGATGCAACATTTTTTTGTGGCACCGCACCAATTTGCTAAAGTAGTTCCTGCACTACTTTTGCCGATTTCAGGTGCGACTTCAATAGACATTTGTGTATGAAGCCACACAGATGTCTACCAAGTAGCACCTGAAATCACTCTGACCTTGCTACTTTGAAATCGTGCTATTTCAAGTGAAGTAGCGTGATTTCAAAGTAGCGTCAATGTGAACCAGGGCAAAGAGATTAGTTTTTTGGTGCAAAAATACATATTGAAATAAAATATAAGAGATATTGCACTTTCCAAAAACCATCACCCACAAAAACTAAAGAGAAAGAAGTAGAAAAAAAACACCACCACAACAAAGCTCAATAATGTACTTTTATTTTACCAGCAGAAAAACAAAAACAAAAAATTTACATTCATTTACTAGCTTCAAAAAAATTTGGACAGGATATATGGTGCTACATTTAGCAATGGGATTTTATGGGCCCTGCTCATAGGAGCTTACAATCTAAAATTTTACAAAATCTTAGAGTGGACACTCAGTGTTAATTTCAGTGTATAATGGGCAACACATCACATTTTTATCTGAAAGATTATAGAAACATACTTAACAGTCATTCTTACAAAGCACTCCAACATAATATTAAAAGACTTATTCAAAACACCCACCACCAGCCCACAATCCACACATACATACATTGGTGACCATGTTCTGCTGAAAGCTGCATTTCGGTGTACACGATTAAACGAGATCAAAAAAAGTAGGTCAGCAGATGCTTCCAAACGATGTTTGCATGATTAGACAGGAACAATACACGCACAACATTGACAGCATGGCCACATAAACCCACTTTTGATTGAAAAAATGCACAAGAATTTCATCAAATCTCCCAATATCATTCCTTCTCCCCCACAAATCACAGCAAAAATCCTGACCTTCTCAAGCCAAACAAACCCCCCTACTGCAGGCCTTTATATAAGAGAGGTTGTATTGTTAGCACACTGACACACCCAATAGAAGTACACGCCCACCAGTATCTTTCAATCTGTCTCTTCATGTATGTCTAAAGTGATTGCACCTGATGAGCAGGAACACATAATAATATTCACAACTGCATTAGCCCTTGGCTATGTGCATAAAATCTCCAACTACAGGACAAAGATCAAAGTCCATTTGCATCCACATAAACAAAGCAACAGTTTTCTATGCATATGTACCCATGCAGTGTAAACCCTAAAATTTGAAATGTCCAAGCCCCTGGGCATGATTAGTGCTAACAAACATTAACTTCAGTCCCTGGCTGCAATGAGCTTCCGATCTAAAGTCCAAAATTAACTTTCTTACATTAGAACCTATTTCGACAGGAGACAAATAGAATGCCAGCATGTCTTTGGATTGTGGTGAGAAATCCACACAGGGAGAACATATAAACTTCAACACAAGGATTAGCATGTTGGGGAATTTAACCAACATCCCAGGTGCTGCTAGACAGAACTGCTACCCACTTAGCCACCAGGCAGCCTCACACATGTTCTCTGAATCTCTGTGGTGTGAACCAGCCCTGAGTCCATAGCTATGCTCAGTGTCACAAGCAATATACAATATATTGGCCTAAGTATTGGGATGCCTGCCTTTAAACACACATGAACTATAATGGCATCCCAGTATTAGTATTGGGTTCAAAACTCATTTGGCCCACCCTTTGCAGCTATAACAGCTTCAACTCTTCTTGTCCACAAGGTTTAGGAGTGTGTCTATGGGAATGTTTGACCATTCTTCCAAGTACATTTGTGAGGTCAGGCACTGATGTTGGATGAGAAGGCCTGACCTACAGTCTCCTCTCTAATTCACCCCCAAGGTGTTCTGTTGTGTTGAGGTCAGGACTCTGTCCAGGCCAGTCAAGTTCCTCCACCCCAAACTCCCTCATCCATGTTTTTATGGACCTTGCTTTGTGCACTGGTCCAAATAATTTGGTGGAGGGGGGATTATGATGTGGGGTAGTTTTTCAGGGGTTGGGCTTGGCCTCTTAGTTCCAGTTAAGGGAACACTTAAGGCGTCAGCATACCAAGACATTTTGGACAATTTCATGCTCCCAACTTTGTGGGAACAGTTTGGGGAAAGCCCCTTCCTGTTTCCAACATGACTGCACACCAGTGCACAAAGCAAGGTCCATAAAGACATGGATGAGCAAGTTTGGGGTGGAAAAACTTGACTGGCCTGCACAGAGTCCTGGCCTCAACCCGATAGAACACCCTTTGGCTGAATTAGAGTAGAGACTGCGAGCCAGGCCTTCTTATCCAACATCAGTACCTGGCTTCACAAATGCACTTCTGGAAGAATGATCAAACATTCCCATAGGCACACTAAACCTTGCGGACAGCCTTCCCAGAAGCTGTTCTAGCTGCAAAGGGTGGGCCAAATTAAATTTTAACCCTACGGACTAATGCCCTGTACACACGGTTGGACATTGATCGGACATTCCGACAACAAAATCCTAGGACTTTTTCCGACGGAGGTTGGCTCAAACTTGTTTTGCGTACACACGGTCACACAAAAGTTGTCGGAATTTCCGATCGCCAAAAACGCGGTGATGTCAACCACGTACGACGAGACTAGAAAAGGCCAGTTCAGAACCAAGCGCGGCACCCTTTGGGCTCCTTTTGCTAATCTCGTGTTAGTAAAAGTTTGGTGACAGACGATTCGCGCTTTTTCAGACTCGTGGCTTTCAGATCGTTTTCAGTTTGTGCTCTTGGGTTTGTATCTGCTCTTCAGTGCGTGAAAGCAAGCTACGCGTGACTTTGTCATTGTGTTCTTGTTCGTTTGTTACTGTTTTTCAGGTCGCTCTTCACAGGCCTTGCTGTTCTTCAGTGAGTTCTGTTACTCCGTTCTATGCAGCCGACCGTTTTCTAGCCATGTTGCGTATACGTACTCCTCGTAGAGTTCGTGCTGTGCGGGGGCTTGGTGTTGGGGTCCTGACCTTGACACAAGTCCAGTCCATGAACAGGGTGGGGAGGAGTTCATGGACCAAGAATTGGTTCCTTCAGCGTGACCAGTTCTCTCATATGCCTTTGCTCCGTGAGATCCATGAGAATAATCCTAATGATTTCAGGAACTTTCTCCGGATGACGGACCCCGTATTTCACCGTTTGTTGGCTTCGCTCACCCCCTATATCAGCAGGCAGGATACCTGCATGAGGCAAGCCATCACTCGGAGCAGAGGCTAGTCGCTACCCTGCGGTACTTGGCAACAGGGAGAAGCCTGCAGGACTTGAAGTTCTCGACAGGCATCTCCCCCCGGGCTCTGGGGATCATAATCCCGGAGACCTGTTCTGCCATCATCCAGGTCCTGCAGAAGGAGTATAGCTAGGTAAGATTTATCCTTTAATATCACATTTTATTGTATTGAATGTTTGCTAATATATTGTATTTCTTTCCTCATTCCCTAATTACCATGTATGTAATATGCTGTGAATGTCCCCTTTGTTCTCATGCATGCTGGATTTTTATGTAATTTTTTTTTAGTCCTTCATACATATTTGCCTTCACTAACCTCCCCAGCATGTTCTCCTGGCCCTATATTCACTTCATGTAGTCACTTAACAATGTATTTTATCAGCTCCATAGTAGTGCTTTACCCCAAACACCCCCTAAAATGTTTAAAAATCTGATTTGTGCTTTAAATTCAGGCAGAGTGCCAGAGGCTTTTTTGTAGTGTCCCCAAATTTTATTAACCCTCCCTCCCCCCAACTGCTAAGTCAGCTGATCCCAATTCTCTATCTATCCTCAATCCTCTATCTGCTGACTTTGCCAAACCCATACACACTATACCCACCTCTTTTGTGGTCAGATGTATGGATGAATTCCCCAAAGCATGTAGTACAAGGGCCTGCCTGTATACTTTCAAATGGTACTGTTTAAAGTTTTTGCATCCTATTATTATCTTGATAGGTAATAGCAGAATGTCCAAATGTGCTCAAATGTGTACAGTGTGTATTTATATCTTTGTATTCTGACACTTCTTACCTGTCCAGTGGGCTGCCAATAGTGTAACTAAGGAGGGGCTGTTCCAAGTAATACCCTGTATTTAGGCATTCATCTCTCAATGAAGTGAAGAGGGTTACCTGTCCAAGACCCCCCCTATAATGTTAGAAATGGCCCATGAGAGGGGGGGGGATATGATAGGTGTACCTTATACTTTGGTGTTGTAAAATTCCCCTTAATAAATGTTATCTGGATGTTGGCCAAGAATGTTTGTGTCTAATCTGCTTTCCATGTTTATGTGCACAAATACTAAGTTTTTTTTGTTTTCCTCAACAGTTTCCTTCCACGCCACAGGAATGGCAGACTGTGGCCTCCCACTTTGCCCAGCGATGGGACTTTCCTAACTGCGGAGGGGCAATTGATGGGAAACACGTCCACATCGTCCCACCACCCAACTCGGGGTCGTACTATTATAATTACAAGGGGTTCAATAGTATTGTGATGTTGGCGGTGGTGTCGGCTAATTACCACTTCCTGTATGTGGACGTGGGGAAGAATGGCCGGATGTCCGATGGTGGAGTCATCGCCCAGACGGAGTTTTACAGGCGTCTCCAGAATGGCAGCTTGGACTTGCCACCTCCAGAAGAGAATGTGGAAGGACTCCCATTCGTCTTCGTTGCGGATGAAGCATTTGCGCTGGGGGACCATCTTATGCGGCCATTCCCGATGAGGACCCTCACCCCGGAACAGAGGGTTTTTAATTACCAGCTGGCCAGAGCCAGAAGAGTGGTGGAGAATACATTTGGAATCATGGCCAGCCGGTTCCGCCTATTTCTGACACCCATCCATATGGCGGAGTATAAACGTAATCATATAATCCTGGCATGCTGTGTTCTACAAAACTTTTTATGCCAACATTCTGCCAACTATGCTGGCTCAGTTGGACCTGAGGCCGGAATGATAAATGAAACAACCCTGATGGCGCTTGAAAGTGGCCATCCTGGCTTGCCCTCCCTGAGTGCCCGTGATGTCCAGTTAAGATACCTTGAGTTCTTTGCGGGTAGGGGGGCCATCAATATGCCAGACAATTTGTGAAGCCTTTATCAAATAAAATCCCAAAAAAAGCAAATCTTTGGTGACATTTACTGCTTGTGTTTGTTTTAGCTGACCCTGACAGAAATGTGGGGAGTCCTGAAAATGGCGTGATTGTGTAACCTTATACAAAGCACTGTTGGGTGTTATTTACTAAAGGCAAAGACACTTTGCACTACAAGTGCACTTGAAACTGCACTGAAACTGCACTTGTAGTGCAAAGAGGATTTGCCCTTAGGAAATAACCCCCATTTTCACAGAAAGCAGCATTTACATCACCACAAAACTATTGTAGCGTTGAGACAATAATCCATACATTCTTGATTAACAATCTTTTTAATACCTGCACAATTACATGTGCATTTAGAAAAGGTTTTTAAAACAAACCAACATGTTTGTTGTATAACAATTTTTTGGGGTGGCATTATCAAAAATAGAAATGTCCATTTAAGATAAAACAGGCATGTGTAAAACCAACAAGAAAGACACAAATCTTGAACTTACAAAGTTCACATTTGGTAGAACTTGAAGGCAATATCAGACATGAGTATTTAGGAACTGTGTTTGATATTGCGTTCAGATGGGGTGAAGTCACCCCAGGAAAAGCCAAATTTGGAAGATGCACACAAATTTGCCAATGTCAACATGTGCTAGCTGCCATCACGGGGGATCAAGGGACGTGTTTTGGGGGAGAAACCCCTTCCTCTCAGCTACTTTATTATTGAGGAAGGGGTTGCACCCCCGAAATGCCTACATTGATCTCCCGTGATGGCAGATAGCACATGTTGGCACACTGTGTGCATCCTCCAAATTTGGCTTTTCTAAATATCGCTAAAACATTTTGAACTTTGTAGCACACAAAAGAAGAAAGTGTGATGTTTTTATTTTTTTGAATAACATCATTGATGTTTTTCTTGAGGTTTTCCAATTCTAAATTACACCCCATGATCTCCCCGAGCAGGATCTGGGCACTTTCTGATATGAAAGGATCTGGATCCACAACATCACGATCACCTAAAAAGAGAGAAACCAAACAAAAACAGGTATCAAAAATATGCCGGCATCCATCTCTTACCTGAGCCTGTGGTCGCAGACACTCACCTGTTGTGGTGACTAGTTCCACCACATCTTCTTCCTCCTGCTCTTCTTGGGTTGGGGGGATTTCCCCTTCTTCCAGAGGTGGGGGGCCTGTGGTCTCCTCGGATGAGGGGTGTCCTCCGAGTCTTTTCTCCCCTATGTAAAACACAAATGCTATATTTAGTACACAGATATTTGATGGCAGAACTATAAATAGGAAACATTGCTTGGAAATGGAGTACAATTGTCAATTTTGGCAGAGTTCCAAAATGTAGCATTTTCAGTGTCCTTTGTCAAGCTGCAATACTTTACCTGTTTAGTACAAGCTTCACAGATGGAGACCCCCCTATAGTATACACTGGTGCACCTGTGTGCCCCCCCTAATAAAAAGGGTGTTCTGGTGTCCCACACTAGTGCTCCAGTGTCCAGATGTGAAAACAGCTGCTCAGTGTCCTCTCCTTACACAGAATCTAGTTTGCATTTCATTCTAGTAACAAAGCCATCTACACAACCAAATTAGTTTCATACAAGTAGGGCGTAAAAAATGTGGCCAAATGCATATGGCCAAAACAATGGTGTTTTATAGGCCATAGAAAAATGTTTGATACGAACGAATAATGTGCCCATGAACATGAAAGTTTCCATTTTAAAATGTACACTTTTAAGAAAAGCACATGGAGCAGCACGAACGTAATAAACATAAAGAATAGGAACACAGCACAACTACTTACTTTTTTGCAGCACTCTCCGGATCTTTCTGTATTGCTCATGTTCTCGTAATTTGAGGTCCGACCACCGTTTCCTGAGCTGATCTTTAGATCGTCGTACCCCGAAATTCCGGTGCAGACTCTTGACCACTTTCGCCATGATCTTGGCCTTTCTGACATTGGGGTTGGGGTAAGGTCCATACTTTCCATCATAGTCGGCCTTCTTCAGGATATCCACCATCTCCAACATCTCCCCAAAGGACATATTTGAGGCCTTAAATCTCCTTCTGGATCGGGATGTGTCCGGATCCGGGCTTTCCTCCTCCTCCTCCTCGTTCCTGTAATTAGCATCCGCCATGTGCTCTTCACCCACTTGAGCAGAACGAAAAGGGGCGGAGAATAGACTAGAAAGAACGTCAGGGGCGGGCGGAGTTACACGCATGCACAGTGTGTATAAAACGTAACAGGCGTGTGTAGTACGTACGATCTGTGAGCAGGGGAAGGAGTATCGGAGGCGCAGATCGTGATAACGAAGGTAAGATCTAAACTTGGGCCTATACTGCTTCTACATTGAGGCCTATATTGTAACAAGATTAGGAGAGTTTTGGCTGACATTAGGGTTTGTCTTGTGTTGTGTCTTGCAATGAAAATGGATATCTTGAACGATACCGACTTCATGGCAATATTCATTGACATGTTCAGGGAGCTGCCTTGTCTGTGGGAGATCAACCACCCACATTATAAGAACCAAACAAAGAGGAAGGCAGCGCTGGATCAATTGTTGGAAATTGTGAAGCAGGTGATCCCCACGGCAGACATCACCTATTTGAAGATCCTAATTGGTGGCCTGAGGAGCACATATGTAAGGGAGCGCAAGAAAGTGTAGGGTTCGCAGAGATCCGGAGCAGCAGATGACATCTTTGTCCCCAGGATCTGGTACTATGACAGGCTGCATTTTCTTGCAGGTCAGACTGAACCCAGGTCATCACTCTCCAGTCTTCTTTCCACGCTTCCTTCCACCCCAGCTGAGAGAGTGCGCTGTATTAAACCATTTTTAACATTGCACCGTGACGAAAGTGTTGTATCCATTGTGAACGCTAAGTTTACCAGACCGAGCTGTTCCGTCTCGGAATTTCTTCTAAGCATGCGTGGCACTTTGTGCGTCGGAACAGGCCACACACGGTCGGAATTGACGCAATCTGATTTTGTTGTCGGAAAATTTTATAGCCTGCTCTCAAACTTTGTGTGTCGGAAAATCCGATGGAAAATGTCCGATGGAGCCCACACACGGTCGGAATGTCCGACAGCACACTCCGATCGGACATTTTCCATCGGAAAATCCGACCGTGTGTACAGGGCATACGACTGGGCTGCCATTAAAGTTCATGTGTGTGTAAAGGCAGGCGTCCCAATACTTTTGGCTAAATAGTGTATCTGGAAAAGACTTACAATGGTGGTGGAAACCTCCAACACATAAATACTACATTTAGACATAGTTATAGGACCTGGGAGATGAGACAACTTCTCTACATGAAGCAACATGGTTGGGCTTTGAACCCAGACCCTCAGGAATACTAAGCAGAAGTTCTAACCTCTAAGCCACAGAGCTGCCACATGTGAGAACCTCCTACACATAACTACACATAAATACACATAAAAACACATAAATATTGCATTTCTTTGGACATACAAGTGATGGAATTACATTACTCAAGAGTTATTCTTGATTTATTCTGTGATATTTGGTGTTTTTTTTGTGGGCGAGAGTAGAATATTACCCTCAAATTTTTGGGAATTACATTTTGCTTTCTGATGTTGGTACACATATCACATTTTTTGGGCTCAAATTCTGAATATTTGGAAATAATACAAAGCACAAAAAATTGTGATTAATTTTAAATTTGCATCAGCAATGGTATTGTTTGTGGATTATAAAGACATCTGTGTGAGTTTGGGGTAAAGATTGTTGTGAGATTGAGAGTAACAAGTGAAAGTGACAGAGAAAAATATATTTTACCAAAACATCAAAACATTCCACATTCTAGTATTCTTAAAATCAAAATATTTTAAGTAGAAGCAACAATGTTGCAAAGGAAAATTTATTTCACAGAAAGATACATTTCATCTTAACATTAAAAGTTTTTTTTTGTGAAAGTTAGAATTGTTCCATTAGAATCAATGGCTGAGACTTCATTTTGATTAAATTAAAGCAGATTTTCATTTTAAAAAAATGCTCTCTAATTAGCTCTCATTTTGGTATTTGCTATAGCGCTGGCTAAAAAAGACACTTGAGTTAAAATGAGAGTTATTTTCAGGTCTGAGCATGCTCAGTTGTGTTGGCACCTAGTTGTCCAAAACAGGGAATTTTTCACTTCTCAGACTTTTAAAGATATATTAAAGTCCAGGAGGCAACCTCTCTTGACTGATGAATTCCATCTGGAACAGTGAAAGACTTATCTATGAACTGAAAAGAGCAATTGTGGACAGAAACTTCTTTCAAGCTCTGGGAATGACCAATATGTGTGGTTTTCTTGCTTGAACGTCTGGAAAGTTAGGCAATGGACAGATGATTGATAGATGGAGGGCTGTCGCTACCTCTGATATAAGCTGAACTACAGGATGCAGCTCTACTCCTGTAACAAAAGCAATATGCTTTTCTGAAGCTCTAAGGGCTTGAAACTCAAACCGACTTCTGTTTGACGATTTGCGCTAAATACTGGTTAGTAAGTGATGTCTTAAACTGAACACTGCCCTGTTGGAGTAAACAGTTGAAATAAACCCCAACAGCATCGAAAGATTTTAATTGTGAAAGATTCTCTCGCGCGGTTGACAAAACCTCCTGACTGTCTTCAAAATTTTGCAAACTAAAGGGCCAAATTAAACCTTGTTCTTGTTGACACCTGCAACCTCAAAAGAGTATAGAGTAAGGTTCATGTCCAATCTGACCTACAAGAATACCAGAACAGCTGCCACCAGATGTGCAGTAAGAATAATATCTTGCCATGTAAAAAAGAAAAAAAAAAAGACTAGTTTGTTCCAGATCTTGGCATAGAGGATGTTAGTAGAGTGCCTTTCGCACCCCCCAAAGTAGAGCTCACTCTTGGAGCAACTCTGGAGCAATCTAGGTTCTGCGGCTTCCCCTTCCCGCCATTATGCTTGCATCTCTGGTCTGTGCATGTGTGAAGGGGAATCAACTTCTGTATTCTGAAGTAGATAGCCAGGAAGCACCAAGACTCCTATGGTGAGAATGGAGTGGTGGTCATGACTACCATGCTCATTCTTGACAGCTTCCAGAGGAATTTCATTACGAGAGAAGTTGGGGAAAAACATATACAGTAGGCTTGATTGCAGTTTCATGGAGAAACTCAGCTTCTGTTCTCTGCTTTGGGGAGCGGAAACCAAGTCAGACCTCTTCTTAAATTGGCATTTGCTGTGAGAAGCAAAAAAGCCTGTCTGTGGTAGGCCACCTGTGGACAAGCCTTCCCCTCATGCTCTGGCAAGCTTGCCTGATGGACAGTATGTCCGTGTATTCCAGTCCCCTAGGAGGTAAATTGCTTCCGGAATTTGCTAGTGATCTTTCTACCCTGACATTCTGGGTTCTACATCTCTCAATAGCATATTGCTGCGAGATCCTCCCTGGAGCTGAAAATACTCAATTGCTGTCCTGTTGCTCAACTGCAAGATGACTGGTCACCCTTGATTCTGTGTAGCAAGGTCAAAGTGATAAAAAAGGCTGCCTAACCTTCCAGCACTTTCGAGACTACCTTCCTTGGCTAGCAATCTCCGCTTGCCTTGACTGACAGACCCTCGCAGTGCACCTTCCAGGCTGTCTTACCGATATGATTCATCACATTGATCCAGTCAGCTGGTTCGTGACATCCTCAAGATCTTTCCATCACCGCGAACCGCTGTACATACTGCGTGACACTGACCATAGCTGCGCCGGATCCTGTTTCCTCCGTTGTAGTTGAAACTAGCACCAGTGCCCATGCACCCAAGGAATCACCGGTATGAATGACAACATTACGGCCAGGAGGCTGAGACACCTAGAAGTCTTCCAGGAAGTAGAGGCATCTGATCTCAGAATTCTCCTTATGACCGTCACCGTCCTTTTCTGATGGAAGCAAACCAGAGGAACCAGTAGAGCCCACACAGGCACTTTAACTGTTGGAAAGCAAAAGTTGGCCTTTTTTTTAAATTTTTTATGTAGAAAGGAATGATGCCCAGGTAGTGGCGAATCTGGAGACCCCGTTCTCCAAGAGGAACTGACACAGCACTGAAACCTCTGTGAATATTCTTAGAGATATTCATAGGCTAAAATGTAGGCTGATAAAGTGGAGATGTGTCCAACCAATTACTTACTTTGGAATAAAAAAGAAAGGAAAAAATTTCGGGATGTAAGGCTAAGAATCCTGACGATCTAGCGAAAGCCTCCAGCCATCTGCTGCAAGCGAACGCTTCTCTCCATCCCCCGCGACCTACAAACAGGGGTGGGTAGGAAACCTACAATCTCTCCTGTGAGATGGGACCAGGACAGCTCCCCTCTGAGTCTGAAGTGTAAGTATTGTAACCGCCATGGTTGCAGTGGATCTGGCAGCTCTGAGGGGGAGAAAAAAGGTCCGGAGAAGGAACAGTGAGGAATCCACTGAAGTGACCATGAGTGCCTATCCTCCAAGGATCTGCACAATCCACTGTCCAGTAAACCGTGATGCGTGTCCACTGGGACTTACCTTAAAAGTCCGGGGATACGCCCGGTAAAAGGGTTTTGTGGGTACCTGCAGTACACCCAAAGATTTTCATTTATGGACCTGATGAAAGGTTGTCCCTAGAGGAGCGGAACCTAGCGGGAGAAACATATTTCTTCCTTTATTTATTATTATTTATTTTTAGTTAAAAAAAAAATAAAATATATATATATATATATATATATATATATATATATATATATATATATATTTTTTTTTTTTTTTACTTTCCTGCTTTCTGTTATGGGAGAAGAACGGACCCTCCTCCTGTCACTTCCGACATGGCTGTCTCTGGTTTCATATCAAACAGAGATCTTGCACTATAAAGTGACTATTCCAATTTTGTTTCTAGGAAGCCAAACACAGCCATGGGTCTCCACCATAGGGTACCCCTAGCCGTAACTGAGTATAGCATTGCCTTGGCCAGGCACCAGGTTGAGACAATTGCTGCTTCCGCAGTGAAATTTGCCGATACATCTTGGCCGGGTCCCAGCATATCAGCCCTAAGGATTTCTTCCCCAACCATATCCTGGGAGCAGAAACCCAAAGTAGCCGTCACCAAGGTAAGGGCCTCTGTTGAGTGGCAGGCCCTTCCCAGCCGCCACCATATTGGACAACAGCCGGTCCCACTGTAGGCATGGATTTCAGCGATGCTATATCCGCCTTGAATTAAACCAGTTTCCTAATGGAAAAGTGATTGCTCATTGAAAGGGTAAATATGACTTTGTCTTTTAACCAATGTAATGGTCTGCATGACTGCCTGGATACACAGTTCTCCAAAGAAAAACTGACACCAAGTAGCTCCAGATCTTCCTCTGGTGCAAGGGAGCTAAAATCATTTGCAGGCTGCGCCCCCTCATCAGGAGTACTGAGAGGATGAGTGATCCATGAGGCAGGTTGTTCTGCTAGTGGCTAAACCCATAACAAGGGGGCTGACTAGCTAGAGTAATTACAGTGAGTTTAAAACAGAAGTTTTGTGCCAACTTATAAGTAATAAAGACATTCGGTATTACCTGTCAGCTGCAAACTTCAACCAGGCCGACTTCACTCACCAGCCTCCTGGGCATAGGCACTGCGCCACAGGTCCTGCAGGACTCTTGTTGGGGTGCTGGGTTTGGGAAAGAAGAGCTAAGATGTTTTCCTTGGAACCTCTCTCCTGAGTGGGAGCGGCATCCGAGCTATGCTTCTCTGAAGAATGTCCGCCTTTCTATGGCCTCTGGCTCTGGCCTTTGAGAGTGTGGGCGCGCGGGGATGAAGCAAATCAAAGCAATCCACATGAGAGGGCACTCTTTTCCTGAAAGCTTACGGACACGGTGGTCCCCACCCTAGGTGTTGAGGGTCTTTTGTATGGGTGGTGACTGATACTCAAACCGTGCAGAAATGGGACGACCAGCTGAGAGATGGACAGACACAGAAAGACAGAGAAGAGGAAAAATAGATAAGGCAACAGCGACTTCGCTTCTCCCTCTAATAATGTATATCTAAATATATACATCTACACACTCTCTCCTTTCCCCCTTTTTTTTTAAAAACAATATGCATGCATATATAAATAAATGCACATACCGCTACAAATACCACCCCACATACATACATACCAACCAACATAAGAACATACACATGTATACACAAACATATACATGAACATATATACATACTGCAGAGGCATAGTTGCCAACAGTCCCGATTTTCCCAGGACAATCCCGATTTTGGGACCCTCGTCCCGATTGGAGGCTGTCCCGAATCGAGATTTTCCATAAGGAAAATCGGGAATGTTGTTTTTTTTTATTTTTGGAGCAGCTGGCTCCAGCAAAATGGCGGCCGGCGCCGATGCTCGATCTTCCCCCTAGTGTTGAGTAAGTGGAGAGAGGAAGGGGGCTTGATCCGTGCAGCCAATGGGCTTCTTTAGCTGCACGGCCCCTACCCTCTCCACTGAAGCAGAAGACACGTCGCCGCCGTCGCCGTGTCTTGCCGAAAAGCTCCCCAGCCCCGTACTGCACAAGCGCTGCGCCTGCGCAGTACAGGGGGTCCTTACATGTCAAGGGGAACTTTCTCGGCAGAACACACCGGCCACTCCTGCACTGAGCGGGGGGGCTGCACTGAGGGGGGCTGCATTGAGGGGGGGTCTGCACAAATAGAGGAGGGTCTGCACTAATAGAGGGGGGCTGCACTGAGGGGGGTCTGCACTAATAGAGGGGGGGCTGCACTGAGGGGGGGCTGCATTAATTGGGGGGGGTCTGCACTAATAGAGGGGGGCTGCACTAATTGAGGGGGGCGCTGCACTAATAGAGGGGGGGCTGCACTGAGGAGGGTCTGCACTAATAGTGGGGGGCTGCACTTAGGGGGGCTGCACTAATAGAGGGGGGTCTGCACTAATTGAGGGGGGCTGCACTAATAGAGGGGGGGGCTGCACTGAGGGGGTCTGCACTAATAGAGGGGGGCTCCACTGAGGGGGGTCTGCGCTAATAGAGGGGGTCTGCACTGATGGAGGAGATCTGCACTGATGGAGGGGGTCTGCACTGAGGGGGTCTGCAGTGATGGAGGGGGTCTGCACTGAGGGGGTCTATACAGACTCTGCCGGGGGCACCTGATGCAAGGACAGACTCTGCCGGGGGCACCTGATGCAAGGACAGACTCTGCCGGGGGCACCTGATGCAAGGACAGACTCTGCTGGTGGCAGGCGACGTGCCAGGTGACACGCTCAGGGATCCCACTGATTCGGCATTATGGTGAGTTGAATGATTTAATTTTATATTACAATGTAATAATAGAAATAATGCGCTTCAATCATCCTGACACCATAACAACCATGGTGCCGGGATGATTGAAAGCGTTAACACCAGGTGTTTGGAGTATCTTTATCTGCTGATTGTTAAACTTTCTAGAATACACGTATTTCTATTGTGTAGGATCTGGGGCTGCTGTCCCGTCATTCCCCTCTCCCCCTTTCCTTCTCCCCCTTTCCCTCTTCATCCCTCATTCATCTCAGACTCTAACCACACCCTCTTGAGCCACGCCAATTTAAGCCATGCCCACTTTTCACGTAAGCCACGCCAACTTTTCACGTAAGCCACGCTTCGCGCGCCGCACTTCTAATTTTTGCTAAGCCACACCCACAAACGAATGCCCCACCCCCTAATTATTGTGTGGCTCCGCCTACAGCCAAAAAAGTGTCCCACATTTTTTTTGCAATGTTGGCAACAATGCAGAGGGTCAGCCTGGAACAGGGTCAAGAAAGGGTTAATCGAAGAGGGCAGATATTTCCCCTTCAGACCTGCTAACTGTCAGCTGGGCTGAAAGTCTCAGAGAGGAGCTGTTTGAGTAGGAGAGAGAGACACAGCCGCATGCTGTGTGTGAAAATGTCCATTGCTGGATGGTGTGCCGGGTGCGCTTAACTACATAAAGACTGTAGCTCTGATTGGATCCATGAACTATTACCTATAAGCCTGTGTGCTGCTGAACTGTGAGCTGTACCTGTGTGCACAACCATGTGACAAGACAAGTCTGTCTTATCTTATGTTTATTTTGCCATTTTGCTGAATAAAGCCACTTTTGTTTTTTGTTTTTTTTTCAAAAAGTTTTGATTTTGATTTTCAACATACAATAAAGTATAGTACTGTACACAGCCATGTTGTGTGACATTTACAGAGGTAACAGACCTATGGTACATACTTAAGTCTAGAGGAGGGATATTTACCAATGTATTTACCCAGATGGGATAGCTGGATAATCGAGTTACAACAGATCATGACAATCTAATAGTTGACTGACAGTAGTGGATACCTGGATGGATCTGTTTAGAAAATCCCTGTGAATACTAGATTGTTAGATAACATTAAAAACAGGGAAGAGAGAGAAGAGAAGAGAGCAAAAAACAGGGGTGTGTGGGGGGAGGAGGGTATAGGGGTAGGGAACTTGAGAGAAGAGGGGAGGGGGGGGCACATAGTTGAAGAGTAAACAATTGGTAAGGTACATTGTACGATAGTCCAGATACATTTTTCCATATTAAGATTGGGATAGCTGGTGATCGTAGTTTAAATAGAACTTTACTGGTGTTCTTGGAGTGGCAAGTTTAGCGGCTTGCGCCGTGATCAATTTGGTACAAGAAAACCTTATCAAGAGGAGATTGACTCCTTTGGTATCGGGGAGTATGAGTCGTAGTAGGAGAAAGAGGATAGGCTGAAATTTGCTATTTCCTCCTGAGAGATAGATGAGAGCATAAAGGCGTGCCATTTGGCGTGGAAGCGGTCTGATGAGTTTTTCTGTTTGAAATCCGTGTTTAGGCGGTCTTTGATAAGTAGATGCATGAGCTCTCGTTTGATGTGGGTAATGTTAGGGCACCGAGGGGAAATCCAATTTTTCAAAATGGTTCTTCTTGCGATTAGAAGGCAAATCAGAGATCACTCTTTGTGTGAAGTGGTATCTTTTGAGTAGGGATGAGCCGAACACCCCCCGGTTCGGTTTGCACCAGAACCTGCGAACGGACCAAAAATTTGCACGAACGTTAGAACCCCATTGACGTCTATGGGACTCGAACGTTCAAAATCAAAAGTGCTCATTTTAAAGGCTAATTTGCATGGTATTGTCCTAAAAAGGGTTTGGGGACCCGGGTCCTACCCCAGGGGACATGTATCAATGCAAAAAAAACTTTTAAAAACGGCCGTTTTTTCGGGAGCAGTGATTTTAATGATGCTTAAAGTAAAAAAAAAAAAAAGTGAAATATTCCTTTAAATATCGTACCTGGGGTATGCCTGTAAAGTGGCGCGTGTTTCCCGTGTTTAGAACAGTCCCTGCACAAAATGTCATTTTTAAAGGAAAAAATCTCATTTAAAACTGCTTGCGGATTTAATGTAATGTCGGGTCCTGGCAATATGGATGAAAATCAGTGAGACAAACGGCATGGGTACCCCCCAGTCCATTACCAGGCCCTTTGGGCCTTGTATGGATATTAAGGGGAACCCCGCACCCAAATTAAAATAAGGAAAGGTGTGGGGCCACCAGGCCCTATATTCTCTGAACAGCAGTATACAGGCGGTGCAAACAAGACAGGGACTGTAGGTTTGTTGTTAAGTAGAATCTGTTTGTAATTTTGAACGGGTACATTTTTAACGTGTTTAGCTCCAGCCAAAAAATCTTTTTTAAGCTTTTTGGAAAACATAGGGAAGGGTTATCACCCCTGTGACATTTGTTTTGCTGTCTTTCCTCCTCTTCAGAAGATTTCACCTCACTTTTTGTCCCAATGACAAATGTTTTTTGAAAATTTGGGGTTTTTTGTGGAACAAGGATTGGAAAGCATCAGTGGAAAGGAGAAATGTTTTTCCCATATTAACTCTTACAGGAGAGAATTTCCCTTCCTAGGGGTAGATTTCATCTCACTTCCTGTTGTCTCCTTCCGTTTGCAAGTAGGAGTCGTTTGTAAGTTAGATGTTTGAAAGTAGGGGCCTGCCCTATATACTCAGCAGAAATTTGGGCCTTAGGTGTTGTTGTGGCCACAACACTGTAAGCCCTCAAAGGGCCCTGCTGTGAAATATTAGATCAAGAATTGTAATTACATGCCCCTGTTGAACAGGGGCAGAAAAATTGGGCCTTTGGTGGTGGTGGTGGTGGTGCTGATGCCACAACACTGTAAGTCCTCACTCGCTCTTGGTGGGTGCAGAAATGGGCCCTGCTGTGAAATATTAGATCAAGAATTGTAATTACATGCCCCTGTTGAACAAGGGCAGAAAAATTGGGCCTTTGGTGGTGGTGGTGGTGCTGGTGCCACAACACTGTAAGTCCTCACTCGCTCTTGGTGGGTGCAGAAATGGGCCCTGCTGTGAAATATTAGATCAAGAATTGTAATTACATGCCCCTGTTGAACAGGGGCTGAAAAATTAGGCCTTAGGCACTGGTGCTGGTGCCACAACACTGCAACCCCTCACAGACACTCTAGTTGGAACGCAGGAACGAGCTCTGCTGCAAAGTATTGCATCAAAAATTGTAATTACATGCCCCTGTTAAACAGGGGCAGAAAAATTGGGCCTTAGGCACTGGTGCTGGTGCCACAACACTGCAACCCCTCACAGATACTCTAGTTGGAATGCTGAAATGAGCCCTGCTGCAAAGTATTGCATCAAAAATTGTAATTACATGCCCCTGTTAAACAGGGGCTGAAAAATTGTGCCTTAGGCACTGGTGGTGGCGCCCAGAACCAAAAATGTTCTTACAAGCTATCAGCGTGATGATTGAGGAGGAAGAGGATAATTACTCAGGGATAGTCACTCAGCATAGGCAGTCTTTGAAGGGATCTGAGATTTCAAAAAAAAATATTCGGTTACATCAGCATCAGGTGCTTGGTAGCTGGTGGTGATCCAAGACTGATTCATTTTTATGAAGGTCAGTCGATCGACCGAGTCGGTGGACAGATGCACCCTGTGATCGGTTACAAAGCCTCCAGCAGCACTGAATGTGCGTTCCGAAAGAACGCTGGATGCAGGACAGGCCAGTAGCTCAATTGCATACTGTGCAAGCTGTGGCCAGTGATCCATCCTCAAGACCCAGTATCCCAGAGGATTTTCGGTGGGAAAGGTGTCCAAGTCAGATCTTGCCCCTAGGTATTCCTGCACCATGTAAAACAGACGCTGGCGATGGTTGCTGGAACCAATCATACCTTGGGGCTGCAGACCAAAAAATTGTCTGAACGCATCGGTCAGACGGCCACCTTCTCCACCGCTCCTTCTTTGACTGACCGAAGCCTCAGCAACACGTTGTCCAGAAACAGGAGTTTGTAACCTCCCAGTCTCTGGGAACACGTTGCACAGACCTTTCTGCAAGGCCTCCCGAAGATGTTTCATCCTCTGCTCCCTCTGCGATGGCAAGATAAGGTCCGCAACCTTACCCTTGTAACGTGGATCAAGGAGGGTTGCCAGCCAGTAGGGATGAGCCGAACCCCCCCCGGTTAGGTTCGCACCAGAACCTGCGAACGGACCGAAAGTTCGCACGAACGTTAGAACCCCATTGACGTCTATGGGACTCGAATGTTCGAAATCAAAAGTGCTCATTTTAAAGGCTAATTTGCATGGTATTGTCCTAAAAAGGGTTTGGGGACCCGAGTCCTACCCCAGGGTACATGTATCAATGCAAAAAAAACTTTTAAAAATGGCCGTTTTTTCGGGAGCAGTGATTTTAATGATGCTTAAAGTAAAAAAAAAAAAAAGTGAAATATTACTTTAAATATCGTACTTGGGGGGTGTCTATAGTTTTTTTTTTTTTTGTTTGTTTTTTTTTTTTTTTTATCCACTTCAGCGAAAGTTTTCCGAGAGACATTATTTCAACTTTATGTGTCAAACTTTATCTCTTCTCCTTTTTCACATCATTGTGGATTGTTTCCGTCACATCTTTATTATTTTTCCCTTCTAGGATATTCTTAAATATTTTTAAAAACCGGCGACAAAACGCCTTCTATAATTATAAACCCTATTATTATCTTAGTCTCTCTCAGTCCCTCTTATTTCCCCCCGCCCCCCCTCCCCCTCGTCCCCCCCCTCCCCCTCCCCTGTGTCTGGTCCGTTCCTTTATGTTATTTATTTATCCACTTGGCTCTGCACCTGTTCTTTCTTTTATCCTATCTAAATAAATATCCAAGACTTTGTAGTTTTTCCAACTTTCCCATCTACTATTATCCCCTTTCTCTCCTCCTTCCATTTTGTAGTGATAATCTATTTCCTTTAGCCAGTTTCTAATGTCTGGTTTTCCACTTTTTAGCCAATTCTTGGGAATTAAGGCCTTGGCCGCATTCAGGAGGTTAGGTATTATTGATTTTCTATATTGTTTCTTAGGTTTATTGTAGATATGGAAGAGGCAAGTCCAAATATTTTGTTCTATTTCTTCTCCAGTTATTTCCTTTATGTTATTTAACACTTCCTTCCAGTACTCCATTATTAATGGGCATTCCCACCATATGTGTGTGATCGTTGCTATTTGGCCACATTTTCTCCAACACAAGGAGGTTCTATCTTGATGGAATCTGTGTATTCTTACTGGGGTCATATACCATCTTGATACTAGTTTATAATTCATTTCTATGGTCTTCATGTCCCAAGCCTTATTATATCCCATTTCTATCATTTTTTCCACTTTTTGGTTATCTATTTTTAAATTCATTTCTTTTTCCCATTGATTTATATATTCTGGTCTTTCTTGTGCTTCCAAATCTGTCAGTATACTATAAATTTTTGATGTTCCGTTTTTTAATGGTGTTTCATTGCTACATAGCTTTTCCAGTGCAGTTAATTTTGTTTCATCTCTCAGTGGGTGTGGTATTGTGCTTACTAGGTGCCTTATTTGAATATAATTCCATTCATTCATCTTCCATCCATTCCTTTCCTCTATTTCTACTCGTGTTCTTATTTTGCCATTTCTAGTGATATCTTTCAGTCGTGGGTTACCTATTCCTTGGATTTCAAATATTTCCCTCCCAGGGGTGAAGAGATTCGATCCTGTGAGTGCTAATAGTGGTGAATTATATTTCCATTCATTCTTTAAGTGAATGGTGTCCCAAATTTTAAATACATTTTTTGTTATTTCGTGCGTGTCGGTGTCCAATATTCTATATTTCCGTGGAATCCAAATATTCTTATGTAGTGTGGCTCCACTTATTGTGTTTTCCATTTCCACCCATTTTTTTTCATTTTTCTCATTTGTCCACTCTAACATTCGTGTTAAAACTATGGCTTTATAGTACCTACTTATATCTGGGACGGCAAGACCCCCATGTTCCTTTTTCCTTGTGATCAGCGTGTATTTAATTCTTGGTTTTTTATTAAGCCATATGTATTTTATCAGGATTGTTTTAATTATTTTAAAAAAGCTCTGCGGGATTTTTACTGGTAACATCTGTAATCTGTAGTTTATTTTAGGTAACATCGTCATCTTAAACATATTTATTCTTCCAATCCATGAAAGTGGCTGTATTCTTAACTTTTTCATTTCTTCTTTGACCTCATTGATCAGTGGAATAAAGTTTGCCTGATAAATTTTTTCGACTCTAGGAGTTATTTTAATTCCGAGGTAATTTAGTTCTTTTACCCAAGTGAATGGGAATTCTTTTTGTAAAAACTGAACTTCCTTTTTCTCTAGACCTATGTTTAATATTTCCGTTTTTATTGGATTAATTTTGAAGTTTGACAGTTCTCCATATTTTTTAATTTCTTTCAGTATGTTTGGGAGTGACACTCTTGGGTTGGATACGTACATCAAGATGTCGTCCGCGTAGGCAGCGATCTTATGCTCTTTTCCTCCTAGTTTCGCTCCTTCTACCTCTTTGTTATTGCGGAGTTTTGCTAATAGTGGTTCTAAGGCCAATACATATAATAGTGGAGACAGTGGACAGCCTTGCCGTGTTCCATTCTGCATCTTAATTTTTGGAGAGAGTCTACCGTTTACTTTTACGACTGCTGTCGGGCCATTATACAAATTTGTTATCCACTTCATCATTTTTGTCCCAATACCCAAGTGCCGCAATGTATCCATCATGAAACCCCAGTCTACCCTGTCAAATGCTTCCAATGACAGGAATAGAACTGGGGTCTCATTCTGCACCTTCTTGTGCAACATCAATAATGATTTTAGGCTGTTGTACCGCCCCTCTCTCCCCGGGACAAAACCAGTTTGGTCCGGGTTGATCCACAGTGGGATTAGTTTTTTTATCCTAGTGGCCAGGATCTTGGAGTACAGCTTCGTATCAGCGTTCAATAGGGCTATTGGCCTGTAGCTTGAGCAGTTAACTTTGTCTTTCCCTTCTTTTGGTAGTATTGTAATATGAGCTAATAACGATTCACTTCTTATTTCTTCATCTTCCCCTAAGGAATTCATATATTCTAATAGTTTTGGAGTCAGCTGTTCTTCAAATTTTTTATAGTATTTGACCGTAAACCCGTCTGGTCCTGGGCTTTTTCCTACGGGAGTTTCCTTTAATGCCAGTTTTACCTCTTCATGCGTAATATTTTTTTCCAATTCTTCTAGTTGGTCTATTTTTAGTTTTGGTAAGTTTGCTTTTTTTAAATATTCTTGTATCTTCTTTGTTCTTGTATTCGCTTCTTTCCAACTTTCCTGTCCTTTTATTGCATAAAGGGAGCTGAAGTATTTTTGAAATGTTATCGCTATATCTGTAGTTTTATTTACCACTTCTCCTTTTTCATTTTTGATCTTCTCAATGTAATTCAAAGACTTTTTTTTTTACCAGATTTGCTAGGTATTTTCCTGGTTTGTTACCCCATTTATATTTTTCTTGTACTACTCTGTTGTAGTCCTTCCTTTCTTCTTGTTCCATCCAGTCTTTTAATTGCTCTCTCTTTTGAGATAGTAGGCCAAAGATTTTGTTGTTTACTTGATTTTTGTGTTTTCGTTCCAATTCATAAATTTCTTTAATTATTTGTTGCATGTTTGTTTTCCTTTCCTGTTTTTTTCTTGCCCCTATAGCTATTAACTTGCCCCTAATAACAGATTTATGCGCCTCCCATATTGTTGCTTTCGATACCTCTGGTGTATCGTTTTCTTCAAAATATCTTTTGATTTCTTCTATGATGCTTTTTTCGGTCTCACTGTCTTCTAATAAAATTTCGTTGATTCTCCATGGACCCCTTTCAAGGACTTCTCCTTTTATTTTCATTCTCCAGATTACTGGGCTGTGATCTGAGGCGGTTATTATGCCTATTTTTGTTTCTTCTATTTCTTCCAAGTTTCTATGTTCGACCATGATGTAATCCAATCTGGAGTAAATTTTGTGTACTGTTGAGTAGAATGTGTAGTCCTTTGTGCTGGGGTGCTGAATTCTCCAAGGGTCTATTAGTTGCTGTTCATATAATGTTCTTTTTAATTTCTTTAGTTGATTTACCTCTTTGTCCCTTACTCTTGAGGTACTGTCCATTTTATTATCCATGCTGAAGTTGAAGTCTCCAGCTAGTATTAATTTTCCTTGCTTGAATTCCATTAGTATTTTAATTATATCTATCAAATATTTTTTAGGGTTCTTATTAGGACAGTAGACATTGGCCAATGTATATTTTACCCCGTGTATAGTTCCTGTAATAAAAAGATATCGACCCTCCGGGTCTATTTTCCTTTGATCTATTAGAAAACGTACATTTTTCCCTATACCGATGGCTACTCCTTTGGCCCTTCTTATTGGCGAGTCTCCTTGATACCATGTTGGTATGTTTCTTGAATAAATTTTGGCACTTGAGTTTTGGGTTATATGCGTCTCCTGTAGGAAAATTATTTCTGCTTTACTTTTTTCTAGTTCTCGGAGGATGATGTTTCTCTTCCCTGGGGAATTTAGTCCTCGGACATTGTAAGAGATTATTTTTATGCTGTTTACGTTTTCCATTCTTGTGCCTTTTCTTCCCCGCCCGTCCTCCGGCCCTCCCCCCCACGCGGTCCCCCTAGGAGACCGGGAGGAGGGGACACCCAGCGGACGCACGGGGTCTCCTCATCTCTTGTCTCAGAATAGGTGTGCCTATGTAACCACTCATGTGACTCAGACCTCTCCCTCCCCACCCTCCCTCCCCCTCCCCTCCCTCCTCCCACCCTCCCCCTCCCTTTTTTCTGATATGGGTTTTTTACCCCCATATTCTCTAGAGCTGAGAGCGTTTTACTTTGTTTTGTGGGGCACGCTCTGCCCCCTCTGCTCTATTTATTGTGAGGCGGAGCTCTGTAAGACACCCTATTCCCCCCCTGCCTAAGCACTAATAGGGCGACGCCCTGTCCACTCCGTGAGTCCCTGTCTCCCTCTCCCTGCGTTTTTGTTGTGTTTTACCAATCCTTTCACTTTCCTTTTTTCCCATCCCATCAACCCCAGCACCCCCCCCCCCTTTCCACTCTAAGGCCCCTTGCACCATTGTGTGGTATTTTCTCAGATATTAATTTCCTCGAGAGTCCACATCTTGATGTCTGATCCTTGAATTTACTTGCCACTGTAGGTCATCTCTTGCCGTTATTCGCTCCTGACTATTTGCGTATTTTTCCAGTTCTGGGGAGGGGATTTCTAGTTTGTTGCAAAAGTCCGGAATCTCCTCCACATGTCTTAGCCTCGCACTTATTCAGTTTTCCTTGCTATTAGACATGCTGGAAAACCCCAGTTGTATTGAATTTCTTGCTCCCGGAGGATTTCTAATAATGGCTTTAGTATCCGTCGTTTTTTCAACGTTTCTTGAGATAAGTCTTGAAATATTTGTAATTTACCTCCCGCAAACTTTATTTGTGTTTTCCTCTTTAGGTTTATCCAGATCTGTTTTTTTTCTTCCCATTTTTCAAAGTGTACGATTACATCTCTAGGTGTTTCCCTTGCGAACCTTTGAGGTTTTTTTACTCGGAAGACACTTTCTATTCCTATTATGTTAGTTGTTTCCTTTCCCAAGATTTGGTTGAAGAGATTGTTCATTTTTTCTATTAGATTTTCTGCTTGTTCTGTTTCCGGTAACCCACGTATTCTCAAGTTTTTCTTTTTATCTCTATTTTCTTGCTCTTCTATTTTATATGATTGTTCCTGTTGTTCCCGTTTTAATTTCTTTATTTCGTCTTCTAGTTCCTTTATGTTTTTTTGATGTAGGTCTACTTTGATCTCTACTTCTTCCACTCTGTTTAACATATATCCCATATCTTTATGGAGTGTTGACATCTCTGCTTTAAGGGAATTCTCTAGTGCCGCAAACATTTTTTCCATATCCTGTTTTGTTGGCAACTGTGGCCCTTGTTGTCCTTCCTCCTTTCCTCTGTCTTCCTCTCCCATTTCTGGCTCCATTCTGGGTTCTGAGAGGTGGCTGGTTTCTGTTTGTACTTTATACTGGCCTTTTTTATCCTTGTTGTCCTTCTCTTTTGTATCTATTTGTCTGCCCTTTGAACCCACTTGTTTCTCTCCTTCTCCGATTCCTTGCTGTATATACCTGTTCATAGGGCCTGGACTTGGGCCTAGGCTGGTCCTAGGTGATTTCGGTATTGCTCCCGCACTTCTTGTTGTTTTCCCCTTCATGTTTGTTTCTATGGCTGGATTTATAAGATCTTCAAAGCTGCCTTCCAGAATACCCCTTGATTGGGGTCTCTTAATGATGAAAAAATCTCCCAGCCTTTTTAAATTGACTTATTTTTACTAATATTTCTTTTACTCCATTCTCATACCCGGCATCCTCCCCACAATCCAATAATAGAAATAATTAATGAGATATGAGTAGTCCCCGTTTTCCAGAAGTTATGTTACTACCTTAAGTACATTAAGCATTCCTTGGTGCTGTTCAATTGTTTAAGCGTTCTTAAGCTGAAAAAAAAAAAAAGCGCTCAAAAACGCTATTGCAAAAATGCTGAAAAAAGCTGGAAAAAGTTAAAAAAAAAAAAAAAAAGTCACTGCAAAGACACCGGCGTCTTCACAGCGCTTTTCCAGCAGCCAGTGTGCATGGGGGCCCAGGTGCTCAGCAAAATAATTCAAATGTTTTAGCGATATAATGCAATCTAATTCAAGTATTCAGCAAGGTGATTTATATTTTCAGCAGTATAGTTCCAGTATAAGCTTATATGTTCCACATTTTTGTTACTATTAAATTTCTTCTTATTCTATAGTTTGTACTATCAAGCCTATAATTAGTACCATTTGCACAAAAAAAAAAAAAAGAAAGGGAGATACTGCAGCAGCAGCAGCAGCAGCAGCAGCAGCAGGCAGGTGGGGGCTGGGAGACAACTCTTCCGTTGGCTTGTCTTTCTTTCACCTTCTCCTTCTCTTCTCCCCTGTCCCCCCCCCTGTTTTTATTGTTTTCTTAGCTCACTTGATTCTACTTTTTCAGCTCTTTTGCCTTTTCCCCTGCTTGTTCACTTCAAGACAATTGCAATAGAAAAGAGCCAAAAGAGGAGGAAAAAAAAAAAAAAAACGCTCAAAAACGCTCAAAGACGCTATTACAAAAACGCTGAAAAAAGTTAAAAAAAAAAAAAAAAAAGTCACTGCAAAGACACTGGCGTTTTCACAACGTTCTCCCAACAGCCCATGTGCATGAGGGCCCAGGTGCTCATAAAATTAATTCAAATGTTTTAGCGATATAATGCAATCTAATTCAAGTATTCAGCAAGATGATTTATATATTCAGCAGTATAGTTCCAGTATGAGCTTATATGTTCCACATTTTGTTACTATGAAATTTCTTCTTATTCTATAGTTTATACTATCGAGCCTATAGTTAATACCATTTGCAAAAAACAAAAACAAAAAAAGACCAAAAAAAAAAAAAGATCACAAGAAAGGGAGCTACTGCAGCAGCAGCAGCAGCAAGCAGGTGGGGGCTGGGAGACAACTCTTCCGTTGGCTTGTCTCTCATTCACCTTCTCCTTCTCCCCTGTTCCCCCCCCTGTTTTTATTGTTTTTCTTAGCTCACTTGATTCTACTTTTTCAGCTCTTTCGCCTTCATTTACTTTCATTTACTTTCGCTTTTTATTCCATTTTATTTCGTTTTATTTCAATATGTTCTTTCCCTTTCCCTTTCTTTTGTTCCATTACTTTTCCTTTGCCTTTTCACTTCAAGACAATTGCAATAGAAAAAAAGCCAAAAAAAATAAAAAATACGGTACTTATCTTTTAGTTGTTGTTGAAGTTGGGACAAAAAGGGACGCTCACTACAGCTTGTTGCAGTCAGACGCAGGTACAAACTTCCTCTGGCTTACACCACAAGACAGCTCAGTGAGTGATGAGCAGGGGGGGCGGGGAGGGAAGCTACCTACACCTTCTCATCAGGCCGATCATTCCTCTCAGCTGCAGGGAGAGGGTTCTCAGGATCCTCACGCCGTGCACAGAGCCATTACCAGGCTCCTCCCTCCCTCCTTCCTCAGCCGGGGGGGTGTCTATAGTATACCTGTAAAGTGGCGCGTGTTTCCCGTGTTTAGAATAGTCCCTGCACCAAATGTCATTTTTTTAAGGAAAAAATCTCATTTAAAACTGCTTGCGGGTTTAATGTAATGTCCGGTCCTGGCAATATGGATGAAAATCAGTGAGACAAACACCATGGGTACCCCCCAGTCCATTACCAGGCCTTTTGGGTCTTGTATGGATATTAAGGGGAACCCCGCACCCAAATTAAAATAAGGAAAGGTGTGGGGCCACCAGGCCCTATATACTCTGAACAGTAGTATACAGGCGGTGCAAACAAGACAGGGACTGTAGGTTTGTTGTTAAGTAGAATCTGTTTGCCATTTTGAACGGGTACATTTTTAACGTGTTTAGCTCCAGCCAAAAAATCTGTTTTAAGCTTTTTGGAAAACATAGGGAAGGGTTATCACCCCTGTGACATTTGTTTTGCTGTCTTTCCTCCTCTTTAGAAGATTTCACCTCACTTTTTGTCCCAATGACAAATGCTTTTTGAGAATTTGTTTTTTTTGTGGAACAAGGATTGGAAAGCATCAGTGGAAAGGAGAAATGTTTTTCCCATATTAACTCTTACAGGAGAGAATTTCCCTTGCTAGGGGTAGATTTCATCTCACTTCCTGTTGTCTCCTTCCGTTTGCAAGTAGGAGTCGTTTGTAAGTTAGATATTTGAAAGTAGGGGCCTGCCCTATATACTCAGCAGAAATTTGGGCCTTAGGTGTTGTTGTGGCCACAACACTGTAAGCCCTCACAGGGCCCTGCTGTAAAATATTAGATCAAGAATTGTAATTACATGCCCCTGTTGAACAGGGGCAGAAAAACTGGGCCTTTGGTGGTTGTGGTGCTGGTGCCACAACACTGTAAGTCCTCACTCGCTCTTGGTGGGTGCAGAAATGGGCCCTGCTGTGAAATATTAGATCAAGAATTGTAATTACATGCCCCTGTTGAACAGGGGCAGAAAAATTGGGCCTTTGGTGGTGGTGCTGGTGGTGGTGGTGCTGGTGCCACAACACTGCAACCCCTCACAGACACTCTAGTTGGAACGCAGGAACGAGCCCTGCTGCAAAGTATTGCATCAATAATTGTAATTACACGCCCCTGTTAAACAGGGGCAGAAAAATTGGGCCTTAGGCACTGGGGCTGGTGCCACAACACTGCAACCCCTCACAGACACTCTAGTTGGAACGCAGGAACGAGCCCTGCTGCAAAGTATTGCATCAAAAATTGTAATTACACGCCCCTGTTAAACAGGGGCAGAAAAATCGGGCCTTAGGCACTGGTGCTGGTGCCACAACACTGCAACCCCTCACAGACACTCTAGTTGGAACGCAGGAACGAGCCCTGTATTGCATCAAAAATTGTAATTACATGCCCCTGTTAAACAGGGGCTGGAAAATTGTGCCTTAGGCACTGGTGGTGGCGCCCAGAACCAAAAATGTTCTTACAAGCTATCAGCGTGATGATTGAGGAGGAAGAGGATAATTACTCAGGGATAGTCACTCAGCATCAGCATAGGCAGTCTTTGAAGGGATCTGAGATTTCAAAAAAAAATTATTCAGTTACATCAGCATCAGGTGCTTGGTAGCTGGTGGTGATCCAAGACTGATTCATTTTTATGAAGGTCAGTCGATAGACCGAGTCGGTGGACAGACACACCCTGTGATCGGTTACCACGCCTCCAGCAGCACTGTATGTGCGTTCCGAAAGAACGCTAGATGCAGGACAGGCCAGTAGCTCAATTGCATACTGTGCAAGCTCTGGCCAGTGATCCATCCTCAAGAACCAGTAACCCAGAGGGTTTTCGGTGGGAAAGGTGTCCAAGTCTGATCTTGCCCCTAGGTATTCCTGCACGCTGGCGATGGTTGCTGGAACCGATCATACCTTGGGGCTGCGGACCAAAAAATTGTCTGAACGCATCGGTCAGACGGCCACCTTCTCCACCGCTCCTTCTTTGACTGACCGAAGCCTCAGCAACACGTTGTCCAGAAACAGCAGTTTGTAACCTCCCAGTCTCTGGGAACACGTTGCACAGACCTTTCTGCAAGGCCTCCCGAAGATGTTTCATCCTCTGCTCCCTCTGCGATGGCAAGATAAGGTCCGCAACCTTACCCTTGTAACGTGGATCAAGGAGGGTTGCCAGCCAGTATTGGTCCTTCTCCTTGATACCACGAATACGAGGATCCTTCCGCAGGCTTTGCAGGATCAGGGAGGCCATGCAGCGTAGGTTTGCTGAGGCATTGGGTCCGGAGTCCTCTGGGTCACGAAGGACGACATGGTCCGCAGCCACCTCCTCCCAGCCACGTACAAGTCCATGTGTTTCTTGGGACTGATCCCTTAAAGACTGCTGCTGATGCTGAGTGCCAGGCTCCACCTCCATACTGACACAATCTTCCTCCTCCTCCTCCTCCTCTTCCTGTGTGATTGGCGGGCACGCAGGAACACTGTCTGGATAAAGGGGGCCTTGAGAGCTAAGGAAGTCCTCCTCTTCCTGCCTCTGTTCTGCCTCAAGTGCCCTGTCCATTATTCCATGCAGCGTGTGTTCCAACAGGTGGACAAGGGGGACAGTGTCACTGATGCAGGCACTGTCACTGCTCACCATCCTCGTGGCCTCCTCAAATGGTGACAGGACAGTGCATGCATCCCTGATCATGGCCCACTGGCGTGGGGAAAAAAACCAAGCTCCCCTGACCCTGTCCTGGTGCCATAGTCACACAGGTACTCATTGATGGCCCTCTGCTGCGTGTGCAGCCGCTGCAGCATGGCCAACATTGAGTTCCACCTGGTGGGCATGTCACAGATTAGGCGGTTCTTGGGCAGTTTAAACTCCTTTTGGAGGTCCGCCAGCCGAGCACTGGCATTATATGACCGGTGGAAATGCACACAGACTTTCCTGGCCTGCCTCAGGACATCCTGTAAGCCTGGGTACCTGCCCAAGAACCACTGCACCACCAAGTTAAGGACGTGAGCCAAACAGGGCACATGGGTCATTTGTCCCTGTCGAAGGGCAGAGAGGAGGTTGGTGCCATTGTCGCAAACCACCATTCCTGCCTTAAGTTGGCGTGGTGTCAACCACCTCTGAACCTGCCCCTGCAGAGCTGACAGAACCTCAGCCCCAGTGTGGCTCCTGTCCCCCAAGCACACCAGCTCAAGCACTGCATGGTATCTTTTGGCCTGCGTACTTGCATAGCCCCTTGAACGGCTACGGAGCACCGCTGGTTCCGAGGACAAAGCACAGGAAGAGGCCATGGAGGAAGAAGAAGAGGAGGGGGTGGAGGAGAGAGGTGTGTCACAATCATTAGCATTTTGGAGGCGTGGTGGCAGAACAACCTCCAACACTACTGCACCTTGTTCTGCATCCTTCCCAGCTGCCAGCAGAGTCACCCAATGCGCCGTGAAACTTAGGTAACGTCCCTGTCCATGCCTGCTGGACCATGAGTCAGCGGTAATATGCACCTTACCGTTGACTGCCCTGTCCAGCGAGGCATGTACATTGCCTTCCACATGCCGGTAGAGCGCCAGAATCGCCTTCTGTGAGAAAAAGTGGCGTTTGGGTACCTGCCACTGAGGAACCGCACATTCCACAAACTCACGGAAGGGGGCAGAGTCTACCAACTGAAAAGGCAGCAGTTGAAGTGCTAGCAATTTTGCCAAGCTAGCATTCAACTGCTGCGCATGTGGATGGCTGGGAGCAAACTTCTTTCGGCGGTGCAGCAGCTGGGGCAGGGAAATTTGCCTGGTACAATCTGACGTCGGTGTACTAAAAGCAGATTGCCCACAAGTACTTGGCTGTGACACAGCATATTCTACACCTTCATTCCTCTCAGTGCAGGTCTCAGAGAGGACTGAAGGTATAGTGGGGTTGGAGATCTCAGCTGATGAGGAGCAAGGAGAGGTCCTCTTTGTTCTTTGGTGTGGGTCTTTTAGATACGCTTTCCAACGAACTGCATGGCAGGTCAACATATGTCTGGTCAAGCATGTGGTACCCAAGCGGGAGATGTTTTGGCCACGCGAGATATGCTTGAGACATATGTTGCAAATAGCAGCAGTGCGATCTGATGCACTCGTCTCAAAAAAGGCCCACACCAAAGAACTTTTTGAATAAAGCACAGAGACTGCAGCGCCCTGCACATGTGGAGCTTTGGGGTGTGATGCAGTCAATGTGCTGCCCTTAGGCTGGCCCCTGGAGGGCATCCTGCCTCTTTGGTGATGTGCCGCCTCCTTCTCCTCCTCCTCTTCCTCTCTCCTATCAGGCACCCACGTTGAGTCAGTGACCTCATCATCCCCTCCCTCCTCATCACTGGAGCAAACCTGGCAGTATGCTGCAGCAGGGGGAGCATGACTACCAGATTGCTGTCCTTCTTGGGCACCCCCTCTGTCCGTGCTCATGTTACTGCCTTCATCGAGCTCAGTATCATCATCAGAGCCTTCCAAACGCTGGGCATCCTCCTGGAGCATGTACCCAACAATGTGGTCAAACAGTTCGAGGGACTCCTCAGGAGTACATGGTGGGGCTAGGGAAGGAGTCACTGATGACATTGAGCCGAGGGAAGAGGCCGCTGCTTTGCCAGACAAAGTACCCTGGGCATGGGTGAGAGAGGATGAGGAGGATGAGGACGGCTTGGTCATCTACTTGACCAAGTCTTCCGCATGTTGTGGCTCAACATGGCCAGCTGCCGAAAAAAAGGCCAAGCATGTCCCACGGCCACGTGCTGAGGAGGATGCACCATCTCCACGACCAGCACTAGACACAGAGCCTGCTTGCCCTCTCTTATTGGCTTGTGACTGTCTGCCTCTCCTTCTTGGCCTTCCAGACATACTAATGGTGTCATAAACCAGATGTGACCAGAACTGTGTGACTGCGACGGAGTGAACCAGACATAAATAAGTGAAAGTAAGTTTATTTAAGGAAAGTGCATATGTGAACACACCATAAATACAAGTGAACAACCAAACAATCAGTGATATAAAACCAACCAGCATATGTAGCAAGAGGGAGTACCAGAATCGTAGTCAAGCCAGGCCGGGGTCATAAACACGGAATCAGTAGCTGGGAAGGGAGATAAACAGGACAAGGGAAGATGGATGGAGGACAGGAGGGACGGGTCAGGTACAAGGCTCAGAGTCCAGAGTCCAGGGTTCAGGTAACGGACAGGAAACAGGATCAACAGGTTCCAGGTTCCAGGAATCAGGTTTCAGGTACAGGATCAGGGTAACAGGATGCAGATCAGGGCTCAAGGACAATACCAGGGCAACATAAGTCTGCGATTGCCGGGTATTTATACTGCAGCTCTGCTAATGAAAGTCAGGTGACACCTGTCTGCAGAGGGGAATACCTGCTCCATACTGCCAGGATCCATCCGCTGGTGGACACCAGTACTGCGGCCCAAAGATGACATAACATTAACAGGGAAAAGCTCTCCTGACAGTTCCAAACTGCCAGGAGACACCTGCTGGTGGACCTCAGTACTGCATGCCAAATAACAGATATTACCAGCGGATGGAACATTTCCTGACAGTACCCCCCCTCAAAGGAGCGACCTCCGGACGCTCCAACTAGCCGTTGCTGAGGAAAGTCCATGGTGTCCAGCTGGGCAGTGGGCACATCAGGCTGGGCAGCGGACAGGGGCACATCAGGCTGGGCAGCGGACAGGAACACTCCAGGCTGGGCAGCGGACAGGAACAACTTGAGCTGGGCAGCAGACAGGAACAACTTGAGCTGGGCAGCAGACAGGAACAACTTGAGCTGGGCAGCAGACAGGAACAACTTGAGCTGGGCAGCAGACAGGAACAACTTGAGCTGGGCAGCAGACAGGAACAACTTGAGCTGGGCAGCAGACAGGAACAACTTGAGCTGGGCAGCAGACAGGAACAACTTGAGCTGGGCAGCAGACAGGAACAACTTGAGCTGGGCAGCAGACAGGAACAACTTGAGCTGGGCAGCAGACAGGAACAACTTGAGCTGGGCAGCAGACAGGAACAACTTGAGCTGGGCAGCAAACAGGAACAACTTGAGCTGGGCAGCAGGCTCCGGGTCATCGAGCTGGGCAGCAGGCTCCGGGTCATCGAGCTGGGCAGCAGGCTCCGGGTCATCGAGCTGGGCAGCAGGCTCCGGGTCATCGAGCTGGGCAGCAGGCTCCGGGTCATCGAGCTGGGCAGCAGGCTCCGGGTCATCGAGCTGGGCAGCAGGCTCCGGGTCATCGAGCTGGGCAGCAGGCTCCGGGTCATCGAGCTGGGCAGCAGGCTCCGGGTCATCGAGCTGGGCAGCAGGCTCCGGGTCATCGGGCTGGGCAGCAGGCTCCAGGTCATCGGGCTGGGCAGCAGGCTCCGGGTCATCGGGCTGGGCAGCAGGCTCTGGAACATTGGGCCGAACAGCGAGCACCGTAAGGGCAGGCCGGATTATGGATACTGGCTTGACAGGCAAAGTGATGGACTTCGGTTTAGCAGACTGGGTAACGGGCACCAGTTCAGCAGACCGGGTAATGGGCACCGATTCAACAGGCCGAGACACTGGCACCGAAACCTCAGGCTGGGATACCAACATCACAACATCAGGCTGGAAGACAGATACCAGGATATCAGGCTGGAGGATGGACACATCAAACCGGAAAGCAGGCTCATCAGGCTGAACAGTGGGCACATCAGGCAGAACAGCAGGTACATCGGACTGGTCAATAGTCGCCGGAGCGTCAGACTGGAACATGGACACTGGGGTTTCGGGCTGGAAGGCAGGCATATCAGACTGGAGAGCGGGTGCATCAGACTGGAAGGCTGGAACCTCAGACTGCAAAGCTGGAACATCAGACTGCAAAGCTGGAACATCAGACTGCAAAGCTGGAACATCAGACTGCAAAGCTGGAACATCAGACTGCAAAGCTGGAACATCAGACTGCAAAGCTGGAACATCAGACTGCAAAGCTGGAACATCAGACTGCAAAGCTGGAACATCAGACTGCAAGGCTGGAACATCAGACTGCAAGGCTGGAACATCAGACTGCAAGGCTGGAACATCAGACTGCAAAGCTGGAACATCAGACTGCAAGGCTGGAACATCAGACTGCAAGGCTGGAACATCAGACTGCAAGGCTGGAACATCAGACTGCAAGGCTGGAACATCAGACTGCAAAGCTGGAACCTCAGACTGCAAAGCTGGAACCTCAGACTGCAAGGCTGGAACATCAGACTGCAAGGCTGGAACATCAGACTGCAAGGCTGGAACATCAGACTGCAAGGCTGGAACATCAGACTGCAAAGCTGGAACATCAGACTGCAAATTGGGAGCAGGTTGGGTTACTGGCAGGATTGTGTGAGTGGGGAAGAACTTCCGTTTCTTCTTGGGCTTAACTACTGAAGATCTGTAGGTGAGGGGTGCAGCAGACTGGAGAGAAGGATTGGGATATGGCAGGGAAGAGGTAACAGTGGCTGGAGGAAGTTCGTGTGGGTTTGCAGGCAGCAGGGAAGAGACAGGTGGGTTGAATGCAGGATAGGTACAGGGAGCAGAGACTGGATATGAGTATTTGTTTGGCAGCAGCGTATACTGAGCTGCAACTGTGGTTGACATGGGTGATGGGGAAACATACATTTGGGTAGGCTGGTGTTTGGTGGCAGGGGTGGTTTGTTTAACTGGAGCTGCTTGCATCATGTCAGACCATGCTGAAAGTATAGGTTGTACAAACTGTGCTTTTAAACCTCCCTGTCTAACAAAAGACTGAGCAGACACAATGCACTCAGCAATCACCTGTGGGGAACAGGCTGAGTAGTGCTCACAAAAATCATCTGGGTCATCTTCGAAAAGCCAAACTAGGGATACAACCTGATTCATATCGAAAGGAGGAGTGAAATCATCACGGCCCTCTGGAATACAGGGTAGGGCCAGCTCAGTACATAGCTTGATCAAAGGCTGCACCTCCCCAAACAATATATAACCCTGATCGACCAGGGAGTGAGCCAAACGTATAGTGGCAAACAACTGGTCACTAGACCATTCTTTCAAAGCCTGGCGGCAATAATCACCGCTTTCAGATGCCAGCAGAGAAAAATAAATAATCTCATCGGCATTCATGGTTGCAACCAACCGAATCAAAATGGTTCCCCTGTGCAGCCACTTCTGGTCAGGGATGGCCCTGGTATTCTGTCATAAACCAGATGTGACCAGAACTGTGTGACTGCGACGGAGTGAACCAGACATAAATAAGTGAAAGTAAGTTTATTTAAGGAAAGTGCATATGTGAACACACCATAAATACAACAACCAGCATATGTAGCAAGTGATTGTATCACCAAACAATCAGTGATATAAAACCAACCAGCATATGTAGCAAGAGGGAGTACCAGAATCGTAGTCAAGCCAGGCCGGGGTCATAAACACGGAATCAGTAGCTGGGAAGGGAGATAAACAGGACAAGGGAAGATGGATGGAGGACAGGAGGGACGGGTCAGGTACAAGGCTCAGAGTCCAGAGTCCAGGGTTCAGGTAACGGACAGGAAACAGGATCAACAGGTTCCAGGTTCCAGGAATCAGGTTTCAGGTACAGGATCAGGGTAACAGGATGCAGATCAGGGCTCAAGGACAATACCAGGGCAACATAAGTCTGCGATTGCCGGGTATTTATACTGCAGCTCTGCTAATGAAAGTCAGGTGACACCTGTCTGCAGAGGGGAATACCTGCTCCATACTGCCAGGATCCATCCGCTGGTGGACACCAGTACTGCGGCCCAAAGATGACATAACATTAACAGGGAAAAGCTCTCCTGACAGTTCCAAACTGCCAGGAGACACCTGCTGGTGGACCTCAGTACTGCATGGCAAATAACAGATATTACCAGCGGATGGAACATTTCCTGACAAATGGCCTGTAGCTGCACTAAGCTGGGATATATATATATATATATATATATATATATATATATATATATATATATATATATATATATGTACTGATACTGCAGCTAGCAAAATCAACTGCCTGCCTGTAGTATGAGAACACCACCAACCTTCTACAGGTAGCTTTAGCTGAACACTGTGCAGAGCTCGCAAAAGACTAACTTGTAGCTTTTTTAGCTGCCTGCAGTAGTGATAGGATCAGGAAAACACCACCAACCTTCTACAGGTAGCTTTAGGTGAACACTGTGCAGAGCTCACAAAAAAATAACTTGTAGGTTTAGCTGAACACTGTGAGGTGGACGCACCACACTAACTTGTAGTTTTAGCTGAACACTGTGAGCAGGACGCACAGCACTAACTTGTAGTTTTAGCTGCACACTGTGAGAAGGACGCACTGCACTAACTTGTAGCTTTAGATGAACACTGTGCAGAGGTCTCACTACACCAACTTGTAGGTTTAGCTGAACACTGTGAGCAGGACGCACAGCACTAACTTGTAGTTTTAGCTGAACACTGTGAGCAGGACGCACAGCGCTAACTTGTAGGTTTAGCTGAACACTGTGAGGTGGACACACTACACTAACTTGTAGTTTTAGCTTAACACTGTGAGCAGGACGCACTCCACTAACTTGTAGGTTTAGCTGAACACTGTGAGCAGGACGCACTGCACTAACTGTAAATAGTCTAGCTGCCTGACTGTGGTACTAATAGGATCAAAAGAACACCAGCAATTTTCTTCAGGTAGCTGTAAATACTGTAACAAGACAAGCCTGCCTGTCAGTAAGAAGATAAAAGGAACGGATCTAACTGAACACTGTGAGCAGGACGCACCCCACTAACTTGTAGGTTTAGCTGAACACTGTGAGCAGGACGCACCAGACTAACTTGTAGTTTTAGCTGAACACTGTGAGCAGGACGCACTGCACTAACTGTAAATAGTCTAGCTGCCTGACTGTGGTACTAATAGGATCAAGAGAACACCAGCAATTTTCTTCAGGTAGCTGTAAATACTGTAACAAGACAAGCCTGCCTGTCAGTAAGAAGATAACAGGAACGGATCTAGCTGAACACTGTGAGCAGGACGCACTGCACTAACTTGTAGCTTTAGATGAACACTGTGCAGAGGTCTCACTACACTAACTTGTAGTTTTAGCTGAACACTGTGAGCAGGATGCACCACACTAACTTGTAGGTTTAGCTGAACACTGTGAGGTGGACGCACCGCACTAACTTGTAGTTTTAGCTGAACACTGTGAGCAGGACGCACCGCACTAACTTGTAGGTTTAGCTGAACACTGTGAGGTGGACGCATCACACTAACTTTTAGGTTTAGCTGAACACTGTGAGGTGGACGCACCGCACTAACTTGTAGTTTTAGCTGAACACTGTGAGCAGGACGCACTGCACTAACTGTAAATAGTCTAGCTGCCTGAGTGTGGTACTAATAGGATCAAAAGAACACCAGCAATTTTCTTCAGGTAGCTGTAAATACTGTAACAAGACAAGCCTGCCTGTCAGTAAGAAGATAAGAGGAACGGATCTAGCTGAACACTGTGAGCAGGACGCACTGCACTAACTTGGAGCTTTAGATGAACACTGTGCAGAGGTCTCACTACACTAACTTGTAGGTTTAGCTGAACACTGTGAGCAGGACGCACAGCACTAACTAGTAGTTTTAGCTGAACACTGTGAGCAGGACGCACCGCACTAACTTGTAGGTTTAGCTGAACACTGTGAGGTGGACACACCGCACTAACTTGTAGGTTTAGCTGAACACTGTGAGCAGGACGCACCCCACTAACTTGTAGTTTTAGATGAACACTGTGAGCAGGACGCACCGTACTAACTTGTAGGTTTAGCTGAACACTGTGAGCAGGACGCACCCCACTAACTTGTAGGTTTAGCTGAACACTGTGAGCAGGACGCACCCCACTAACTTGTAGTTTTAGCTGAACACTGTGAGCAGGATGCACTGCACTAACTGTAAATAGTCTAGCTGCCTGACTGTGGTACTAATAGGATCAAAAGAACACCAGCAATTTTCTTCAGGTAGCTGTAAATACTGTAACAAGACAAGCCTGCCTGTCAGTAAGAAGATAAAAGGAACGGATCTAACTGAACACTGTGAGCAGGACGCACCCCACTAACTTGTAGGTTTAGCTGAACACTGTGAGCAGGACGCACCCCACTAACTTGTAGTTTTAGCTGAACACTGTGAGCAGGACGCACTGCACTAACTGTAAATAGTCTAGCTGCCTGACTGTGGTACTAATAGGATCAAAAGAACACCAGCAATTTTCTTCAGGTAGCTGTAAATACTGTAACAAGACAAGCCTGCCTGTCAGTAAGAAGATAAAAGGAACGGATCTAACTGAACACTGTGAGCAGGACGCACCCCACTAACTTGTAGGTTTAGCTGAACACTGTGAGCAGGACGCACTGCACTAACTGTAAATAGTCTAGCTGCCTGACTGTGGTACTAATAGGATCAAGAGAACACCAGCAATTTTCTTCAGGTAGCTGTAAATACTGTAACAAGACAAGCCTGCCTGTCAGTAAGAAGATAACAGGAACGGATCTAGCTGAACACTGTGAGCAGGACGCACTGCACTAACTTGTAGCTTTAGATGAACACTGTGCAGAGGTCTCACTACACTAACTTGTAGGTTTAGCTGAACACTGTGAGCAGGATGCACAGCACTAACTTGTAGTTTTAGCTGAACACTGTGAGCAGGACGCACCACACTAACTTGTAGGTTTAGCTGAACACTGTGAGGTGGACGCACCGCACTAACTTGTAGTTTTAGCTGAACACTGTGAGCAGGACGCACCGCACTAACTTGTAGGTTTAGCTGAACACTGTGAGGTGGACGCATCACACTAACTTTTAGGTTTAGCTGAACACTGTGAGGTGGACGCACCGCACTAACTTGTAGTTTTAGCTGAACACTGTGAGCAGGACGCACTGCACTAACTGTAAATAGTCTAGCTGCCTGAGTGTGGTACTAATAGGATCAAAAGAACACCAGCAATTTTCTTCAGGTAGCTGTAAATACTATAACAAGACAAGCCTGCCTGTCAGTAAGAAGATAAGAGGAACGGATCTAGCTGAACACTGTGGACAGGACGCACTGCACTAACTTGGAGCTTTAGATGAACACTGTGCAGAGGTCTCACTACACTAACTTGTAGGTTTAGCTGAACACTGTGAGCAGGACGCACAGCACTAACTTGTAGTTTTAGCTGAACACTGTGAGCAGGACGCACCGCACTAACTTGTAGGTTTAGCTGAACACTGTGAGGTGGACGCACCACACTAACTTGTAGGTTTAGCTGAACACTGTGAGCAGGACGCACCCCACTAACTTGTAGTTTTAGATGAACACTGTGAGCAGGACGCACCGTACTAACTTGTAGGTTTAGCTGAACACTGTGAGCAGGACGCACCCCACTAACTTGTAGGTTTAGCTGAACACTGTGAGCAGGACGCACCCCACTAACTTGTAGTTTTAGCTGAACACTGTGAGCAGGATGCACTGCACTAACTGTAAATAGTCTAGCTGCCTGACTGTGGTACTAATAGGATCAAAAGAACACCAGCAATTTTCTTCAGGTAGCTGTATATACTGTAACAAGACAAGCCTGCCTGTCAGTAAGAAGATAACAGGAACAGATCTAGCTGAACACTGTGAACAGGATGCACTGCACTAACTGTAAATAGTCTAGCTGCCTGACTGTGGTACTAATAGGATCAAAAGAACACCAGTAATTTTCTTCAAGTAGCTGTATATACTGTAACAAGACAAGCCTGCCTGTCAGTAAGAAGATAACAGGAATGGATCTAGCTGAACACTGTGAGCAGGACGCACTGCACTAACTTGTAGCTTTAGATGAACACTGTGCAGAGGTCTCACTACACTAACTTGTAGGTTTAGCTGAACACTGTGAGCAGGACGCACAGCACTAACTTGTAGTTTTAGCTGAACACTGTGAGCAGGATGCACCGCACTAACTTGTAGGTTTAGCTGAACACTGTGAGCAGGACGCACCCCACTAACTTGTAGTTTTAGCTGAACACTGTGAGCAGGACGCACTGCACTAACTGTAAATAGTGTAGCTGCCTGACTGTGGTACTAATAGGATCAAAAGAACACCAGTAATTTTCTTCAGGTAGCTGTATATACTGTAACAAGACAAGCCTGCCTGTCAGTAAGAAGATAACAGGAACGGATCTAGCTGAACACTGTGAGCAGGACGCACTGCACTAACTGTAAATAGACTAGCTGCCTGACTGTGGTACTAATAGGATCAAAAGAACACTAGCAATTTTCTTCAGGTAGCTGTATATACTGTAACAAGACAAGCCTGCCTGTCAGTAAGAAGATAACAGGAACGGATCTAGCTGAACACTGTGAGCAGGATGCACTGCACTAACTTGTAGTTTTAGCTGAACACTGTGAGCAGGACGCACAGCACTAACTTGTAGGTTTAGCTGAACACTGTGAGGTGGACGCACTACACTAACTTGTAGTTTTAGCTGAACACTGTGAGCAGGACGCACTCCACTAACTTGTAGGTTTAGCTGAACACTGTGAGCAGGATGCACTGCACTAACTGTAAATAGTCTAGCTGCCTGACTGTGGTACTAATAGGATCAAAAGAACACCAGTAATTTTCTTCAGGTAGCTGTATATACTGTAACAAGACAAGCCTGCCTGTCAGTAAAAAGATAACAGGAATGGATCTAGCTGAACACTGTGAGCAGGACGCACTGCACTAACTTGTAGCTTTAGATGAACACTGTGCAGAGGTCTCACTACACTAACTTGTAGGTTTAGCTGAACACTGTGAGCAGGACGCACCCCACTAACTTGTAGGTTTAGCTGAGCACTGTGAGCAGGACGCACCCCACTAACTTGTAGTTTTAGCTGAACACTGTGAGCAGGATGCACTGCACTAACTGTAAATAGTCTAGCTGCCTGACTGTGGTACTAATAGGATCAAAAGAACACCAGCAATTTTCTTCAGGTAGCTGTATATACTGTAACAAGACAAACCTGCCTGTCAGTAAGAAGATAACAGGAACGGATCTAGCTGAACACTGTGAACAGGACACACTGCACTAACTGTAAATAGTCTAGCTGCCTGACTGTGGTACTAATAGGATCAAAAGAACACCAGTAATTTTCTTCAGGTAGCTGTATATACTGTAACAAGACAAGCCTGCCTGTCAGTAAGAAGATAACAGGAACGGATCTAGCTGTCTAGCTGAACACTGTGAGAAGGACGCACTGCACTAACTTGTAGCTTTAGATGCACACTGTGCAGAGGTCTCACTGCACTAACTTGTAGGTTTAGCTGAACACTGTGAGCAGGACACCCAGCACTAACTTGTAGTTTTAGCTGAACACTGTGAGCAGGATGCACCGCACTAACTTGTAGGTTTAGCTGAACACTGTGAGCAGGACGCATCCCACTAACTTGTAGGTTTAGCTGAACACTGTGAGCAGGACGCACCCCACTAACTTGTAGGTTTAGCTGAACACTGTGAGCAGGACGCACCCCACTAACTTGTAGTTTTAGCTGAACACTGTGAGCAGGACGCACTGCACTAACTGTAAATAGTCTAGCTGCCTGACTGTGGTACTAATAGGATCAAAAGAACACCAGTAATTTTCTTCAGGTAGCTGTATATACTGTAACAAGACAAGCCTGCCTGTCAGTAAGAAGATAACAGGAACGGATCTAGCTGAACACTGTGAGCAGGACGCACTGCACTAACTTGTAGCTTTAGATGAACACTGTGCAGAGGTCTCACTACACTAACTTGTAGGTTTAGCTGAACACTGTGAGCAGGACGCACAGCACTAACTTGTAGTTTTAGCTGAACACTGTGAGCAGGACGCACCGCACTAACTTGTATTTTTAGCTGAACACTGAGCAGGACGCACCCCACTAACTTGTAGTTTTAGCTGAACACTGTGAGCAGGATGCACCCCACTAACTTGTAGGTTTAGCTGAACACTGTGAGCAGGACGCACCCCACTAACTTGTAGGTTTAGCTGAACACTGTGAGCAGGACGCACCCCACTAACTCATAGTTTTAGCTGAACACTCTGAGCAGGATGCACTGCACTAACTGTAAATAGTCTAGCTGCCTGACTGTGGTACTAATAGGATCAAAAGAACACCAGCAATTTTCTTCAGGCAGCTGTAAATACTGTAACAAGACAAGCCTGCCTGTCAGTAGGAAGATAGCAGGAACGGATCTAGCTAAACTGAATACAGTGTATATATATATATATATATATATATATATATATATATATATATATATATATATATATATATGCAACACCTGGGATGCATTCATATACACAATACACTGTAAGTGCAGCTAACTGACTGACTGTTCTGCCTAATCTATCTAACTCAAATCAAATGACACTGTCTCTCTGTCTATCTCTTTCAACGCCGGAACACACACTACACAGGGCCGCCGTGCAGGCGGCCTTATATAGTGTGGGGCGTGTACTAAATCCCCTGAGCCATAATTGGCCAATTACGGCTCTCTGTTCAGACGGCGCTGTGATTGGCCAAGCATGCGGGTCATAGTGCATGCTTGGCCAATCATCAGCCAGCAATGCACTGCGATGCCGCAGTGAATTATGGGCCGTGATGCGCCACACGAATTTGGCGCGAACGGCCCATATCGTTCGCAATTCGGCGAAAGGGCGAACAGACGATGTTCGAGTCGAACATGGGTTCAACTCGAACACGAAGCTCATCCCTACTTTTGAGTCCCCTGCGTGTCTTGTATTAGTGTTGGTGATTTGGGACCAGGGCAGAAGTTTTGGATCCCAGTGGCTGAAGATGAGGAGTAATGGATCCTTAGGTAATTTTAGTAGGGTTACTTCAAATATGTAAGCAAGAACCTGATCCCAGAATGTAGAGATGTAGGAGCAATCCCAGAAGCGATGAGTCAGGGATGGTTTCTGAAGGTTACAAAGTGGGCAGAAGGCTTTGCTCTTGTCAGTTTTTGACGATAGGAAAGGCATATATGCTCTGTGAGCTTTTTTCAGTTGCGTTTCTCTCCATGTTTCGTTGGGTGTTAGTTTTTGTACGGTGTTGAGGCCTTGTAGGATTTTTTCCACGAGGTTTGGGTCAGGGAAATCTTTGTTCCAGTTTTTGATCGATGATGATGAGAGAGGTAGAGATGACTTGTGGAGGAGAGGTTTGTATATGTCAGAGATTTTGTATGAGTTGTTCGAGATCATTTGGTCTGTGACGTTCGTTTGGAACCTTTTGTTGACTTGTTTGCATGCCTCTTTTAAAAAGCTGATGCATTGATCATGATAAAAGGTATGTGTTGTGGGTAAAGAGAAGGTTTCCGCAATGTTGGCAAAGGGTAATGGCTGGCCCGTCATTATGTTGCAGAGGGAGGAGAATTTTGTTAGGCCTTTCCTTTCCCATATTTTGAAAGGTTTATGTTCCAAACCTGGTGGGAAAAGCGGGTTTCCTTGAATCGGAAGGTGTATCGATATGAAGGGAGATATCTTGAGTAGTTTCCTTGCTTCTCTCCATGCTAATGCTGTGTCCCTTAGTAGGAGATTATGTTGATAGAGAGGGGGTACTGACTTCCATTTGCAGTGGAGGAGGGCTACTAGTGAGTAAGGGTGAGCCATGTCAGATTCCAAGGAGAAGTTGGAGTAGCGAGAAGACTGCGTTATCCAGTCTATGCTAGTTCTAAGCAAGCATGCTACGTTTTAGATTCTAATATGAGGGAGACTGATGCCCCCTTCGCGTCTGGGAAGATATAGTTTTTTTAAAGCTATACGTGGTCGCTTGATTTGCCATAGGAATTTAGATATGGCAGAATTTGGCGAGGTCACATCCTTATGATGGAGAAGTAGAGGGATAGTTTGTAAGGGGTATAGTAGTCTTGCAAAACTGACCATTTTTATTAAATGACATCTTCCCAAGAGCGAGAGGGGTAAATCCATCCAGGCATTTAATTCCTGAGTTATTTTTGACAACAGAGGAGGGTAATTAAGGTGATACAGTGAAGAGGGGAGTTTTCCTATTTTTATTCCCAGATAGGTGATATGGGATTTTGCGACAGGGAAAATGGATTGCTGGGTCCATGGTGGTGTAGAGTGAGTGCCAATGGGGAGAACTTCGCTTTTGCTGTAGTTAATACGGAGACCAGAGCAAAAACGGAATTCATCAAATACATTCTTTATGGTTATCATGTCTGATGGGGGGTTGGCTGAGAATATGAGAACGTTGTCTGCAAATAGGGAGGTACGCTTGCATGCCTATTTCTATACCATGTAGGGGGGCTATTAATGTTAGATACCTGGAAAGAGGTTCTAGGGCAATATTGAAGAGGAGTGGGGATAGGGGGCATCCTTGACGTGTACCCTTGGGAAGGCGAAGTTCTTCTGATAGAAGACCTGCTACTACTAGTCTTGCTGTCGGGGCCGTGTACATGGCGGTGATAAGATGGTGGAAGGGGCCAGTGAAACCCATTGCTGACATTGTCATGGATAGCCAGTCGAAACTAACGTTATTGAAAGCTTTTTCCACGTCTAACGTGATAATGGCATGATCAGTGTCTGGGTGTTGAAGGGCATGTTCTAAGGCCAGCATGACTTTGCGGATGTTGAGGGTAGCGGTTCTACCTTTTATGAAACCGTATTGGGCGGAAAGAATTAGAGAGGGCATAATGTCGGCTAACCTAGAGGCTACAATTTTAGAAAGAATTTTCACATCTAAATTGAGAAGTGAGATGGGTCTGTATGAGCCCGGTTCCTGGGGGTCTTTGCCCTTCTTAGATAGCAGTTTTATAATGGCCTGATTCCCCGATTGTAGGTATGCACCACCTGACCATATACCCTGGTATACTTGAAGAAGAGTGGGTTCTAGGAGGGGTTGTAGGGTCTTGTAAAATTTGCTAGTGAATCCGTCTGGGCCCGGGGCTTTAGAGAGGGTCAGGTTGCGGATGGTGGTCGAGAGTTCAGGAAGAGTTATAGGTGCATTAAGGGTTTCTAGTTGTGATGGGGATATTTGGGGCATGTTTATTTTCTCTAAAAAGGCGCGTGCTTTTTGTGTATCTATGGGGTCTGAGGCATATAGTGTAGAGTAGAATTTTTGCATGACTTTGTTGATCAAATGTGGGGTGGAGTGGAGGGTGCCTTTACTGTCTCGAAGAGCTGTGATGTGAGTCGGGCGGAATGGGCCTTTGCAGAGTCTGGATAAGAGTTTGCCTGCCTTGTTCCCAAACTTGTGGAATGTGGCATCTAAATAGGCCTTTTTGGTGAGTTTGAGGGTGTTTACCCAAGTGTCAAATTCTCTTTTTGCTACCTGCCATTCAGTCCTAACAGCTGGGGAGTCTTTAGTGTATAATGCTCGTTGTGCCTGGTGTAGGCGTGAGCTGGCTTCTTTGTATTTAGTTAGAGTGTTGCGCTTAAAGGAAGAAGCATAAGAGATGATACGGCCCCTTAGGAATGCTTTACCGGCGTCCCAGAAGAGGTTGGGATCGTTCGCGTGGGGGGCGTTATTTGAGGAGTATTCAGTCCATGCATCGGATATGTATTGTTGGAAGTCAGTGTTGTTATGTAGGCATGAGGGGAACCGCCAGATATTGGGGTGTGGGGGTAAGTCTAGATTATCGAGTGTTACCTCTATAGGGGCATGGTCGGAAATGGTTATGTCATGGATGTCGGTATTCTGGAGGAAGGGGAGTAGGTTGTCTGAGCCCAAAAAATAGTCTATCCTTGTGAATATTTTGTGTGAGTTGGAGTAGAACGTAAATTCCCTGTCCGCCGGGTGGGAGAGGCGCCATAAATCCTGGAGGTGGATAGACTCCATGGTGTTTGCAAGGAGAGAGGGGGCGGAGGGGGCGGTACCCTGTTTTGGACCTTTTGGAGAGGACCTGTCGTCCGTCTGATGGAGAGTATCATTAAAATCCCCTCCAATCAGATGGGGGAGGTGGGTGTTGTCCAGTAGCCAGCTGGACAGTTCAGTGTAAAAGGGTCTGCCTGGGCTGTTGGGAGCATAGACATTTGTTATTACTAGCTCTTTGGAACATATTTTGACATGTGCCGTGAGCAGACGGCCCTGACTGTCAGTTTTCGTCGACAAAACCGAGCAAGGGAGGTTTTTGTTTATGAGTAGGAGAACGCCAGCTTTGCGGCCTACCGCCTCGGAGCCTAGAACAGTGCCTACCCAAAGCTTCTTCATGCGATGGAAGTCTGGGGCTAATAAATGTGATTCCTACAGTAATGATAAAAAAGTGATTCCGTGCTACAGTAAAGAATAAGATCAAATAAAAAAGATCATAAAGTGCATATAACAATAAAGCGTTGAAACCTCACTTGAGGAATAAATGGTGTAAATAGTGTAATAATTAATAAATAAAAATATATAAAATATAAACTGGGCAAAAGGTTAAGAGTGAGTAAGTCTCTAAAACAACCTCAATAAGATGGAAAACGAACTAGAGTTGTGTCCTAAAAATGTTTAAAATAGTCTTTTAAAAGTGGTAGACACAGAGCTCTCACCTTCATAAATTGTCCAGAGGCTAAATGAATAAAAAATCCGTTATTCAAAGTGATTTCAGCTTCCACCACTAGGGGGTCCTCTGTGTCGACATCAATGCAATTAAACCCAATCGAAATGTCAGCATTTAGCCATAGGTACAAAAAATGTCATTCCTTATAATAAATTCCACCACTAGGGGGTCCTCTCCTTCGTCCACAAAGTCTCCCAGTCAGTGCTGCACTTCCAAGCCTCTTCATATACCTCGTACCTCCGAAAAACAGGGGGGGGGGGCACAGCAACGAACAGAGGTGGGAGAGGGAGAGAGACAAAAAGACCCCAATAGTGTAGTATGATTAAAGTAACATAGGCTTTAATAAGAAAGTTAAAATGGACTCTTACAATAGAGAATAAGGTAATAGGCAAAAACAATTGCTAAGGCGTCTGAACGCCGCTCTCACTTTCACTTCCTGGTATCGCTCAGTCTCTCCGGCCACTCCCTACGCGTTACGTCATCACGTGACTTCTTCAGGGGATCTCCTGAAGAAGTCACGTGATGATGTAACGCGCAGGGAGTGGCCGGAGAGACTGAGCGATACCTTAACTTTCTTATTAAAGCCTATGTTACTTTAATCATACTACACTATTTTGGTCTTTTTGTCTCTCTCTCTCTCCCACCTCTGTTCGTTGCTGTGCCCCCCCCCTGTTTTTCGGAGGTACGAGGTATAAGAGGCTTGGAAGTGCAGCACTGACTGGGAGACTTTGTGGACGAAGGAGAGGACCCCCTAGTGGTGGAATTTATTATAAGGAATGACATTTTTTGTACCTATGGCTAAATGCTGACATTTCGATTGGGTTTAATTGCATTGATGTCGACACAGAGGACCCCCTAGTGGTGGAAGCTGAAATCACTTTGAATAACGGATTTTTTTTTTTTTTTTTAAATTCTTTATTTATAAATTTTTTAAATACAAAACAAGAATAAATCAAGGTAATTCAATATCATTAAATACCAAGTAATAATATAAAAGGATATACAAAATCCCCCAACAAATTTATTCCCCCCCCCCCTCTCCTATCCCCCCCCTCCCTTCCTGCAGGTGGCTACAGCAGAGCTTAACCCGGTTCCATTTATCCTTTCTGATTTTTTACGTACCCAAAACCGGAGATTTAACTAGTGATCTCCGTTAGGTAAGACCAAGATCTCTTGAATTTCCTCCACCCTGCCCATTTGTCTCTACCCTCTGTACCTTCCTCTGTCTCCTCCCCTGGGTATTCCTTATATTCAATGTTATATATATCATTGATTCGGAAGAGCCAATCCCGTAAACTTGGACATTCCGGCTGCAACCATGACCTTGCTATCTGTGTCTTTGCTACATCTAATAGTATTGGAACAAGTGAAAATTGGTACTGCTTGAACGGTTTCTTAGTCCCATGAAATAAACAAATCCACGGATCCTCTACTAAAGATTCCTTAGTTATTTTATAAATCAAAAATATAATTTTCTTCCAGTAAGCTTTAATAACCGGGCACTCCCACCATATATGTGACATTGTTCCCAGGTATGAACACCCCCTCCAGCATCTATCTGAAGTGTCTGGGTATAGTTTACTAAGTCTGTCTGGCGTGGCATACCATCGTGCTAAACATTTAAAGTTGATCTCGGACCGCTTAATATCGGCCGAAGCAACATGTACCATTTTCAAAATCCTCTCTACTGTGACTAAACTACAATGTGACCCCAACTCCCTTTCCCATTTTTTAATATAAGGAGGCGCATCCAGTTCTCCCCCGTCAGAAAGAATTTTGTAGATGGGAGAAATAACGTTGCCTGGTCTATCTCTCCTGCATAACCGCTCAAATGGCCTGTAATCTTCCTCTCCTCGGATTGGCTTTGGGAGTTTTTCAATGAAGAGCGACAACTGCATGTACCTCCAAGCGTTGACCACCATAAAGTCTGTCTCAGCTTTTAATTCACTATAGGGGCGTAATTTCCCCCCTTTTATAATATCTTTCAATTGCATACTACTATTCTTTATCCAATTCCCTCCCACCTCCCGCATCCCTGGTTCAAAAAATTTATTATCTTTGATATAAATCAAGGGTGAATTATAACTCCATTTATTACGTGTATGCACCTGATCCCATATTTTAAGCGTGTTTCGCGTGAGTAATGCTGTGCTAGTGCTGAGTGTCCTAAATTTTGCCGGGTTCCAAATTATGTGTCCCAAATCAGTGCTGCTTAAACTATGTTCTATATTCACCCACCTCCTATCTGAGTCCCCCTTTGACCATTCAACAACCCGTGACAAAACTACTGCAGTGTAATATCTATAGAGGTCCGGAAGAGCCAGGCCTCCTTTTTTTTTTCCCCCTCACCAAAACTGAGTGCGCTATTCTTGGCTTTTTGCCACGCCAGACAAACCTCGACACCAGCCCTCGTAAAGCTCTGAAAAAGTACCCAGGGAGGGGAATTGGCATCATCTGAAATTTATATGTTATTTTAGGAATTAACAACATTTTAGCCAAATTAATGCGACCGAACCATGAAAGGGGCCGCCGCGACAACCTACCTACTTCCTGTCTGATTTCATCTAACATAGGAATGTAGTTAATCCGGTACAACTTTTCCAATGAGCTAACCAGTTTAATTCCTAAATAATTGATAACCTTCCTCCAAGGGAAGGGAAAGGATTTTGACACATTCTCTACTTCTTTTTTCCCCACGTTAATATTAAGAATCTCCGATTTGCTTGGGTTTATTTTCAAGCCGGCAATATCTCCATATCTCTTCAATATCCCAAGCAAATTAGGGATCGTAATCCTGGGATTCGTTATAAAAAAGATCACATCGTCGGCAAAAGCCGCTAATTTATGTTCATCTTGTCCTACCATTACCCCTCTGCAATCTGTATTATTTCGTATGATCGCCAAGAGAGGCTCCAAAGACAAGATGAACAATAATGGTGACAGGGGACACCCCTGCCTCGTACCATTCTGCATCCTAAATGGACTAGAGAGAACCCCATTAACCTTCACGGCAGCTAATGGGTGATTGTATAAAATTTTCACCCAGGCGATAAACCTAGGGCCGATCCCCATCGCTTCCAGGGTTTTAACCATGAACCCCCAGTCTACCCTGTCAAACGCTTTTTCCGCGTCCATTGACAGGAATAGAGCTGGGGGTCCCCCTGATTTGATGGAGTCCAGTAGGAGCAATGCTCGTACCCCGTTGTCCCTACCCTGTCGACCCGGGACAAAACCAACCTGGTCTGGATGCACCAAGAAACTAATTTTGTCCCTAAGTCTGTTCGCCAACACTTTGGCGTATAGTTTCACGTCGGCATTTAACAAGGCAATAGGTCTGTAACTTGAACAAAGCATGTTATTTTTCCCCTCTTTTGCGATCAATGAAATAGTTGCCAGAAGGGCCTCATCCCGCATGAGGCTATCAGGGCCCAGTATATTCCAGAAATGGCAGAGTTTGGGTACCAAAATGTGTTTATATTTTTTAAGATAACTATTAGTAAAACCGTCGGGCCCGGGGCTCTTCCCCGACGGAGAATTTTTCAAGGCAGTATATATTTCCTCTACAGTTATAGGGCTATCTAAAGCAGATTTTTCCTCTTCCGAGAGACCAATTAACCCCGCCCCCTTCAGAAATTCCTCTGTCCTCAAATTGTTAAGATGGTCACCCCCTCCCTTTTTTCCAATGGTATACAGGGCTTCGTAAAAATTCCTAAACTCTTCTGCTATCTCTCTAGTGGCCCCTACTATTTCTCCTTTTTTATTTTGTATTTTCTCGATAAAATTCCGATCTTTTTTCTTTCTCAATATCCTTGCTAAGTGTTTACTTGATTTATTACCACTATAATATTTCTCTCTTATACCTTTATTAAAGAACCTCCTAGCGTCCTGCTCCATACTGTCCTTTAACTCCTCCCTTTTAGACACTAAGAGGCAATAATTATCTTGTCCTTGTCCCTTGGAAGCTTTGTGGATCAGTTCTAATGCTGCAATTTCATCTAACAATTTAGCCCTTTTTTCTTTTCTCTTTTTTTTCTCCCCTGCCCCGATGGAAATCAGGAGCCCCCTGACATATGCTTTATGCGTTTCCCATAGAATAGAAGGGGAAATATCCCCTGTATCATTGACCTTAAAAAAGAAATCGATTTCCTCCTGCAACTTCTCAGAGACTTGGGGGATTCTAAGAAGGCTTTCGTTCAATTTCCAAGAGAATGGTTGTCTTTGCACCTCTGGGAACCTAACCTCCATCGTGACAGGGGAGTGATCTGATAAAGACATGATCTCAATTTTAGTATCCGCTACATAGTCTAATAAACTATGCTCTATCATAATGTAATCCAGTCTTGTGTACGTCCCGTGCACAGGGGAGAAGAAGGTGTAATCTTTAGTTTTTGCGTGCTGTAAAAAAAAAATTAAAGTCTCCCGCCAGGATCACCTCCCCTTCTTTAAAGTCCATCAGTTTCATCAGAACCTGTTCCAGAAAAACTGTAGGATTTCTGTTCGGGCAATACACATTCGCCAATGTAAGCATTTTATTCCCCATTTTACCCTTTAGGAAGAGAAAACACCCTTCTGGGTCAGACTCCCTGCTTATCAAGGAAAATTTAGCTGTTTTGGAAAAGCCAATTGCCACTCCCTTGGCTCTCCTAATAGGCGTATCGCTGTAAAACCAAAGGGGCAATTTTGGGGAATAAAGCCTAAAATTTGAGTCTAGGGTCAAATGGATCTCCTGAAGAAATACTAAATCTACTTGATACTCTTGAAGTTCCTTTAGAATTTTGTGCCTTTTACTTGGCGAGTTCAGGCCCTTCACGTTGTAGGATACAAACTTTAGATCTACCATTATAATTCTACGGACGATCAACCATTATCCTCCGTCTGCCAGACTCCAACTGTTGCCTCCCCTGCAGGTTTAACCCCCACAGCACCCTTCCCCCCTCCCCCCCTTGCCCCCCCCCCCTCCCCCCCTCCCCTGGCCCTACCAAGGCCCCAAGTCCGCTAGTCGGGGACATTGCAATTCCCGACTGCAAACTTCTAATTGTTTTATTTTATAGGGGTGAGACTCTGAAGGCAGCCACAGGTGTCCCGCTACTTCCAACAACTGAGGAAGTAGGGACGGGAGTACCGGAGGCTGACCTCTTCACCCTATATTACACCCCCCCTGCTTCTCCCACTCCGGGGCTATGCCCACCTTACATTGTAACAAAATTATCCACCCCTACCCCCCCCCTCATTTTGACTTTAAATATTTTCAACCAGTACACCTACAAACCAAGAAACCCCCATCAATTCTTTCATGAGAGAGAGAGAGAAGAAGAAGAGAAGGAGAACCCCCCCCCCAAGATTTCTCCTTCCCTCTCCCACCCTCAATCCCCCTTGTCTTTCTATAGCCATAGTCCTTCCTTATCTTCTTAGAGGTTCCTTAATTTGACGAGATGTCCGGGGCGGGGATGCCCAATTTTTCACAAAAGTCCTCAATCTCCTCCGGGAACCTTAACCTAAGTGATCTCCCCTCCCTCGTCACTAGTAGGGATGTTGGAAACCCCCAGCTATATTTAATGTTAGCTCTTCTAAGTTGCTCGAGAAGATGTCTAAGTTGCCTTCTCCGGGCCAGGGTGCCTGCCGAGAGATCCGTAAAGATCTGTAGGTCTTTGTCTTCGAAACAAACTGAAGGGGTACCCCGCAGGTTATTCCAAATCTTGTCCTTATCTTCAAAAGAGTGAAATTTTACAATCACGTCGCGAGGAATATCAGCCCTTAAATTTGGAGGTTTTCTAATCCTGTGTACCCTATCGATCTTTAGAGTCGTTTCCTCCTCCAAGCCCAATATAGGGTTAAAAAAAATTTTCATCTTAGAAGGTAAGTCCTCATTTTGTTGTTCTGGGAGAGACCTAATACGCAAATTCTGGCGGCGGCTTTGATTCTCCTGTTCTTCCAGCTTGTATGCCATCATGCGATAATCACTTTTCATTTTACTCAGCTGCGATTTAAGCTCCAAGATCTCCTTGGCATGATTGCCCGACGTCTCCTCCACTTCCTCTACTCTTCGCAACAGATGGCCCAAGTCCGTCCTCACATTTGAAATTTCTGATTTTATGGCGGTTTCTAAGTTTACAAACATCTCCATCATTTCTGCCTTGGTGGGCAATGCATTCGTGTTTCTTTGACCCTCCATCTTACTGGTACCCGATCCACCTTCACCCGCCAGATCTTCTCTAGGCCTCTCTCCTTGCCCCCCCTTTTGCTTTGTTTGATCTTTCTTTTTTTCCTTTGTTCCTGCTTGTTTCGTATCCGTACCGGGGCTTTTTGCACTCGTCTCCTTAAGGTATTTTTGGATCGAACTAGAGTTCAGGCTCTCCCTTGGGGTCTTGGGTTCGGCAGTTTTTTGAGTACGACTTCGCATACTTCTCCCAATATATTACCACCTGCGACTCGCAACACTTCTGGATTTTGTATATAGATATATTTTAAATAGCTTAAAGTCCTGTTTACTTCAATCCACCCAGGAGAGTATCTAGGGCCTTAGCATGACTGACCTCTCGCTGGTGCTCCTGGGCCTTGCTGCAAGCCGTGCTAAGGATCCTCAAGCTGGGCTCCTACAGGGTTCACGCAGTCACCCCCCCCCGGGCTCCCAGCCTCTTCAGCTTTTACTTCTCTTCCTTCCTTTCCCCAATCCCTCCTTCCTTCCCCTCTTCACCTTCTTTTAAGTATTGCAGTCCTTTTATCATCCACACTCCAATCTTCACAGATGAAAAAGACAGGAAATTCCAGCAACAATGTATATGGCTCGTACCTGCATGAGACGTCTTCTTATATACTCCCTCCACACATTCAAACAGGTCACCTGCTGTCCTGGATGTAGCTGTCCTGTTGTTTTAGACTCTGCTCCCCTGATGGCTCCTGAGGCTGTTATGTGGGGATCGCTGTAGGGGACGACGACCAGGGGGGGGGGGCGTAGAGGATGTTCTCCTGGGAGCTCGGGGTCTCACCCCGGGCTCCTGGCTCCTGGCCAATCACGCCAGGAGCCGGCGTGTCTATGTGCTCCGATTCCTCCTCACTCTCCCGGACCCCGATCCTCTCCGTGAGCACACTTCGCCACTCCGAGAGGGGGTGAGGGGTAGTCAAACCTCAGCGGTGGCTAGACGAAGCGGGGGAAGCCGGGGAGTCCTTCGTGCTATTCGCTCTGAGGCGGCATCAGGCTCGCGCCGTTCGCCGCTCCAAATTTTCCCGGGCGTCCAGCCTGCCTCCTCTCCCTCACACCTGTGCTGCCGACAGGACCCTCCCCCCGCTCCTACGTCTCACGTCCGAATAACGGATTTTTTATTCATTTAGCCTCTGGACAATTTATGAAGGTGAGAGCTCTGTGTCTACCACTTTTAAATGACTATTTTAAACATTTTTAGGACACAACTCTAGTTCATTTTCCATCTTATTGAGGTTGTTTTAGAGACTTACTCACTCTTAACCTTTTGCCCAGTTTATATTTTATATATTTTTATTTATTAATTATTACACTATTTACACCATTTATTCCTCAAGTGAGGTTTCAACGCTTTATTGTTATATGCACTTTATGATCTTTTTTATTTGATCTTATTCTTTACTGTAGCGCGGAATCACTTTTTTATCATCACTGTGAGTGGATTGTGATACACTTTTAGGTTCTGCTGCAGGCAGACATTATTATTTATGTTAACACTTTATGCAAATTAGGCACTTTATGGTTTTATCACCATTATACTATATATTTTTTTCCATTTATTTATCATAGTAGCGCGAGGGCTTTACATTGTCATTCCTGAAGTAATGCTATATCAGTTTTGAGCCGTTTGAGATGCCTGAGAATTTTCATTCTCTTTTGTGGGAATCTGAGACCTTTTACATTCCAGGAGACTATTTTCATATTGGGGGGGGGGGGGGTTGAGGGGGATATGTGCCGATGAGTTCGATTTATCACTGTGTAGGTGATGTGTTACAATACCAGCTATGTCAGGAAGCATAATAGTGTAGTACTGGTCATGGTGTGGGTTAGAGGTGCAGGAGGGTTGGTATGAGCCCTGAGGAAGGGGAGAAGGGGGGAGGGGGGATGTCATAGAGGGGGAACAACATAAAAGAGAGTATCACAATTAAACATGGAAACTTCACTTTTTTCCACATGGAGTCACTGTATAGGTCAACTCCCAGATCAGGATATTTGCAATGTGTCCCCAGAACGCCCATGAGAGAGTGGCAGGTGCCTATATAGGGTCCTGCGGGCCGGATTTCTGGGGGGGGGATGGATTCAGCCATACACAGTGAGGCCATTAGGGAATAGTCAACCATAGTAGGAGAAATAACTGCGAAGAGATAACTTTGAAAACTGAAACACAAATAGTAAAAGCATTATACTTTACGTATTGCCTTCCGAGAGAAACAAAAAGAACCTGAGGAGGGACAGTGGGGGCCACTGTCCAAAAATTGGGTAGCCAGAAAGGTGGATTCGAGTCTCTGTTCAGCGAGGGGTGAAGCGGTGCTGGTCTGAGACCGAGGATCTGAAGCGCTTGGGAGAGTTTTTGCGCGGGCTCCGTTGATCCAGGGAGCGGTTGATTGGAGTGCCTTTGGAAGGGGTGTGCTGTTGGATGGTAGAGAGCATAGACCGCATATAGGCTTCTGCTTCAGAGGGTTCTTGGAAGGATAACTGGTCGCCCGCTGGGTGTCCTGAGGCATAGAATAGCCGGGAAGGCTAAAGTGAATTTTATTTGTTGTTTAAAGAGTTCTGAGCATATCTGCTGGAAGGCTTTGCGTTTCTTTGAGACCTCGATGGAGTAGTCGGCAAAAATCAGAACCTCCACGCCATCAATTTGGAGCGAGCGGGTTTGTCTAAATTTTTGGAGGATAAGAGCCTTGTCTGAATAGTTCAGGTATTTAGCAATGATGGGTCGAGGGTTCTTGCATTCTTCGTTATAGGACCCCATCCTGTGGGCGCGTTCCACCGTACAAGAGCCTGTTAGGCCTAGCGCCTCAGGGATGCGTTGGGAGCAGAAGTCTGATAGAGCAGATGCTTGAAGAGATTCAGGTATCCCCACGAATTGCAGGTTGCTCCTTCTGGACCTGTTTTCCAAATCGTCGAGTTTTTGGATTATATATTGGTTTGTCTTGTCTTGTGCTTGTTCTGTGGCTTGGGTTTGGTACATCTCTTCTTCCATACTTGATAGGCGATGTTCTAGCTCATTTAGCCTAGTGTTATGTTCTCCTAGCTGGGCCTTTATTTGTTTCATTCCCGCATTAACAGCCTTCTCCACAGATGCAGAAATCATGGGGGACAGGAGGGCTGCTACAGCATGCGCTATGCGCTCCGTTTTGTGGTCCCCGGCATGCTGTGGTGTGGGGGCTTGCATGGAGAAAGCCTGAGAGAGGGAGGCTTGGGGAGAGGAGGCCTGAAAATTTGGCTGAGCGGGGGATGCCTGTAGGGAGGTGTGTGGAGCTTAGCTGCCACTTACTTCCATCTCCGCCATCTGCGCGCCTGTATGGATGTCCGTGTAGGCCGAAGCCGGGGCCTCGATTTGCGTCTGGGCCGGCGGCGCCGTCTGGGCCGTATTGGTGCGGGGAGCCGAGGACCTCCACGAATCGGTCCATAAAGTAGGTGCTGTTGCCCGAGGTGGCCGAGGGTGGTTTTGGGCTTCTGGGCTGGCTTCACAGGCCGGTTTTGTGTCCCTAGTGCGGGAGCTGTGAGGAGAGGCAGCTACTCCATGCGGCGCCGGAACCGGAAGTGCCACTTTTGTTTTAATGGACTGTCTCTGAGCCAGCTGTCCACCCCTCTGATCCCCTACAATACACACACATATATATATATATATATATATATATATATATATATATATATATATATATATATATATATATATATACATACATACATACACACATAAGCTATACCTACAGCCGGCCTAGGACAGCAAAGGACAGAGAACCTGTCTAGGGGGAGTAATGTATCCAGACCAGTGCCACTGCAGGAGGAAATGAACAGGAGGTGCAGAAAATGAGATAATGACAGGAGACAAACAAAGGCAAAGGTAAGAAGGATGCAAAGCTGGCCTCCCCAAACCCAACAAGTGTTTCAGACACCAACCTTAAAGGCAGATTTCATTCCTAAATGGGAAAAACTGCTCAGCTCCATCGAGACGCACAGAAGGGGCTCCCAAGCTACTCTGGCGCTTTTAGCAGCCTGATACTGGGACTTCGTACTGGGAGAGGCTTAACCCTGCCGGCAGCTGCCTGGAGGCAGAGGGGGGTACTGCTTACTCTTCACTGGTGCGTGGAGGTATGAGGACAAAAAGAAGAATGGGGCGGGGCCTAACTGGCCTTTAATTTATGCTATTTCATTGGTCCTGAGGGAGCGGAGAAAGGCGGAGCCTATCACTAGTATGCTGCCTTGGTGGTGTCAGGAAATCACTTTTTCACACAGTTTAAAAGCAGATTATCTTTAAATAATATACCGCATATTTCAGTACCATTTAGGCAATTATATCATGCGCTAAACATTATTTCCATGTGCACTACTCCAGGTTTTAGCAGAGTAAGGGTTTGGGCGCTATTTGGTTTCAGGGAACTATAGTAAATTAGATTTTGGGAGTATTTTCTCACCAGCGCTATAGTGAATACCGTTTTCATGCTAATTAGCGCAAATTAGCGCTATTAGCGTTAATTAGCGCTATTAGCGCTAATTCGCAGTAATTAGCGCTAATTAGTGCTGCAGCTCTATAGTAAATGACCCCCACAGTGTGTATCTTCCAAATTTGGCTTTTAAACTGTATTAAAACTTTAGATAAAATTATTGTAAAAAAAAAAAAAAAAATTTCAGGAATCTTTTTAGGATTTAAATTCTCCCTAGTACATCAATCATGTTCTTCAGTCTTTGTTTAATCTCCTTGGTTTTTTCTTTAATAATGTCCAAATCACGACTACAAAACATGATTTCCTGGATCATCCGTTGTGCACTGTCACTGGTGAAATCACTGGATTTTGATACCACAACCTGAACATCACCTAAAATAAAAATACACACCATGTATTATAAATATGTAGGCAAACATCTATTACCTGAATTTGTGGTGTCCGACACTGACCCGTTGTGGTCTCCTTCCTCCACATCCTCAGGTTGTACCTTTGTTCCCCTTCTTCAGGAGGTGGGGGGAGTCCCTGGTGTCCTCATATTTTCCGAGTCTTTGCTCCCCTATTAAGAATGAAACAAAAGGAATACTTTGCACACAGATATTTGAGTTCAGAAATAGGAATATGAAACATTGCTTGGAAGTGGTGTACAATTGTCTGTTTTGGCAGAGTTCTAAGCTGAAGACATTATTCTTCCCTTACCAAAGCTGGAATACTTACCTTTTTTGGATAAGTTTCACACATGGAGACACCCCATGTATCCACTGGAGTACCTGTGTGGGACACCCTAAAACATTTGTTCTTGTGTCCCACACTAGTGCTCCGGAGTCCAGATGTGTAAACAGCTGCTGAGTGTCCTCTCCTTACATTACACTGAATCAAGTTTGTAATTCATTCTAGTTTGAAACACATCTAGACAACAATGTCCTAAACTTCTTTGAATACAAATTATCATGACCAAATGTAGTTAACCCTGTATCTGGCAAAAACATTGTATTTATTTGCAAACAAACGATGTTTACTATGACCGATTACTGTGCCCACAAACATGAAAGTAGCCATTTTAAACTGTCCAACATTAAAGAAAAGCACATGGCGCAGCAGGCAAGTAATAATAATAATCGTAACACACAACTAACTTTTTAGAAGCACTTTCTTGATCCTTCTGTACTGATCGTGCTCCCTTAATTTGAGGTCCGACCAGTGTTTCCTTAATTGCTCCTTGGATCGTTGTACCCCAAAATTCCAGCGCAGACTCTTCACAACTTTAGTCATGATCTTGGCCTTTCTCTCATTAGGGTTGGTGTAGGGTCCATACTTTCCATCATAGTCGGCCCTCTTCAATATGTCGACCATCTCCACCATCTCTACAAAGGACATATTGGAGGCCTTAAATCTCCTCCTCTGGGATTGTGACGTTTTGGGCTTCAGGCTTTCCTCCTCGTTACTACTATTATGCACCTGCTGTGTCTCCGCCATGTTCCTCTCCCCCACTGCGACGAAAGAGATGGGGCAGGGAATATTCTAGAAAGAACATCAGGGGCGGGCGACGCAGGCGGAGTTTCATGCATGCGCAATGTATATAAAGCCAACACGCGTGTGTCGTACCTACGTTCTGTGTGCAGAGGTAGGAGGAATGGAAGCGATGAACGTAATAACGAAGGTAACATTTTAACTTGGGACATGAGTGGCCTATACTGATTCTAGATTGAGGCCTATATTGGGATAAGAATAGGAGAGTTTAGTCTGATATTAGTGCTTTTGTCTTTTTTTTGTTCTTGAAATAATTTAAAGACCCCCTCGGCGACTTCATAGACAGATACAGGGATATGTGCAATTTGTAGGAGGTGAAAAACCCCTTATATCGCAACAAATCAGCAAGGAAGGCATCGATGGAGAAACTGCTGGAATTTGTGAAGACTCGGGTCCCCAACGCAGACCTCGAGTTTGTGGATAAGAAAATTGGTAGCTTGAGAAGCACGCATAGGAAGGAGCTTCAGCAGGTCCATAAGTCCATGAGGTCAGGAGCAGCAGCAGAAGATGTGCATGTACCCAGTCTGTGGAACTACAGCGGGATGCGTTTTCTAGAAGACCAGATTGAAGCCAGGTAATCACTTTCGACTCTTCCGGCCCCCCTTCCATCCACCCTTCCCTTAACCCCAGCTGAGTCTTCCAAGGACCAACCTGGGCCTTCCCTGCTTGAAGAAATTGAGGAGCCCAGATGCAGCCAGGTATATTGAAACATATTTTTTGTGGGAAAATGATTGTTGTTAACTAGATGTTATTATTGATAACAAATGAATGATTTAACAAAAAGTGTTTTACATATCAATAGACAGTAGGGGCCAAAAATGATTGGGACAAGAATGAAAAATGCTGGGGTCAGAATTATAGTCTTTTCTAGTTATTAACATTCAATGTTATGAGCTGAAAATTGTGTGTGATGAACCAAAAACTAAAACTATGTCCCTTTTTCATACAGAGGAAGACCTTAGCGAGGACGAAGCTCTGGAATGTGGCACACAGAAGGAGGTGGGGGTTAGTGTCAGCCAGGAGGTGGCGGGGCCCAGCCTCACCCAATACCAGGTGCCTCCCCTCTGCCTTCCAACCATAAGGCCCAGGAAGGGGAAGAACCTGGAGGAGGCAGCACTTGTCCTCATTAAGGAGGCTAATGATGCCCTGAAAGCCCCCCTCGATGCTGGAGAGGCCTATGGCTACTATCTAGCCTCAAATATGCAGAAAATGGAGGAGGGCCAACGCCTCAACTGTGAAAAGATTTTTTTTAGGCCATTTACAGGGGGTTGAGGGGGCAAATGACCAATGATGTCCACTTATGTACGCTCGCCCATCCTCCTCCTCCTCCTGCCACAAGTCCATCTCCAGAGCCACAGCCTGCAGGAAAGGCTGCAGGGCAGCGTGGAGGGAAGGCTGCAGCAAGAGAAGAAAGTGATTGCCTGGGTTCAGTCTGGTTTGACAGAAGACGCAGGCTGTGGTAGTACCACAGCCTGGGGACATACATGTCATCTGCTGCTGTTCCTGATCTCTGTGAGTCCTGGACCAGATTGTGCTCCCTTCTATATGGACTTCCCAAGCTACCAATTTTTTTATCCACCAAGTTGATGTCTGCCCTGGGGGCCAAAGGCTTCGCAAATTCTAGCTGTTTCTCCAGCGTTGCCTTCCCTCTTTATTTTGTTATTATGAGCCAGAATAAATGGAGTTTTTTATATGAAAATACTTGCCGATGTGTTTTTCTTCAAATAGGACAGTTTTTGTGAGTAGGCAGGTACATTTCAAAAATACAATTTCAAATTAAGAAGGGACACCAAGCAACCTAATTGAGGTTTACAAATACAAGATAATAATGGTGTTGTGGAAACGTGACATACAAAAAAAATAAAAATATGGAGATGACTATAAAATAATAAAAACAAAAAAAATACAACAGGACACCTTGATGAAAAAAAATTGCTATATACATGCTTTGTAAATGCTTTGTATAGCGACTCCTGCCTGGTTTTGGTGGTCAATCTCTTATAGGCTCTTTTGAGACATTGATTGGAATATCCACGTGCCAAAAGGCTTGTCTTCAGTTTATCCGCTTCCTCCTTAAATGTGACATCATTCGAGCAGTTGCGTCTAATACAGAAATACTGGCCAAAAGGAATAGATTTGACCAGATTGCGGGGGTGAAAGCTACCAGCGTGTAAAATCCTATTACCAGCAGTAGGCTATCTGTAAAGACTGCTTGATAAAAGACCTTCCTTATCTTTATGTATTTGTACATCGAGGAACTTGATTTTCTCAGTATCGCAGGACAAGGTGAAAGTGAGTTTGAATGTATTGATATTTAGCTGCTGCACAAAAGTATGTAACATCTCATCTGAGCCACTCCAAATCACAAGGATATCATCGATGTAACGAAACCAAAGGACTACATGGTCCATAAACTGGGCTAAATCATCTGAGGTGTTGATCATTTGTTCCCATTCCCCCAGGTACAAATTGGCATAGGATGGGGCACAGCATGTCCCCATTGCTTCGCCCTGCACCTGGAGGAAATGGGAACCATTGAACGTGAAGTAGTTATGACTTAATACAAACTCAAGTGCATCAATGATGAACGCATTGAATTTGTGTTCAAATCTACTTTTCTGGGATAAAATTTGTTGAATGCAGGCCAGACCTTTATCATGCCAGATGGAACTGTATAAGACTTTAACATCGATGGCTGCAAGAATTGCATCAGCCGGGACTTGCAGTCCATCAATGTTCTGAAGAAGGTGAATTGTGTCCCTTATATCTAGGGATACTTAGAACATGGGTCCATACAATATACAAAAACATACTTGGGGGGCACACCCTAAAATGCTTTACATTCAAGATGGTGCTGCTATAAGACCAAAAAAGTACAAAGCAGATTACAGCGCACACATACAAAAATGACATTTATCCTGCAAGGCTAGTTAAAAAACCTAAACATATTCGAAAATACGGGGGTTTGGTTACACTATATGGTCATATAGTGCTAAGCCCACTTACTGCGACAAAGTACCCCAAATTAGTGGGTCCTACCCTAGTAATAGAATGAAAGAACCTGTGTCCCAACCATGGGAGAGAAACTCCTCTATGTAGGAGAACTGAAGGGATTCCTCCTATGCACTGGTGGCCACTAATAATAGGTAATGAAGAAGGGGAGGGGTGCTCCAGCCCAAGAGACCTGATCAGGGTCCATACAATATACAAAAACATTTGATAAATTATATGCGACAGAGTGCATAAAAGGGACGCCCCTTTGGACTTTTTGGGGCAGGAAAAAAGTAGGAAAAGTAATTATGAGTAAAAGGCAAACATATGCCAGCTTTATTGATTTACAAAAATGAAAAATATATCAAAAAGACAAAAATACAATAAACAAAGTGAATAATGTAGAAATGAGTTGATATAAGACATACAAAGCATGGATATAAACTATCACCCAAAGCCATCAAACCCAGGAGGCCAACCCAATCCAGGTGGGTATGGTAGGGGTAGGTGGCTAATGTGTACATCTCAACATGTTTTGGAAAAAAACGTAATCGGACGTATATATTCCTTCTTCAGGAGAGTTTACACAGATGGGTAGAGATATTTCTTGTCTCTGAAACATAGATACGTAAATATGTAATCATATTACAGCAGTGACATAGCAGAGAAAACCTCAAAGGATGGCTTATTCATGCCACTATATGAAGTAACCAAATGTATAGTACTTACATAATCAGACTCATGTAAGGGGTAAAAAACATACAAATAAGGGGTCACAGGCTGGCTGCAGTGGTCCACAAATGGCAAGGGAGGTCCATGTGTCAGTATGCAAATTTGCCAAATCGCATTCACAAGGGACGCCTGATCCTCCCTGAAGCGAACAGATAGTCGCCACTGTAGGGAAAAATTGCATCAAATAAAAAGGGGGATATATTAGAAGTAAGAAAATATGGGGAGACCTCACAGGATATGCAATAAAAAAGAAGCAAAGAATCTGTAACAAGCGTATAAGGTGACCAGCTATACCTGTGTATAACTTACACAGGGCATAGTTCTTACCTCAAGATGAGCATGGACATCTGCTGCTGACAACCCAGTATTGGCTAGTGAATTAACACTTGCCATCAGGGTGTGAGCACTAAAATACCTGTGTGTAGTAGAATCAGCCAATGGGTGAGGGCAATCATGTCAGTACAGCTGTGTGTAAACACAGCAAAAACGAGGCTAGTATGGGAGCATATGTCGGGTATCAGGATGTACAAGGGGGGGTCCATGCCCACTGACAACAGCCAATAAGGTACAGATAAAGAAACTCACCAGCACAGCTGTGTTAGAAGCACAGCGTGATGGCACAAGTCTCAAGGGCGTACCTCAGGCGCAGGGGCGCGTAGCGCAGCCACGCCCACAGGTGGCATGATGGCGTCACGCGTTGACACACCTCCGGCGGGTGAGGATCCACTGATCGTCATGGAGACGATGGTGGGAGTGTGGAGACGCTCCTCCCCGTGCAGAAAACAGAGGGCAAGGACGGAGATAGGTCCGTCACTGGCCCTCGCTGCACAAGTGGAGCCCACCCGCCGGGTGTCAGTACGAGAGCGACAGCAATAAGGCACAGGAACATAAAACCACAAGCCATCTAGTGGACAGATAGACGAAGGCAGCCAGCAGGTTTACAAAAAACAAAAGAAAAAAGAGAAAATAAAATTAAATTGGACACATAGTTATATAAATTGGCATATAGTCATGCTTGACAAATGTTTGAACATATAAGGAGGTGACCACAATTGATAATTCAGCATTGCCAAGACAGGACACATAAATAAAATTCAATATTAGTGCAGCAATTCATAAGAAAGTACATTGTTGCACATAATAGGAAAATGTAAAGAATACAATAAATAGAAAAAAATAAATCTTATAAACAAAGGGGTTACAGAAAGGGGAAGGGGAAGGACCAGAGAGTTCACAAATTAAGCTCACAGACCCCAGAGGAGAAGCCAGGGAGGAATGATCTGTTGAAGGCCTCGTTCAATCCAGGTGGCAAGGTAGCTCGTAAATTGTGAATCCACCTGAGTTCACATTAAAGGAGGCTCTTGTTGAAGTCACCACCTCTAGAATGAAAATAAATACGATCAAGTCCCAGGAAATAAATCCTGGGGATTGAGGTTGGATATGCAGAGGCCATATGTTGGCCAATGGTCACATCGGGGTCACGTTTTGAAATAGTTAGAGTATGTTGATATATTCTTTTCCAAAAGGCGTTGATAGTTTCCCGACGTAGTAACACCCACATTCACTTGTGAGTAAGTATACCACGTCGGGAGTTTTGCAATCAATAAAGTGCTTAGGGCGGAATAACTGTCCATTTGGTAAATGAATGTCCCTACGTCTGTCAATGTATTTACAATACGAGCACCCGCCCCAGGGGAAAGTGCCTACGGTTTTGCATGTGTCCCCTCTGTATGATTTGTATAAATTTGTATTCTCTTTTGACTACCCAATCGCCAACAGATGGCGCTCTCCTATAAGTTACAGCAGGTGTATCTGTGACAAATGGAGATAATAGAGGGTCCATCGTAAGCAAATGCCAAAACACTATTGCCCCATACAAACGATCGGACATTGATCGGACATTCCGACAACAAAATCCATGGCTTTTTTCGATGGATGTTGGCTCAAACTTGTTTTGCGTACACACGGTCGCACAAAGTTGTCTGAATTTCCGATTGCCAAGAACGCGGTGACGTAAAGCACGTACAAACGAGACTAGAAAAGGCCAGTTCAGAACCAAGCGCGGCACCCTTTGGTCTCCTTTTGCTAATCTCGTGTTAGTAAAAGTTTGGTGAGAGACGATTCGCGCTTTTTTAGACTCGTGGTTTTCAGATCGTTTTCTGCTGTTCAGTTTGTGCTTGTGGGTTTGTATCTGCTCTTCAGTGCATGCAGCAAGTGACGCATGACTCTTGTCATTCTGTTCTTGTTCGTTCGTTACTGTTTTTCAGGTCGCTCTACACAGGCCTTGCTGTTCTTCAGTGCGTTCTGTTACTTCGTTCTGAGCAGCCGACCGTTGTCTAGCCATGTTGCGTATACGTACTCCTCGTAGAGTTCGTGCTGTGCGGGGGCTTGGTGTTGGGATCCTGACCTTGACACAAGTCCAGTCCATGAACAGGGTGGGGAGGAGTTCATGGACCAAGAATTGGTTGCTTCAGAGTGACCAGTTCTGTCATATGCCTTTGCTCCGTAAGATCCGTGAGAATAATCCTGATGATTTCAGGAACTTTCTCCGGATGACGGACCCCGTATTTCACCGTTTGTTGGCTTTGCTGACCCCCTATATCAGCAGGCAGGATACCTGCATGAGGCAAGCCATCACTCGGAGCAGAGGCTAGTCGCCACCCTGCTGTACTTGGCGATGGGGAGAAGCCTGCAGGACTTGAAGTTCTCGACAGGCATCTCCCCCCAGGCTCTGGGTATCATTATCCCGGAGACCTGTTCTGCTATCATCCAGGTCCTGCAGAAGGAGTATAGTAAGGTAAGATTTTTATCCTTTAATATCACATTTTATTGTATATAATGTTTGCTAATATTTTGTATTTCTTTACTCATTCTCTAATTACCATGATTGTAATATGCTGTGAATTTCCTCTTTGTCCTCATGCATGCTGGATTTTTATGTAATTATTTTTTTTCTCCTTCATACATATTTGCCTTCACTTACCTCCCCAGCATGGTCTCCTGCCCCTATATTCACCTTGTGTAGTCACTTAACAATGTATTTTCTCAGTTCCATAGTAGTGCTTTACGCCAAACACCCCCTAAAATGTTTTGAAATGTGATTTGTGCTTTAAATTCAGGCAGAGTGCCAGAGGCTTTTTTTGTGTCCCCAAATCATTTGGAACCCTCCCTCCCCCCAACTGCTAAGTCAGCTGATAACAATTCTCTATCTATCCTTAATCATCTATCTGCTGACTTTGCCAAGCCCATACACACTATACCCATCTCTTTTGTGGTCAGATGTATGGATGAATTCCCCAAAGCATGTAGTGCAAGGGCCTACCTGTATACTTTCAAATGTTACTGTTTAAAGTTTTTGTATCCTATTATTATCTTGATAGGTAATAGCAGAATGTCCAAATGTGCTAAAATGTGTACAGTGTATATTTATATCTTTGTCTTATGACACTTCTTACCTGTTCAGTGGGCTGCCAATAGTGTAACTAAGGAGGGGCTGGCCAACGTAAGACCCATTATTTAGGCATTCATCTCTCAATGAAGTGGCGAGGGTTACCTGTCCAAGAGCCCCTCCCTATAATGTTAAAAATGGCTCATGAGAGGGGGTGGGGAGGAATCTGATAGTTGTACCTTATACTTTGGTCTTTAAAAACTCCCTCCAAAAAATGTTATCTTGATGTTTGCCAAGAATGTTTGTGTGTAATCTGCTTTCCCTGTTTGCGTGCAAAATGGCTATTTTTTTTTGTTTTGACTCCACAGTTTCCTTCCATGCCACAGGAATGGCAGACTGTGGCCTCCCACTTTGCCCAGCGGTGGGACTTTCCTAATTGCGGAGGGGCAATTGATGGGAAACACGTCCACATCGTCCCACCACCCACCTCGGGGTCGTACTATTACAACTACAAGGGGTTCAATAGTGTTGTGATGTTGGCGGTGGTGTCGGCTACTTATGAGTTCCTGTATGTGGACGTGGGGAAGAATGGCTGGATGTCCAATGGTGGAGTCATCATCCAGACCGAGTTCTACAGGCATCTCCAGAATAGCAGCTTGGACTTGCCACCTCCAGAAGACAATGTGGAAGGACTCCCATTCGACTTTGTTGCGGATGAAGCATTTGCGCTGGGGGACCATCTTATGCAGCCATTCCCAATGAGGAGCCAGAAAAGTGGTGGAGAACACGTTTGGAATCATGTTCCGCCTATTTCTTACAACCATACATATGGCGGAGTACAAACTGAATCACATTATCCTGGCGTGCTGTGTTCTACACAACTTTTTACGGCAACATTCTGCCAACTATGCTGGCTCATTTGGGCCTGAGGCCGGAATTCAAAATGAACCAACCCTGACGGCGCTTGAAAGTGGCCGTCCTGGCTTGCCCCCCCTGAGTGCCCGTGATGTCCGGCTAAGATACCTTGAATTCTTTGCGGGTAGGGGGGCTATCAATATGCCAGACAATGTCTAAAACCTTTTTTAAATTAAAAAAAAAATAATAATCAAATCTTTGGTGACATTTCCTGCTTGTGTTTGTTTTAGCTGACCCTGAGAGAAATGTGGTGAGTCCTGAAAATGGCGTGATTGTGTGACATTACAAAGCACTGTTGGGTGTTATTTACTAAAGGCAAAGACACTTTGCACTACAAGTGCACTTGAAACTGCACTGAAACTGCATTTGTAGTGCAAAGTGAATTTGCCCTTAGGAAATAACACCTATTGTCACAGAAAACAGCAATTAGAGCACCACAAAAGTGTTGTAGCGTTGAGACAATAATCCACACATTCTTGATTAACAATCTTTTTAATACCAGCACAATCACATGTGCATTTAGAAAAGGTTTTTAAAACAAACCAACATGTTTGTTGTATAACAATTTTTGGGGTCACATTAGAAAAAGTAGAAATGTCCATTTAAGATAAAACAGGCATGTTTGAAAGACACAAATCTTGAACTTACAAAGTTCACATTTGGTAGAACTTGAAGGCAATATCAGACATGAGTATTTACAAACTGTATTTGATATTGCGTTCAGATGGGGTGAAGTCACCCCAGGAAAAGCCAAATTTTGAAGATGCACACAAATAGCCGAATGTCAACATGTGCTAGCTGCCATCATGGGGGATCAAGGGACGTCTTTTGGGGGTGCAACCCCTTCCTCTCAGCTACTTTATTATTGAGGAAGGGGTTGCACCCCCAAAACGCGTCCATTGATCTCCCGTGATGGCAGATAGCACATGTTGACACACTGTGTGCATCTTCAAAATTTGGCTTTTCTCCAATTTGTCAAAAAATGTAAAAAAATTGTAGCACACCAAAAAACAAAGGGATTTGGAGGGGTTTTAAACTCTCCCTAAAACATCAATGATGTTCTTATTTTTTGAAGAACATCATTGATGTTTTTCTTGATGTTTTCCAAGTCCCTATTACACCCCATGATCTCCCCGATCAGGATCTGTGCATTTTCCGAGGTGAAAGGATCTGGATCCACAACATCACGATCACCTAAAAAGATAGAAACCAAAAAAAAAACATGTATTGTAAATATGCCGGCATCCATCTCTTACCTGAGCCTGTGGTCGCAGACACTCACCTGTTGTGGTGCCAATTTCCATCACGTCTTTCTCCTCCTGCTCTGTTTGTCTTGGGTGGATTTCCCCTTCTTCCAGAGGTGGGGGGTCTCTGGTCTCCTCGGATGAGGGGTGTCCTCTGAGTCTTTTCTCCCCTATGTGAAAAAAAATGGTATACTTAGCACACAGATATTTGATGGCAGAACTATAAATATGAAACATTGTTTGGAAATGGGGTACAATTTTTTTCGTGGGCAGAGTTCCAAGATGTAGCATTTTTCTTGTCCTTTGTCAAGCTTGAATACTTTACCTGTCTTGTACAAGCTTCACAGATGGAGACACCCCTATAGTATACACTGGAGCACCTGTGTGGGCCCCCTAATAAAAAGGGTGTTCTTGTGTCCCACACTAGTGCTCCAGCGTCCAGATGTGAAAACTGCTGCTGAGTGTCCTCTGCTTACACAGAATCTAGTTTGCATTTCATTCTAGTTACAAACCCATCTGCCCAACCAAATTAGTTTCAGACAAGTAGGCCCTAAAAAATGTGGCCAAATGCATATGGCCAAAACCATGGTGTTTTCTAGGCCGAACGAACAATGTTTGATACGAACGAATAATGTGCCCATGAACATGAAAGTTGACATTGTAAACTGGACAACAGTTAAGAAAAGCACATGGAGCAGCACGAACATAATAAAAATAAAGAATAGGAACACAGCACAACTACTTACTTTTTTGCAGCACTCTCTGGATCTTTCTGTACTGCTCATGCTCTCTTAATTTGAGGTCTGACCACCGCTTCCTGAGCTGATCTTTCGATCGTCGTACCCTGAAATTCCAGTGCAGACTCTTGACCACTTTCGCCATGATTTTGGCTTTTCTGACATTGGGGTTGGGGTAAGGTCCATACTTCCCATCATAGTCGGACTTCTTCAGGATGTCCACCATCTCCAACATCTCCCCAAAGGACATATTTGAGGCCTTAAATCTTCTCCTTCTGGATCCAGATGTTTCTGGCTCCGGGCTTTCCTCCCCCTCCTCCTCGTTGCTGTAATTAGCACGCACCTGCTGTGTCTCCGCCATGTGCTCTTCACCCACTGCACCAAACGAAAAGGGGCGGGGAATAGACTAGAAAGAATGTCAGGGGCGGGCGGAGTTACACGCATGCGCAGTGTGTATAAAACGTAACAGGCGTGTGTAGTACGTACGATCTGTGAGCAGGGGAAGGAGTATCGGAGGCGCAGATCGTGATAATGAAGGTAAGATCTAAACTTGGGCCTATACTGCTTCTACATTGAGGCCTATATTGTAACAAGATTAGGAGAGTTTTGCCTGACATTAGGGTTTGTCTCGTGTTGTGTCTTGCAGATAAAATGGATGGCTTCAATGACCACAACTTCTTCCCCCTGTTCATAGACAAATAAAGGGAGCAGCCCTGTCTGTGGCAGGTGAAACACCCACATTATAATCATAAACAAAAGAGGCAGACAGCGCTGGAGAAACTGCTGGAGTTGGTGAAGCCGGTGGTCCCCACAGCAACCATCCCCTATTTAAAAGACAAAATTGGTGGCCTGAGGAGCACTTATCTTAGGGAGCGCAAGAAGGTCACGGATTCCCAGAGATCCGGAGCTGCAGCAGATAACATTTATGTCCCCAGGCTGTGGTACTATGAGAGACTGTGATTTCTGTCAGACGAGACTGAAGTCAGGGAATCCCTCTCAACCCTTCCTTCCACTCTTCCTTCCACCCCAGCTGAGGCTTCCGATGTCCAACCTGGGACTTCCAGCCAGGAAGAAGTGGAGGAGCCCAGATGGAGTCAGGTATAGCATTCTTCTACATATTTCTGGTCAATAAATAAATGATGTTTACTAGATGTTATTATTGATCACTAATTGCTGATTTAAGAAAGTGTTTTACATATCAATAGACAGTAGTTTTGAAAAATAATTGGGACAAGACTGAAAAAATGCTAGGCTCAGAATGATAGTCTTTTATATTTGGATAGATTTGAAGCGTATCAGTGTTCTCTAAAGTCTTTTATATTTGTTAACATTCAATTTGCAACAATCATGAGGTGAAAATTGTGTGTGATTGATAAATAAACTAAAACGATGTCCCTTTTTCATACACAGGAAGACCTCAGCCAGGAGGAGGCTGTGGAATGTGGCACACAGGAGGAGGCTGTGGAATGTGGCAGCCAGGAGGAGGCGGGGCTAAGTGGCAGCCAGGAGAAGCCTGGGCCCAGTCAGAGCCTGACCGAATCGCAGGTTCCTCCCCTCCGCCTTCCATACAATAGAAGGGGAGTCGCGTTCAGGATTCAACGCTCAGGCTCATTCAGGAGGCTTCTGCTTCCTTTAGAGCCACCCCCACTCCTGAAGAGGCCTTTGCCTGCATGGCTGCCACCAAACTGCAGGCCATGCAGGAGGGTCAACGCAAGCTGTGTGAGGACCTTCTGTGTAAAGTCCTAAGTAAGGGGGTGAGTGGCGAAATCACACCCAATATCCACCTGTGTGAGTTGGCCCATCCTCCTCCTCCTCCACTTCCTGCTGCCACGTCTCCAGAGCCACAGCATGGAAGGAAGCATGGAAGGAAGACCAGAGAGTGATAGCCTGGGTTTAGTCTGATCTAGCCAAAGATACAGTCTCTTGTATGACCACAGCCTGGGGACACAGATATCATCTGCTGCTTTCCGGATCTCTGGGACTTCTGGACCAGACTGCACTCCCTTAGATATGGAATCCTCAGGCCACCAATTTTGCCTGGAAATAATTGATGTCTGCCCTGGGGGTCAAAGGCTTTGCCAATTTCTGCTGTTTCTCCAGCATTGCCGCCTTCATTGTTTGGTTGTGAGCCCTTAATAAAGGAATTTTTTGTTTCAATTATACTTGCCTATGTGTGTTTTCCTTCAAAAAGGACAGTTTGTTTGTGAGGAGGCAGGTACATTTCGAATATACAATGTGAAATTAACAAGAGATACCAGCAACAAGCAACCTCCTTGAGATTAAACAATACAAGATAATAATGGTGTTGTGGTAACTTGACATACAAAACACACACAAAAATATTCGGGAGTAAAACACAAAAAAACACAAAATAAAAACAGCCTTGAAAAAAATACAAAACCAAAAAAAAAAAAAAACAGCCTTGAAAAAAATACAAAACAAAAATAAAAGAACAAAATACAAATTTGGTCAGATGTGACAAATCAAAATATATTGAGGGAATCCCGCTAAATAATAAAGAAAGAAGTTTGTGAGAAGTCTGTGTGAATATGAGCAGCAAAACTACTTAATTCTTCTAGCATTATAAAGAAGAAGAGAGTGCGCTGTATTAAACATTTTAAAACATTGCAGAGTGACGAAAGTGCTGTATCCATTCCGAACGCTAATTTAACCAGACCGAGCTGTTCCATCTCGGAATTTCTTCTGAGCATGCATGGCACTTTGTGCGTTGGAACTGGCCACACATGGTCGGAATTGACGCGATCGTATCCAATAGGGCCTGACGTGACAAATTTTATGTCCTTTTGTATGCTTTTTTAAGGCAAGAATGAGAGTAACCCTTTCAAGTAGTCTTAACCTTAATTTCTAACACAGCTGTGCTGGCGAGTCTCTTTATCTGTACCTTATTGGCTGTTGTCAGTGGGCGTGGACCCCCCTCATACATCCTGATACCCGAGATATGCTCCCATACTAGCCTAGTTTTTGCTGTGTTTATGACATGATTGCCCTCACCCGTTGGGTGATTCTACTACACACAGGTATTTTAGTGCTCACACAATGATGGCATGGTGAACTATGCCCTGTGTAGGTTATACACAGGTATAGCTGCTCACCTTATACGCTTGTTACAGCTTCTTTGCTTCTTTTTTATTGCATATCCTGTGAGATCTCCCCCATATTTTCTTACTTCTAATATATCTCCCTTTTTTATTTGGTGCAATTTCTCCGTACAGTAGCGACTATCTGTTCGCTTCAGGGCATCCCTTGTGAACGCGCTTTGGCGAATTTGCATATTGACACATGGACCTCCCTTGCCATTTGTGGACCCCTGCAGCCAGCACGTGACCCTTTATGTGTATGTTTTTTACCCCTTACATTACTCATTTCTACATTATTCACTTTGTTTATTATATTTTTGTCTTTTAGATATATTTTTCATTTTTGTAAATCAATAAAGCTGGCATATGTTTGCCTTTTACTCATAATTACTTTTTCTACTTTTTTCCTGCTCCAAAAAGTCCAAAGGGGCGTCCCTTTTATGCACTCTGTCACATATAATTTATTAAATATTCTTTAGGATGATGGCAGGCCTGCACACCACCTAATTCTCATATATTAAAATTTTTTTAATATACAAAAACATACTTGGGGGCACGCCCTAAAATGCTTTACATTCAAGATGGTGCTGCTATAAGACCAAAAACAGTACAAAACAGATTACAGCGCACACATACAAAAATGACATTTATCCTACAAGGCTAGTTAAAAACACCCAAATATATTCAAAAATACGGGGGTTTGGTCACACTATATGGTCATATAGTGCTAAGCCTACTTACTGCGACAAAGTGCCCCAAATTAGTACTTTATTACTAATTAAAAAACCAACATGCGTACGTAGTTGTTAGTATTTTGAATTTAATTCTTTGGCCGAGTGGAAGCCAGTGGAGGGATTGACAGAGAGGGGTAGCAGAGACAGAGCGATTGGTAAGGTGGATGAGTCTGGCAGCAGCATTCATGATGGATTGAAGAGGTGATAGACTATGTAGAGGTAAGCCAATGAGAAGGGAGTTGCAGTAGTCGAGGCAAGAGATGACCAGCGAGAGAATTAAGAGCTTTGTTGTGTCATTGCTTAGAAAGGGGTGTATTTTGGAGGTGTTGCGGAGGTTGAGGCGGCAGGATTTGGACAGTGATTGGACATGGTGCTTAAAGGAGAGTTCAGAGTCCAGGACTACACCTAGAACCTTGACATGTGGGGATGGGCTTATAGTTGTGCCATTGATTTTGACAGAGAGATCAGGGGAAGGGGCATATGTGGGAGGAAAAATTATAAGTTCGGTTTTGGATAGATTGAGTTTGAGTAAGTGGTGTGACATCCAGACTAATATATCTGATAGTAAATTAGTGATATGTGAGGAGAAAGAGGGAGTGAGCTGAGGGGTAGAGAAATAGATTTTTTGGTGTCGTCAGCGTAGAGGTGGTATTGAAAGCCATGGGAGGCTATCAGCTGACCCAGGGAGGAGGTGTAGACTGAAAATAGGAGAGGTCCAAGAACAGAACCTTGGGGGACCCCAACTGAGAAAGAAAGAGGAGAAGAGAAAGTAGAGTTGTAGGAAACGCTAAAGGTGCGGTTGGATAAGTAGGAAGAGAACCAGTGAAGAGTACAGTCACAGAGACCAAAGGCGTGGATTTTTTTGAGGAAGAGGGGGTGGTCAACCGTATCAAAGGCAGCAGAGAGGTCCAGGAGTAGGAGTACAGAATAGTGTTGATTGGTTTTGCCCGTTAGCAGATCATTTGTTAGTTTTAGGAGAGCAGTTTCTGTGGAGTGTTGAGGATGAAATCCAGACTGAAGGGGATTAAGAAGGCTATTATCAACGAGGTGGATGCTCAGTCAGTTGTTGACCAGACGTTCGAGGAGTTTGGATAAGAAGGGGAGCAAGGAGATGGGGCATAGGTTGTTAAGATTGGATGGGTCCAGTGAGGGCTTTTAAGTATGGGTCTGACAAGTGCATGTTTTAGAGAGTTGGGGAAGATGCCATAAGAGAGGGAGAGATTGAAGATGTGGGTTAGAGAGTGTGGCATAGAGCCAGAGGGTGAACGTAGCATTTGTGAGGGAACAGGATCCAGAGGGCAAGTGGTAAGGTGGACATTAGCAAGTAGTTTAGCAACCTCGTCTATAGTGGTGGGGTTTAAAGAGGGAAGTAATGATTGTGCCTGTGGGCATGAAGTGTAAAGCGTGGAGGGTATTGGAACAGTAGAGATCTCCTCACAAATTGTATCAATCTTCTGTTTGAAGTGATCTCCTGGGCAGTGAATGAGTTGGCGGGTGGAGGCAGTGGAGGACAAAGTAGAGAGTTGAAGGCAGAGAAGAGTTGACAGTGACGGGATGATAAAATGCTAATGAGAGTGATAAAATAGGTCTGCTTGGCAGTGAGGAGGCTGGAATTGTATTTTTGGAGGGCAGATTTATATTGGTTGAAATCTCTCTGAGACTTAGTCTTACGCCACAGGCGCTCGTGAACACGACTACGTTTTTTCAGACTTCTAGTATCATCTGTTTGCCAAGGTTGAAGGGCTCGGGGCCTGATTCTGTGTGTAGTGAGGGGGGCCAGTGAGTCCAGTGAGGCTAGAAGGGAGGCGTTGTAGACAGAAGTGGCTAGGTTGGTGCAGGATAGGTGGGAGATTTTGTCATAGAGGTTTCGATAGCAGAGTAGAGAAGAGAAGGGTTGAGATGATGTAGGTTTCTGCGGGTAACTTTTAGGTGGTTGGAGGGAGAGGAGGTGGAGGAGAGGGAGAGCGTGAAACTGATAAGGTGGTGATCAGAGAGAGGGAATGGATAGTTAGAGGGGTTGCATGGAGTGCAAAGGTGAGAGAAAACAAGGTCAAGGGTATTGCCTTCGGAGTGAGTAGGAGCATGTATCCACTGCTTCAGGTCAAAGGAGGATGTTAGGCTGAGAAGTTTGGAAGTGGTAGGAGTGTTAGTATTAATAGGGATGTTGAAGTCCCTGAGAATAATTGTGGGGATTTCAGAAGAAAGAAAGTAGGGTAGCCAGGCAGAGAAGTCATCAAGAAAGGTTGATACTGGTCCAGGGGGCCTGTAGATCACAGCTATCCTTAGAGAAACTGGAGTGAAAAGACGAATGCAGTGGGCTTTGAAAGAGGAGAGTGACAGAGAGGGACGTGGGTGTAGTCCCGGAAAGGTGTTATGTGGGGCTAGAAGGATTCCGACACCTCCTCCCTTACGTCCACTGGATCTGGGGGAGTGAGTCCAGAGAAGACCACCATGGGATAGGGCAGCAGAAGACGCAGTGTCGGATTAGTGGAGCCAGGTTTCGGTAATGACGAGTAGGTTAAATGAGTTGGCAATGAAGAGGTCATGGAGAGAGGTGAGTTTGTTGCAGACAGAGTGGGAGTTCCAAAGGGCACAAGAGAAAGGGAAAGCAGAGAAAAAGTGTAGCGCTATACAATGTCCAACATGAACGCCAATGGGCCAGTCAATATACAGTGAAAGGAATCGACCATATCTGAGAAATAAACAATAAAAATAGGTAGTCCTCATAAAAACATTTAAAAAGGAAAAATTCCGGCATCCAAAATGCAGAAAAAGCCCACTCCCACCGAGAGATGAAAAGGCTTACCGGATGAGCTGGACCCAAAGGGGCATACGCCAAGTTGGGTCGGATAAGGCTTAGGTGGTGAGTGGCTGTGCTTGGCCCGAAGAAATGTTGTTAATAAGTGATCCCACAGATTACTGTATCCCTCCAAGTGGCACCCGGGTCCTGAAGGGTGTAGGCAATCTTGTGGATATAGATGGTCCTGCAGATCCCAGGAGGGTGGGGTATTGCGTGAATGAATCCCTCAAGGCGATATTCCATGGACCAGAAGATGGTGTTAATAGGTGAGGAAAGAAAAAAAGGGCCACATAGTGTAAATCCGAAAACAAAAATTTATTTAAAATAAATAGATATACACTCACATGTAAATCCAAAGTAAAAAACAGCGCTGTGAGAAAGTGGCGACAGTGGGGTCCTACCCGACGCGTTTCGTCTTCATACACAAGAGAAAGGGAGTCTGGTCTTAGGAGGAATAGAAATGGGAACTAAATTGTGTTGATTGTGGCTGCTACCAGAGGGTGCAGGGTGATGGGTGCATGGGGTACAGTTAAATGATGGAGGCCCAGGGTTTGGGGATATATCTCCAGAAGTTAGGAGAAGCAGGAGAGTGAGGTAATATGGAAGTGGGATTTATATGAAGGGACATGGCCCAGGGTCTTGGAGATTTTCAGTGTATGTGGATTTAGAATTTGCAGGAGTTGGTGGGTGCAGTAATAAGGAGAGGACAGAAGTGAGGGTGATATATATATATGCTGTAGGGGGGGAGGAGAGGGGAGAAGGAGAAATAGTTTAAGGATAGAGGACACAGCTGTCAAAAGGAGTGGTAGAGAGTGCACGTTACAAGGAGAAAGAGCTGAAGGGGTAAACAAGGTCACCTGATGTCTGTCTGGTGTTTTTCAAAGTATTTTCTTGTGTTCATTTGCTTTGTGCATTCGCTTAAGTGCAGAGTCAGAAGTGCTCCCACTTATAGAAATAGCCCACTTTGAGAAAGTTGCAAATGTGCCCCCTGCAGATGCTTCCCCCAAAAGAAGCTTATATTTATACTGATAGGGGTGGGTGGTGGGTGGATTTCAATTAGCAACCAAGAGGTAATAAAGGTTGGCTGATTAACAAAGCAAAATTCTTACTTCAGAAACAGACTAGCAAGAGGGGCCATAATTCTGGGTAAGACAAGGGAGATGATAAAGCATTGTAATGTGGACAGGTCTACAGACTGTTAAGCAAAAATAACATACCAACAATTATTTTTTTTAAAAAGACACATAAGCAAAGCAGATAGCAGTGTTTCAGTTCTTGGGTGTAGATGGTTCAGTTAGCACATACCATAGCAATTTAGACTAGGGAAAACAAACACTTTTCAGTTTTCAATTCTGGGTGGATGACAGTCAGCTGCAAACATACCTGTGAAGAGACAGATAAGAAATATTCAGATGAGTGCAGAAGTGCTCCCACTTATAGAAATAGCCACACTTTGAGAAAGAGCCCCAGTTGCAAATGTGCTCCCTGTGCTCCCCTTATCGGAGGGCTTTATACTGATAATGGAATTGGTCGAGAGATTCTGTAATGTGTGTTGTTCCTCTACTGAAAGGTTGCAAACTGTGTCATGTTTAGTTTTTATATTTTTAAATTATATTTTTAATTTCATTAGTAGTCAGTTTGACAAATTCCAGAACATTGGGATTTAGGCCCAGTACCGGGAACTTGTCCAATTTCTTTTTGTTCGCAGAGACAGTTGATGCGATAGGAGATACAGTTTGATCGAGCTTCTGCATTAGATGCTCCAGATCTATGCGATCAATCAGGGATGGGAGTAATTTTCCTCCAGTAGAGAAATAAGATTATCTATAGCCTGTACTTCCTGTGGCTTAAGTTACATAGTTACATAGTAGGTGAGGTTGAAAAAAGACACAGGTCCATCAAGTCCAACCTGTGTGTGTGATTGTATGTCAGTGTTACATTGTATATCCCTGTATGTTGTGGTCGTTCAGGTGCTTATTTAATTGTTTTCTGAAACCATCGATGCTCCCTGCTGGTACCACCGCCTGTGGAAGGGAATTCCACATCCTTTCCGCTCTTACAGTAAGGAACCCTCTAAGTAGTTTAAGGTTAAATGTCTTTTCCTCTAATTTTAATGAGTGGCCATGTGTCTTGTTAAACTCCCTTCCACGAAAAAGTTTTATCCCTATTGTGGGGTCACCAGAATGGTATTTGTATATTGAAATCATATCCCCTCTCAAGCGTATCTTCTCCAGAGAGAATAAGTTCAGTGCTTTCCTCTTAACTAACATCCTCCAGACCCTATTTTAGCTTTGTTGCCCTACTTTGTACTCAATCCATTTCCAGGACATCCTTCCTGAGGATTGGTGCCCAGAACTGGACAGCATACTCTAGGTGAAGCCGCACCAGAGTCTTGTAGAGTGGGAGAATTATCATTTCATCTCTGGAGTTGATCCCCTTTTTAATGCATGCCAATATTCTCTTTGCTTTGTATTGCTGAGCCTTTTTTTCCATCCTAGATTCCCCCAGAGGTTCTCCCCCCTCAGCGTATAGATTGCATTCATATTTTTGCCACCCAAATGCAATATTTTACATTTTTCTACATTAAACCTCATTTGCCATGTAGTTGAGCTCCCTCTTTTCTATTTTAGAGTACAATTGTTTGAGGATGACTTTTCTCACAAACAATTGAATGCATCTTCTATCTTCTATCCTCTGTCTTCTTTCTTCTATCTTCTATCTTCCTTCGGTTTCTTCCTCCATCTTCTTCTTCTTCTGGTTCTTCTGGTTCTTCTGGTTCTTCCTCCGGTGTTCTCGTCTGGCATCTTCCTCCGCGGTGTCTTCTTCTCGGGCCGCTCCGCATCCACCATGTGTTATGTAACGGGTGACCCCACCCCCTCTGACGTCACGGGGAATGCCACAGGGAAGTCCCCATCAAGTCCCCGTGTGTCAGAGGGGGGCGGGGTCATGGGTGGCCCCGCCCTCCGTTATTTAAGAACCGTCAGAATAGAAGAAGCGTCACACAGTGGGAGCCTCCCATCATGGTGGATGCGGAGCGGCCCGAGAAGAAGAAGGGAAGAAGACACCGCAGAGGAAGATGCCGGACGAGAACACCGGAGGAAGAACCAGAAGAACCAGAAGAAGATGGAGGAAGAAACCGAAGGAAGATAGAAGATAGAAGATAGAGGATAGAAGATAGAAGATAGAAGATGCATTTAAATAAGGGAATTGTCAAAAACTGTCTCTTGTCATTTTTAACATTTTTGACACTTTTTTTGTGAAAGGGTAGGGGTACTTTTGTACCCCCTTAACATTTTACACAGGGGGAGGGCCGGGATCTGGGGGTCCCCTTGTTCAAGGGGGCTTCCAGATTCCAATAAGCCCCCGTCCGCAGACCCCCACAACCACCAGGCAAGGGTTGGGGGGATGAGGCCCTTGTCCCCATCAACATGGGGACAAGGTGTTTTGGGGGGCTACCCCAAAGCACCCTCCCAATGTTGAGGGCATGTGGCCTGGTACGGTTCAGGAGGGGGGGTGCTCTCTTTTCCCCCCTCTTTTCCTGTGGCCTGCCAGGTTGCGTGCTCAGATAAGGGTCTTGTATGGATTTTTGGGGGGACCCCACGCCATTTTATTTTAAATTTTGGTGCGGGGTTCCCCTTAAAATCCATACCACACCTGAAGGGTCTGGTATAGATTTTGAGGGGGACCCCAGGCCATTTTTTTTTTAGATTTTGGCCGGGGTTCCCCTTAATATCCATACCAGACCTGAAGGGCCTGGTATGGAATTTAGGGGGACCCCGCATCATTTTTTTTTTATTTTGGTTTGGGGTTCCCCTGTGGGGAATTCCCATGCCATTTTTATCAATGAACTTTTATGTGTATTGTCGGACCAGCAATTCATTAATATCTGCGAGTCATTTTAAATGACTTTTTTTCCTTTGAAATGTCATTTTGCTGTCAGACTGTTCTAAACACAGGAAACATGCGCCCCTATACAGGCATACTATGGACACCCCCAGGTACAAAATTTAAAGGAATATTACACTTTTATTGTTTCACTTTAAGCATTATTAAAATCACTGTTCCCGAAAAAACTTCCATTTTTAAAACTTTTTTTGCATTGATCCATTTCCCCTGGGGCAGGACCCAGGTCCCCAAACACTTTTTATGACAATAACTTGCATACTGTATAAGCCTTTAAAATTAGCACTTTTGATTATTCAAGTTCGTATCCCATAGACTTTAACGGTGTTCACGTGTTGAAACAAATTTTTTGCCTGTTCGCATGTTCTGGTGCGAACCGAACAGGGGGGGGGGGTTTGGCTCATCCCTAATTATAAGGATACTTCAGCACAATAAGTGAAGAAACAACTCTATTTTCAATGTAATAGTTATCATCTTTATTTAAAATGTCCTTCCTTTCTTTTTTTCCCATTATGTACATGGTCTCCTCTCAATGGAAATTAGTTATTTACCTCGATTTTACCACGCATTGATGTTTAAATTTGACAGGTTTTATAGCGGATATATAGTATTCTTATACATACTGTAATTTTTATAGTTATGATTGAAGATTAAAATAAAAAACAAATACTTGCTTTTCGATACCTATAAAATATTGCATATCAGTATTAGCATTCCCTTTTCAGCCAGCAGGTTCCCTTTACTGAAACATCACGGGTCTGTTAGATCCCTGGTGTGTCCCCTGCCTTCCACTAAATCTAATGGAGCATAAATTGTACTCTTAGCTTCTTTCTCAGGCACAGCAGCCGAGCAAAGTCACAGGTGAACCCAGAAGTAACGTAATATACTATAGATCACTTCTGTGTTCCTTTGCTGAAGGGGGCATAAGTGAATAAATATTCACTGGTTTCCCTCCATTCCCCTGCCTACACCTGCCATGCTGGTACCAGATTTGCAGGTGAGACAGCTGAGCCTGGGACCTTTAAGCCTCATACACACTATGGGTATGATTTGCTAATGCTGAAGAGAGCAAAATCGGGTGCAGCTCTGTATAGAAACCAATCAGCTTTCAGGTTTTATTGCCAAAGCTTAATTGAACAAGCTGAAGTTAGCAGCCGATTGGCTACCATGCACAGCTACACCAGATTGTGAGTGCTCTAGTTTTAGTAAATCTCCCCTATGAGATTATCGGATGAATGATCATCAGTTTTTTTTTCCCATGCTTGTCTCCATATCAGAAATGAAGAGGTTGCTAAAGTTACAAAAATTCTCATACGACAGAATATTAATTTGAATTAATTAATTTAAATGAAAAACGTATGATCTAGTATTGCATGAGAAAAATGTTTGTGTTTATCCCTTCAGACAATTTCGGATGAAAGCTTTGTACTAACGATCAGATTATTGTACAATCTTTTCAAAAGCTGTATTTTTTGTATGATTTTCTGATCATGTGTACTAGGCTTTACATCCGCACAAATTACTACATGAAAACCCATTACCCACTCTACAAGAAATCACTGTCTAGCATGACCTGCTTCACATGTAAATCCCTGTTTACCAGCCTCTCTTTATAAATGGTGCTGGTAGACAAGTAGTTAAAGAGGAAATAAACCCTGGTGGGTTTTACTTCCTCTTTATTTCCCTGCCAATGTAAAGCATAATGGGCTACTAAGGATGAGCCCGATGTTCGAGTCGAATAGCGAACAATTCAGGTGTGTTCACAGCAAATTCAAAAGCCATGGAACACCCTTTAAAAGTCTATAGGAGAAATCAAAAGTGCTAATTTTAAAGGTGTATTTGCCTTGTATTGTCATAAAAAGTGTTTGGGGATCTGGGTCCTGCCCCATGGGACATGTATCAATGCAAAAAAAAGTTTTAAAAACGGCCATTTTTTCGGGAGCAGTGATTTTAATAATGCTTAAAATGAAACAATAAAAGTGAAATATTCCTTTAAATTTCGTACCTGGGGGGTGTCTATAGTATGCCTGTAAAGTGGCGCATGTTTCCCGTGTTTACAACAGTCCCTGCACAAAATGATATTTCTAAAGGAAAAACATAATTTAAAAGTACTCGCGGCTATAATGAATTATCGAATCCCGGCAATACACATAAAAGTCATTGAAAAAAATGACATGGGATACCCCCACAGTCCATTACCAGGCCCTTTGGGTCTGGTATGAATATTAAGGGGAACCCCGAACCAGAATTTTAAAAAAAATTGCATGGGGTCCCGCCGAAAATCCATACCAGACCCTTATCCGAGCACGCAACCTGGCAGGCCACAGGAAAAGAGGGGGGGACGAGAGAGCGCGCCCCACCTCCTGAACTGTACCAGGCCACATGCCCTCAACATTGGGAGGGTCCCCCCAAATTCCATACCAGGCCCTTCAGGATTAACTTTACACTGCGTAGAGGATTCCTTACTGTAAGAGCAGCAAGGATGTGGAATTCCCTTCCACAGGCGGTGGTTTCAGCAGGGGGGGGCATCGATAGTTTAAAAAAAATGATTAGATAAGCACCTGATCGATTGCAACATACAAGGATATACAATTGAATACTGACATATAATCACACACATAGGTTGGACTTGATGGACATTACTCACATATAGACCACGTGTTTCTCCTCTCGGGACTACTGTCTAAATGAAATTCTGCCAAGATACTATCTACTTCCTGGTCAGACCACGACCCAGTTATGGTTCAGTTATCCGACCTTGCCAGTAGGGTAGCAAAATCACACTGGCGCTTGAATGAATCTCTTCTCAGCGATGAATCTCACTGTCTTGAGATTTCTAATCACTTGAAGTTTTACTTTGATACTAATAGGCCAGAAGACACTTCCCCTGCTATTAATTGGGCCGCCCATAAAGCGTCTGTCAGGGGAATTTTTATTCAACTATCCTCCAGACTCAAAAAAGCTTGTGATGAGTTGATCTCTACCAAAACTAAGTCCTCATGCACATGGACGTTTTAAAAAAAATGAACTGTAAAGCTAGGTTCGACGCCTGGAAAAACCGGCGTTAAAATGTCTCAAGCGTATCTCGCGCGGCCAAAACATCTCCCGCTTGGGTTCCACATGCTTGACCAGACATATATTGACCTGCCATGCAGTTCGTTGGCAAGCATATCTAAAAGACCCACACCAAAGAACAATGAGCACCTCTCCTTGCTCCTCATCAGCTGAGATCTCCAACCCCACTATACCTTCAGTCCTCTCTGAGACCTGCAATGAGAGGAATGAAGGTGTAGAATTAGGTTTGTCACAGCCAAGTACTTGTGGGCATTCTGCTTTTGGTACACCGACGTCAGATTGTACCAGGCAAATTTCCCTTCCCCAGCTGCTGCACCGCCGAAAGAAGTTTGCTCCCAGCCATCCACATGCCCAGCGGTTGAATGCTAGCTTGGCAAAATTGCTACCACTTAAACTGCTGCCTTTTCAGTTGGTAGACTCTGCCCCCTTCCGTGAGTTTGTGGAATGTGCGGTTCCTCAGTGGCAGGTACCCAAACGCCACTTTTTTCTCACGAAAGGCGATTCCGGCTCCGTAGCCGTTCAAGGGGCTACGCAAGTACGTAGGCCAAAAGATGCCATGCGGTGCTTGAGCTGGTGTGCTTGGGGGACAGGAGTCACACTGGGGCAGAGATTCTGTCAGCTCTGCAGGGGCAGGTTCAGAGGTGGTTGATGCCACGCCAACTTAAGGCAGGAATGGTGGTTTGCGACAATGGCACCAACCTCCTCTCTGCCCTCCGACAGGGACAAATGACCCATGTGCCCTGTTTGGCTCACGTCCTTAACTTGGTGGTGCAGCGGTTCTTGGGCAGGTACCCGGGCTTACAGGATGTCCTGAGGCAGGCCAGGAAAGTTTGTGTGCATTTCCGCCAGTCCTATAATGCCAGTGCTCGGCTGGCGGACCTCCAAAAGGAGTTTAACCTGCCCAAGAACCGCCTAATCTGTGACATGCCCACCAGGTGGAACTCAACGTTGGCCATGCTGCAGCTGCTGCACACGCAGCAGAGGGCCATCAATGAGTACCTGTGCGACTATGGCACCAGGACAGGGTCAGGGGAGCTTGGTTTTTTTCCCCACGCCAGTGGGCCCTGATCAGGGATGCATGCACTGTCCTGTCACCATTTGAGGAGGCCACGAGGATGGTGAGCAGTGACAGTGCATGCATCAGTGACACTGTCCCCCTTGTCCACCTGTTGGAGCACACGCTGCGTGGAATAATGGACAGGGCACTTGAGGCAGACCAGAGGCAGGAAGAGGAGGACTTCCTTAGCTCTCAAGGCCCCCTTTATCCAGACAGTGTTCCTTCGTGCCCGCCGATCACACAGGAAGAGGACGAGGAGGAGGAGGAAGATTGTGTCAGTATGGAGGTGGAGCCTGGCACTCAGCATCAGCAGCAGTATTTAAGGGATCAGTCCCAAGAAACACATGGACATGTACATGGCTGGGGGGAGGTGGCTGTGGACCATGTCATCCTTAGTGACCCAGAGGACTCCGGACCAAATGCCTCAGCAAACCTACGCTGCATGGCCTCCCTGATCCTGCAAAGCCTGCGTAAGGATCCTCGTTTTCGTGGTATCAAGGAGAAGGACCAATACTGGCTGGCAACCCTCCTTGATCCACGTTACAAGGGTAAGGTTGCGGACCTTATCTTGCCATCGCAGAGGGAGCAGAGGATGAAACATCTTTGGGAGGCCTTGCAGAAAGGTCTGTGCAACGCGTTCCCAGAGACTGGGAGGTTACAAACTCCTGTTTCTGGACAACGTGTTGCTGAGGCTTCGGTCAGTCAAAGAAGGAGCGGTGGAGAAGGTGGCTGTCTGACTGATGCGTTCAGACAATTTTTTGGTCCGCAGCCCCAAGGTATGATCGGTTCCAGCAACCATCGCCAGCATCTGTTTTACATGGTGCAGGAATACCTAGGGGCAAGATCTGTCTTGGACACCTTTCCCACCGAAAATCCTCTGGGTTACTGGGTCTTGAGGATGGATCACTGGCCAGAGCTTGCACAGTATGCAATTGAGCTACTGGCCTGTCCTGCATCCAGCGTTCTTTCGGAACGCACATTCAGTGCTGCTGGAGGCTTTGTAACCGATCACAGGGTGCGTCTGTCCACTGACATAAAAATGAATCAGTCTTGGATGACCACCAGCTACCAAGCACCTGATGCTGATGTAACCAAATAATTTTTTTTGAAATCTCAGATCCTTTCAAAAACTGCCTATGCTGATGCTGAGTGACTATCCCTGAGTAATTATCCTCTTCCTCCTCAATCATCACGCTGATAGCTTGTAAGAACATTTTTGGTTCTGGGCGCCACCACCAGTGCCTAAGGCACAATTTTTCAGCCCCTGTTTAACAGGGGCGTGTAATTACAATTTTTGATGCAATACTTTGCAGAAGGGCTCGTTTCTGCATTACAACTAGAGTATCTGTGAGGGGTTGCAGTGTTGTGGCACCAGCACCAGTGCCTAAGGCCCAATTTTTCAGCCCCTGTTCAACAGGGGCATGTAATTACAATTCTTGATCTAATATTTCACAGCAGGGCCCATTTCTGCACCCACCAAGAGCGAGTGAGGACTTACAGTGTTGTGGCACCAGCACCACCACCACCACCACCAAAGGCCCAATTTTTCTGCCCTTGTTCAACAGGGGCATGTAATTACAATTCTTGATCTAATATTTCACAGCAGGGCCCATTTCTGCACCCACCAAGAGCGAGTGAGGACTTACAGTGTTGTGGCACCAGCACCACCACCACCACCAAAGGCCCAATTTTTCTGCCCCTGTTCAACAGGGGCATGTAATTACAATTCTTGATCTAATATTTCACAGCAGGGCCCATTTCTGCACCCACCAAGAGCGAGTGAGGACTTACAGTGTTGTGGCACCAGCACCACCACCACCACCACCAAAGGCCCAATTTTTCTGCCCTTGTTCAACAGGGGCATATAATTACAATTCTTGATCTAATATTTCACAGCAGGGCCCTGTGAGGGCTTACAGTGTTGTGGCCACAACAACACCTAAGGCCCAAATTTCTGCTGAGTATATAGGGCAGGCCCCTACTTTCAAACATCTAACTTACAAACGACTCCTACTTGCAAACGGAAGGAGACAACAGGAAGTGAGATGAAATCTACCCCTAGGAAGGGAAATTCTCTCTTGTAAGAATTAATATGGGAAAAACATTTCTCCTTTCCACTGATGCTTTCCAATCCTTGTTCCACAAAAAACCCCAAATTTTCAAAAAACATTTGTCATTGGGACAAAAAGTGAGGTGAAATCTTTTGAAGAGGAAGAAAGACAGCAAAACAAATGTCACAGGGGTGATAACCCTTCCCTATGTTTTCCAAAAAGCTTAAAAAAGTTTTTGTTGGCTGGAGCTAAACACATTAAAAATGTACCCATTCAAATTTACAAACAGATTCTACTTAACAACAAACCTACAGTCCCTGTCTTGTTTGCACCGCCTGTATACTGCTGTTCAGAGTATATAGGGCCTGGTGGCCCCACACCTTTCCTTATTTTAGTTTGGGTGCGGGGTTCCCCTTAATATCCATACAAGACCCAAAGGGCCTGGTAATGGACTGGGGGTACCCATGCCGTTTGTCTCACTGATTTTCATCCATATTGCCAGGACCGACATTACATTAAACCCGCAAGCAGTTTTAAATGAGATGTTTTCCTTTAAAAATGACATTTTGTGCAGGGACTGTTCTAAACACGGGTAACACGCGCCACTTTACAGGCATACTATAGACACACCCCAGGTACAATATTTAAAGGAATATTTCCCTTTTTCTTTTTTACTTTAAGCATCATTAAAATCACTGCTTCCGAAAAAACGGCCTTTTTAAAAGTTTTTTTTTGCATTGATACATGTCCCCTGGGGTAGGAACCGGGTCCCCAAATGCTTTTTAGGACAATACCATGCAAATTAGCTTTTAAAATGAGCACTTTTGATTTCGAACGTTCGAGTCCCATAGACGTCAATGGGGTTCTAACGTTTGTGCGAATTTTCGGTCCGTTCGCAGGTTCTGGTGCGAACTGAACCGGGGGGTGTTCGGCTCATCCCTGGTTAGGAGATAGGGTTAGGGTTAGGAGATAGTGTTAGGGGTTAGGAGATAGGGTTAGGGGTTAGGGTTAGGGGTTAGAAGATAGGGTTAGGAGATAGGGTTAGGGTTAGGAGATAGGGTTAGGAGATAGGGTTAGGGGTTAGGAGATAGGGTTAGGGGTTAGGAGATAGGGTTAGGGTTAGGAGATAGGGTTAGGAGATAGGGTTAGGGTTAGGAGATAGAGTTAGGAGATAGGGTTAGGGTTAGGAGATAGGGTTAGGGTTAGGAGATAGGGTTAGGTTTAAGGGTAAGGTTAGGACTTATGTTTATGCTTTTATCTTTCAATAACTAAATTTATTATGTTATCTTAAGTTCTTTGCCACAGGACAAAGTTATGCCTCCTTGCATCATTACTTCCTCCTTGGCCTCTCAACGGTGTCAAAAATAATAAAGGAAACATGTGTGGCAATATGGGAGGAATTGCATAACATTGTAATGCCAGAGCCAGAAGACATCTGGGAATCAGTTGTGGACACTTTTTGGGAAAAAACTCAGTTCCCAAATTGTATAGGAGCCCTTGATGGGAAACACATCAGGGTCAAGAAGCCTCCCCACTGTGGATCGTCATATTTTAATTACAAAAAATATTTTTCAGTGGTCCTCCTGGCATTGTCCGATGCACACCTTAAATTTATTTTTGTTGATGTGGGAGCATATGGAAGCCAAGGTGACGCCTGCATATTCCGCGAGTCGGCCTTCGGACGTCGTCTACATGAGGGACGACTCAATATTCCTGAAAGCAGGCCTCTACCCTGCACTGAAGAACCCAGCTTGCCATTAGTCATGGTGGCAGATGAGGCCTTTGGACTGGCTGAAAATCTTATGAGGCCATACAGTGACAAAAGATCTACAATTATCGGCTCAGCCGTGCACGCCGTGTTGTTGAATGTGCATTCGGGGTGTGCACGGCCAAATGGCGAGTTTTGCTGACAAGTATGCAATTGGATGTTGACAAAGCCATTAAAGTCGTCCTGGAATGCTGCGTTCTGCACAATTTTCTGCGGGACAGTGACAGAAATAAAGTTGAACAGGAGCCCATTAACCAACTTCAGAGGGTTCAATTTATGGACTTGCGTTCAACTGCACGTGTCATGAGCATTCGAAACCAATTTGCTGAATTTTTTGAATCCCCTGATGGAGAGGTATCATGGCAGAATGATTATGTGTAAAAAATATTTGGAATACACCTACCTTTGCTTTCTTGTGTTTTTTGAAATAAAGCATTTCAAAATTGAAGTTTGTTATTTTTATGTCCATTTATCAACGATTGTTCAACAAGTCAATTTGACTCTGCCTTCAGGGTAAGCCTAGGCTAAGCCCAAAAAAGAGCTAGCTTACGCTTTTCCGAAGACAGAGTAAGATAGAGTCCTTTGCACTCTGCCTTCAGGGCAAGCAGAGTGCAAAGGAGTGCTGTTGTGCATCATATAAAAGACAAATTTAACACATATTTTCAAGAAAAAAAAATATTTATTAGAACAAAATAAAAGGTTTGGGATCACAACTGGTGATAGGTGGTGGTGGATGATTGATCACTTTGGGAATGTGGGGATTGGGGACGGGGAAATGCTTGGGCCTGGCGATCACTCACAAAATCCTGCTGGTAGCGGGGTACAGGGTATGAGGGCTGAAAATTGGAGGTGGAAGGTGGAAATTTACCATAGGAGTGCGGGGTATAGAATGAGGTCTGGGACGGGATAGATGGTGGTTGGCGTTGAGGAGGGGGTTGATAGTGAGAGGGGGGTGCTAGCACTGCTGAGGTCCCAGGGGCCATTGGGGGCTCATGAGAAACATTATATGGATCGCATGGAGGTGGCCCACCACGTAGTTTTGCATGTCGGTATTGCATTGCAATACCGTACATGCGATCCATACAAAGCTTCTCTTGGTCTCCCCCAATGTCCTCCAGGATGTGGAATAGGCTGCGGCAGAAGCAGGCGCGTGGGTTGCTGGTGTCCAAAAACGCATCCATACTGCGCCTCTCCTGCCGCACTTCCTGCAGCAGTGCTAGCACTCTGTCATCAGCCTCCAGATTGACCGCGCCCCTCGTCTGACGTCCACGCCCATGGCCACGAACACTGCCATGACGCACTGCTCTCCACCTTGCTGACTAGCGGGAGACACAGATTCCAAGGCCCTTGATTCCTGCAAAAGAACAAAAATGTTTACATTGACATGTACATGGACAGACAGACAATGAGATAGACAGCCAGACCTAAGCAATTACCTCATCTGTGCATGTAAAGAACATAGCACATATCATGAGGGACTCCATTTTAATTCTAAGACACCATCTTATGTTTTACAGGAAAATTGGAAAAAACTCAAATATGAGTTTCAACTGAAATCCACATCATGTTTAAACTGTAATCTATAGAAATGTCTTCTCAGGGTTATATATATATTTAAATATAGCTAGAATGTGGAGTTTGTCCTAGCTTATGTTTATTCTAGATAAGATAAATACTTCCCTCAACATCTGTTTAAGAATACATATATACTCTTATAGTGAAAGTGATGCAAGATTTTGTCTTATAACACCAGCTAATAGGTAAATATTAACTGAACCTATTTTCATTTCAATGACATGTATAAGTTTAGTAAAACTCCTCCCATCCCCTCAACTGCATAAATACTGTAATTTTGTGCATTGCAATTAGATATCTAAGTGGCCAAGCAAACCTGTCTCCTGTGTCACTTTATTGATATCTCCAGGCCTGGGGGTCTAGGGAGGTCTTCCTGCATTACCTGAACCTACCTGGGTGGTCTTAGAAGCCGAAATTCCCTACAGAAACTGGGGGCTCTTTGTCTGGGAAAAAAAGCCAAAAATCATCTGAAGGTAAGTATTTATTTTGTCTTTATTGACGAAATATTTCTTGCCTCAGCTCTGATTAAAGCTTTTTAGACCCATAAATTAGTAGGGGATAAGAACCACGCCAGAGGTTAATATTGGAGGGTTTTTGGGAAACCCACAAAGATAAGCAGTACTGCATACACATATATAGATACATTCCTTTTGGGAAGGGATATGAAGTGGTTAATGAGGAAATAGACTCCGGTGACCCCAAAATCTTTTGCTTTTTCTTATCTGTCGCATAGAAGTTATAAGATAATCTGTCGTGTGGATCAGAAGACTGCGTGGTAAAACAGTCGGCTCCCACTGTCAATATGGGTCAGAAACAAGGTAAAGAAGATCCTCCCCCTCTTCCCAATCCAGGAGAAACGTGTAAGAATTTTGTAGCCAGAATTTGTGGTACTAATTATGAATTCATAGTCCCATGGGTTTCAAATTTAGCGGGATGGACCGAAGCCATTCACATCATCCCCCTGATGATGACACGTGATCTCTGTGTTAAAGACGCGTAGGGGAGGTGCCAGGACGGAGAGACTGACATGGACTTTACACCAGCGCTGTCTCAGCACAGCATACCGCACCAAACTTCCACTGATTTTGCATAGAAAGCCCTTATAGTATGGTGCACTGATGCACCAGTGCCATGTGAGTACCCCGGTGTGGGGAGCGTTTTCTTTTAATAAAAGTATTTTGACTATATTACACTATATAGTTTCCTTTTCATTCTATGTATGGAGCCACATTGTTTCCAGCTGGAGGAGTGCAGCAAACACTGAGACTGAGCCCAGGGGTGGCTCCAAAGCATATTTGGACTCAGGGTAGAAGCTGAGTCACACGCTCTGAGGTGAGAACATTAGCTTAAGGGGGTCACGAAGGAGCACAGGAGCATGTTTTGCAGCACTTAGGATATCTTCGGCATGATGTTGGATTGTTGTCACAGCTGAACACAACCTGCACACATTGTTTTATTATCACTGCTGGACATTATTTGCATGCACTATTTAGAGTGCCAAAGAGAACTTTTTTTTTTTATTAATATTTATTAATTTTTTCATTTAAGAAAAGCAGGTTACTGTATATTGAGCACTAAGCACTTTTTATGTTGATTAAGACACTATGTATGGTGTAACAAGCACTAATAAGCACTAATTTATGGTGTAACAAGCTCTTGTTTTTTCACACCTTGTTTATTTATTCAACATTCATATTATTTGTATTTAATATTATCGCACTAGTAAGCACAGAGTTGGTTATTATTAATTTTGTTTTTGGGGTCACCCAAGCGCAGCGCATAACTTGTAAAAAAAATCCATTCACAGTGTAGACCCCTTTCCCCGGGATGGCACTAATGACGAATTTCACATAGATATGATAAAAGGATTGTGTTTAGGAGATAAGAGAGCTTTCCCTTGGTACCCCGGGGATCCTCAATGGGATATGGATTATATGGAAAAGGGAGAAGAGAACTGGTTAAAATACGCCCCATATTGGTTTCAGAGGGATAATAAGAAACAGAAAAAGCCCACCAAATGTTTAAGTAAGGAAGATTATGACCAGAAACATAAAGAAGAAGAGATTTGTCCTTGACCCAATAGCCCCACCCCTGCCAATAGTCAGTCATTCTCCACCCGCATATGTACATGTCTATCCAAGTTTAAGAAAGGAAGATATTGATCTTCTGGCTGGACATTATGCAACCAGACAACGGCAGGTCCCCCCGCTCCACAACCACAACAGCAGATCCCTCCCTCTCCACAACAAGATAGACAGCACCCACAGAGGGCCCGAGTCGAGGTAGGTGAACCAGAAGAAGATCAGGGAGCTATAGGAGGGGTAGTTTCACCACCTGGCCAAGAGCAGGAGGAAGAAGACGTTAAAGGGGATAAAATACTTAGTCCCCCTAAAACAAAGAGTGGAACTGTATATAGTAACACTAACCTTCAAGCACCTCTCATGACCATTGGAAATTTATTAAAAAAGGTAATAGACATTGAGGACATTGACAGGATAGTAAAACATTGCCCCAAACCCACCGCCTCTGCAGGAGGCACTTTAACTTACTTAAAAAAGGCCTGTAAGGGTAGAAATTACACACAGGAAGACATGCGCCTTATCATTGATGGTATCATAGGACACACCAGTTCCTGGAGCTGGGCAAGTATAAACACTATTGACACTGGAAACGCGGGAGCATATGGGTTAAACACAGTACCAGGTAGGAACACCATGTGGACAGAATTAGAGACTGAAATGATGAGAGTATTTAAAAATAAAAGTTCCCTCCCTACTGCAATAGCATGCAAACAAAAGTCAGGAGAGACTGTAGTTGAGTTCTGGAAAAGGTTTCATGAAAATTTGACAACAGAAGCTGGATTAGCTACAACTACTGATGTGGGAGCTTTGTTTATTCAAACTTATATGAATAATCTAAAACCCCAGTTCGCCTTGGTGGTGAAACAGATGATATCTGAATGGACCACACAGACGATTGACCAATTTCAGGAAACTTTAATACAGAAAGAAGCAGCAGGATGTTTTGATGTAATAAAAGAGAAAGCAGTGAGTACCCTTTATCAGGGTGGAGTGCAAACTCAGCCTCGCCAAGATAATGGTGGACAATGGGGCAGTGGAAACAGAGGCAGACCAAGAGGAAGAACAAAAGGGAGAGGGCATGGTTTTTCCAGACCACCCCAGCAGTCCCGCACATGTTGTTTTAATTGTGGACAAGAGGGTCACTGGAGAAATCAATGTCCTTATGAATGGAATAACCCAAATACTCAAGACCAAGATCAAATGCATACACAGGGACCCCAATCTAGCCAACCGAATCAAGTTGCCCCAAAGCAACAGGGTCCCGATTCCCTATACAGTGGAATCAACAGCAACTGAAATGAAGCTGCCCGGAAGGTAGTATCCCAGCATTTCCTTTGATCTCACACTCTTACAATGAACAACCAATTGTGACCCTATATGTCAAAAATAGGCCTGTTCCATTTTTAACCAATTCAGGGGCAATTCGGAGCACCCTCAGTGAGGACTACTACAGAGGTGAGACTAAAATTGCTGAACCTTCTATGGGAACTAATGGTATACTTACCAAAACATACAAAACACCACCTTTACCAGTAAGTGATGTTGAAAGGGGAGGTGCCACAGTCTTGCATCATTGTTTCAGGATTATACCAAATTGTCCTGTGAATCTCTTGGGTAGAGATTTGATGGGAAGATTGGGTATAACACTGAAAATGACTACTGAAGGAGGGGTCTTCGTACACTCCAAGGTAATACCAATATATTACACTGAGGATAGTGATCTCCCTCCACCAGATGATCGGGTATGGTCTAAGAGCTCCTTGGATGTAGGTCTTATTTCTTGTACCCCATACAAGGCAGCTTTAAAATCATGGGCACAGCCGGTTTATCACAAACAATACCCCATTTCAAAAGAAAAAGAGGAAGGAGTGGCCCCAATGGTGGAAAGGTTCCTGCAGCAAAGAATTCTTAAAGAGACACTGTCACCCTACAACACCCCCATTAACCCAGAAATGAAGCCGGACGGCTCTTACAGGTTTGTACAAGACCTCAGAGCTATAAACAACCTAGTGATACCCATCATAGTGCCTGACGTGCCATCACTCCTAACCTCCATACCATCCGATGCAGAGTATTTTTCGGTCATTGACCTTTGTAATGCATTTTTTTCAGTTTCTGTTGACGAAGAGACACAGCCTATCTTTGCATTTAATTTCAGAAATCGCCAAATGACGTGGTGTAGATTACCCCAGGGTTATGTAGACTCCCCTGTAGTATACACAGTGGCCCTCCAAGCAACCCTGCGGTCTTGGACACCCCGCCATGGTTCCGTCCTACTTCAATATGTTGATGATTTGTTGTTGTGTAGTCCAAGCCAGAAAGCATGTAAAAATGATGGTTTAGATCTGTTACATTGGTTAGCAGACAATGGTCACAAGGTTTCTAAGAAAAAGCTACAATGGTGTCAGGAAACTGTTGAATACCTTGGTTTTGTACTCTCCAAAGGAGAAAGGAAAATCAGTCACAAGAGAGCTGCGGCTCTCGTGGGTCTGCCCCGCCCACTTACTAAGAAGAACATGCTATCCTTTCTTGGAATGATTGGTTACTGCCGCCAATGGATACCTGATTGTTCCTACTATGATAATCTCCTGGGGCAAGCCACAGGTACTGACATGCCAGATTGTGTGAAATGGAATGATGAAATGTACAATGCTTTTGTGTATCTTAAAACTGCAATGGTCACAGCTCCTGGACTTGGACTTCCTGAATATGGTAAAATGTTTCACTTGTTTGCAAGGGACAACTGTAAGACAATGGCGGGGGTCCTGGCTCAGGAGCATGGGGGGAAACTCCGCCCGATTGCATTTTTTTCAAAAGTTGTGCCGATGCCAGTACAGGGCATGCCGGAGTGTCTTAAAGCTCTGGCATCCTATGCGATGGTGGTGGAAATGGCTACATCATTCACTCTAGGACATGCCACCACACTACACACCACTCACAATGTATCCATTCTACTAAAGAATATCCATACCCAGCACATGTCAGCCCAGAGGCTGACCGGTTATGAAGTAATTTTACTTTCTAACCCAAAACTTGAGATAAAATATGCCTCTCCCACTTCTGGCCCAGCTCCAATCCTGAATGCCTTGCTAGGCTTGAAAGGTGAAGAAGATGAGGTAGTGCCTCAACATGAATGCATGGACCTCATCCACCAAGACACATCCCTGAGACCAGACATGTCTTCAACTGCTCTCCCTGGAGCACAGAATGTCTTTGTGGATGGGTCTTGTTCAAGACCAAATGATAACACATACCATGCAGGGTATGCTGTTGTTCAGCTGCCTGATAAAATACTGGAAGCAAACCCTGTCCCATTCCAATCAACACAAGCTGCAGAACTTATAGCCCTTACTCGAGCTTGTCAGCTTTTTGAAGGGCAAAGGCCAAAGGCAACACCTTAGCTGACAAAGCAGCAAGAGAAGCAGCATCCACACAGCCTGCAAACATACAAATGCCATTACTCTCACCTGAAATTCCTCTTTTGGATCAAATATTGCGTGATCTCCAAGCATATGCCATAGACCAAGACATCCAGCAATGGAACTCAATAGGTGTGCAGACAAACCCAGAAACTGACCTTGTCTGCCAAGAGGGGAGACCATGTATCCCTGTAGCCAGTGCACCCATTTTTTTTTGTTTACAAACGTTTTTATTGCAAAATAGTATAATATCTGGGTGAACAAGTGTTGAAGGTACAAAAGGTACAGTGGTAATATAACCATTAGTAGCTGAACAGTATATTTCTTACAAAGCAAATCTCGTTGTACATTACAATCATAATGCACCCAATAAATCAGAACAAAGAGAAACATAAAAAAAAGAGACGAAACAAAAAGAAAGGGAAAAAGAACAAAAACACACCATTGTGACCAATGTGCAACCCAAGCATATTAAAATAGCCATCAATCCATTAGGATGTTGTGTGCCATTATACCTGAAGTCAGGAGGCTATACAGCTTTTAGAGGTATATTTTCAAACAGATTCTATCAATTGGGATCATTATCAGACCTATTATGATTCAGCCATTGGGGTCGAAGGATCCCCCAGTCTATCACTTAGCAGGTGGGCCGTCCAAACACTCCATTTACGGTCAAAAGTGTGCATGGAGTCCAGGAGAGTATGGTGTATTCTTTCCATAGTCCTAATGAACTCCATACGCGAAATCACCTGCGACCATGGTACATGGGAATGTTTCCAGTTCAAGGCTATTGTCCATTGAATAGCACTAAAAAGAGTGTGAAATAATTTCTGTAGTGGGATGGGAACCTCTGGGAGCTCTGCAAAAAGCAGACACATTGGAAAGGTCAGAGTGATCGAGATACCTGAGAGAAATGTTATAAGAGACATTGTCTTATGCCATATGGCATCCAGGGCCTTACAGCTCCAGAACGTGTGCAACAGCGTTCCCCCGTCCTGGCATCCTCTAAAACATGTGCCAGGAACCAGGGGATATATTCTGTGGAGACGATCCGGAGTGTAATACCACCTAGTGTGAAGTTTGAGAGCTGTCTCTTTAATGGATATAGATCACGTACATTTGTGCATATTAGCTATCATATCCTGCCAGTCCTCCACAGGGAATTCTTGGGCCATCTCGACCTCCCAAGCCTCCATTGCCTTAGATTTTTGAGGGGAGTTGAGGTCATTAAGATATCTATATAAAATGGATATGGTCCCCTTATCTCTCGAAGCCTCTCCACACAGCGACTCAAACGGGGTCTTTGACAAATCAACTCCACCAGAGACAAGTGCTGAGTAAAAGTGTCGTATTTGCAAATATTGGTGAAACTCGAATCGGCCCATATCATGGGTTTGCTGCAGGTGAGCATAGGAACAAAAGGAGGCATCCTGCAGCAAAGATTCAAAATTCACCAAACCCCTTGCGATCCAGCTAAGGAATGATGATTTGGATGAGAAGGCTGGTGGGAAGGATGGTTCTCCTAAAAAGGAGGATAATAGGGGCCTATCTGATTGTAACTTAAACTTCTTGGCGTAAAGGGACCATAGATAAAGTGATTGGCCTACTATAGAATTAAGTGGGGTGATATCTTTTGGAGTTACAGATCGGGACCATAATAGACCTGGGAGGTGGTAAGGTGCCACCGAGATCTGCTCAAATTGTAGCCATGGTATAGAGGCGGGGGAGGTATGCCACTGCACCCATTGAATGAGGCAGGATGCCAAGAAGTACTTCCATAGGTCTGGGCAACCTAAGCCCCCCCTCACCTGAGTTCTATACATCATCAAACGACCTGTTCAGGGTTTTTTGTTTTGCCATACAAATTTGAGCAGAGCCAACTGCATCATCGACAGAGTAGAGCGAGAAACATATAGAGGTAAAGACCTAAAAAGGAATAAAAGTTTAGGAAGGATATTCATTTTTATTGCTTGAATTCTACCTAGAAATGATATACGGTAAGAGGACCATTGATTTAAAAGGAGTTTAACATTAGAGAAAGCCGGGGGGTAATTTAAAGAGTGGATTTGTTTGAGAGAGGGGGCTAGCTTAATGCCTAGATATTGTAGGGAGGTGTGGTTCCATGTGAATTTGAATTTATCTTTAAGTGTAGTCAATAAAAGTTGTGGAAGGTGGATGGGCATCGCCGTACATTTGCTAGGATTAATTCCAAGGCCTGTTAACTTTTGGAAGGAGTTTAGAGTGGATATGAGGTTGGGGAGGGAGATTAAAGGGTCCGAAATAAATAAAAGTACATTGTCCGCATAAAGGCTAAGTTTAAATTCTCGGTCACCTTTTGTATATCCCCTAATGTTCTGGTCATTGGAGATGGACCTAGACAGGGGCTCCATGGCGAGTGCAAATAATAGAGGGGAGAGGGGACACCCCTGTCTAGTTCCACACTGCAAAGAAAAATAGTCTGAATTAAATCCCGGCAACTTTATGCGGGTCTTAGGGTGATGGTAAAGGGCTTTAAAGCCTTGTATAAATGCCCCCCTAATTCCAAATTTTGATAATACTGTGTCTAGATACGTCCAAAGGACACTGTCAAATGCTTTATTTATGTCCAAACTTAAAAGCAATACCTGGTTTGAGTGCACATGGGCGTCATGTAGACAGTTGGTGGCTAAACGGATGTTGTCTGTGATCTGTCTCGATGGGATGAAGCCGGTTTGGTCAGAGGATATCAAGGTCTGTATCACTTTAGCCAGTCTGTCTGCCAAGATCTTTCCGAATATCTTTAGGTTGTTATTAATAACAGATATGGGGCGGAAATTTTGAGGGAGTGTATGGTCTTTGCCCGGTTTGGGTATGAGGGACATGTTTGCTAACAGCATTTCCTCTGGGAATTGTTTCCCCTTGAGGACCTGATTATACATGTTAGTTAGTGTGGGGAGTAAGGAATCTGCAAATTTTTTTGCCGAGAACCCGTCCGGGCCTGGGGCTTTGGATGGTTTAAGGGAGGATATGATTGAAGCCACTTCTTCCAGTGCACCCATTTTTATTTCACAATACCATGGGCTAGGTCACAGAGGGTGGAAAGTCACATGTGAACTAGGGATGAGCCGAACACCCCCCCCGGTTCGGTTCGCACCAGAACCCGCGAACGGACCGAAAGTTCGCACGAACGTTAGAACCCCATTGACGTCTATGGGACTCGAACGTTCAAAATCAAAAGTGCTCATTTTAAAGGCTAATTTGCATGGTATTGTCCGAAAAAGGGTTTGGGGACCCGGGTCCTACCCCAGGGGACATGTATCAATGCAAAAAAAACTTTTAAAAACGGCCGTTTTTTCGGGAGCAGTGATTTTAACCACTTGACGACCGCCTCACGCCGATGTACGTCGGCAAGGCGGCACGGACAGGCAAAATCACGTACAGGGTACGTGATTTGCCTTCCGCGGGTGGGGGGTCCGATCGGACCCCCCCCGCCGCCCGAGGCGGTCCCGTTTTGTCCCCCGGCGATCGGAGACGAGGGGGAGGCCATCCGTTCGTGGCCCCCCCCTCGCGATCGCCGCCGGCCAATGGGAACACTCCTTTGCTGCTGTATGCTAAACAGCAGCAAAGGAAATGATGTCATCTCCCCTCGGGTCGGTAGTTTCCGTTCCGGCCCGAGGAGAGACGACAAGTGAGTGACTGCACCAACACACACACACACAGTAGAACATGCCAGGCACACATTACACCCCGATCCCCCCCCCGATCGCCCCCCGATCCCCCCCCAATCACCCCCCCCCCCGTCACAAACTGACACCAGCAGTTTTTTTTTTTTTTTCTGATTACTGCATAGTGTCAGTTTGTGACAGTTACAGTGTTGGGACAGTTACTGTTACACCCCTGTAGGTCTAGGGTACCCCCCTAACCCCCCCTAATAAAGTTTTAACCCCTTGATCACCCCCCATCACCAGTGTCACTAAGCGATCATTTTTCTGATCGCTGTATTAGTGTCGCTGGTGACGCTAGTTAGTGAGGTAAATATTTGGGTTCGCCGTCAGCGTTTTATAGCGTCAGGGACCCCCATATACTACCTAATAAATGTTTTAACCCCTTGATTGCCCCCTAGTTAACCCTTTAACCACTGATCACCGTATAACTGTTACGGTTGACGCTGGTTAGTTTGTTTATTTTTTATAGTGTCAGGGCACCCGCCGTTTATTACCGAATAAAGGTTTAGCCCCCTAATCGCCCGGCGGTGATATGCGTCGCCCCAGGCAGCGTCAGATTAGCGCCAGTACCGCTAACACCCACGCACGCACCGTACACGCACCTTACACCTCCCTTAGTGGTATAGTATCTGAACGCATCAATATCTGATCCGATCAGATCTATACTAGCGTCCCCAGCAGTTTAGGGTTCCCAAAAACGCAGTGTTAGCGGGATCAGCCCAGATACCTGCTAGCACCTGCGTTTTGCGCCTCCGCCCGGCCCAGCCCACCCAAGTGCAGTATCGATCGATCACTGACACTTACAAAACACTAACCGCATAACTGCAGCGTTCGCAGAGTCAGGCCTGATCCCTGCGATCGCTAACAGTTTTTTTGGTAGCATTTTGGTGAACTGGCAAGCACCAGCCCCAGGCAGCGTCAGGTTAGCGCCAGTACCGCTAACACCCACGCACGCACCGTACACCTCCCTTAGTGGTATAGTATCTGATCGGATCAATATCTGATCCGATCAGATCTATACTAGCGTCCCCAGCAGTTTAGGGTTCCCAAAAACGCAGTGTTAGCGGGATCAGCCCAGATACCTGCTAGCACCTGCGTTTTGCCCCTCCGCCCGGCCCAGCCCACCCAAGTGCAGTATCGATCGATCACTGTCACTTACAGAACACTAAACGCATAACTGCAGCGTTCACAGAGTCAGGCCTGATCCCTGCGATCGCTAACAGTTTTTTTGGTAGCGTTTTGGTGAACTGGCAAGCACCAGCCCCAGGCAGCGTCAGGTTAGCGCCAGTACCGCTAACACCCACGCACGCAGCGTACACCTCCCTTAGTGGTATAGTATCTGAACGGATCAATATCTGATCCGATCAGATCTATACTAGCGTCCCCAGCAGTTTAGGGTTCCCAAAAACGCAGTGTTAGCGGGATCAGCCCAGATACCTGCTAGCACCTGCGTTTTGCCCCTCCGCCCGGCCCGGCCCAGCCCACCCAAGTGCAGTATCGATCGATCACTGTCACTTACAAAACTCTAAACGCATAACTGCAGCGTTCGCAGAGTCAGGCCTGATCCCTGCGATCGCTAACAGTTTTTTTGGTAGCGTTTTGGGGAACTGGCAAGCGCCAGCGGCGTAGTACACCCCGGTCGTAATCAAACCAGCACTGCAGTAACACTTGGTGACGTGGCGAGTCCCATAAGTGCAGTTCAAGCTGGTGAGGTGGCAAGCACAAGTAGTGTCCCGCTGCCACCAAGAAGACAAACACAGGCCCGTCGTGCCCATAATGCCGTTCCTGCTGCATTCGCCAATCCTAATTGGGAACCCACCGCTTCTGCAGCGCCCGTACTTCCCCCATTCACATCCCCAACCAAATGCAGTCGGCTGCATGAGAGGCATTTTTATGTCCTCCCGAGTACCCCTACCCAGCGAACCCCCCAAAAAAGATGTTGTGTCTGCAGCAAGCGCGGATATAGGCGTGACACCCGCTATTATTGTCCCTCCTGTCCTGACAATCCTGGTCTTTGCATTGGTGAATGTTTTGAACGCTACCATGCACTAGTTGAGTATTAGCGTAGGGTACAGCATTCCACAGACTAGGCGCACTTTCACAGGGTCTCCCAAGATGCCATCGCATTTTGAGAGACCCGAACCTGGAACCGGTTACAGTTATAAAAGTTAGTTACAAAAAAAGTGTAAAAAAAAAAAATATATATAAAATAAAAAAAAATAGTTGTCGTTTTATTGTTCTCTCTCTCTCTATTCTCTCTCTATTGTTCTGCTCTTTTTTTTACTGTATTCTATTCTGCAATGTTTTATTGTTATTGTTATTGTTATTATGTTTTATCATGTTTGTTTTTCAGGTATGTAATTATTTATACTTTACTGTTTACTGTGCTTTATTGTTAACCATTGTTAACCATTTTTTTGTCTTCAGGTACGCCATGCACGACTTTGAGTGGTTATACCAGAATGATGCCTGCAGGTTTAGGTATCATCTTGGTATCATTCTTTTCAGCCAGCGGTCGGCTTTCATGTAAAAGCAATCCTAGCGGCTAATTAGCCTCTAGACTGCTTTTACAAGCCGTGGGAGGGAATGCCCCCCCCCACCGTCTTCCGTGTTTTTCTCTGGCTCTCCTGTCTCAACAGGGAACCTGAGAATGCAGCCGGTGATTCAGCCTGCTGACCATAGAGCTGATCAGAGACCAGAGTGGCGCCAAACATCTCTATGGCCTAAGAAACCGGAAGCTACGAGCATTTCATGGCTTAGATTTCGCCGGATGTAAATAGCGCCATTGGGAAATTGGGGAAGCATTTTATCACACCGATCTTGGTGTGGTCAGATGCTTTGAGGGCAGAGGGGAGATCTAGGGTCTAATAGACCCCAATTTTTTCAAAAAAGAGTACCTGTCACTACCTATTGCTATCATAGGGGATATTTACATTCCCCGAGATAACAATAAAAATGATTAAAAAAAAAAATATGAAAGGAACAGTTTAAAAGTAAGATTAAAAAAGCAAAAAAATAATTAAGAAAAAAAAAAAAAAAAAAAAAGCACCCCTGTCGCCCCCTGCTCTCGCGCTAAGGTGAACGCAAGCGGCGGTCTGTCGTCAAACGTAAACAGCAATTGCACCATGCATGTGAGGTATCACCGCGAAGGCCAGATCGAGTGCAGTAATTTTTCCAGTAGACCTCCTCTGTAAATCTAAAGTGGTAACCTGTAAAGGCTTTTAAAGGCTTTTAAACATGTATTTATTTTGTTGCCACTGCACGTTTGTGCGCAATTTTAAAGCATGTCATGTTTGGTATCCATGTACTCCGCCTAAGATCATCTTTTTTATTTCATCAAACATTTGGGCAATATAGTGTGTTTTAGTGCATTAAAATTTAAAAAAGTGTGTTTTTTCCCCAAAAAATGCGTTTGAAAAATCGCTGCGCAATTACTGTGTGAAAAAAAAAAAATGAAACACCCACCATTTTAATCTGTAGGGCATTTGCTTTAAAAAAATATATAATGTTTGGGGGTTCAAAGTAATTTTTTTGCAAAAAAAAATAACTTTTTCATGTAAACAATAAGTGTCAGAAAGGGCTTTGTCTTCAAGTGGTTAGAAGAGTGGGTGATGTGTGACATAAGCTTCTAAATGTTGTGCATAAAATGCCAGGACAGTTCAAAACCCCCCATTTTGGAAAGTAGACACCCCAAGCTATTTGCTGAGAGTCATGTCGAGTCCATGGAATATTTTATATTGCGACACAAGTTGCGGGAAAGAGACAAATTTTTTTTTTTTTTTGCACAAAGTTGTCACTAAATGATATATTGCTCAAACATGCCATGGAAATATGTGAAATTACACCCCAAAATACATTCTGCTGCTTCTCCTGAGTACGGGGATACCACATGTGTGAGACTTTTTGGGAGCCTAGCCGCGTACGGGACCCCGAAAACCAAGCACCGCCTTCAGGCTTTCTAAGGGCGTGAATGTTTGATTTCACTCTTCACTGCCTATCACAGTTTCGGAGGCCATGGAATGCCCAGGTGGCACAAAACCCCCCCAAATGACCCCATTTTGGAAAGTAGACACCCCAAGCTATTTGCTGAGAGGTATAGTGAGTATTTTGCAGACCTCACTTTTTGTCACAAAGTTTTGAAAATTGAAAAAAGAAAAAAAAAAAATGTTTTTTCTTGTCTTTCTTCATTTTCAAAAACAAATGAGAGCTGCAAAATACTCACCATGCCTCTCAGCAAATAGCTTGGGGTGTCTACTTTCCAAAATGGGGTCATTTGGGGGGGGGTTTGTGCCACCTGGGCATTCCATGGCCTCCGAACCTGTGATAGGCAGTAAAGAGTGAAATCAAAAATTTTCACCCTTAGAAATCCTGAAGGCAGTGATTGGTTTTCGGGGTCCCGTACGCGGCTAGGCTCCCAAAAAGTCCCACACATGTGGTATCCCCATACTCAGGAGAAGCAGATAAATGTATTTTGGGGTGCAATTCCACATATGCCCATGGCCTGTGTGAGCAATATATCATTTAGTGACAACTTTATGAAAAAAAAAAAAAAAAAAAAGTGTCACTTTCCCGCAACTTGTGTCAAAATATAAAATATTCCATGGACTCAATATGCCTCTCAGCAAATAGCTTGGGGTGTCTACTTTCCAAAATGGGGTCATTTTGGGGGGTTTTGTGCCACCTGGGCATTCCATGGCCTCCGAAACTGTGATAGGCAGAGAAGAGTGAAATCATAAATTTACACTCTTAGAAATCCTGAAGGCAGTGATTGGTTTTCGGGGCCCCGTACGCGGCTAGGCTCCCAAAAAGTCCCACACATGTGGTATCCCCATACTCAGGAGAAGCAGCTGAATGTATTTTGGGGTGCAATTCCACATAGGCCCATGGCCTGTGTGAGCAATATATCATTTAGTGACAACTTTTTGTAAATATTTTTTTTTTTTTGTCATTTTTCAATCACTTGGGACAAAAAAAATAAATATTCAATGGGTTCAACATGCCTCTCAGCAATTTCCTTGGGGTGTCTACTTTCCAAAATGGGGTCATTTGGGGGGGTTTTGTACTGCCCTGCCATTTTAGCACCTCAAGAAATGACATAGGCAGTCATAAACTAAAAGCTGTGTAAATTACAGAAAATGTACCCTAGTTTGTAGACGCTATAACTTTTGCGCTAACCAATAAATATACGCTTATTGACATTTTTTTTACCAAAGACATGTGGCCGAATACATTTTGGCCTAAATGTATGACTAAAATTTAGTTTATTGGATTTTTTTTATAACAAAAATTAGAAAATATCATTTTTTTTCAAAATTTTCGGTCTTTTTCCGTTTATAGCGCAAAAAATAAAAACCGCAGAGGTGATCAAATACCATCAAAAGAAAGCTCTATTTGTGGGAAGAAAAGGACGAAAATTTCGTTTGGGTACAGCATTGCATGACCGCGCAATTAGCAGTTAAAGCGACGCAGTGCCAAATTGGAAAAAGACCTCTGGTCCTTAGGCAGCATAATGGTCCGGGGCTCAAGTGGTTAATGATGCTTAAAGTAAAAAAAAAAAGTGAAATATTCCTTTAAATATCGTACCTGGGGGGTGTCTATAGTATGCCTGTAAAGTGACGCGTGTTTCCCGTGTTTAGAACAGTCCCTGCACCAAATGTCATTTTTAAAGGAAAAAATCTCATTTAAAACTGCTTGCGGGTTTAATGTCATGTCGGGTCATGGCAATATGGATGAAAATCAGTGAGACAAACGGCATGGGTACCCCCCAGTCCATTACCAGGCCCTTTGGGTCTTGTATGGATATTAAGGGGAACCCCGCACCCAAATTAAAATAAGGAAAGGTGTGGGGCCACCAGGCCCTATATACTCTGAACAGCAGTATACAGGCGGTGCAAACAAGACAGGGACTGTAGGTTTGTTGTTAAGTAGAATCTCTTTGTAATTTTGAACGGGTACATTTTTAACGTGTTTAGCTCCAGCCAAAAAATCTTTTTTAAGCTTTTTGGAAAACATAGGGAAGGGTTATCACCCCTGTGACATTTGTTTTGCTGTCTTTCCTCCTCTTCAGAAGATTTCACCTCACTTTTTTGTCCCAATGAAAAATGTTTTTTGAAAATTTGGGTTTTTTTGTGGAACAAGGATTGGAAAGCATCAGTGGAAAGGAGAAATTGTTTTCCCATATTAACTCTTACAGGAGAGAATTTCCCTTTCTAGGGGTAGATTTCATCTCACTTCCTGTTGTCTCCTTCCGTTTGCAAGTAGGAGTCGTTTATAAGTTAGATGTTTGAAAGTAGGGTCCTGCCCTATATACTCAGCAGAAATTTGGGCCTTAGGTGTTGCTGTGGCCACAACACTGTAAGCCCTCACAGGGCCCTGCTGTGAAATATTAGATCAAGAATTGTAATTACATGCCCCTGTTGAACAGGAGCTGAAAAATTAGGCCTTAGGCACTGGTGCTGGTGCCACAACACTGCAACCCCTCACAGACACTCTAGTTGGAACGCAGGAACGAGCCCTGCTGCAGAGTATTGCATCAAAAATTGTAATTACACGCCCCTGTTAGACAGGGGCAGAAAAATTGGGCCTTAGGCACTGGTGCTGGTGCCACAACACTGCAACCCCTCACAGACACTCTAGTTGGAATGCAGGAACGAGCCCTGCTGCAAAGTATTACATCAAAAATTGTAATTACACGCCTCTGTTAAACAGGGGCTGAAAAATTGTGCCTTAGGCACTGGTGGTGGCGCCCAGAACCAAAAATGTCCTTACAAGCTATCAGCGTGATGATTGAGGAGGAAGAGGATAATTACTCAGGGATAGTCACTCAGCATCAGCATAGGCAGTCTTTGAAGGGATCTGAAAAAAATTATTCGGTTACATCAGCATCAGGTGCTTGGTAGCTGGTGGTGATCCAAGACTGATTCATTTTTATGAAGGTCAGCCGATCGACCGAGTCGGTGGACAGACGCACCCTGTGGTCGGTTACCACGCCTCCAGCAGCACTGAATGTGCGTTCCGAAAGAACGCTGGATGCAGGACAGGCCAGTAGCTCAATTGCATACTGTGCAAGCTCTGGCCAGTGATCCATCCTCAAGACCCAGTAACCCAGAGGATTTTCGGTGGGAAAGGTGTCCAAGTCTGATCTTGCCCCTAGGTATTCCTGCACCATGTAAAACAGACGCTGGCGATGGTTGCTGGAACCGATCATACCTTGGGGCTGCGGACCAAAAAATTGTCTGAACGCATCGGTCAGACGGCCACCTTCTCCACCGCTCCTTCTTTGACTGACCGAAGCCTCAGCAACACGTTGTCCAGAAACAGGAGTTTGTAACCTCCCAGTCTCTGGAAACGCATTGCACAGACCTTTCTGCAAGGCCTCCCGAAGATGTTTCATCCTCTGCTCCCTCTGCGATGGCAAGATAAGGTCCGCAACCTTACCCTTGTAACGTGGATCAAGGAGGGTTGCCAGCCAGTATTGGTCCTTCTCCTTGATACCACGAATACGAGGATCCTTACGCAGGCTTTGCAGGATCAGGGAGGCCATGCAGCGTAGGTTTGCTGAGGCATTCTGTCCGGAGTCCTCTGGGTCACTAAGGACAACAACGTCCGCAGCCACCTCCTCCCAGCCACGTACAAGTCCATGTGTTCCTTGGGACTGATCCCTTAAAGACTGCTGATGCTGAGTGCCAGGCTCCACCTCCATACTGACACAATCTTCCTCCTCCTCCTCCTCCTCCTCGTCCTCTTCCTGTGTGATCGGCGGGCACGCAGGAACACTGTCTGGATAAAGGGGGCCTTGAGAGCTAAGGAAGTCCTCCTCTTCCTGCCTCTGTTCTGCCTCAAGTGCCCTGTCCATTATTCCACGCAGCGTGTGCTCCAACAGGTGGACAAGGGGGACAGTGTCACTGATGCATGCACTGTCAGTGCTCACCATCCTCGTGGCCTCCTCGAATGGTGACAGGACAGTGCATGCATCCCTGATCATGGCCCACTGGCGTGGGGAAAAAAAACAAGCTCCCCTGACCCTGTCCTGGTGCCATAGTCGCACAGGTACTCATTGATGGCCCTCTGCTGCGTGTGCAGCCGCTGCAGCATGGCCAAGGTTGAGTTCCACCTGGTGGGCATGTCACAGATTAGGCGGTTCTTGGGCAGGTTAAACTCCTTTTGGAGGTCCGTCAGCCGAGCACTGGCATTATATGACCGGCGGAAATGCACACAGACTTTCCTGGCCTGCCTCAGGACATCCTGTAAGCCCGGGTACCTGCCCAAGAACCGCTGCACCACCAAGTTAAGGACGTGAGCCAAACAGGGCACATGGGTCAGTTGTCCCTGTCGGAGGGCAGAGAGGAGGTTGGTGCCATTGTCGCAAACCACCATTCCTGCCTTAAGTTGGCGTGGCGTCAACCACCTCTGAACCTGCCCCTGCAGAGCTGACAGAACCTCTGCCCCAGTGTGGCTCCTGTCCCCCAAGCACACCAGCTCAAGCACCGCATGGCATCTTTTGGCCTGCGTACTTGCGTAGCCCCTTGAACGCCTACGGAGCACCGCTGGTTCCGAGGAAGAGGCCATGGAGGAAGAAGAAGAGGAGGGGGTGGAGGAGAGAGGTGTGTCACAATCAGCATTTTGGAGGCGTGGTGGCGGAACAACCTCCAACACTACTGCACCTTGTCCTGCATCCTTCCCAGCTGCCAGCAGAGTCACCCAATGCGCCGTGAAACTAAGGTAACATCCCTGTCCATGCCTGCTGGACCATGAGTCAGCGGTAATATGCACCTTACCGCTGACCGCCCTGTCCAGCGAGGCATGGACATTGCCTTCCACATGCCAGTAGAGAGCCGGAATCGCCTTCCGTGAGAAAAAGTGGCGTTTGGGTACCTGCCACTGAGGAACCGCACATTCCACAAACTCACGGAAGGGGGCAGAGTCTACCAACTGAAAAGGCAGCAGTTGAAGTGCTAGCAATTTTGCCAAGCTAGCATTCAACCGCTGGGCATGTGGATGGCTGGGAGCAAACTTCTTTCGGCGGTGCAGCAGCTGGGGCAGGGAAATTTGCCTGGTACAATCTGACGTCGGTGTACCAAAAGCAGATTGCCCACAAGTACTTGGCTGTGACACACCTAATTCTACACCTTCATTCCTCTCACTGCAGGTCTCAGAGAGGACTGAAGGTCTAGTGGGGTTGGAAATCTCAGCTGATGAGGAGCAAGGAGAGATCCTCTTTGTTCTTTGGTGTGGGTCTTTTAGATATGCTTGCCAACGAACTGCATGGCAGGTCAACATATGTCTGGTCAAGCATGTGGTACCCAAGCGGGAGATGTTTTGGCCACGCGAGATACGCTTGAGACATATGTTGCAAATAGCAGCGGTGCGATCTGATGCACTCGTCTCAAAAAAGGCCCACACCAAAGAACTTTTTGAATAACGCGCAGAGACTGCAGCGCCCTGCACATGTGGAGCTTTGGGGTGTGATGCAGTCAATGTGCTGCCCTTAGGCTGGCCCCTGGAGGGCATCCTGCCTCGTTGGTGATGTGCCGCCTCCTCCTCCTCCTCCTCCTCCTCCTCCTCTCTCCTATCAGGCACCCACGTTGAGTCAGTGACCTCATCATCCCCTCCCTCCTCATCACTGGAGCAAACCTGGCAGTATGCTGCAGCAGGGGGAGCATGACTGCCAGATTGCTGTCCTTCTTGGGCACCCCCTCTGTCCGTGCTCATGTTACTGCCTTCATCGAGCTCAGTATCATCATCAGAGCCTTCCAAACGCTGGCCATCCTCCTGGAGCATGTACCCAACACTGTGGTCAAACAGTTCGAGGGAATCCTCAGGAGGACATGGTGGAGCTAGGGAAGGAGTCACTGATGACATTGAGCTGAGGGAAGAGGCCGCTGCTTTGCCAGACAAAGCACCCTGGGCATGGGTGAGAGAGGATGAGGGGGATGAGGACGGCTTGGTCATCCACTCGACCAAGTCTTCCGCATGTTGCGGCTCAACACGGCCAGCTGCCGAAAAAAAAGCCAAGCGTGTCCCATGGCCACGTGCTGATGAGGATGCACCGTCTCCACGACCAGCACTAGACACAGAGCCTGCTTGCCCTCTCTTATTGGCTTGTGACTGTCTGCCTCTCCTTCTTGGCCTTCCAGACATACTAATGGCCTGTAGCTGCACTAAGCTGGGATAGAACACCTGTAATTTTCTTCAGGTAGCTTTATATACTGTAACCAGACAAGCCTGCCTGTCAGTAGGAAGATAACAGGAACGGATCTAGCTGAACACTGTGAGCAGGACGCACTGCACTAAATGTAAATAGCAGGAACAGATCTAGCTGAACACTGTGAGCAGGACGCACTGCACTAAATGTAAATAGCAGGAACAGATCTAGCTGAACACTGTGAGCAGGACGCACTGCACTAAATGTAAATAGCAGGAACGGATCTAGCTGAACACTGTGAGCAGGACGCACTGACTGCACTAAATGTAAATAGCAGGAACAGATCTAGCTGAACACTGTGAGCAGGACGCACTGCACTAAATGTAAATAGCAGGAACAGATCTAGCTGAACACTGTGAGCAGGACGCACTGCACTAAATGTAAATAGCAGGAACGGATCTAGCTGAACACTGTGAGCAGGACGCACTGACTGCACTAAATGTAAATAGCAGGAACGGATCTAGCTGAACACTGTGAGCAGGACGCACTGCACTAAATGTAAATAGCAGGAACAGATCTAGCTGAACACTGTGAGCAGGACGCACTGCACTAAATGTAAATAGCAGGAACAGATCTAGCTGAACACTGTGAGCAGGACGCACTGCACTAAATGTAAATAGCAGGAACGGATCTAGCTGAACACTGTGAGCAGGACGCACTGACTGCACTAAATGTAAATAGCAGGAACGGATCTAGCTGAACACTGTGAGCAGGACGCACTGCACTAAATGTAAATAGCAGGAACAGATCTAGCTGAACACTGTGAGCAGGACGCACTGCACTAAATGTAAATAGCAGAAACGGATCTAGCTGAACACTGTGAGCAGGACGCACTGCACTAAATGTAAATAGCAGGAACGGATCTAGCTGAACACTGTGAGCAGGATGCATTGACTGCACTAAATGTAAATAGCAGGAACGGATCTAGCTGAACACTGTGAGCAGGACGCACTGCACTAAATGTAAATAGCAGGAACGGATCTAGCTGAACACTGTGAGCAGGACGCACTGACTGCACTAAATGTAAATAGCAGGAACAGATCTAGCTGAACACTGTGAGCAGGACGCACTGCACTAAATGTAAATAGCAGGAACGGATCTAGCTGAACACTGTGAGCAGGACGCACTGCACTAAATGTAAATAGCAGGAACGGATCTAGCTGAACACTGTGAGCAGGACGCACTGACTGCACTAAATGTAAATAGCAGGAACGGATCTAGCTGAACACTGTGAGCAGGACGCACTGCACTAAATGTAAATAGCAGGAACGGATCTAGCTGAACACTGTGAGCAGGACGCACTGACTGCACTAAATGTAAATAGCAGGAACAGATCTAGCTGAACACTGTGAGCAGGACGCACTGCACTAAATGTAAATAGCAGGAACGGATCTAGCTGAACACTGTGAGCAGGACGCACTGACTGCACTAAATGTAAATAGCAGGAACGGATCTAGCTGAACACTGTGAGCAGGACGCACTGCACTAAATGTAAATAGCAGGAACAGATCTAGCTGAACACTGTGAGCAGGACGCACTGCACTAAATGTAAATAGCAGGAACGGATCTAGCTGAACACTGTGAGCAGGACGCACTGCACTAAATGTAAATAGCAGGAACGGATCTAGCTGAACACTGTGAGCAGGACGCACTGACTGCACTAAATGTAAATAGCAGGAACGGATCTAGCTGAACACTGTGAGCAGGACGCACTGCACTAAATGTAAATAGCAGGAACGGATCTAGCTGAACACTGTGAGCAGGACGCACTGCACTAAATGTAAATAGCAGGAACGGATCTAGCTGAACACTGTGAGCAGGACGCACTGCACTAAATGTAAATAGCAGGAACAGATCTAGCTGAACACTGTGAGCAGGACGCACTGCACTAAATGTAAATAGCAGGAACGGATCTAGCTGAACACTGTGAGCAGGACGCACTGCACCAAATGTAAATAGTCTAGATAGAAGATAACAGGAACGGATCTAGCTAAACTGAATACAGTGTATATATATATATGCAACACCAGGGATGCATATATATACACAATACACTGTAAGTGCAGCTAACTGACTGACTGTTCTGCCTAATCTATCTAACTCAAATCAAATGACACTGTCTGTCTCTCTCTCTATCTCTCAGCACACCGGAACACACTACACAGGGCCGCCGTGCAGGCGGCCTTATATAGTGTGGGGCGTGTACTAAATCCCCTGAGCCATAATTGGCCAAAGCCACCCTGGCTTTGGCCAATTACAGCTCTCTCTACTGACGGCGCTGTGATTGGCCAAGCATGCGGGTCATAGTGCATGCTTGGCCAATCATCAGCCAGCAATGCACTGCGATGCCGCAGTGAATTATGGGCCGTGACGCGCCACACGAATTTGGCGCGAACGGCCCATAACGTTCGCAATTCGACGGACGGTCGAACAGCCGATGTTCGAGTCGAACATGGGTTCGACTCGAACACGAAGCTCATCCCTAATGTGAACTTTTGGATAAGGATTTTTACATTCCGGGTCTTCCCTCTCTCGTTAAGGCATATGTTTCCAGATGCATCACATGCATTCGGAATAACCCTAGCAACCCTCACAAAGCAAAACACGAACATCTGATATATCCATCTACACCGTTCACTCATCTGCAGATAGATTTTACACACATGCCCAAACTAGGTAAAAGACAGGAATATTTACTAATAATAGTGGACATGTTCTCAAGATGGATAGAACTGTTTGTAACTACAAAGGAAGATGCACAAACAGTAGTGAGGATTCTGATACAAGAAATTATCCCAAGGTGGGGTTGCCCATTACAGATCAACTCTGACAATGGTCCTGCATTTGTGGCCAAAGTTTGTCAAGACCTGGTAAAAACACTGAAAATAGAATGGAAGTTTCATATTCCTTACCACCCCAAGAGTTCAGGTATAGTGGAAAGGATGAACAGAACCATTAAAGATAAGATCAGGAAGGCCACTGGAGGTACGTATGCAAATTGGAAGAAGGTCCTACCAGCTGTACTAGCCGAGGTAAGAATGACACCCTCTAAAAAGACAGGATACTCTCCTTTTGAAGTCTTAATGGGTAGGCCATTCCCCACCCCATGGGCCAGACAGCCACTTATGTTAGAAAGAGGGGACCTAGATCTTATTCAGGAAGAATATGTAAAAAAACTTATTGAAACTTTGGATAAAGTTGAAAGGAATGTTGCTCGCACCTCTCCTTCTTCTTCACAGGAACCTACACACCCTTTCCAGGTGGGTGACACCATGGTGGTCCAGAGATTGAATCGCACCAAGAAACAGGAGTATCCCTTCGGACCCCCAACCACAGTGATCGCAGTCACCCACACAGCTATTTTGGTAGAAGGACAACAGGCCTGGATTCATGCAAGTCACGTAAAGAAGGTCAACCAGGACCGTAAGAAGCAAGGCAAAGATAAAGCACAGAGAGGTGAAGCAGGTGATATAAATCCTCGAACACTGAGTGGAGCAGGTGGTCAAGACTCTGAACAAGATGACATCGCTTATTTCACCACGGACTTCTGGGAAGGCCTTGTGCCTCCTATGCTGGGCTGCCCTGATTGTGTTCCTGCCAACTTGGCTGATAACTAACTGTATTTATCATTCTGAAGATTTGGGACTCATAAAGGGTATTTGTGGGGCCTCTAACACTCTACAACAGAATAATACACATGAAAAACACAAGAGAAATGAAAACTTAGAAAGTTTTACAGATAAAATGTTATTGTTGAAGTTTAAATATAGCTACGCCCAGAAATCTGGATTTGAAAAATGTTGGATATGTAGTGAACTCCATCCTAGCACTGCTGGAATCCCCTTAATGGCAGTACCTCTAAACTTCACCCCACTCCTTAATGGCACACCTCCTGTCGTACTTACAGAAGTCATAAGAACACTTTCAAATAATACCCTTACTTTCCAAATTACTGGTAGAAGTCATTCCCCAGACTGGTGTTTTAGGTTGGGAAACTCCACAAACGGAGCTGAAGTTTGCCAACAAGCTAATATTAACTTTTCAATGACTTCAATTGAAAGCCCTTTCTTTCATACTTCAGAACCTGCCCTAAACATAACTCTAATAAACTTTCTTAACTCCAGTTCCACTTCCACAGTAGGACAATTATTGTCGAGTTTAACTTTTTCCAGTTTTTCTGATGAAATGATGACAATATTCAACAAACGATCCTTAGCTCTAGGAAACAGTATTTATATTTGTTGTGGAAAAATCTGTCACCCTTGGATCCCCACTGAACCCCAAGGATGGTGTTATCTTGCATCCCTAGTCCCCATCATGGGCGTAGTAGGAGATAGCAAGGGAAGACACCTCCTTGAAGCTAGCATGCATCCTAGGTACCCCCTCAAACACCGCAATAAAAGGGAGTTATTTCTTAAAAAAGATATGGCATGGGCTTGGTTCCCTTCATGGACTGGGTGGGGAATAGACTTAATGAAAAGATTGAATAATTACACTGGAATCATTGATGAAATAATGGAAAAGAATTCTGATGATATTACTAAATTAAATATAGAAACTAGGGCAATTAGAAAACAATTAGAACTACACGAGTTAGCCATAGAAAGCATGAGTGCTGCTTTAACTGAAAACACAGAAGATTATGAGTGAAAATACAGAATTATGTTAAATAAATTATGTTATGTGAAAACACAGAAGATTATGAGTGTTGTACCTGGTTTCATAACACAAGTATTGAGGTACCAGATTATTATGATATAATTGTACAACACCGGAAAGAAGTAAGAAAATTACAAGATGAAGCTAGAAACATTGCTAAGACATGGGATCCTTTTGTAAACCTAAGTTCTGGGATAGGAATATTGGCATGGATAAAAAGTGCTGCCATAACTATAATTGTGATAATTATGATTATTCTTTTTGTTTTGTTCCTATATGCCTGTTATAAGCTTATAATGTGCATAATTGTTAAGGCATCCCAAACCTCTGATCCTGCTGCTGTGAATAGAATTTATCTCAGTATGTATTATGATAGAAGAAAAATTATATAACTGTGAACAGTAGTGAGCCATATAATAATGTCTCAAAGAGGGGATTGTAAAGAACATAGCACATATCATGAGGGACTCCATTTTAATTCTAAGACACCATCTTATGTTTTACAGGAAAATTGAAAAAAACTCAAATATGAGTTTCAACTGAAATCCACATCAAGTTTAAACTGTAATCTATAGAAATGTCTTCTCAGGGTTATATATATATTTAAATATAGCTAGAATGTGGAGTTTGTCCTAGCTTATGTTTATTCTAGATAAGATAAATACTTCCCTCAACATCTGTTTAAGAATACATATATACTCTTAAAGTGAAAGTGATGCAAGATTTTGTCTTATAACACCAGCTAATAGGTAAATATTAACTGAACCTATTTTCATTTCAATGACATTTATAAGTTTAGTAAAACTCCTCCCATCCCCTCAACTGCATAAATATTGTAATTTTGTGCATTGCAATTAGATATCTAAGTGGCAAGCAAACCTGTCTCCTGTGTCACTTTATTGATATCTCCAGGCCTGGGGGTCTACGGAGGTCTTCCTGCATTACCTGAACCTACCTGGGTGGTCTTAGAAGCCGAAATTCCCTACAGTGCACTGAACACCTCCCTCGCTGATTGCACGGGAAGATCCAGTGCTCATCATGGGACTGCTTGGTCTCTCAACCTCTGCCTCTTCTGCATTCACCTCTCTCTGTGTAAAGTTGTCCTGCAGACAATACAAAATGTATAAACGTAACTACTTCAGCCCGGACCATTTAGCTGGCCAAAGACCCAAGCACTTTTTGTGATTCGTCACAGCGTCGCTTTAACAATTGCGTGGTCATGCAACGTGGCTCCCCAAAAAATTGTCCTTTTTTTCCCCTCAAACAGACCTTTTTTTAGGTGGTATTTGATCACCTCTGCGTTTTTTTTTTTTTTTCGGAGCTATAACAAAAAAAGAGTGTAAATTTTTTTTAAAAATTTTGATTTTTGATTTTTTCAAGTAATAAATATCCCCCAAAAAATAATTAAATCTAATTTTTTTTTTGTTTAGGCCAATATGTATTCTTCTACAGATTTCAGTTAAGAAAGTTTGTTTGGGCAAAAGTTATAGCGTCTACAAAATAGGGGAAAGTTTTATGGCATTTTTCTTAATAATTTTTATTTTATTAGTAATGGGGGCGATCAGCAATTTTTACCCTGACTGCAACATTATGGCGGACACATTGGACAATTTTGACACATTTTTGGGAAAATTGTCATTTTTACAGCGATCAGTGCGATTAAAATTGCAATGATTACTGTAAAAATCACACTGGCAGTGAATGGGTTAACCTCTTCCTCTCCATGAGACGATCGCCGGTGTCCCCGCGGACATTGAGTCCGCAGGACCCGCGGTCGGACTCATGGACCTCGCAATGGGAATGAGCGCCGCCAAGGCGGCAACTTAAAAAGGACGTACAGGTACGCCCATTTGTGCAGCCGTGCCATTCTGCCGACGTATATGTACATGCGGCGTTCGGCAAGTGGTTACAATAGCCATGGAACATACCGCCTGAAAAGCAATGTACATAGGCAAATATATGAAAAAAAACAAAAACTTACGGTCTGGTATGGCTCATCATATTTTTCCGTAAGAAGAGCAAATTTGATACACATGTGGTCTCTTCGCAGGCGCTGGTGCTCCACTACGTGCTGCCTTGTCCTCGTCTGTGAGGTCCCTCCTGACACGGTCACGTAGGGACTTCCAGCGGCGCTGTATAATTTTGCCTAAAATAATGTGAAAAACAAAGAATTAAATATGCAATCTTCATTTACATTACACACAAACAGATCATGCATTCAAGGAAAATAGACTTACTTATTTCCTTTCTTTCGGCATTTCTTAATTCTTCCCAGCCAGGGGTAATGGCAGCACTGATATCCTCCCACGCTTTCACTTTGCAGATGTGGTCTCCATGAAGTGGGTGTGCCACATCCCACAGTTCAAGATGGGCCTGTACAGCACTTATGAGCTCCACTTGCGAAACAGCACTTGCCATCTTCAACTCACTAACCACAGTCACACGGCTGTGCAAAGGACTCTTGGGTAATCTAATGTCCAGACAGGAATTTCCTGTTTTTACAGAGATTACAGTGTCCAATCATCTTTTTTGAGCAAAAAAACGCCAGAGCTAAAAACACGCAAAAACGCTGCGGTCGCGTTTTTGCGCGTTTTGCGTTTTTACAGCTCTAGCGCCGCGCCACGGAACGCACTGGTCCTGGGTTTTTTTTACAGCTTAAAAACGCCTATGCCATTTGCAGCTCAAAAACGTCTAGGTGGGCATGAAGCCATAGACTAACATAGACAGGCGTTTTTAAGCTGCAAAAAACGCGGCTGTAAAAACATCCGTGTGCATGAGGCCTAAGGAATATGAAGCTTTAGCTAAGCAACATAAACGCTCTCCATCCCCTAATCTATTTATTAAAATGGAGCAACCTCGCTTGGAACTTAGTATTTGTTTTACCACAAGAGCCGAGAAACAATTACGTTGGGCGAATCACAAATTTTTCACGTGGCAGGATCGCCCAGGATCCCTGTTGGCACGTAAGCTTACCCCTAGACACACACACAGCACTCCCTAAAATTAGACTTTTGGGAGGTCATCTCTCTCAAGATCCCCAAAAGATCCTTGGCGAGTTTCATAGATTTTATACTGATTTATATGGAAGGCCCCGGGATGCCGCCCCTCCATCCATCAGGGAATTCTTGGGGAACCTCCCCCTCTCGTCCATTGCGGATGATCATAGAGACCTTATGGACCAGCCTTTTACAGGTGAGGAGGTCTACAACACTATCAAAACATTATCACTCCATAAATCTCCTGGTTCTGATGGTCTTCCCAACTCCTATTATAAAAAAATTTCCAAACAGTTGGCTCCACATATGGCTCTGTATTTTAATACCCTGCGGGATGGAGGTATGGTCCCTTTTGATGAAAATAAGGCTTATATCAGTGTTATTCCTAAACCCAACAGGGACCCTACTGACGTCTGTAACTACCGCCCAATTTCGCTCATAAATTGCTATTTAAAGATCCTAACAAAACTATTGGCCTCTCACCTTAATACTTTCCTAGCACAGCACATACATAAGGATCAATCGGGATTTATAACGGGACGTCAGACATTAGATCAAATTCGTAGATCCATTACATTGATCTCAGCGGTACGTTCCGACTGGGATGCTCCACTGGCCCGGAAGCTCTTGCTTCTTTCACTAGACCTTAATAGGGCCTTCGACAGCCTAAATTGGAACTACCTTTTTATCACTCTAGAGACTCTAGGGTTTGGCCCTTCATTCCTTTTCTTGCTGAAAACATTATATAACACCCAGTAGCCCAAATTTCCATTAGAGGTCATAAATCATCATCATTCCTTATTAAGCGGGGTACAAGGCAGGGATGCCCGCTTTCTCCTTTGCTTTTTGCATTGGCAATAGAACCCCTAGCTATGGCGATTCGTTCTCACCCTAAAATTCACAGAATTCATTGTGGACAACAGGAACATAAATGTGCATTATTTGCCGATGATGTCCTTATGTACGTCACTAATCCCCATAAAACTTTACCTAATTTATTGTCCCTATTAGATCATTTCTCACAACTTTCGGGCCTGTCTCTAAATAACCAAAAAACAATAGCGTTCAACATCTCACTACCCCCGGATATAATACAGACTTATAACTTTCAATGGAATCACCATTCCCTCCCTTATTTAGGGGTCCGTTGACTTCCTCTATTGACACAATCTATAAGGCAAACTACCCCCCCATTATTTAAAAAACTTAGGGAAGATCTTCGTTGCTGGGCAGATGATTCCCTCTCATGGTTTGGCAGAATCCATTCAATAAGAATCACGTTTCTACCTAGGCTTCTTTACTATTTTAGAACTCTACCGGTGGCGGTCCCGAGGGGAGACATGCAACGTCTACAGGCTGAAGTCCTGCGCTTTGTATGGGGTAACAAGGTGCCTCGGATATAAAAACAAACACTTTATTCACCTAAATCTATGAGTGGGCTTGGTCTTCCCAATCTACAGGCATATTTTCAAGCAGCCCAGATAGCCCAGTTAGCTTATACCACTGCTAAAGGCTCAGTCCCCTTATGGGTCTCCATCGAAGCACTCTCCTGCCATCCCTTTGCAATAGGATCTCTAATGTGGCTTCCTAGTCGTTTACGCCCACCTATATTATGTCCCACTTTATCATATTCTCTAGCAATCTGGGACAGAACACGCAACCGCGGTCCTTTATCATCCCCACATACATCACTAGCTCCCATCTTTTGTAATCCAGAGTTTCCACCTGGCTTGACTCCACGACAGTTCCAGTGGTGGCTTAACAAGGGGTTACTAAGAATCAGCGACTTCCTTAATGGGGATCAGATATATACTATGCAACATTTTAAAGACACATCTCAAATGCCTCCTAGTGAAATATTCCTATATAATCAAATCGCATCCTTTGTCAGATCTAAACTTAATCTACGGGTGGGACCCCTTACACTTACAACATTTGAGCTGTCGTGCCAAGCCAGAGGCTTGCAGAAGGGGCGGATATTTGCGATATATGCTTCTCTTACTGAACCAGATTCAAAACTTACTTATATGAATCAGTGGGAGAGGGATATGGACCTTTCTTTTGATTTGATCGAGTGGCAAGATATCGCTTATAAGCTATCCAAAATTTCTATCAATACTACCTTTATAGAGGCCAACTACAAAACACTTTTGCGTTGGTACCTGGTACCTACTAGGGTAGCTAAAACACATCCTTCTACTTCACCAAATTGTTTCAGACGATGCGGACAGTTGGGGACTAGGGATGAGCCGAACACCCCCCGGTTCGGTTCGCACCAGAACCCGCGAACGGACCGCAAGTTCGCACGAACGTTAGAACCCCATTGACGTCTATGGGACTCGAACGTTCGAAATCAAAAGTGCTCATTTTAAAGGCTAATTTGCATGGTATTGTCCTAAAAAGGGTTTGGGGACCCGGGTCCTACCCCAGGGGACATGTATCAATGCAAAAAAAACTTTTAAAAACGGCCGTTTTTTCGGGAGCAGTGATTTTAATGATGCTTAAAGTAAAAAAAAAAAAGTGAAATATTCCTTTAAATATCGTACCTGGGGGGTGTCTATAGTATGCCTGTAAAGTGACGCGTGTTTCCCATGTTTAGAACAGTCCCTGCACCAAATGTCATTTTTAAAGGAAAAAATCTCATTTAAAACTGCTTGCGGGTTTAATGTCATGTCGGGTCCTGGCAATATGGATGAAAATCAGTGAGACAAACGGCATGGGTACCCCCCAGTCCATTACCAGGCCCTTTGGGTCTTGTATGGATATTAAGGGGAACCCCGCACCCAAATTAAAATAAGGAAAGGTCCCTATATACTCTGAACAGCAGTATACAGGCGGTGCAAACAAGACAGGGACTGTAGGTTTGTTGTTAAGTAGAATCTGTTTGTAATTTTGAACATTTTTAATGTGTTTAGCTCCAGCCAAAAAATCTTTTCTAAGCTTTTTGGAAAACATAGGGAAGGGTTATCACCCCTGTGACATTTGTTTTGCGTCTTTCCTCCTCTTCAGAAGATTTCACCTCACTTTTTTGTCCCAATGAAAAATGTTTTTTGAAAATTTGGGTTTTTTTGTGGAACAAGGATTGGAAAGCATCAGTGGAAAGGAGAAATTGTTTTCCCATATTAACTCTTACATGAGAGAATTTCCCTTCCTATGGGTAGATTTCATCTCACTTCCTGTTGTCTCCTTCCGTTTGCAAGTAGGAGTCGTTTGTAAGTTAGATGTTTGAAAGTAGGGTCCTGCCCTATATACTCAGCAGAAATTTGGGCCTTAGGTGTTGCTGTGGCCAAAACACTGTAAGCCCTCACAGGGCCCTGCTGTGAAATATTAGATCAAGAATTGTAATTACATGCCCCTGTTGAACAGGAGCTGAAAAATTAGGCCTTAGGCACTGGTGCTGGTGCCACAACACTGCAACCCCTCACAGACACTCTAGTTGGAACGCAGGAACGAGCCCTGCTGCAAAGTATTGCATCAAAAATTGTAATTACACGCCCCTGTTAGACAGGGGCAGAAAAATTGGGCCTTAGGCACTGGTGCTGGTGCCACAACACTGCAACCCCTCACAGACACTCTAGTTGGAACGCAGGAACGAGCACTGCTGCAAAGTATTGCATCAAAAATTGTAATTACACGCCCCTGTTAGACAGGGGCAGAAAAATTGGGCCTTAGGCACTGGTGCTGGTGCCACAACACTGCAACCCCTCACAGACACTCTAGTTGGAATGCAGGAACGAGCCCTGCTGCAAAGTATTGCATCAAAAATTGTAATTTCACGCCCCTGTTAGACAGGGGCAGAAAAATTGGGCCTTAGGCACTGGTGCTGGTGCCACAACACTGCAACCCCTCACAGACACTCTAGTTGGAATGCAGGAACGAGCCGTGCTGCAAAGTATTACATCAAAAATTGTAATTACACGCCCCTGTTATACAGGGGCTGAAAAATTGTGCCTTAGGCACTGGTGGTGGCGCCCAGAACCAAAAATGTTCTTACAAGCTATCAGCGTGATGATTGAGGAGGAAGAGGATAATTACTCAGGGATAATCACTCAGCATCAGCATAGGCAGTCTTTGAAGGGATCTGAAAAAAATTATTCAGTTACATCAGCATCAGGTGCTTGGTAGCTGGTGGTGATCCAAGACTGATTCATTTTTATGAAGGTCAGCCGATCGACCGAGTCAGTGGACAGACGCACCCTGTGATCGGTTACCACGCCTCCAGCAGCACTGAATGTACGTTCCGAAAGAACGCTGGATGCAGGACAGGCCAGTAGCTCAATTGCATACTGTGCAAGCTCTGGCCAGTGATCCATCCTCAAGACCCAGTAACCCAGAGGATTTTCGGTGGGAAAGGTGTCCAAGTCTGATCTTGCCCCTAGGTATTCCTGCACCATGTAAAACAGACGCTGGCGATGGTTGCTGGAACCGATCATACCTTGGGGCTGCGGACCAAAAAATTGTCTGAACGCATCGGTCAGACGGCCACCTTCTCCACCGCTCCTTCTTTGACTGACCGAAGCCTCAGCAACACGTTGTCCAGAAACAGGAGTTTGTAACCTCCCAGTCTCTGGGAACGCGTTGCACAGACCTTTCTGCAAGGCCTCCCGAAGATGTTTCATCCTCTGCTCCCTCTGCGATGGCAAGATAAGGTCCGCAACCTTACCCTTGTAACGTGGATCAAGGAGGGTTGCCAGCCAGTATTGGTCCTTCTCCTTGATACCACGAATACGAGGATCCTTACGCAGGCTTTGCAGGATCAGGGAGGCCATGCAGCGTAGGTTTGCTGAGGCATTCGGTCCGGAGTCCTCTGGGTCACTAAGGACAACAACGTCCGCAGCCACCTCCTCCCAGCCACGTACAAGTCCATGTGTTCCTTGGGACTGATCCCTTAAAGACTGCTGATGCTGAGTGCCAGGCTCCACCTCCATACTGACACAATCTTCCTCCTCCTCCTCCTCCTCCTCCTCGTCCTCTTCCTGTGTGATCGGCGGGCACGCAGGAACACTGTCTGGATAAAGGGGGCCTTGAGAGCTAAGGAAGTCCTCCTCTTCCTGCCTCTGTTCTGCCTCAAGTGCCCTGTCCATTATTCCATGCAGCGTGTGCTCCAACAGGTGGACAAGGGGGACAGTGTCACTGATGCATGCACTGTCAGTGCTCACCATCCTCGTGGCCTCCTCGAATGGTGACAGGACAGTGCATGCATCCCTGATCATGGCCCACTGGCGTGGGGAAAAAAAACCAAGGTCCCCTGACCCTGTCCTGGTGCCATAGTCGCACAGGTACTCATTGATGGCCCTCTGCTGCGTGTGCAGCCGCTGCAGCATGGCCAACGTCGAGTTCCACCTGGTGGGCATGTCACAGATTAGGCGGTTCTTGGGCAGGTTAAACTCCTTTTGGAGGTCCGTCAGCCGAGCACTGGCATTATATGACCGGCGGAAATGCACAGAGACTTTCCTGGCCTGCCTCAGGACATCCTGTAAGCCCGGGTACCTGCCCAAGAACCGCTGCACCACCAAGTTAAGGACGTGAGCCAAACAGGGCACATGGGTCAGTTGTCCCTGTCGGAGGGCAGAGAGGAGGTTGGTGCCATTGTCGCAAACCACCATTCCTGCCTTAAGTTGGCGTGGCGTCAACCACCTCTGAACCTGCCCCTGCAGAGCTGACAGAACCTCTGCCCCAGTGTGGCTCCTGTCCCCCAAGCACACCAGCTCAAGCACCGCATGGCATCTTTTGGCCTGCGTACTTGCGTAGCCCCTTGAACGCCTACGGAGCACCGCTGGTTCCGAGGAAGAGGCCATGGAGGAAGAAGAAGAGGAGGGGGTGGAGGAGAGAGGTGTGTCACAATCAGCATTTTGGAGGCGTGGTGGCGGAACAACCTCCAACACTACTGCACCTTGTCCTGCATCCTTCCCAGCTGCCAGCAGAGTCACCCAATGCGCCGTGAAACTTAAGTAACGTCCCTGTCCATGCCTGCTGGACCATGAGTCAGCGGTAATATGCACCTTACCGCTGACCGCCCTGTCCAGCGAGGCATGGACATTGCCTTCCACATGCCGGTAGAGAGCCGGAATCGCCTTCCGTGAGAAAAAGTGGCGTTTGGGTACCTGCCACTGAGGAACCGCACATTCCACAAACTCACGGAAGGGGGCAGAGTCTACCAACTGAAAAGGCAGCAGTTGAAGTGCTAGCAATTTTGCCAAGCTAGCATTCAACCGCTGGGCATGTGGATGGCTGGGAGCAAACTTCTTTCGGCGGTGCAGCAGCTGGGGCAGGGAAATTTGCCTGGTACAATCTGACGTCGGTGTACCAAAAGCAGATTGCCCACAAGTACTTGGCTGTGACACACCTAATTCTACACCTTCATTCCTCTCACTGCAGGTCTCAGAGAGGACTGAAGGTCTAGTGGGGTTGGAAATCTCAGCTGATGAGGAGCAAGGAGAGATCCTCTTTGTTCTTTGGTGTGGGTCTTTCAGATACGCTTGCCAACGAACTGCATGGCAGGTCAACATATGTCTGGTCAAGCATGTGGTACCCAAGTGGGAGATGTTTTGGCCACGCGAGATACGCTTGAGACATATGTTGCAAATAGCAGCGGTGCGATCTGATGCACTCGTCTCAAAAAAGGCCCACACCAAAGAACTTTTTGAATAACGCGCAGAGACTGCAGCGCCCTGCACATGTGGAGCTTTGGGGTGTGATGCAGTCAATGTGCTGCCCTTAGGCTGGCCCCTGGAGGGCATCCTGCCTAGTTGGTGATGTGCCACCTCCTCCTCCTCCTCCTCCTCCTCTCTCCTATCAGGCACCCACGTTGAGTCAGTGACCTCATCATCCCCTCCCTCCTCATCACTGGAGCAAACCTGGCAGTATGCTGCAGCAGGGGGAGCATGACTGCCAGATTGCTGTCCTTCTTGGGCACCCCCTCTGTCCGTGCTCATGTTACTGCCTTCATTGAGCTCAGTATCATCATCAGAGCCTTCCAAACGCTGGGCATCCTCCTGGAGCATGTACCCAACACTGTGGTCAAACAGTTCGAGGGAATCCTCATGAGGACATGGTGGAGCTAGGGAAGGAGTCACTGATGACATTGAGCTGAGGGAAGAGGCCGCTGCTTTGCCAGACAAAGCACCCTGGGCATGGGTGAGAGAGGATGAGGAGGATGAGGACGGCTTGGTCATCCACTCGACCAAGTCTTCCGCATGTTGCGGCTCAACACGGCCAGCTGCCGAAAAAAAGGCCAAGCGTGTCCCATGGCCACGTGCTGATGAGGATGCACCGTCTCCACGACCAGCACTAGACACAGAGCCTGCTTGCCCTCTCTTATTGGCTTGTGACTGTCTGCCTCTCCTTCTTGGCCTTCCAGACATACTAATGGCCTGTAGCTGCACTAAGCTGGGATAGAACACCTGTAATTTTCTTCAGGTAGCTTTATATACTGTAACCAGACAAGCCTGCCTGTCAGTAGGAAGATAACAGGAACGGATCTAGCTGAACACTGTGAGCAGGACGTACTGCACTAAATGTATATAGCAGGAACGGATCTAGCTGAACACTGTGAGCAGGACGCACTGTACTAAATGTAAATAGTCTAGCTGCCTGACCGTGGTACTAATAGGATCAAAAAGAACACCTGTAATTTTCTTAAGGTAGCTTTATATACTGTAACCAGACAAGCCTGCCTGTCAGTAGGAAGATAACAGGAACGGATCTAGCTGAACACTGTGAGCAGGACACACTGTACTAAATGTAAATAGTCTAGCTGCCTGACCGTGGTACTAATAGGATCAAAAAGAACACCTGTAATTTTCTTCAGGTAGCTTTATATACTGTAACCAGACAAGCCTGCCTGTCAGTAGGAAGATAACAGGAATGGATCTAGCTGAACACTGTGAGCAGGACACACTGTACTAAATGTAAATAGTCTAGCTGCCTGACCGTGGTACTAATAGGATCAAAAAGAACACCTGTAATTTTCTTCAGGTAGCTTTATATACTGTAACCAGACAAGCCTGCCTGTCAGTAGGAAGATAACAGGAACGGATCTAGCTGAACACTGTGAGCAGGACGCACTGCACTAAATGTAAATACCAGGAACGGATCTAGCTGAACACTGTGAGCAGGACGCACTGCACTGAATGTAAATAGCAGGAACGGATCTAGCTGAACACTGTGAGCAGGACGCACTGCACTAAATGTAAATACCAGGAACGGATCTAGCTGAACACTGTGAGCAGGACGCACTGCACTGAATGTAAATAGCAGGAACGGATCTAGCTGAACACTGTGAGCAGGACGCACTGCACTGAATGTAAATAGCAGGAACGGATCTAGCTGAACACTGTGAGCAGGACGCACTGCACTGAATGTAAATAGCAGGAACGGATCTAGCTGAACACTGTGAGCAGGACGCACTGCACTGAATGTAAATAGCAGGAACGGATCTAGCTGAACACTGTGAGCAGGACGTACTGCACTAAATGTATATAGCAGGAACGGATCTAGCTGAACACTGTGAGCAGGACGCACTGCACTGAATGTAAATAGCAGGAACGGATCTAGCTGAACACTGTGAGCAGGACGCACTGCACTAAATGTAAATACCAGGAACGGATCTAGCTGAACACTGTGAGCAGGACGCACTGCACTGAATGTAAATAGCAGGAACGGATCTAGCTGAACACTGTGAGCAGGACGCACTGCACTGAATGTAAATAGCAGGAACGGATCTAGCTGAACACTGTGAGCAGGACGCACTGCACTGAATGTAAATAGCAGGAACGGATCTAGCTGAACACTGTGAGCAGGACGCACTGCACTGAATGTAAATAGCAGGAACGGATCTAGCTGAACACTGTGAGCAGGACGTACTGCACTAAATGTATATAGCAGGAACGGATCTAGCTGAACACTGTGAGCAGGACGCACTGCACTGAATGTAAATAGCAGGAACGGATCTAGCTGAACACTGTGAGCAGGACGCACTGCACTAAATGTAAATACCAGGAACGGATCTAGCTGAACACTGTGAGCAGGACGCACTGCACTGAATGTAAATAGCAGGAACGGATCTAGCTGAACACTGTGAGCAGGACGCACTGCACTGAATGTAAATAGCAGGAACGGATCTAGCTGAACACTGTGAGCAGGACACACTGCACTAAATAGTCTAGATAGAAGATAACAGGAACGGATCTAGCTAAACTGAATACAGTGTATATATATATATGCAACACCTGGGATGCATATATATACACAATACACTGTAAGTGCAGCTAACTGACTGACTGTTCTGCCTAATCTATCTAACTCAAATCAAATGACACTGTCTCTCTCTCTCTCTATCTCTCAGCACACCGGAACACACACTACACAGGGCCGCCGTGCAGGCGGCCTTATATAGTGTGGGGTGTGTACTAAATCCCCTGAGCCATAATTGGCCAAAGCCACCCTGGCTTTGGCCAATTACAGCTCTCTCTACTGACGGCGCTGTGATTGGCCAAGCATGCGGGTCATAGTGCATGCTTGGCCAATCATCAGCCAGCAATGCACTGCGATGCCGCAGTGAATTATGGGCCGTGACGCGCCACACGAATTTGGCGCGAACGGCCCATATCGTTCGCAATTCGACGGACGGTCGAACAGCCGATGTTCGAGTCGAACATGGGTTCGACTCGAACACGAAGCTCATCCCTATTGGGGACGATGCTCCATACTTGGTGGCAATGTCCCCTTGTAACTAGGTTCTGGATTAGGACTTTTAATTTAATAAATTCTGTGATGGGGTAAATATTTGCAGATCTCCGGAAGTCGCTGTTTTCCACAAACTACCTGATGAAATTCCCAAAAAATCTGTAAAATGAATCACCTATATATTGTTGGCAGCGAGAATTACGATTGCTAGGTATTGGAGACAGTCAGCAATCCCTCTTGACCAGGTAAAAGTAAACTTAACTGGATCATGATTAATGATAAACTCACCTATATACTCAGTAATAACACCAAAAAATTTAACACGGTGTGGGATCCGTGGATCAATTATGTCTCAATTCCATGGGGAGCTCCGGGTTGACCCTCTCCTTCCTCTTCTCCTTCTCTCCCCCCTTTTTTTTTATCTTCTTTTCTCTCTCTCTCCTTCCTCTCTTCTCTTTTCTTTTTTACCTTCTTCTTCTGGCTCTTATATATACAGTACAGATGATCGATCATGGGACCTTACCTGATAGTCCCAGGGTTCACAACCAGAACTCCCTGTGATTCCGGGTCTCTGCCACTCACAGTGAGTGGGGGGATACCGGATTATGGGGGGAAAAATGTTTTTCGGTTCCGACAGTATTTAGATACATATCGTATATTTTGCATTCAAAGATAATGGTAGAGGGCAGATATGTATGTTGACCGTATTTTTTGTACATTTGTATTGCTAAATTAACCATCTAAGAATTCGATTTTGTTCTAATGATGTGTCTGTTTACCTTGAAATGTATTTCCTCTTTTTCTACAATAAAAACTATTGAAATATAAAAACTTGGAGGATCTAACCCTTCCGCACTCTATAAAAAAAATCAGTTTTGCCTTTACATACACTTAAAAAGCTAATGTTTTAACTTTTTTGAATCAATGCTCAGCATGGCTATTTACCAGCAAACTCTTGAGTAGGGATGAGCCGAACACCCCCCCGGTTCGGTTCACAGCAGAACAGGGCAAAAAATTAGTTCGAACATGCGAACACCGTCAAAGTCTATGGGACACGAACGTGAAAAATCAAAAGTGCTAATTTTAAGGGTTAATATGTAAGTTATTGTCATAAAAAGTGTTGGGGGACCTGGGTCCTGCCCCAGGGGACATGTGTCAATGCAAAACAAAGTTTCAAAAGCGGCCGTTTTTTTGGGAGCCGTGATTTTAATAATGCTTAAAGCGAAACAATAAAAGTGAAATATTCCTTTAAATTTTGTACCTGGGGAGGTGTCTATAGTATGCCTGTAAAGTGGCGCATTTTTCCTGTGTTTAGAACAGTAGCACAGCAAAATGACATTTCTAAAAGGAAAAAAAGTCATTTAAAACTACTCGTGGCTATAATGAATTGTCGGATCCCGGCAATACAGATAACATTCATTGAAAAAAAAGGCATGGGATCCCCCCAGTCCATTACCAGGCCCTTTGGGTCTGGTATGAATATTAAGGGGAACCCCGATCCAAAATTTAAAAAAAAAAATGGAGTGGGGGTCCCCCCAAAAATCCATACCAGACCCTTATCCAAGCACGCAACCTGACAGCCTGCAGGAAAAGAGGGGAGGACGAAAGAGCGCCCCCCTCCTGAACTGTACCAGGCCACATGCCCTCAACATGGGGAGGGTGCTTTGGGGTAGCCAAAGCACCTTGTCCCCATGTTGATGGGGACAAGGGCCTCATCCCCACAACCCTTGCCAGGTGGTTGTGGAGGTCTGCGGGCAGGGGGCTTATCAGAATCTGGAAGCCCCCTTTAAGAAGGGGAGCCCCAGATCCCAGCCTCCCCCCCGTGTGAAATGGTAACGGGGTACAAATGTACCCCTACCATTTCACAAAAAAAAGTGTGAAAATGGTAAAAATTACATGACACGGCTTGGGGACAAGTTCTTTATTAAAAAATAAAAAAATAAAGCCATAGGGATGTCCCCGTGCGTCAAAGGGGACGGGGTCACCCGGTGACATCACCATGTGACCCCGCCCTCAGTTATAAAAGAGCTGTCACCGGAGAGGATGGTCATTACGGCGGGTGCCTCCCATGGAGGTTTTTTTCTTTTTTGGTCCATCGGTGGAGCAAGAGAAGAAGAAGAAGACTTCGTGGGACAGTTTTATTTTTTATTTCTTAATAAAGGACTTTTCCCCAAGCCGCGTGATGCCATTTTTACCATTTTCACACTTTTTTGTGATATGGTAGGGGTACATTTGTACCCCGTTACCATTTCACATGGGGGAGGCCAGGATATGGGGGTCCCCTTGTTAAAGGGGGCTTCCGGATTCTGATAAGCCCCCTGCCCGCAGACCCCCACAACCACCTGGCAAGGTTTGTGGAGATGAGGCCCTTGTCCCCATCAACATGGGGACAAGGTGCTTTGGCTACCCCAAAGCACCCTCCCCATGTTGAGGCAATGGCCTGGTACGGTTCAGGAGAGGGGGCCACTCTCTCATCCCCCCTCTTATCCTGCAGCCTGCCAGGTTGTGTGCTCGGATTAGGTTCTGGTATAGATTTTTGGGGGGACCCCCACACCATTTTTTTTTAATTTTGGCGCAGGGTTCCCCTTAAAATCCATACCAGACCTGAAGGGTCCGGTATGGATATTGAGGGGGACCCCCACGCCATTTTCTTTTACATTTTGGTGCAGGGTTCCCCTTAATATCCATACCAGACCTGAAGGGCCTGGCAATGGACTGTGGGGGAATCCCATGCCGTTTTTTTCAATGACTTTTATGTGTATTGCCGGTACCGACAATTCATTATAGCCGCGAGTACTTTTAAATGACCTTTTCCTTTAGAAATGTCATTTTGTGCAGGGATTGTTGTAAGCACGGGAAACATACGCCACTTTACAGGCATACTATAGACACCCCCCAGGTACAAAATTTTAAGGAATATTTCACTTTTATTTTTTCACTTTAAGCATTATTAAAATCACTGCTCCTGAAAAAACTGACATTTTTAAAACTTTTTTTGCATTGATACATGTCCCCTGGGGCAGGACCCAGGTCCCCAAACACTTTTTATGACAATAACTTGCATATAAGCCTTTAAAATTAGCACTTTAGATTTTTCATGTTCGTGTCCCATAGACTTTGAGGGTGTTCGCATGTTCGAACAAATTTTTTGCCTGTTCGCATGTTCTGCTGCAAACCAAACCGGGGGGTGTTCGGCTCATCCCTATGGGCTACTATGCATCGCATAGTAGCCCATTATGTGTCACTTACCTGGAACCGAAGCCTGTGATGTCATTGCTGTCCCCACTAGCAGCGAGCGTCCATCTTCACCCCTCTTCCTTCCGGGGCCACGAACTCCGGCTCTGTGACTGGCCAGAGTCGCGGCATGACCCCTATTAGAAAGGGCACGATGTGCCCTTTCTAAAGTGCGCATCCGCCATAGACATCGGCACATGCGTAGTCACCTCATGGAGGTTTAGGAGATATTTCAAGCACCTACAGGTAAGCCTTAATATAGGCTTATCTGTAGGTAAAAGTGGTTGTACAGGGTGTACAACCACTTTAAGGAGACTTGTTATAGTTTAAATAATGCCAAACATAATGAAAATAGATTTGGAGTTTACCACTTTTAAATGAGCCACATAAACCTGGCACCTACATCCTGATAAACCATAATTTGAAAATAGCATGAAAAGGGATTTTAATGGTTCCATACTACACAAATTTGTAAAAACTTTAATTTTTATTTCAACAGTTTTAAAAAATGGGCAATTCAGTTGCTCCGAAAATGTTAAAAATTACATATGCAATCTCAAATACAGATTTTTTTTTATGTTGTTAACAATGCTTGTTGCTCGACATGTTTCGCTTATCTGCTTCTTCAGGAGCTTCAAAGCATATATGTCCTGTCACAACATCTGTATTCATAAAATTCACTAAATTGGCACGTCGAGAACTCCTAAAGATTGTATAAAGGGGAAGCCACCTCTGTCAGTGGTAGTAGCTCACAGGTAGAACAGATCAAGGCCAAAATTCCACTTGAATTGATGCCAGTGAGGTCTATGTTCAACAAGAGGTGTAGCTATAAAGCAAGATAAAAGATTATCTTGACAGGGTTATAACACTCTCTTACTTTATCCAAAATGAAAAAACCTTAAGTTACACTTTAAAGAATTCAGAAAAAAATCAGAGATTACACAGATAATGTAAAGTACTTAAAATATATTTTATTACATAAGTAGAATACTACTTATAAACAATGTTGATAAAGGAACATGTACCCGCACATGAGCTCCCCTTTAGCAGCTCACACGTTGCACAGTGTCCCAGCTCTACCCGCAGTCTAACTCATTTCACGGGCATATGCTTTTCTTCAGCTCTGTAGTGTAGGTAACATCTGCTGGTACCACTAATAGAGGTCAGCATAGCATAGGGTGGGCTAATATACTACAGAGGTGCCAGGCTTAGGGACAAACACTCCCCCTACGGCTTGAGGTCAAACTCTTCACTTTCTGCAGCATTCTGCAATCGATCTGCATACTTCGCCTTGTAACAAAATGTGCATGTATTTACTGTTAGCCTGTCAGTGTGCCATTGCCCCAGTCACCTTTGTGACATTAGACATTAGAGTTTTTACCCTCTTCTGCTGGTGTTTGATGAGGTTGTAGATGGCTCTGGAAGAATTCTGTAGCAGCAGGATATACAGTAAATTTGCCAGAATTCAGGCATATAAAGGCATATAAAGTGTTATAATGCTATAACAAGAAGTACATTGAGTTCTGTTAGAAGTTTTAGTGTGAAAACATTTTTTTAGAAATAATAATGTTGAAATAACAGCTTCACTTTTCATCTTAGATTAATGAGTACAGTAAATGCTTCTACGCTTATTTTTAATGTTTTCCTAGTAAAGAGCAGATGCTAATTTCCAAATGATTCCTACTTGAAGGAAAGCTATCTTGATACACAAAAGCATTTTTGTAGTTCGACAAGACAAACTATATATAGCGTTTTAAAAAGTGTAAATTTGATTAAAATGCCACTACAAATATAAATTGTTTATCATGAACATTTAATTTTTATTTCTACTAATGTTGCATTGCAAATGGTAATTTGAATGATGCATTGCTTATATTACATGTAAAATAAATTAAAGTAAAACTGCTATATATATAACATCCCAGTAATCAAAGTGAGCCTGTTTCAGTCCTCCTTTGATAGATGCTGTCTTTTTTGCTATGTGTCATCATTGTCAGATAAATCAGTCTTGACCAGGGATGTTCCCTAAGAATTGATTAAAAATAATAAAATGTTAATAGAATTTTTTCATAATATTTATGAATAAGATGAGATTTAAAAGACTACCCTCTCATGAGAAACAACATTTTATAGTCTCCGTCGACATATTTCCAATTCTGCTTCACATTTTTTAATTAAATGGCTAGTATTTGTAGAGATATTAAAATTTAGGGAAATAAATAAAAGGGTTGAATGCAGAATCATGGTCTTGCAACATTATTGTCACAATATGAGCTAAAGTTAAAGTAAACTCCAAATCTTAATTTGAAAATAGCACAAAAAGCGATTTTAATGGTGCCATAACACACAAATTTGTAAAAACTTTAAGACAAAAAATGATCTTAACAGGGATGGCATACACAGACTAATATGCTATACTATACAGCAATAGTCATGGATAAACAAAAAGATGGAACATCCTCCAGCAGAACAACTAAATTGCTGCATCCATTCGAATTAGAGACACGGACAATCGCTGCCTGCATCCCTTGGCTCACTGCAGGTGCTGTGATCACTCGGATCATTGCAGGTGCTGTAGACTTATATGCTATAGTATAGCATATTAGTCTGAGCCAACCCTGTCAGTTTTTCTTTTTTGTCATATGTGTCCCATTGGGAAGATTTCCCTTCATTTCTTGTCCCATAGCCAAAACAAGAAGTTAAGGAATTTTTTTGTGTCACCACTGTCCCCATTGTAAGATTTCCCTTCTGATGTCAATCCAAAATTTGAGATTTTATTTTATTTTCATGTTCAATAATAATGGAAAGAAGGATAAATAGAGAGGGTGGTATATGTACTGGAATTTAGACAGATTTTACTTTCTGACTGCCACATTTTCTGAGGTGCTAAAATGCCAGGGCAGTACAAATACCCCCCAAATAATTCCTTTTTGGAAAGTAGGCACCCCAAAATGCATTCCGCTACTCCTGCCAAGTATGGGGATACTTGTACAAGGGTCAAAAACCAATGACCTCCCCCCAATGAACCCTTTTTGAAAAGTAGACACTCCAAGGTATTTGCTGAGAGGCATGTTGAGTGCATGGAAGATTTTATTTTTTTGGACGATGACAAAAAAAATTATAATTTTTTTACACAAAGTTGGCAGTTTAATGAGATATTTCTCACACATGCCATGAGTATGTGTGGGATTAAACCACACAACACATTCTGCTACTTCTTCTGAGTATAGGGATACCACATGTGAGAGACTTTTGGCAGTCTAGCCATCTACAGTCCCCCAAAATCCAATAACCCCCTTCAGCCTTTCAAAGGGCGTCATTTCCTCATGTCACTTCCTCACTACCAATCACAGTTTTGGAGGTCCTGAAATGCTAGGATAGTACCAACAACCCACCCACCTCCCCCCCAATGGCCCCTTTATGAAAGGTAGACATTCCAAGAAATTTCATAAGAGGCATGGTAAGTATTTTGCAGATCTAATTTTTTGGCACAAGGTTTTGAAAAATGAAAAAAGAAAACATACATTTCTTTCCAAAATCTTGTGGCAGCAAATGAGATCTGCAAAATACTTGCCATCACTCTTAGCAAATACCTTGAGTGATCTACTTTCCAAAACTGGGCCATTTGGGGGTGCTTTGTACTATCCTGGCATTAAAGGGCCTCCAAAACGGTCATAGGTAATCAGGAAGTGAAGTGAGGAAATAACGCCTTTTGAAAGCCTGAAGGTGGTCATTGAATTTTGGGCTCCTGTGTGTGGCTAGGCTGCCAAAAAGGCTATCCCCATACTCTGGAGAAGTAGCAGAATGTGTTTTGGGGTGTTCCTTGTCCATGCTCCACTCTGGGAGACATAGTTAATATTAAGGTTAGTGTTTGGATTATTTGTTCTGTCAGTGAATATTAGGAAGTGAATTTATGGGCTTTCTGTAAATATATATATATATATATATATATATATATATATATATATATACACTCACACACACACACAGTGGGGAGGGAAAGTATTCAGACCCCCTTAAATTTTTCACTCTGTTATATTGCAACCATTTGCTAAAATAATTTCAGTTATTTTTTTCCTCATTAATGTACACACAGCACCCCATATTGACAGAAAACCACAGAATTGTTGACATTTTTGCAGATTTATTAAAAAATAAATACTGAAATATCACATGGCCCTAAGTATTCAGGCCCTTTGCTGTGACAATCATATATTTAACTCAGGTGCTGTCCATTTCTTCTGATCATCCTTGAGATGGTTCTATACCTTCATTTGAGTCCAGCTGTGTTTGATTATACTGATTGGACTAGATTAGGAAAGCCACACACCTGTCTATATAAGACCTTACAGCTCACAGTGCATGTCAGAGCAAATGAGAATCATGAGGTCAAAGGAACTTCCTGAAGAGCTCAGAGACAGAATTGTGGCAAGGCACAGATCTGGCCAAGGTTACAAAAAATTTCTGCTGCACTTAAGGTTCCTAAGAGCACAGTGGCCTCCATAATCCTTAAATGGAAGACGTTTGGGATGACCAGAACCCTTCCTAGAGCTGGCCATCCGGCCAAACTGAGCTATCGGGGGAGAAGAGCCTTGGTGAGAGAGGTAAAGAAGAACCCAAAGATCACTGTGGCTGAGCTCCAGAGATGCAGTCAGGAGATGGGAGAAAGTTGTAGAAAGTCAACCATCACTGCAGCCCTCCACCAGTCGGGGCTTTATGGCAGAGTGGCCCAACGGAAGCCTCTCCTCAGTGGAAGACACATGAAAGCCCGCATGGAGTTTGCTAATAAACACCTGAAGGACTCCAAGATGGTGAGAAATAAGATTCTCTGGTCTGATGAGACCAACATAGAACTTTTTGGCCTGTAATTCTAAGCGTTATGTGTGGAGAAAACCAGGCACTGCTCATCACCTATCCAATACAGTCCCAACAGTGAAGCATGGTGGTGGCAGCATCATGCTGTGGGGGTGTTATTCAACTGCAGGGACAGGACGACTGGTTGCAATCGAGAGAAAGATGAATGCGGCCAAGTACAGGGATATCCTGGACGAAAAACTTCTCCAGAGTGCTCAGGACCTCAGACTGGGCCAAAGGTTTACCTTCCAACAAAACAATGACCTTAAGCACACAGCTAAAATAATGAAGGAGTGGCTTCACAACAACTCTGTGACTGTTCTTGAATGGCCCAGCCAGAGCCCTGAATTAAACCCAATTGAGCATCTCTGGAGAGACCTAAAAATGGCTGTCCACCAACGTTTACCATCCAACCTGACAGAACTGGAGAGGATCTGCAAGGAGGAATGGCAGAGGATCCCCAAATCCAGGTGTGGAAAACTTGTTGTATCTTTCCCAAAACGACTCATGGCTGTATTAGATCAAAAGGGTGCTTCTACAAAATACTGAGCAAAGGGTCTGAATACTTAAAGAGGAGTTCCACCCAGGGGGTCCATTAAAAAAAAAAAAAATTAAAAGTCAGCAGCTACAAATACTGCAGCTGCTGACTTTTAATTGGACACTTACCTGTCCCTGGGTCCAGCGATGCGGGGGATCGAAGCCCCGCTCGTCCCCCCCTCCGCTCGTCGGCGCCGGCATTTCAACTGTGGGCGCCGGGCTGTGGCTTCACAGCCTGGCACCCACTGCGCATGCGCGAGCGGTGCCACGCGTCATGATTGGCCGCTCAATCACCTGGGACCTGTAATGGGTCCCAGATGATTGACAGGGGGGAGGGAGCAGAGCCGAACCCTTCCTGTGCCGGGGGGGGAAGTGATGTCACCAGCCCAGGCAAAGGAAGAGGCAGACTACGAGGGACCACCTAGCAACAGGCATTTAGAGGTAAGTAAAAAAAAATATCCAATTTTTTTGGGGTTTTTTTTTTAGAATTTTTCAGGTATTTTTGTTTTTTTGGGTGGAACCCCACTTTAAGACCATGTGAAATTTCAGTTTTTCTTTTTAATAAATCTGCAAAAATGTCAACAATTCTGTGTTTTTCGGTCAATATGGGGTGCTGTGTGTACATTATTGAGTAAAAAAATGAACTTAAATGATTTTAGCAAATGGCTGCATTATAACAAAGAGTGAAAAATTTAAGGGGGTCTGAATACTTTCCATCCCCACTGTATATATATATATATATATATATATATATATATATATATATATATATATATATACACACACAGTATCTCACAAAAGTGAGTACACCCCCTCACATTTTTGTAAATATTTTATTATATCTTTTCATGTGACAACACTTAAGAAATGACACTTTGCTACAATATAAATTAGTGAGTGTACAGCTTGTATAACAGTGTAAATTTGCTGTCCCCTCAAAATAATGCCTCATACACACGATCAGATTTTCCGCCAACAAAACCGTGGAATTTTGTCCGAAGGGGCGTTGGCTCAAACTTGTCTTGCATACACACGGCCACCACAAATGTTGACCAACAATTACGAATGCAGTGACATACTAGACCTACTACGAGCCCATAAAAAGGAAGTTCACTAGTTATGCGCCACCCTTTGGGCTCCTTCTGCTAATCTCGTGTTAGTAGAAGTTTGGCGAGTGTCGATTCACGCTGTTCAGCCTCGTGCTTGTCAATTCGTTTCTGATTTTCAGGTTGTGCTTATCTGTTCATTTCTGTTTTTCAGTGCGTGCTTGTCAGGTCATTTCTGTTTTTCAGTGCGTTCTTTTTAGTTCGCTTCTGATTTTCAGTGCGTGCTTGTCAGGTCGTTTCTGATTTTCAGATCGTGCTTGTCAGGTCCTTTCTGATTTTCAGCGCGCTCTTGTCAGTTAGTTTCTGAATGGTCATTCATCTACTAGCCATGTGGCATTCTCATTGGAGAGATTGTGCTATTGTTGGGCTTGCTTGGGCTTGAGTTATTGCTATGACCCAAGTCCAGTCCAGGAACAGGTGGAGGAGGAGTTCTTGGACCAAGAATGGGTTGCTTAATCGTGACCAATTTTCTTATATGCCTTTGCTGCGGGAGCTCCAAGAGAATAATCCTGATGATTTCAGGAATTATCTCCAGATGACGGACCCCAGCTTTCACTGTCTAATGGCTTTGCTTACCCCCTATATTAGTAAGCAGGACACATGCATGAGGCAAGCCATCACTCCCGAGCAAAGGCTCGTCACCACCTTGCGGTACTTGGTGACGAGGAGAAGTCTCCAGGACATCAAGTTTACCACTGGGATCTCCCCCCAGGCTCTGGGAATCATTATTCCAGAGACCTGTTCTGCCATCATACAAGTCCTGCAGAAGGACTATATTTGGGTAAGTTTTAGCCTTTAACATCACATTCTATGTATTTAATGTTTGCTAATGTATTGTATTAATTTCTTAATTCCATAATTACCATTATTGTAATATGCTGTGAATGTCCTCTTTGTCCTCATGCATGCTGTAAGCTTTTAATGCTTCTTTTTTGTCCTTCATGCATATTTGCCTTCACTAACCTCCTCAGCATGCTATCCTGGGCCCATACACAACTAGCCTAGTAACTTAACAATGTATTTTGTCAGCTAAATTTTTGTGCTTACCCTAAACACCCCCTAAAATGTGTACAAATGTTATTGTTGTCTTCAAATTCAGGCAGAGTGCAAGAGGCTATTTTTTGGGGGCCCAAACTCATTTGGAACCCCCCCCCCACCAAATGAAAAGTCAACCGATACCAATACTCTATCTGCTGACTGTGCCAAACACATACACACTATACCTCTTTTGTGCTCATATTTATGGATGAATTCACCAAAGCATGTAGTGCAAGGGCCTGCCTGAATACATTCAAATGATACTGTTGAAAGATTTTGTCTCCCAATTATCTTGAGTTAATTTATGAATGTAAAAATGTGCTTCAATTTGGACAGTGTGTATCCATATGTTTGGATTATAACACTTCTCAACTGTCCAGTGGACTGCCAATAGTGTAAGTAAGGAGTGGCTGGCCAAAGTAACACACATTATTTATGCATTCAGCTCTTAAGTTGAGAGGGTTACCTGTCCAAAACATCTACACACCATAACATTTTTTGAATGGGAAATGGTGGGGTAGGGGGTGGGGAGGGGAGGGGAGAGGGGCGGGGAGGGAAAAGGGGAGGGGAAAAAGGGGGGAAAGGGGGGATGGGAAAAGGGGGGGAGGAGAGGGGGGAGGGGGAGAGGGGGAGCGGAGGGGGGGAAGAGGGAAGGGAAAGAGGGTGAGGGGAGGGGGGGAGAGGGAAGGGAAAGAGGGGGAGGGGGGAAGGGAGGAGGGGATAGGGGGGAAAAAGGGGGGAGAGGTACGAGGGGAGAAAGGGGGAGGGAAAGACAGGGGGGAAAAAGGAGAGATAGGGGAGGGGATGGGGAAGGGGGGGGGAGAAAACCACAGAGGGATACAGCCATGGGAGTGCTAAGGGCTGTGAATAGTTAAATTGGATTGTATTAATACACAAAAACAAAAAAGACTAACACTCACCAACTATTAAGTGAGCCAATGTAAACGCATGTGCTGTGGTTGATGCAATGTGCTGCGGATAGGTAACTTAAATGAGAGATATGAGGTAACTGGATATATGGTTATAGAACTTCAGATTTCCGGGTGACAATGCTGGTGGACACAGCCCACTATGGCCAATTCAGCTAGAGATAAGAAATATAAACATCTTAATTAACCCATATGGCCAGTGTAAAAGGCTCAAAACCACTAGGGTCAGGAATAAGGAAAAAGTGCTAAAAAGCACTGCAGAACATGGGAAAGAAAATATTAAGGTATGGGTAGAAAAAGAAGTGCAATAAACAAGAGACAAGAGAAGAGGGATGAAGTGAGAGCACTGTGTGGAGGTTGCAATGACACACAGTGTGTAAGGCAGTGGTTCTCAACTCCAGTCCTCAGGACCCACCAACAGGCCAGGTTTGCAAGATAGCTGAAATACATCACAGGTGATATCACTTGCTAATCAGTGATTTCAGTATTCTAGTCTGCAACTCCCCAAAGTAATACTTAAAATCTGGCCTGTTGGTGGGTCCCGAGGACTGGAGTTGAGAACCACTGGTGTAAGGAGATACATAGTTAAGGACTATTAAGGACAAGCCTCTGCGTCTGGTACAAGCGCAGAGCAGTACTGATACAAGGACAAGTGTGGAGGCAATGAAGCAGGCGCATAGCAACACTGACAGAGGGGCGAATATGGGGGTAATAAAACAGCAGCAGAAAGGGTAATAAGGAACTAACCTTAAGGTAAGCAATCCATGCAGCAGCTCAGCGTAAGGTGTCCGGCAGGGTCACATAGCGGTCCTCGTATGGCCGCTATATGGGCTCCCCAACCCGGAAGTCAGGGCACGCCAACGTGGGCGGCCTCTGACGTCACCGGGTCTGTTTGCCCGCACTGCACAGGTGCACAATCTTGTGCTACTACGCAAGCGCGCGCCAGTGTCAAAGGGAATGGTATTCCCAGACACACAGTCACAAGCAGACCTATAGGGCTGCCAGGGCAAACACATGTCCGCCGCGGGGAGAGGAGAACGGGCCCCCACAGAGTACCACCACCGCCTGAGAGAGAAGGGGGAGGCTGTCCTCGTACAGCAATAGATAACCACATTGTATAAGAAAGAAGTTACAGATAAGCTATAAACCTGTTAAGTACAATATAAGATGATCTAAAATTGTCACCTAAGGACTGAAAACATTCCCAACAACATTAATGAGTCAGTCATAGATAGCAAACATGAAGTGATGGATTGATCCTAAATTAAGAATTTTAAAGGGAAACACACGGGGGGGGGGGGAAGGAAGGTGAAATTTAAAAGGGACCCAGGATAATCACAAAAAGGGCTTATAGGATACTGTGTCATTGAGGCCAGGGGAAAAGGTGGCATTGAGCCGCTCAATCCAAAGAGACTCCCTTTGGAGGATCGAGCGGTCCCAGTCGCCACCCCTGGGATTGGGCTGGACTACCTCGAGGACCAGAAATTGGACAACCGAACTGTCGAATTTGTGGTACAAGCCGATGTGTCTGCCAATCGTGGTTAGTTTCCCGTTCTCCGAGTAATAAAGATGGTCGCCAATTCTTTGTCTGAATTCTCGGATCGTTTTTCCCACATAAAATGCTTTGCATGTGCAGATCATCAAATAAATCACCCCTTTTGTGCCGCAATTGGCAAAGGTACGTGGGACCAGGGGCTCCCCATTAGGTAGGGTAAAGTACCTGCCCTCGCGGACCCAGGGGCAATGGGGACAGTCCCCGCATCTAAACGTACCGTTCGGTCAAGTCCTAGAAGGTTTAGTTAAGGTGTAATGACTGGAAGTCAGTTTGTCCCGCAAGGACCGAGCCCTGCGGAACACTACTTCCGGGGTGGACCGTACATATTTGGCTAGCGTATGGTGCTCAGCCAAGAAGTGCCAGTTTTTGATTAAAATATTGCGGAGCATATTATGGTGTGCCGAGTAAGTGGTGATAAATCTCACTGTATCATTAGGAGGGGGGATTCCTTACGGTTGAAAAGTAGGGAAATCCGAGAACATGACGCTGCTTTGTTGTATGCTTTTCTGAGGTTAGTGGGGGAATATCCACGTAAGAGCAAACGTTCACGTAACGCCTTGGCCTGGCGTCTAAAATCGCTATCAAGTGTGCAGTTTCTGCGTAAAAGCAGATACTGAGCATATGGTATGCTCCGCACTAAGGAGTTAGGGTGAGCACTGGTGGCAAACAGGAGCGTGTTACCGGCAGTGGGCTTCCGGTAGAGATCCGTACCCAGGGTACCATCTTGTTGTTTGATAATATTCAAATCTAAAAAGGAGATCTGGTCTGTATCAATCTTAAACGTGAATTTGAGATTTAGATCATTAGTGTCCAACTCACGGAGAAACTGTACCAGTTTGTCCCTCTGACCGGTCCATACCAATAGTAAATCATCGATAAAAGGATGCCACAAAAGAATATCATCAAGAAATTCAGAGAATTTATCATTTGCATGAATGTGCCTTTCCCAGCCACCTAAATATAGGTTTGCGTAGGCAGGGGCGCAAGACTTCCCCATCGCAACTCCCTGTATTTGCAAAAACAGTTGGTTATTAAAGGTAAAGTAGTTTTTAGTTAATATAAACTGTAGCAATGCAAGTAAGAAGTGATTTAAGGGCCATGTTGTAGTATCTTGTTCGAACAAGAAGGAACCAGCCGTCCGTACGCCCTGCTCGTGGGGGATACTGGAGTAAAGTGCCTCAATATCAACAGCCACAAGGAGGGCGTCAGGAGGGATCTGGACTCCCTCAAGACGTTGCAATAAGTCGGTGGTGTCTCTAATATAGGACGAGAGGCTACGAACATGGGGCATCAAAAATGCGTCCACGAATTTACTGGCATTATCAGTTAAAGAACCTATCCCCGAGGCTATAGGTCTTCCTGGGGGGGTTTTTACATTTTTGTGGGTCTTGGGTAAGGAATAGAAGGTAGGGACACGGGGAAATTTGGGGACCAGGAACTCCAAGGTATCTTTGTCAATGAGGCCTGTGATATAGGCCTCAGTGCAAAGAGCCTGGAGTTCCTGTGCAAAGGACGATACATGGGATTGGGTAATAGGTACGTACCAATTCTTTTTATTGAGGATGGCAAGGCACATTGATTGATATTGGTAGTGTGTCATAAGAACGATATTCCCGCCCTTGTCCGATTGTTTTATGACGACATCCGAGCGTCTCTGCAAAGATTGAAGAGCTCGGGTTTGACTGGGATTAAGATTAGAGGGAAAGTCAGGCCATTGTTGTTTCTTGAGGTCACTGATAGTGGTTTGAAGAAAGGCCCAAATCTCAGGGCAAGTATTAAGGTCAGGAAACCTACGAGATCGTAATCAAAAGGACTTAGAATATGAAACTTGATTGAGGGCAGCAGTCCGATTGGAAGCGCTAGGCATGGGAGTATGATAAGGGGGTGTCCCCGTAGGAGACCCACTTGGAGGGATATCACCAAGGGACCCGCTGTCCTGAGACGAATCGGAATCCCCCGTATAACCTTCATCAAACAGGAGCATGAGGTCACGGAGCGCCCGAAACTCCTCCATAGTGAAGTGTCTGGTACGCTCCGTGAGCTCACGCTCCAGACCGAGGTTGACACGGTCCGTGTCATAGATATATCTAAATGTAAGATTACGTGCAAACAGATATAAGTCCTTGATGGTCTCGGTGACCCTAAGCGCATCAAGGGGACAAAAACCTAGCCCTAATTGCAGTAACGAGATTTCGTTGTCAGTAAGTGTATAGGGAGTGAGGTTTATGACATTGAGGTTGGTGTCACGTGAGGAGGATTCTGCTGAGGTTGTGAAGGTTTCAGGACATAAGTGTCTAAATTGCTCTGTTGCTTCTTCAGATCTAAAAAAATTGCATCCTTATTAATTTTAGTATATTTGTTTGTCATCAAAGCTGAATTTAAGACTTTTGGAATGGTGCCATGTAGTGTAGAGTGACCAACTGCACCTTCTAAGGGGGTAGTGGTATCGTTGGGAGTTTGTGTAGGGGGTGCACGTGAGGATCTAGGGCCTTTAGGGCCTTTTTTATCCTTTTTGGAATTCGTTGGTGGAGTGATCCCTCCAAAACGAAGTCTCTTGCGTGAAGAATTGGATGCGGACAAGGCTTTAGAACGGATAGTACTCAGAGAGGTCAAGGTTGAGGATAGAGAGGAGTCTGATTCGATATCCGTAGTGGAGTTTCTATTGCTGTTAGCCCGAGGGGGGCCTCGTCTACCCTGGCTCCTTCTGGGCCATCGGTAGGCTAGGCCCTCTACAAAGGCTGACTTATCCCTCCCAAATTTAATTTGTTTCTTAACAATAATATCTTTATTCATACTTTCTAGACGCTCTTTAAGCTCTTTCCATTTAGTTTTAAATACAGTATTGTCAGTCAAGTGAGAGTACTCAGAGTTGAGCCGTTCGAAGTCGCTGTCAAGGAGAGTCATATCGTGAGTATACTGAGTAATGAGGAGTCTTATTAAGTCAAGGCTGCACTTCGTTAAGATATCCTCCCATGTTTTTTTAAAATCCACTGAAGGATCTTTTATAGTGGGGAATATCTGACCCCTCAAACCGAGGGGGCAGATATTCTCACTAACATACATTTTAAAGTATTCGATGTGCCAATGTAAGTGCGACTTGCGTTTAAGAAGTTTAAACATTTTGGCGAAAAATGTCTGGATGTCATCTTCAATTTTATGATCATTCAGACATGCAGTTTTAAGGTTTGACATAAAGCCTACCCAATCGGTGCCTAGGACGTCCATGTTTGTATTCTTCTATGACGAGAGGACCCAGAGTATGTTGCGTTGACACAGGGTACATAAACCACAAAACATGTAAAAAGAAAATATAAAAAGGAATATAAAGGCACAGAAAGGGGGTATCAATTGGTGTTGCTGACCACCAAGAGATACCTGACAAAAAAATGGGTGTATTATCCACCCCATGTATACTACAAAACTAGTGAGGCCTCAATTACAACGTAGTACACTGGTATGAGTACCATCATCCCGAAATAACATAATCAAAAAGGAATAAGGGGGTGGAGACATGATGGCAGTTGCTGCTACTGTCTCTTATAGTCTACGCCCCCCAAAAAAGGAGAATGGGACTATTGCGGTACTAAATATGGATGTACAGTTATAGACATAAGAACCAATTAAAACTTATATAGATTTCAATTTTAATAGTAGAAAATACACAATTACAAACAACATATCTACATACAATCATAAAAACAAAAGGGAAATACCACACTGACTACAGCAAGTGGAACCCGTAAATTGTTAAACGGGGGATGTATGTAAAGCTTTAATCTCGACCGGTTTTGCGGTTGGCACCGCTTCTTCAGGAGAAACACATCTATAACATAATATAAGGTAACTTTAACAAATATATGTATGTACATTGGACAATTGCGGCAAAAAATATTTTCAAAGGTACAACAAAACACAATACATATAAAATAGAAAGGAGGACAAGCTCACCCGGTCAGGTGGATTCCGTGGACAGACAGGACCCAACACAATTCCCCCCGCGGCGGACACGGGGGATTATGGATAGACTCTAATTAGGTAGAGATTGAATTGAGAAGAGTTGTAGTTGTTGAAATGATGGCAATGTAATAATGGTGAAGGGAGGTGCAATTCCCATGAAATTAAGGTAAACCAAGGATGGTGACAAGAGGGGGGAAAAGGAAATGGGGGGGAAGCAGGTTGAAGGAACCAGGAAGATGACGTCTATGCAGACGAAACGCGTCGGACAGGACCCCACTGTCGCCACTTCTTTACAGCGCTGTTTTTAGACATCCTTTCATGTGAGTGTATAATACTTTTAATAAATTCTCATCTATACGGATTTACACTATTTGGCCATTCCTTTTTTCCCTTCACTTGCTGCTGTCATCATTGGTTCCAACGCTGGTCCGAGGGATACGATCCACGTTTGTTTTGCCTCATATTTTCGGGTTTGTTATCATCCAAGGAACACAGCTTCGTGGAAGCCACCTCATCAACGTCGCCCTCCCGGGCCACCTACAGTCCAGCACCACCCAAGCTTGTCTGACTCCACCTGGCGTACGCCTTGTTGAGTCCATCAAGTCCGGTAAGCCTTCTCATTTTCAGTGGTGGCGTGTGGGCTTTCTCTCCAGATGGTTTACATCCTTGAAGAGATTTGTCCCAGGGGATTTTGAGAAAAGAACTTTTTCCCAAGGATATCTTGCCTTTGGATACATGCATTTTGTACTGTCAGTCCATAGACTTTACATCTGATTTTTCTTTGTAAAAAGCGCTACACTTATTTTGGTTTCTGATATTGATTACACTTGCTGGTTGTGTTAGCTGCTCATTTGTTCTTTTTGGCAGCGCAGAATCATTGTGTATATTTAGTAATGTAATAATGGTGAAGGGAGGTGCAATTCCCATGAAATTAAGGTAAACCAAGGATGGTGACAAGAGGGGGGAAAAGGAAATGGGGGGGAAGCAGGTTGAAGGAAGGGGGAAGGGGAACGGGTGATGGAACCAGGAGTGAGCGGGAATGGAAGGAGATGAGGGAGGGAAGGGGGGAAAGGGAAAGAGGAAGGAGAGGGAAGACAAGGAAAGCAGGGAACAAAGGGGGGAAGGAACAAAGGGGGGATGGGAGGGAAAGGGTGAAGTAGGGGGTGGGGAGGGGAGGGGAGAAGGGAGCGGGGAGGGAAAAGGGGAGGGGAAAAAGGGGGGAAAGGGGGAGGGGGCAGTGGGGAGGGGAAGGGAGGGGAAAAAGGGGGGGAAGAGGGAAGGGAAAGAGGGGGAGGGGAGGGGGGAGGGAGGAGGGGAAAGGGAAGTAAAGGGGGAGAGGTACGAGGGGAGAAAGGGGGAGGGAAAGACAGGGAGGAAAAAGGAGAGATAGGGGAGGGGATGGGGAAGGGGGGAAGAAAACCACCGAGGGATACCAGCCATGGGAGTGCTAAGGGCTGTGAATAGTTAAATTGGATTGTATTAATACACAAAAACAAAAAAGACTAACACTCACCAACTATTAAGTGAGCCAATGTAAACGCATGAGCTGTGGTTGATGCAAGGTGCTGCGGATAGGTAACTTAAATGAGAGATATGAGGTAACTGGATATATGGTAATAGAACCTCAGATTTCGGGGTGGCAATGCTGGTGGACACAGCCCACTATGGCCATTCAGCTAGAGATAAGAAATATAAACATCTTAATTAACCCATATGGCCAGTGTAAAAGGCTCAAAACCACTAGGGTCAGGAATAAGGAAAAAGTGCTAAAAAGCACTGCAGAACATGGGAAAGAAAATATTGAGGTATGGGTAGAAAAAGAAGTGCAATAAACAAGAGACAAGAGAAGTGGGGTGAAGTGAGAACGCAGTGTGGAGGTTGCAATGACACACAGTGTGTAAGGAGATACATAGTTAAGGACTATTAAGGACAAGCCTCTGCGTCTGGTACAAGCGCAGAGTAGTACTGATACAGGGACAAGTGTGGAGGAAATGAAGCAGGCGCATAGCAACACTGACAGAGGGGCGAATATGGGGGTAATAAAACAGCAGCAGAAAGGGTAATAAGGAACTAACCTTAAGGTAAGTAATCCATGCAGCAGCTCAGCGTAAGGTGTCCGTCAGGCTCACATATGCCTCGTTTCCACCGAGCGGATCGGTTCGGTTCGGTACGGTACGCTATTTTGGGTGTTTCCATTATGAAAGCGGTCCATACAACCGAACCGAACCGTTCCATTCAGGGTCCTGCTTCAGATGTGGGGCCATAGAAAATGGAACGGTTCGGTTAGGGCGGAGCTACGATACTTTACACTGATTGGTGGACGTGTGACGCCATGACGGCATTTTTTCTAAACCCACGTATGGCCCCTGTCGGTTCGACTTGCAATGGAAATGCTCGCCTGAATAGGCCGGACCATTCTAGGCCGTCCAAACCGATCCGACCCGATCCACTCGGTGGAAACGAGGCAATAGCGGTCCTTGTATGGCCGCTACATGGACTCCCCAACCCGGAATTCAGGGCACGCCAACGTGGGCGGCCTCTGACGTCACCGAGTCTGTTTGCCCGCACTGCGCAGGTGCACAATCTCGTGCTACTGCGCAAGCGCGCGCCAGTGTCAAAGGGAATGGTATTCCCAGACACACAGTCACAAGCAGACCTATAGGGCTGCCAGGGCAAACACATGTCCGCCGCGGGGAGAGGAGAACGGGCCCCCACAGAGTACCACCACCGCCTGAGAGAGAAGGGGGAGGCTGTCCTCGTACAGCAATAGATAACCACATTGTATAAGAAAGAAGTTACAGATAAGCTATAAACCTGTTAAGTACAATATAAGATGATCTAAAATTGTCACCTAAGGACTGAAAACATTCCCAACAACATTAATGAGTCAGTCATAGATAGCAAACATGAAGTGATGGATTGATCCTAAATTAGGAATTTTAAAGGGAAACACACGGGGGGAGGGGAAGGAAGGTGAAATTTAAAAGAAACCCAGGATAATCACAAAAAGGGCTTATAGGATACTGTGTCATTGAGGCCAGGGGAAAAGGTGGCATTGAGCCGCTCAATCCAAAGAGACTCCCTTTGGAGGATCGAGCGGTCCCAGTCGCCACCCCTGGGATTGGGCTGGACTACCTTGAGGACCAGAAATTGGACAACCGAACTGCCAATCGTGGTTAGTTTCCTGTTCTCCGAGTAATAAAGATGTTCGCCAATTCTTTGTCTGAATTCTCGGATCGTTTTTCCCACATAAAATGCTTTGCATGTGCAGATCATCAAATAAATCACCCCTTTTGTGCCGCAATTGGCAAAGGTACGTGGGACCAGGGGCTCCCCATTAGGTAGGGTAAAGTACCTGCCCTCGCGGACCCAGGGGTAACGGGGACAGTCCCTGCATCTAAACGTACCGTTCGGTCCAGTCCTAGAAGGTTTAGTTAAGGTGTAATGACTGGAAGTCAGTTTGTCCCGCAAGGACCGAGCCCTGCGGAACACTACTTCCGGGGTGGACCGTACATATTTGGCTAGCGTATGGTGCTCAGCCAAGAAGTGCCAGTTTTTGATTAAAATATTGCGGAGCATATTATGGTGTGCCGAGTAAGTGGTGATAATTCTCACTGTATCATTAGGAGGGGGGATTCCTTACGGTTGAAAAGTAGGGAAATCCGAGACCATGACGCTGCTTTGTTGTATGCTTTTCTGAGGTTAGTGGGGGAATATCCACGTAAGAGCAAACGTTCACGTAACGCCTTGGCCTGGCATCTAAAATCGCTATCAAGTGTGCAGTTTCTGCGTAAAAGCAGATACTGAGCATATGGTATGCTCCGCACTAAGGAGTTAGGGTGAGCATTGGTGGCAAACAGGAGCGTGTTACCGGCAGTGGGCTTCTGGTAGAGATCCGTACCCAGGGTACCATCTTGTTGTTTGATAATATTCAAATCTAAAAAGGTGATCTGGTCTGTATCAATCTTAAACGTGAATTTGAGATTTAGATCATTAGTGTCCAACTCACGGAGAAACTGTAACAGTTTGTCCCTCGGACCGGTCCATACCAATAGTAAATCATCGATAAAACGATGCCACAAAAGAATATCATCAAGAAATTCTGAGAATTTATCATTTGCATGGATGTGCCTCTCCCAGCCACCTAAATATAGGTTTGCGTAGGCAGGGGCGCAAGACGTCCCCATCGCAACTCCCTGTATTTGCAAAAACAGTTGGTTATTAAAGGTAAAGTAGTTTTTAGTTAATATAAACTGTAGCAATGCAAGTAAGAAGTGATTTAGGGCCATGTTGTAGTATCTTGTTCGAAAAAGAAGGAACCAGCCGTCTGTATGCCCTGCTCGTGGGGGATACTGGAGTAAAGTGCCTCAATATCAACAGCCACAAGGAGGGCGTCAGGAGGGATCTGGACTCCCTCAAGACGTTGCAATAAGTCGGTGGTGTCTCTAATATAGGACGAGAGGCTACGAACATGGGGCATCAAAAATGCGTCCACTAATTTACTGGCATTATCAGTTAAAGAACCTATCCCAGAGGCTATAGGTCTTCCTGGGGGGGTTTTTACATTTTTGTGGGTCTTGGGTAAGGAATAGAAGGTAGGGACACGGGGAAATTTGGGGACCAGGAACTCCAAGGTATCTTTGTCAATGAGGCCTGTGATATAGGCCTCAGTGCAAAGAACCTGGAGTTCCTGTGCAAAGGACGATACATGGGATTGGGTAATAGGTACGTACCAATTCTTATTATTGAAGATGGCAAGGCACGTTGATTGATATTGGTAGTGTGTCATAAGAACGATATTCCCGCCCTTGTCCGATTGTTTTATGACGACATCCGAGCGTCTCTGCAAAGATTAAAGAGCTCGGGTTTGACTGGGATTAAGATTAGAGGGAAGGTCAGGCCATTGTTGTTTCTTGAGGTCACTGATAGTGGTTTGAAGAAAGGCCCAAATCTCAGGGCAAGTATTAAGGTCAGGAAACCTACGAGATCGTAATCGAAAGGACTTAGAATATGAAACTTGATTGGGGGCAGCAGTCCGATTGGAAGCGCTAGGCATGGGAGTATGATAAGGGGGCGTCCCCGTAGGAGACCCACTTGGAGGGATATCACCAAGGGACCCGCTGTCCTGAGACGAATCGGAATCCCCCGTATAACCTTCATCAAACAGGAGCATGAGGTCACGGAGCGCCCGAAACTCCTCCATAGTGAAGTGTCTGGTAAGCTCCGTGAGCTCATGCTCCAGACCGAGGTTGACACGGTCCGTGTCATAGATATATCTAAATGTAAGATTACGTGCAAACAGATATAAGTCCTTGATGGTCTCGGTGACCCTAAGCGCATCGAGGGGACAAAAACCTAGCCCTAATTGCAGTAACGAGATTTCGTCGTCAGTAAGTGTATAGGGAGTGAGGTTTATGACATTGAGGTTGGTGTCACGTGAGGAGGATTCTGCTGAGGTTGTGAAGGTTTCAGGACATAAGTGTCTAAATTGCTCTGTTGCTTCTTCAGATCTAAAAAAATTGCATCCTCATTACTTTTAGTATATTTGTTTGTCATCAAAGCTGAATTTAAGACTTTTGGAATGGTGCCATGTAGTGTAGAGTGACCAACTGCACCTTCTAAGGGGGTAGTGGTATCGTTGGGAGTTTGTGTAGGGGGTGCACGTGAGGATCTAGGGCCTTTAGGGCCTTTTTTATCCTTTTTGGAATTCATTGGTGGAGTGATCCCTCCAAAACGAAGTCTCTTGCGTGAAGAATTGGATGCGGACAAGGCATTCGAATGGATAGTACTCAGAGAGGTCAAGGTTGAGGATAGAGAGGAGTCTGATTCGATATCCGTAGTGGAGTTTCTATTGCTGTTAGCCCGAGGGGGGCCTCGTCTACCCTGGCTCCTTCTGGGCCATCGGTAGGCTAGGCCCTCTACAAAGGCTGACTTATCCCTCCCAAATTTAATTTGTTTCTTAACAATAATATCTTTATTCATACTTTCTAGACGCTCTTTAAGCTCTTTCCATTTAGTTTTAAATACAGTATTGTTAGTCAAGTGAGAGTACTCAGAGTTGAGCCGTTCGAAGTCGCTGTCAAGGAGAGTCATATCGTGAGTATACTGAGTAATGAGGAGTCTTATTAAGTCAAGGCTGCACTTCGTTAAGATATCCTCCCATGTTTTTTTAAAATCCACTGAAGGATCTTTTATAGTGGGGAATATCTGACCCCTCAAACCGAGGGGGCAGATATTCTCACTAACATACATTTTAAAGTATTCGATGTGCCAATGTAAGTGTGACTTGCGTTTAAGAAGTTTAAACATTTTGGCGAAAAATGTCTGGATGTCATCTTCAATTTTATGATCATTCAGACATGCAGTTTTAAGGTTTGACATAAAGCCTACCCAATCGGGGCCTAGGACGTCCATGTTTGTATTCTTCTATGACGAGAGGACCCAGAGTATGTTGCGGTGACACAGGGTACATAAACCACAAAACATGTAAAAAGAAAATATAAAAAGGAATATAAAGGCACAGAAAGGGGGTATCAATTGGTGTTGCTGACCACCAAGAGATACCTGACAAAAAAATGGGTGTATTATCCACCCCATGTATACTACAAAACTAGTGAGGCCTCAATTACAACGTAGTACACTGGTATAAGTACCATCATCCCGGAATAACATAATCAAAAAGGAATAAGGGGGTGGAGACATGATGGCAGTTGCCGCTACGGTCTCTTATAGTCTACGCCCCCAAAAAAGGAGAATGGGACTATTGCGGTACTAAATATGGATGTACAGTTATAGACATAAGAACCAATTAAAACTTATATAGATTTCAATTTTAATAGTAGAAAATACACAATTACAAACAACATATCTACATACAATCATAAAAACAAAAGGGAAATACCACACTGACTACAGCACGTGGAACCCGTAAATTGTTAAACGGGGGATCTATGTAAAGCTTTAATCTCGACCGGTTTTGCGCTTGGCACCGCTTCTTCAGGAGAAACACATCTATAAAATAATATAAGGTAACTTTAACAAATATATGTATGTACATTGGACAATTGCGGCAAAAAAATATTTTCAAAGGTACAACAAAACACAATACATATAAAATAGAAAGGAGGACAAGCTCACCCGGTCAGGTGGATTCCGTGGACAGACAGGACCCAACACAATTCCCCCCGCGGCGGACACGGGGGATTATGGACAGACTCTAATTAGGTAGAGATTGAATTGAGAAGAGTTGTAGTTGTTGAAATGATGGCAATGTAATAAGGGTGAAGGGAGGTGCAATACCCATTAAATTAAGGTAAACCAAGGATGGTGACAAGAGGGGGGAAAAGGAAATGGGGGGGAAGCAGGTTGAAGGAAGGGGGAAGGGGAACGGGTGATGGAACCAGGAGTGAGCGGGAATGGAAGGAGATGAGGGAGGGAAGGGGGGGAAAGGGAAAGAGGAAGGAGAGGGAAGACAAGGAAAGCAGGGAACAAAGGGGGGAAGGAACAAAGGGGGGACGGGAGGTAAAAGGGTGGGGTAGGGGGTGGGGAGGGGAGGGGAGAGGGGGCGGGGAGGGAAAAGGGGTCGGGAAAAAGGGGGAAAGGGGGAGGGGGGAGCGGGGAGGGGAAGGGAGGGGAAAAAGGGGGGGGGAGAGGGAAGGGAAAGAGGGGGAGGGGGGGGGGGGAGGGAGGAGGGGAAAGGGGGGGAAAGGGGGGAGGGGAAAGGGGGGGAAAGGGGGGAGAGGTACAAGGGGAGAAAGGGGGAGGGAAAGACAGGGGGAGAAAAGGAGAGATAGGGGAGGGGATGGGGAAGGGGGGGGGAAGAAAACCACAGAGGGATACAAGCCATGGGAGTGCTAAGGGCTGTGAATAGTTAAATTGGATTGTATTAATACACAAAAACAAAAAAGACTAACACTCACCAACTATTAAGTGAGCCAATGTAAACGCATGAGCTGTGGTTGATGCAAGGTGCTGCGGATAGGTAACTTAAAGGAGAGATATGAGGTAACTGGATATATGGTAATAGAACCTCAGATTTCCGGGTGACAATGCTGGTGGACACAGCCCACTATGACCATTCAGCTAGAGATAAGAAATATAAACATCTTAATGAACCCATATGGCCAGTGTAAAAGGCTCAAAACCACTAGGGTCAGGAATAAGGAAAAAGTGCTAAAAAGCACTGTAGAACATGGGAAAGAAAATATTGAGGTATGGGTAGAAAAAGAAGTGCAATAAACAAGAGACAAGAGAAGAGGGGTGAAGTGAGAGCGCCGTGTGGAGGTTGCAATGACACACAGTGTGTAAGGAGATACATAGTTAAGGACTATTAAGGACAAGCCTCTGCGTCTGGTACAAGCGCAGAGCAGTACTGATACAGGGACAAGTGTGGAGGCAATGAAGCAGGCGCATAGCAACACTGACAGAGGGGCGAATATGGGGGTAATAAAACAGCAGCAGAAAGGGTAATAAGGAACTAACCTTAAGGTAAGTAATCCATGCAGCAGCTCAGCGTAAGGTGTCCGTCAGGCTCACATAGCGGTCCTTGTATGGCCGCTACATGGGCTCCCCAACCCGGAAGTCAGGGCACGCCAACGTGGGCGGCCTCTGACGTCACCGGGTCTGTTTGCCCGCACTGCGCAGGTGCACAATCTCGTGCTACTGCGCAAGCGCGCACCAGTGTCAAAGGGAATGGTGTTCCCAGACACACAGTCACAAGCAGACCTATAGGGCTGCCAGGGCAAACACATGTCCGCCGCGGGGAGAGGAGAATGGGCCCCCACAGAGTACCACCACCGCCTGAGAGAGAAGGGGGAGGCTGTCCTCGTACAGCAATAGATAACCACATTGTATAAGAAAGAAGTTACAGATAAGCTATAAACCTGTTAAGTATAATATAAGATGATCTAAAATTGTCACCTAAGGACTGAAAACATTCCCAACAACATTAATGAGTCAGTCATAGATAGCAAACATGAAGTGGTGGATTGATCCTAAATTAAGAATTTTAAAGGGAAACACACGGGGGGGGGGGGGGAGGAAGGTGAAATTTAAAAGGGACCCAGGATAATCACAAAAAGGGCTTATAGGATACTGTCTCATTGAGGCCAGGGGGAAAGGTGGCATTGAGCCGCTCAATCCAAAGAGACTCCCTTTGGAGGATCGAGCGGTCCCAGTCGCCACCCCTGGGATTGGGCTGGACTACCTCGAGGACCAGAAATTGGACAACCGAACTGTCGAATTTGTGGTACAAGCCGATGTGTCTGCCAATCGCGGTTAGTTTCCCGTTCTCCGAGTAATAAAGATGGTCGCCAATTCTTTGTCTGAATTCTCGGATCGTTTTTCCCACATAAAATGCTTTGCATGTGCAGATCATCAAATAAATCACCCCTTTTGTGCCGCAATTGGCAAAGGTACGTGGGACCAGGGGCTCCCCATTAGGTAGGGTAAAGTACCTGCCCTCGCAGAGCCAGGGGCAACGGGGACAGTCCCCGCATCTAAACGTACCATTCGGTCCAGTCCTAGAAGGTTTAGTTAAGGTGTAACCCCCTCGGGCTAACAGCAATAGAAACTCCACTACGGATATCGAATCGGACTCCTCTCTATCCTCAACCTTGTCCTCTCTGAGTACTATCCGTTCTAATGCCTTGCCCGCATCCAATTCTTCACGCAAGAGACTTCGCTTTGGAGGGAACACTCCACCAACAAATTCCAAAAAGGATAAAAAAGGCCCTAAAGGCCCTAGATCCTCACGTGCACCCCCTACACTAACTCCCAAAGATACCACTACCCCCTTAGAAGGTGCAGTTGGTCACTCTACACTACATGGCACCATTCCAAAAGTCTTAAATTCAGCTTTGATGACAAACAAATATACTAAAAGTAATGAGGATGCAATTTTTTTAGATCTGAAGAAGCAACAGAGCAATTTAGACACTTATGACCTGAAACCTTCACAACCTCAGCAGAATCCTCCTCACGTGACACCAACCTCAATGTCATAAACCTCACTCCCTATACACTTACTGACGACGAAATCTCGTTACTGCAATTAGGGCTATGTTTTTGTCCCCTCAATGCGCTTAGGGTCACCGAGACCATCAAGGACTTATATCTGTTTGCACGTAATCTTACATTTAGATATATCTATGACACGGACCGTGTCAACCTCGGTCTGGAGCGTGAGCTCACGGAGCGTACCAGACACTTCACTATGGAGGAGTTTCGGGTGCTCCGTGACCTCATGCTCCTGTTTGATGAAGGTGATACGGGGGATTCAGATTTGTCTCAGGACAGTGGGTCCCTTGGTGATATCCCTCCAAGTGGGTCTCCTACGGGGACGCCCCCTTATCATACTCCCATGCCTAGCGCTTCCAATCGGACTGCTGCCCCCAATCAAGTTTCATATTCTAAGTCCTTTCGATTACGATCTCGTAGGTTTCCTGACCTTAATACTTGCCCTGAGATTTGGGCCTTTCTTCAAACCACTATCAGTGACCTCAAGAAACAAAAATGGCCTGACTTTCCCTCTAATCTTAATCCCAGTCAAACCCGAGCTCTTCAATCTTTGCAGAGACGCTCGGATGTCGTCATAAAACAATCGGACAAGGGCGGGAATATCGTTCTTATGACACACTACCAATATCAATCAATGTGCCTTGTCATCCTCAATAATAAGAATTGGTACGTACCTATTACCCAATCCCATGTATCGTCCTTTGCACAGGAACTCCAGGCTCTTTGCACTGAGGCCTATATCACAGGCCTCATTGACAAAGATACCTTGGAGTTCCTGGTCCCCAAATTTCCCCGTGTCCCTACCTTCTATTCCTTACCCAAGACCCACAAAAATGTAAAAATCCCCCCAGGAAGACCTATAGTCTCGGGGATAGGTTCTTTAACTGATAATGCCAGTAAATTTGTGGACGCATTTTTGATGCCCCATGTTCATAGCCTCCCATCCTATATTAGAGACACCACCGACTTATTGCAACGTCTTGAGGGAATCCAGATCCCTCCTGACGCCCTGCTCGTGGCTGTTGATATTGAAGCACTTTACTCCAGTATCCCCCACGAGCAGGGCGTACGGACGGCTAGTTCCTTCTTGTTCGAACAAGATACTACAACATGGCCCTTAAATCACTTCGAACTTGCATTGCTACAGTTTATATTAACTAAAAACTACTTTACCTTTAATAACCAACTGTTTTTGCAAATGCAGGGAGTTACGATGGGGACGTCTTGCGCCCCTGCCTACGTAAAGCTATATTTAGGTGGCTGGGAGAGGCACATCCATGCAAATGATAAATTCTCCGAATTTCTTGATGATATTCTTTTGTGGCATAGTTTTATCGATGATTTAATATTGGTATGGACCGGTCCAAGGGACAAACTGTTACAGTTTCTCCGTGAGTTGGACACTAATGATCTAAATCTCAAATTCATGTTTAAGATTGATACAGACCAGATCTCCTTTTTAGATTTGAATATTATCAAACAACAAGATGGTACCCTGGGTACGGATCTCTACCGGAAGCCCACTGCCGGTAACACGCTCCTGTTTGCCAATTTCTGGTCCTCGAGGTAGTCCAGCCCAATCCCAAGGGTGGCGACTGGGACCGCTTGATCCTCCAAAGGGAGTCTCTTTGGATTGAGCGGCTCAATGCCACCTTTCCCCCTGGCCTCAATGACACAGTATCCTATAAGCCCTTTTTGGGATTATCCTGGGTCCCTTTTAAATTTCACCTTCCTTCCCCTTCCCCCGTGTGTTTCCCTTTAAAATTCTTAATTTAGGATCAATCCATCACTTCATGTTTGCTATCTATGACTGACTCATTAATGTTGTTGGGAATGTTTTCAGTCCTTAGGTGACAATTTTAGATCATCTTATATTGTATTTAACAGGTTTATAGCTTATCTGTAACTTCTATCTTATACAATGTGGTTATCTATTGCTGTACGAGGACAGCCTCCCCCTTCTCTCTCAGGCAGTGGTGGTACTCTGTGGGGGCCCGTTCTCCTCTCCCCGCGGCGGACATGTGTTTGCCCTGGCAGCCCTATAGGTCTGCTTGTGACTGTGTGTCTGCGAATACCATTCCCTTTGACACTGGCGCGTGCTTGCGCAGTAGCACGAGATTGTGCACCTGCGCAGTGCGGGCAAACAGACCCGGTGACGTCAGAGGCCGCCCACGTTGGCGTGCCCCGACTTCCAGGTTGGGGAGCCCATATAGCGGCCATACGAGGACCGCTATGTGAGCCTGACGGACACCTTACGCTGAGCTGCTGCATGGATTACTTACCTTAAGGTTAGTTCCTTATTACCCTTTCTGCTGCTGTTTTATTACCCCCATATTCGCCCCTCTGTCAGTGTTGCTATGCGCCTGCTTCATTGCCTCCAAGTGTGTCCCTGTATCAGTACTGCTCTGCGCTTGTACCAGACGCAGAGGCTTGTCCTTAATAGTCCTTAACTATGTATCTCCTTACACACTGTGTCATTGCAACCTCCACATGGCGCTCTCACTTCACCCCTCTTCTCTTGTCTCTTGTTTATTGCACTTCTTTTTCTACCCATACCTTAATATTTTCTTTCCCATGTTCTGCAGTGCTTTTTAGCACTTTTTCCCTATTCCTGACCCTAGTGGTTTTGAGCCTTTTACACTGGCCATATGGGTTAATTAAGATGTTTATACAGTGGCTTGCGAAAGTATTCGGCCCCCTTGAACTTTTCAACCTTTTGCCACATTTCAGGCTTCAAACATAAAGATATAAAATTTTAATTTTTTGTCAAGAATCACCAACAAGTGGGACACAATTGTGAAGTGGAACGAAATCTATTGGATATTTTAAACTTTTTTAGCAATTAAAAAACTGAAAAGTGGTGCGTGCAAAATTATTCGGCCCCTTTACTTTCAGTGCAGAAAACTCACTCCAGAAGTTCAGCGAGGATCTCTGAATGATCCAATGTTGTCCTAAATGACTGATGGTGATAGATAGAATCCACCTGTGTGTAATCAAGTCTCTGTATAAATGCACCTGCTCTGTGATAGTCTCAGGGTTCTGTTGAAAGCACAGAGAGAAGCATGAAGACCAAGGAACACACCAGGCAGGTCCGTAATACTGTTGTGGAGAAGTTTAAAGCCGGATTTGGATACAAAAAGATTTCCCAAGCTTTAAACATCCCAAGGAGCACTGTGCAAGCGATCATTTTGAAATGGAAGGAGTATCAGACCACTGCAAATCTACCAAGACCTGGCTGTCCCTCTAAACTTTCGGCTCAGACAAGGAGAAGACTGATCAGAGATGCAGCCAAGAGGCCCATGATCACTCTGGATGAACTGCAGAGAACTACAGCTGAGGTGGGAGAGTCTGTCCATAGGACAACAATCAGTCGTACACTGCACAAATCTGGCCTTTATGGAAGAGTGGCAAGAAGAAAGCCATTTCTCAAAGATATCCATAAAAAGTCTCGTCTAAAGTTTGCCACAAGCCACTTGGGAGACACACCAAACATGTGGAAGAAGGTGCTCTGGTCCGATGAAACCAAAATCGAACTTTTTGGCCACAATACAAAACTATATGTTTGGCGTAAAAGCAACACAGCTCATCACACTCAACACACCATCCCCACTGTCAAACATGGTGGTGGCAGCATCATAGTTTGGGCCTGCTTTTCTTCAGCAGGGACAGGGAAGATGGTTAACCACTTGCTTACTGGGCACTTAAACCCCCCTCCTGCCCAGACCAATTTTGAGCTTCCAGCGCTGTTGCACTTTGAATGACAATTGCGCGGTCATACAACACTGTACCCAAATGAAATTTTTATCATTTTTTTTCCCACAAATAGAGCTTTCTTTTGGTGGTATTTAATCACAGCTGGGGTTTTTATTTTTTGCTAAACAAACAAAAAAAGATCATGTTTAATAGTTTGTTATAAAATTTTGCAAACAGGTAATTTTTCTCCTTCATTGATATGCACTGATGAGGCGGCACTGGTGGGCACTGATAGGCTGCACTGATGGGCACGGATAGGCACAGATAAGGCGGCACTGATAGGCACAGTTAAGGCGGCACTGATAGGCACAGTTAAGGCGGCACTGATAGGCACAGTTAAGGCGGCACTGATGGGGACAGTTAAGGCGGTACTGATGGGCACAGATAAGGCGGCACTGATGGCCACAGATGGGCGGCACGGATAGGTGGCACAGATAGGTGGCACAGATAGGTGGCAAGGATAGGTGGCACTGATAGGTGGCACTGATGGGGGGGCACTGATGGGGGGCACTGATGGGTGGCACTGATGGGCAGTGATGGGTGGCACTGATGGGCAATGATGGGTGGCACTGATGGGCACTTATGGGCACTGGTAGGTGACACTGATGGGCACTGATAGGTTGCACTGATGTGGGTGCTGATGGGTGGCACTAATGTGGGTGCTGATGGGTGGCACTGATGTGGGTGCTGATGGGTGGCACTGTGGGCACTGATGGGTGGCACTGTGGGCACTGATGGGTGGCACTGTGGGCACTGATGGGTGGCGCTGATTGATGGCACTGATGGGTTAATATGGTGGGCACTGGTAGGCAGCACTGCTGCCTATTGCTTTTTGTTGTAAGATCGCCGTGATCGGGACTGATGTCCCGATCACGGCCGCCGGTGATCGGGTTTTTTTTTCCTCCTCACGCTGTCAGCGCGAGGAGGAAAAATAGCCGATTACCGGCTCTGTTTACATCACATGATCAGCTGTCATTGGCTGACAGCTGATCATGTGGTAAGGGGTTGGGACCAACCCCTTACTCTGATCTGTGATCAGGCGAGTCTCATAGACTCGCTGATCACCGAGCGCGCCGCGCGCGCCCTGCAGGGGGCGCGCAGGCCGCTCGTGCACGGGACGACGTCAATGGACGTAGTCCCGGCAATTCAGATCCGCGCTGCTGCCGTCATTTGGCAATGGCCCGGATCTGAAGCAGTTAAAATTGAGGGGAAGATGGATGCAGCCAAATACAGGACCATTCTGGATGAAAACCTGTTGGAGTCTGCAAAAGACCTGAAACTGGGACGGTTATCTTCCAACAAGACAATGATCCCAAACATACAGCAAAATCTACAAAGGAATGGTTCACAAATAAACGTATCCAGGTGTTAGAATGGCCAAGTCAAAGTCCAGACCTGAATCCAATCGAGAATCTGTGGAAAGAGCTGAAAACTGCTGTTCACAAACGCTCTCCATCCAACCTCACTGAGCTCGAGCTGTTCTGCAAGGAAGAATGGGCAAGAATTTCAGTCTCTCGATGTGCAAAACTGATAGAGACATACCCCAAGCGACTTGCAGCTGTAATCGCAGCAAAAGGTGGCTCTACAAAGTATTAACGCAAGGGGGCCGAATAATTTTGCACGCCCCACTTTTCATTTTTTTATTAGTTAAAAAAGTTTCAAAAATCCAAAAGATTTCGTTCCACTTCACAATTGTGTCCCACTTGTTGGTGATTCTTCACAAAAAATAAAAATTTTATATCTTTATGTTTGAAGCCTGAAATGTGGCAAAAGGTTGAAAAGTTCAAGGGGGCCGAATACTTTCGCAAGCCACTGTATTTCTTATCTCTAGCTGAATTGGTGTCCACCAGGATTGTCACCCGGAAATCTAAGGTTCTATTACCATATATCCAGTTACCTCATATCTCTCATTTAAGTTACCTATCCGCAGCACCTTCCATCAACCACAGCTCATGCGTTTACATTGGCTCACTTAGTAGTTGGTGAGTGTTAGTCTTTTTTGTTTTTGTGTATTAATACAATCCAATTTAACTATTCACAGCCCTTAGCACTCCCATGGCTGGTATCCCTCTGTGGTTTTCTTCCCCCCTTCCCCATCCCTCCCCTATTTCTCCTTTTCCCCCCTGTCTTCCCCCCCCCCCTTTCTCCCCTCGTACTTCTCCCCCCTTTTCCCCCCTTTCCCCTCCTCCTTCCCCCCCTCCCCTCCCCCTCTTTCCCTCCCCCCCTCCCCCTCTCCCCCCTCCCTTCCCCCCCTTTTCCCCTCCCTTCCCCTCCCCGATCCCCCCTCCCCCTTTCCCCCTTTTTCCCTTCCCTTTTCCCTCCCCGCCCCCCTCTCCCCTCCCCACCCCCTACCCCACCCTTTCCCTCCTGTCCCCCCTTTGTTCCTTCCCCCTTTGTTCCCTGCTTTCCTTGTCTTCCCTCTCCTTCCTCTTTCCCTTTTCCCCCCTTCCCGCCCTCATCTCCTTCCATTCCCGCTCACTCCTGGTTCCATCACCGGTTCCCCTTCCCCCTTCCTTCAACCTGCTTCCCCCCATTTCCTTTTCCCCCCTTATGTCACCATCCTTGGTTTACCTTAATTTCATGGGAATTGCACCTCCCTTCACCATTATTACATTGCCATCATTTCAACAACTACAACTCTTCTCAATTCAATCTCTACCAAATTAGAGTCTGTCCATAATCCCCCGTGTCCGCCGCGGGGGAATTGTGTTGGGTCCTGTCTGTCCACGGAATCCGCCTGACCGGGTGAGCTTGTCCTCCTTTCTATTTTATATGTATTGTGTTTTGTTGTACCTTTGAAAATATTTTTGCCGCAATTGTCCAATGTACATACATATATTTGTTAAAGTTACCTCATATTATGTTATAGATGTGTTTCTCCTGAAGAAGCGGTGCCAACTGCGAAACCGGTCGAGATTAAAGCTTTACATACATCCCCCGTTTAACAATTTACGGGTTCCACTTGCTGTAGTCAGTGTGGTATTTCCCTTTTGTTTTTATGATTGTATGTAGATATGTTGTTTGTAATTGTGTATTTTCTACTATTAAAATTGAAATCTATATAAGTTTTAATTGGTTCTTATGTCTATAACTGTACATCCATATTTAGTACCGCAATAGTCCCATTCTCCTTTTTTGGGGGGCGTAGACTATAAGAGACAGTAGCGGCAACTGCCATCATGTCTCCACCCCCTTATTCCTTTTATACTAAACTCAAATTTCTTTTGAATTACTGTTTGTGTTTCTTATCTGACTCCTAGGTTTTCAAATGGCCTTTTAAATTTGGCCATTTTCTTCAATAGTGCAAACGTAACTTATTTGACTCCAAGAGGTGACAATCTCTTCTTCAGCTAACTATTATGTTGTGCTGTGGGTCTGCAACACACACACAATGTTATTGTTGTTAATGTATGTAATGCATCAATGCTAAAAATATTCAGCCTTTTCAACTCCTGGAATTAATTGCTTGGAGTCCTAAAATTGTCTGAGTTTGGTACATTTTACAGCACATTGTCACTGTAACTACACCAACTTAACAAATACACTGGTATTGAGCATTGAAATAAGAAGACACACATTGTTTAGTATAAAACATTTATACTAATGTGTGTTATAAAAGGTTTTTGAACAAACCAACATCTTGGTTTTTAACATGTATATGTGACATTATTTAGCCTTTTTTGGGGCTAAACAGGCATGTTTAAAAACATAACATACGCATCCCCAACTCAGGAGCTTACAAAGTTCGACTTTGCTAAAGTGAAGGCCAAATGAGACATTAGTATCTCTGTGTTGATGTTGTCTTCCTCAGATGGGGTGATCTCACCCCTTTAAAAGCCAACATTTGAAGCCACATACACGTAGAGGCATAACTGGTAAATGTCCCTTATGATCCCCTGCCTAAAATGTGTGTAGGTACAAACAGTTTATTTCCTCAAGCACCAAAACACACAGTTAGGAATGAGCCGAACACCCCCTGGTTCGGTTCGTGGCAGAACATTCGAACAGGCAAAAATTTGTGCTAACACGTGAACACCGTTAAAGTCTATGGGACTCGAACATGAAAAATCTAAAGTGCTAATTTTAAAGGCTAATATGCAAGTTATTGTCATAAAAAGTGTTTGGGGACCCGGGTCCTGCCCCAGGGGACATGTATCAATGCAAAAAAAAGTTTAAAAATGGCTGTTTTTTTCTGGAGCAGTGCTTTTAATAATGCTTAAAGTGAAACAATAAAAGCTAAATATTCCTTTAAATATCATGCCTGGGGGTGACTATAGTATGCCTGTAAAGTGGCGCATTTTTCCCGTGTTTAGAACAGTCCCTGCACAAAATGACACTTCTAAAGGAATAAAAGTCATTTAAAACTGCTTGCGGCTGTAATGTAATGTCGAGTCCCGGCAATATAGATGAAAATCATTGAGAAAGACGGCATGGGTACCCCCCAGCCCATTACCAGGCCCTTTGGGTCTGGTATAGATATTAAGGGGAACCCCACACCCAAATTACAAAAAAAAGGCATGGGGATCCCAGGCCCTACATACTCTGAACAGCAGTATATAGGTGGTCCCCGGATTACAAACATGATAGGGACTGTAGGTTTGTTCTTAAATTGAATCTGTTTTTTAAAGTGTAGCTCCAGCTAAAAAATCTATTTTTAGGCTTTTGGATAACATAGGGAATGGTTATCACCCCTGTAAAATTTGTTTTATACAAAAATCAAAGGTAGCTGCGCTGAAAAACTTGATTAATGAGTGAGGATGAAACAATTAAAACACCTCTCAATGTGAGGGTTGTACACCCATAATGTAGTGACAAATAATGAAAAAACTTATTTAAACCACATCATACAAAATAAGTGTAACATGGAAAGATGGGTGAATTGAGTCCATTCCAAAAGTATGAAGGGAAAGGAAAAAGTTCACTGGCAGAACACTCCTTCAGAGGTGGGTGAGACAAGCATCCATGCGATGTGAGTCATATGACTATAACACCCAGAAGAACATGGTGACAGAAGGGTTCCTCCACCAATATAAATGCTGCCCCTTACCAGCTCCTTTGATCTCTTGTTACGGAGATCATACAGGCGTGTGGCTATCTACCCCAGCCTCGGGTCTTGGTAAGGACGGCTCCCAATGTGTCTCTCCACCATGGGTCTTCTAAGCAGTGGTTGGGCACTCATCCCCCATAAATGGATAGACAAAAAAGGCTTCCATAGCGTGATATGTTTCACACAATTTATTAGGATAAAAAAGAATTGCACTTATGCCCCGTACACACGGTCGGATTTTCCGATGGACATTGTCCGATCGGAGCGTGTTGTCGGAAATTCCGACCGTGTGTGGGCACCATCGGACATTTTCCATCGGATTTTCCGACACACAAAGATGGACAGCAGGAGATAAAATTTTCCGACAACAAAATCCGATCGCGTCAATTCCGACCGTGTGTGGCCTGTTCCGACGCACAAAGTGCCACGCATGCTCAGAAGAAATTCCGACACGGGACAGCTCGTTCTGGTAAACTTAGCGTTCGGAATGGATACAGCACTTTCGTCACGCTGCAATGTAAAAAATGGTTTAATACAGCGCACTCTCTTCTTCTTTATAATGTGACAAGAATGAAGTAGTTTTGCTGCTCATATTCACACACACTTCTCACAAAGTTTTATTTGTCTTTTTTTAGTGGGATTCCCTCAATATATTGTTATTAGTTGTCACATCTGACAGTTTTATATTTTTTATGTTTTTTTTTTTGTTTTTAAGCCTTTTTTTTTGTTTAATGTTTGGATTTTTTGCAAGGCTGATCTTTGTTCAATGTTATTTTTATTTTTACTCCAGAATATTTTTGTGTGTGTTTTGTGTGTCAAGTTACTCCAACACCATTGATATCTTTTATTATTTAATCTCCATGAGATTGTTTGTTGTTGGTGTCCCTTGTTCATTTCACATTGTATATTAGAAATGTACCTGAATCCTCACAAACAAACCATCATTTTTGAAGTAAAACACATAGGAGAGTATAATTCAAAACAAAAATCCTTTATTAAGGGATCAGAACCAAACAAAGAGGAAGGCAACACTGGATCAACATGAGAAATTAGTGAAGCCTGGGACCCCCACGGCAGACAAAAATTCTTCAACCTCAAAATTGGTGGCCCGAGGAGTCCAAATATAAGGGAGGGCAGTCTGGTCCGGGATTCACAGAGATCGGGATAGCAGCAGATGACATCAGTGTCCCCAGGCTGTGGTACCACAAGAGGCTGCATTTTTTGGCCGACCAGACTGGATCCAGGGTCCAATCACTCTCTAGTCTTCCTTTCACACTTCCTTCCGGGCTGTGGCTGTGCAGTTGGAGATGTGGCAGGAGGAGGAGTAGGACCTGGAGGAGGAGGAGGACTGGGGGGACCTGGAGGAGGACTGGGGGGACCTGGAGGAGAGGGAGGAGGAGGAGGAGGACCTGCAGGAGGAGGAGGAGGACCATCCCAAAGATGTGTGTCAGGTGTAATTTGGCCCCTTATACCTTTCTCCAGAGCCTCTGATATGAGGGCCTCACACATGGCTTGTTGGCCCTCCTCCATCCTCTGCATTTTATATGCAATGAATGCACCAATGTTCTCCTGCCTGGTCTGTGGTGCTCCCAGGACCTCTGTAGCCCTCCAAAAAAATCTGATAGCTGCCTCCTCTAGGGTACTCCTCCTACTGCCACTTTCTGTTTTCACCGGGGGTGGAGGGACCTGCACATCAGCCAGCCGGCTCGGCCCGGCCACCTCCTGGCTGAGACTTCCCTGTGTATGAAAAAGGGACATGGTTTTAGTTTTTGCATCATCAATCACAATCATAAATTAGTACTCCCAACTAACATCTAGTTAACATCATTGATTGGACAAGCAGAAATATTTAGAGGAATGCTATACCTGGCTCAATCTGGGCTCCTCCACATGCGGCCTGGAAGGCCCAGGTTGGGCGTCAGAAGCCTCAGCCAGGGGGGAAGGAAGTGTGGAAGGAAGACTTGAGAGGGATGGCCTGGGTTCAGTCTGGCCTGCCAGAAAATGCAGCCTGTCATAGTACAACATCCTGGGGACATAGATGTCATCTGCTGCTCCGGATCTCTGTGAATCCAGGACTTTATTGCGCTCCCTCAGATATGTGCTCCTCAGGCCACCAATGAAGATCTTTAAATAAGTGATGTCTGCCGTGGGGATCACCTGCTTCACAATTTCACACAATTGCTCCAGTGCTGCCTTCCTCTTTGCTTGGTTCTTGTAATGGGGGTGGGTAATCTCCCACAGACAGGGCAGCTCCCTTAGCATATCAATGAATAGTGACATGAAGTCAGTATCTTCTTTCAGTACCATATCCATGTTCACTGCAAGACACAACACAAGACAAAGCCTAATGTCAGACCAAACTCTCCTAATCTTGTTACAATATAGGCCTCAATCTATAGAAGCAGTATAGGCCCAAGTTTGTCTCTTACCTTCGTTCTTACGATCGCCGCATTCAATGCTCCTTCCTCCGCTCACAGATCAAACGTAATACGCATGTGTGTTACGCTTTATATACACTGCGCATGCGTGTAACTCCGCCCGCCCCTGACGTTCTTTCTAGTGTATTCCCCGCCCCTTTTCGTTCGGCGCAGTGGGTGAAGAGCATGATGGCGGACATACAGCAGGTGCGGGCTAATTGTAGCAACGAGGAGGAGGAGGAGGAGGAAAGGGCGGATCCAGGCACGTCCCGATCCAGAAGGAGACGTTTTAAGGCCACAAATATGTCGTTTGGGGAGATGTTGGAGATGGTCGACATCATGAGGAAGTCCGACTATGACGGAAAATATGGGCCTTACCCCAACCCCAATATCCGAAAGGCCAAAATCATGGCGAAAGTGGTCAGGAGTCTAGAGCGGAATTTCGGGGTACGAAGGTCTAAAGATCAGCTCAGGAAGCGGTGGTTGGACCTGAAGTTGAGAGAGCCAGAGCAGTACCGAAAGATCCGGAGAGTGCTGCAAAAAAGTAAGTAGTTGTGCTGTGTTCCTATTCTTTCTGTCTTTATTACGTTCGTTCTGCTCCATATGCTTTGATTAGTTGTAACGTTTCCAAAAGGTCAACTTTAATGTTCATGGGCACATTATTTGTTCGTATCAAACATTTTTCTTTCGGCCTCTAGAACACCATTGTTTAGGCCATATGCATTTTCACACATTTTTGGGGGCCTACTTGGATGCCAAATATTTGTTTGTGTAGATGGGTTTGTTACTAGAATGAAATGCAAACTAGATTGTGTGTAAGGAGAGGACACTGAGCAGCTGTTTTCACATCTGGACACTGGAGCACTAGTGTGGGACACCAGAACATCATTTTTATTAGGGGGGCCACACAGGTGCTCCAGTGTATACTATAGGGGGGTCTCCATCTGTGAAGCTTGTACCAAACAGGTAAAGTATTGCAGCTTGACAAAGGGCAATAAAAAATATACATCTTGGAACTCGGCTAAAATAGACAATTGTACCCCACTTCCAAGCAATGTTTCCTATTTCTAGTTCTGCCATCAAATATCTGTGTGCTAAGTATACCATTTTTGTTTTACATAGGGGAGAAAAGACTCGGAGGACACCCCTCATCCGAGGAGACCAGAGCCCCCCCCCCCTCCGGAAGAAGGAGAAATACCGCAAACCCAAGAAGAAGAGCAGGAGGAAGAAGAAGATGTGGTGGAGATTGGCACCACAACAGGTGAGTGTCTGCGACCACAGACTCAGGTAAAAGAGATGGCTGGTGGCAGATTTTTGAGACCTTTTTTTTTGTTCTTTATCTCTTTTTAGGTGATCGTGATGTGAGGGAGAGAGAACGCTTTACTTCTGAAAGTGCCCAGATCCTGATCGGGGAGATCATGGGATGTAATCTCGAATTGCACAACATACAGCAACAAATTAGCGATGTTATTAAAAAAAATAATAACATCATTGATGTTTTGGGGCGAATTTAAACCCCACAAAATCACTTGTTTTAGTGTGGTCCAATCTTTTCAAATTTTTTTCTATGTTTTGAAAAGCCAAATTTGGAGGATGCACACAGTGTGCCAACATGTGCTATCTGACATCACGGGAGATCAATGGACGCGTTTTGGGGGGGCAACCCCTTCCTCAATTATAAAGTAGCGTTGAGGAAGGGCTTGCTCCCCCCAAACACGTCCCTTGATCCCCCATGATGGCAGATAGCACATGTGGACATTTGTAAATTGGTGTGCATCTTCCAAATTTGGCTTTTCCAGGGGTGATTTCCCCCCATATGAACGCTATATCAAACCCAGTTCCTAAATACTGATGTCTGATATAGCCTTCAGGTTTTACCTAATGTGAACTTTGTAAGTTCAAGTTTTTTGGCTTTCTTGTTGGTTTTACACAGGCCTGTTTTATCTGAAATGGATATTTCGAATTTTCATAATGCTACTGCAAACATTGTTATACAACAAACATGTTGGTTTGTTTTAAAAACCTTTCGTAAATGCACATGTGATTGTGCAGCTATAAAAAAGTAGCTTAATCAAGAATGTGTGGATTATTGTCTCAACACTACAACACTTTTGGGGTGATGTAATTGCTCTTTTATGCAAAAATGGGGGTTATTTCCTAAGGGAAAATACACTTTGCACTACAAGTGCAGGTTCAGTGCAGTTGCAAGTGCACTTGTAGTGAAATGTGTTTTTGCATTTAGGAATTACCAGCCAACACAGTTTTTTCTAAGGTTACCCAATCACGACATTTTCTGCACTCAACACATTTCTGTCAGGGTCAGCTAAAAGAAACACAAGCAGTAAATGTCCACAAAGAATTTTTTTGGGTTGGTTTTTATTTTCAAAAGTTTTCACAGATTGTCTGGCATATTGATAGCCCCCCTACCCGCAAAGAACTCCAGGTAGCGTAACCGGACATCACGGGCACTCAGGGAGGGCAAGCCAGGACGGCCACTTTCAAGCGCCGTCAGTGTTGATGGATTTGGATTTCCGGCCTCAGGCCCAACTGAGCCAGCATAGTTTGCTGAATGTTTTCTTAAAAAATTATGGAGAACACAGCAGGCAAGTATTATATGGTTCAGTTTATACTTCGCCATATGGATGGGTGTCAGAAATAATCAGAACCGGCTGGCCAGGATTCCAAATGTGTTCTCCACCACTCTTCGGGCTCTGGCCAGCCGGTAATTAAAAACCCTCTGTTCCGGGGTGAGGGTCCTCATCGGGAATGGCCGCATCAGGTGGTCCCCCAGCGCAAATGCTTCATCAGCAACAAACACAAATGGGAGACCTTCAACATTGTCCTCTGGAGGTGGCAAGTCCAAGCTGCCATTCTGGAGACGCCTGTAGAACTCCGTCTGGGCGATCACTCCACCATCGGACATCCGGCCATTCTTCCCCACGTCCACATACAAGAAGTCGTAATTAGCCGACACCACCGCCAACATCACTATACTATTAAACCCCTTGTAATTATAATAGTACGACCCCGACTTGGGTGGTGGGACGATGTGTACGTGTTTCCCATCAATTGCCCCTCCGCAGTTAGGAAAGTCCCACCGCTGGGCAAAGTGGGAGGCCACAGTCTGCCATTCCTGTGGCGTGGAAGGAAACTGTTGAGGAAAAAACAATAAACATTGCTATTTTTTCACAGAAACCTGGCAAGCATATTAGACACAAACATTATGGGTCAACCTCCAGATAGCATTTATTAAGGGGAATTTAACAACAACAAAGTATAAGGTACACCTATCATATCCCCCCCCCCCCTCTCATGGGCCATTTCTAACATTATAGGGGGGGGGGACTCTTGGACAGGTAACCCTCTTCACTTCATTAAGAGATGAATGCCTAAATACAGAGTATTACTTGGAACAGCCCCTCCTTAGTTACACTATTGGCAGCCCACTGGACAGGTAAGAAGTGTCATAATACAAAGATATAAATACACACTGTACACATTTGAGCACATTTGGACATTCTGCTATTACCTATCAAGATCATAATAGGATACAAGAACTTTAAACAGTACCATTGGAAAGTATACAGGCAGACCCTTGCACTACATGCTTTGGGGAATTCATCCATAAATCTGACCACAAAAGAGATGGGTATAGTGTGTATGGGTTTGGCAAAGTCAGCAGATAGATGATTGAGGATAGAGAATTGGGATCAGCTGACTTAGCAGTTGGGGGAGGGAGGGTTACAAAAAATTTGGGGACACCACAAAAAAAAGCCTCTGGCACTCTGCCTGAATTTAAATCAAAAATAACATTTCCAAACATTTTAGGGGGTGTTTGGGGTAAAGCACTACTATGGAGCTGATAAAATACATTGTTAAGTGACTACATGAGGTGAATATAGGGCAGGAGACACCATGCTGGAGAGGTTATTGAAGGTAAAATATGTATGAAGGACCTAAAATAATAATTACATAAAATTCCAGCATGCATGAGGACAAAGGGGACATTCACAGCATATTACAATCATGGTAATTAGGGAATGAGGAAAGAAATACAATATATTAGCAAACATTCAATACAATAAAATGTGATATAAAAGGATAAAAATCTTACCTTCATATACTCCTTCTGCAGGACCTGGATGATGGCAGAACAGGTCTCTGGGATAATGATCCCCAGAGCCTGGGGGGAGATGCCTGTCGAGAACTTGAGGTCCTGCAGGCTTCTCCCTGTGGCCAAATACCGCAAGGTAGCGACCAGCCTCTGCTCCGGAGTGATGGCTTGCCTCATGCAGGTATCCTGCCTGCTGATATAGGGGGTCAGCAAAGCCAACAAACGGTGAAACACGGGGTCCGTCATCCGGAGAAAGTTCCTGAAATCATCAGGATTATTCTCACGGATCTCACGGAGCAAAGGCATATGAGAGAACTGGTCACGCTGAAGCAACCAATTCTTGGTCCATGAACTCCTCCCCACCCTGTTCATGGACTGGACTTGTGTCAAGGTCAGGACCCCAACACCAAGCCCCCGCACAGCACGAACTCTACGAGGAGTACGCATACGAAACATGGCTAGAAAACGGTCGGCTGCTCAGAACGAAGTAACAGAACGCACTGAAGAACAGCAAGGCCTGTGAAGAGCGACCTGAAAAACAGCAACGAGCGGACAAGATCGCACAGAAAACTCCAATACGAACTGACTGCACGCACTGAAGAGCAGATACAAACCCACAAGCACAAACTGAACGGCAGAAAACGATCTGAAAGCCACGAGTCTGAAAAAGCGCGAATCGTCTCTCACCAAACTTTTACTAACACGAGATTAGCAAAAGGAGCCCAAAGGGTGCTGCGCTTGGTTCTGAACTGGCCTTTTCTAGTCTCGTCGTACGTGCTTGACGTCACCGCGTTCTTGGCGATCGGAAATTCCGACAACTTTGTGCGACCGTGTGTAGGCAAAACAAGTTTTAGCCAACATCCGTCGGAAAAAATCCTAGGATTTTGTTGTCGGAATGTCCGAACAAAGTCCGACCGTGTGTACGGGGCATTACAGTTATGCTGTAAAACACAGGCTCATAAAAACAAAGGCTGGCCAGCTTCAGTATGCTGCCCGTCGCCTCTGGGATCAGCAGGGTAGTGTGTGGTGATGTCAGCACGCCACTCCTCCCTACGCCGTTTCGTCACAACTGATGTCTTCCAGGGGCACGGACGGCGTACTGACTCACCACCTTAAGTATCATACACATTGAAAGGAACGCCCCATTCTGAGCTCCAGGCGTCCCGCAATCAAAATCGCCATCTTGGGAGAGGGCAAACGCCCTTCCCTATGGTAACCGCATATACTGTTGTGAATTATCACTGAAGGTTCACTCAATATTCATACAAAAATATGAAAAATACATAAAAAAGTTAAAATTAGAAAGAGGAACATGAAAAAAATCCAAAAAGGTAAATGGAAAATCATAATAAAATAAAAAACCTCCCCGCCCAATAATGAATGGGCAGTATGGGTTAACAGTCCAAAATATCCCTAGGACCAAGGTTGTCCAACATTAGATAGGGTCCCCATGACAAATTTGGACTATACGTAGCTAAATTAATCCCGGTACTTAGCGCAACTTAAATAATTCTATCTAAAAAGGTACCCAGAGTCGGCCTATAAAAACCAACATTCTCTAAAAAAATCTCTTAATGTGTGTAATATACCAAAATTAATTGGTCCATGTAAATCAACACATAAGTTAAATAACTATTGATCTCTTCTTCCTTCCCCAAAGCTAAATCACGATCTAACAGTTGGCGACAAACTTGGCTGGACAAGATCCAAATATCAAGAATGTCATATACTAAAAAAATCTTTAAACGTTTAAAGAAACTGTTCTGGTTTAAATACGTATCGTTGGTCATGACAACCATAATTAGTCCAATCCACAAAAATGATCAAAAATAGAAGCGAGAGAAAAGCTCCCTCTACTCCCTTAAAACAAAAAATGTGCAGAATAAAAATTGGTATCTATAAAAAGAGAAAAAAAGACTGAATGTCTAAAACCATTTAAATGGGGCCCAATTACCACGATGATCAAAAATAATTGTGATCACCCAGTGTAAACAGCTAAATAGAAGGCCCAATAATGAAGTCTACTTATCCTAGAAAACATCAGGTCGGCCATGAGCTCAGAATAGGGACAAACCAAAAAGTACTAACCATTATCAATAAACGCTTTAACGTATGTGTCAATATTGAGGCCATATGGAGTATAACACCGGACCCGATGGATCCATTCCAGTTCAAGTTTTGATAATTCCCTAACTAGGGAGCTACCCCTCCAATGAGCACTATACCTATCGATCCCCTAAAAAAGCGTGTTTGCAGGGTTGCGATTGTGATGTATAGCATAATGTTTAGACACAGAATGGAATTTTTAACAATTTTTAATGTTAGTAATGTGTTCCCCCAAGCGGACCTGCATAGGCCGTTTGGTTCTGCCTATGTATTGGAGCCCGCACGGGCATTGTAATAAATACACAGCACCCGTCGAGCTACACGTAATGAACGGCTCTATTTTATGCTCCCTAGATGTACTGTGTTCTTTGTCTTTGTTTACTTTTATTCAGTGCGCAGATCTGGCACCTGCGACACTGATGATAACCTGAGAGGTTCTAAAAAAAAGACACTTTCTGGATGGGTGGGTCTACCACGTTAGGGACAATCCTATCGCGGAGAGATGAGACTCCCCTGCTGTTTTGCTGTCTGTGCCCCTGTTCAGAAGTTTTCACCTCAATTTCTGTCCCAATGACAATTGGATTTTGAAAATTTGGGGTTATTAGGGAAACTAGGATTGGTGATAAAGCATCAGTGGAGACACCTTTTTCCCATATTAACTCTTACAGGAGAAAATTTTCCCTTCCTAGGGGTAGATTTCCTCTCACTTCCTCTTGTCTCCTTCTATTTGTAAGCAGGAGTTGTTTGTAAGTCGGATGTTTGAAAATAGGAGACCGCCTGTATATACTATACGGCCTGCCCTATACACTCTGAGGAAAATTGGGCCTTGGGTGTTGGTGGTACCAGAACAGAATAGAAAAAGATTGGAGAAACACCAACATGAAAAGGGAGGTGTCAAGGAATGAAACCCATTGGATATACAAAATGGACACTATGAGGCCAAAAGGGTTAAACATGGAACTCGACATCAACTGCTATCTGGAAAATTACTAATTAGTACAACATTAATTTTTTAGGTATATTTTTCATTTTTTATTTAATTATATTTTTATTATTTTATTTCATTTTATTTTATATTTTATTTTATTTTATTTTATTTCATCATTGCATCATTTACTATTTATTTTTATTTTATTTTCATTTTTATTTACTTCTTAATTTTATTTTTAATTTTATTATTATTTTTCAGTTTTTATTTTATTATTATTATTTTCATTTATTTTCTATATATATTTTTTCTATATTTTTTTATATTTTTTTCTGTATTTTTTCTTCATTTATATTTTTTGTATGGATATAATCAATATGAACGTAATGTAATAAAGGAAAATAGTGGTTATACATATTTCTTTAGGAATTTTTTAATAAATAAAGACCGTTTTCGCTGTTCCATATTTCATATGGATCAGCGGCTAGGGCGGAATGGGTAAAATGTACAAAAATGTTTTAAATGTGCAATATGTTAAAGGTATTGTAAAAGCCTCTCCAGCAGGTATAGATGGGTCAGGATTTAGTTTATAAATATATCTAAATATTGAATACAAGTAATGACAACAAGGGGAAATGGCTATGTAGATCTAGGATATACAAAGTGGGCAAAGCCCTCAGTTAAAATGGCGGTACTAGGAAGGAAGTCATAGATGGGAATATAACCTTAGTTAAAATGGCGGAACATCCACTTCCGGCCATATGTAGTATAAATAGAGCATGCACCAATCAAACGGCAGCTTCCTGATGACGCATTCTATGATGCGAAACGCGTAGAGGCTGCTGGGAGTTTTTTGCATCAGGTGACCGGACGTGAACGGGAACGAGGCTTGGAGCGCAAGCCGAGCGTGGAGACCGCACATTACTACTAGGCGGACCATGCAAACAGCCATACACCCGTCCGTAACTGCTGGATAGGCTTCGTGCCGGCTCGAGGGCACTTTTAAATGTGAGTGGTTATTCTTAATTTGAATTTTAAAATAAATAGTTCAAACATATTGCGCTATGATCGCTTTTTGTCCCCATGCTTTCCTATGAGGAATACTAGAGTCCAAGTTTTTAGCCGGTGAGGAGTGTTGCTTAGGTGGAGTGGTTATCCCTTGAATGAACCAAAGGCGCATCTTTAATTAAGCATCTGGTGAGTGGCCAATCTAAATGGTGGAGGTGTCTCACTCAGTCACATATGAATATTGAAGGAACATAGGAGCACGCCAGTCACATTAATGGTTACAAGATTTTGCAGCACGTTTGAAGGACTTTTTTTCATGTATTGAATAATATATGGTTATATGTTCTTTTGATTTAAAGTTCTAAGTATATGCACATGAGAACATTTATAAGTGATAATTTGGAGTAACAGAAAATGAACATTGCAAGTGGTGGTTAATTATGGGAGTAGCGCATTCACACACACTAATTAGCATTTTTTACCCATCTCAGTGAAGGGTTTTATTTGAGTGCAGCAACCCTGATACATATGGTTGAAATATTTATATATTTTTTTGAGAAATTAGGGGTTTTGCGCCGGTGACACATACACAGTAATTCACGTTTATATATTCTACATATATTTTTTCACGGGCAGCATAACATGGAGGTTTTTTCATTTCTGGCGAATCGCAAGCTAGATTTGGGGGAACTTTTCCAAAACTATGATAACACCACAGCACTAAATTTGGAACAAAGTTTTAAACACTTGAAGAATGCTATGGACAAACAAATTAGAATATGGTGGGATATTAACACATTAGATCAATACAGAGAAGCCAAAATCACTTCAAGAAGGCTCAGATGGGACCTAGGTCCTAATGACGGGATAACAGATGAAAATCTATCAAGGATTTGGTTTGATTTTTTCAATAGTTGTGAAAACAAATTATTAGACATGATTATCGAGAGAAGAAGAATCAAACTGAAAAAGGTAGAATCCACCATTGGTAACATTAAGGACAACATGTTACCACATGTGGAAACGAATGAGTATAAAACTAGAGCGGCTAAACTACAAGAATTTTTGACAAAACTGGACAATGAAGTAAAAAATAAAAAGGTTAAAAAATATCAAAGGGACAAAAAAGATTACCTGGAGGGAAAAGTGTATAGGTGGCAGGAGGAGGAAACACCTACCAACTCTGCAAACACATCCCTTGATGAGGAGGCGGACATCGGGGATGTGGTTGCAGACACAGGAGCTAATAGAACATCAGGTACCCCTATCGCCAATTTAACAAGAAAAGACACTAGAGTAACAGTACATACCCCAAGTAACAACCAGAAGAAGGTGAACACCCAGAAACCCGACCAAGGGAATAATAACACAAATGCAACCCCCTACCAACCCCCAATGGGACATTACCCCAGACCCTGGAGAGGAGGTTATAGAGGGAGGGGTAGGGGTTACTACAACTACGGCCCAAATTACGGCCCACCTATGTGGCAGGGGGAATGGCGGGATTGGAGAGAACCCTACAAACCACCCATGCCAGTATTCCAAACCAGCAGGGGGGGCTGGAACAGGAACCCCCAAGAAACTGGAGGCAGTGTAAATCAAAGAGAAAGAGAGGCTGTAGAGGGGGAGGCAAAAAGGAAAAGAGAAAACTAGGGGAGGGTATTTTTAATTTAACAGATATAACATTTACCCATGAGGAACTGCTAGTACTAGATAGTGGCATTAAATATGCACCTAGTGCAACTTTTAACCAATTCGAAGCATTCATTGACTTGCAAAAGTTCATTAGAAAACTAAATCTAAAAAAATATTTCTTAGAGAAAGGAGAACCCCAACACCAACCTAATGAAACAGGGTATACACATAGTCAGTTGAGGAACAGATCCACGTTCAACCCCAGGTCAAATACCAACCAACACATAGAAGTGTTTAAAAGGATAGTAGAGAAGGAAATGAGAAATATCAAACCGGAAAAGTGCAATAAAGACATAATATGGCAAGGTCTGAAGAAATTGGAAAAAAGAAAAAATATAGTAATTCGACCAGCGGACAAGGGGGGAGGGGTAGTGGTCCTAACCAAACAGGACTACTATACAGAATTGGAAAGACTAGTTGAAGATATTAGCACATATCAACCCCTGAAAAAGAATCCTAATAGAGAACTTAAAAAGAAATTGAAAGAGTATCTGAATAAGGGCATAGCAGACAAAATTATAAATAAAAATGAAGGTAGGTACTTGCTGACAGAAGCACCAAGGATACCAGTAATATATCAGGTTCCTAAAATTCATAAAAATAAAACTAGACCACCAGGAAGGCCCATAATCAGCGGCATAGAATCAGTCTATTCCAGATTGGGGGAGTATTTGGACATATTCCTCCAACCAATAGCAGGAGAGGGAAAGGCATTCCTCAAGGATAGCAAAGACGTAATCAATAACTTAAAGGATTTACAGGTGGACGACTCCACATTACTGGTAACACTGGATGTGCAGTCGTTGTACACCAATATAAAACAAACAGATGCCTTGGCAGCTGTAGCAGGGGGAATGAAGAACCTATCAGATCTAAAATTAAAACAAAGAAGGTTCATACTGGAGGGACTAAGGATGGCTATGGGGAACAATTTTTTCTGGCACAACCATAACTACTATAGACAGATCAAAGGAGTAGGAATGGGTAATAAGTATGCACCGAGTGTGGCCAACATCTTCCTAAGTAAATGGGAGGAGGAAGAGATCTTTGGGGGATGCTGGCCACACTTGCTGTTATACAAACGCTTTATTGACGACATCTTGATAGTGTGGAAGGGTAGTCAAGAACAACTGGAAGCATTCATTCAACATATTGGCCATAACAAATATGATATTAAATTTACAGCTACAGTACATCAACAAAAAATAAATTTTTTGGACCTAGAAATCTATAAAAACAAGAATAGACTTGGGACTAGGACACATTTCAAAGAAACGGACCGGAACGGATATATACCGATGGGGAGCTGTCACCACCCCCATTGGAAAAAAGCGATCCCAAAAAGCCAGTTTATCAGGATAAGACGAAATTGTGACCAAATAGAGGATTATTTTCAGCAGACTGATATCTTAATAGAGAGATTCATAGACAAGGGTTTCAAAAGAGATACACTGGAGGAAACACGTCTAAAAATAGCCAATATGGATAGAGAGCTAACATTAATCAACAAAACTAGAAATCATAATCAGAACGACAAAATGCCATTTATAACAGGATTTAATAAACAATACAGAACATTAGAGAACATTATAAAGAAACATTGGCCCATAATCAGTAATGATCCACAATTGAGCAAGGTCCTACCAAAAAAACCAACATTCGTATATAGGAGAGCAAGTAGGATCCGCGACAAAATAGTAAAGAATGTGCCAGATTCCCCTAAAAAAATGTCAACTTTTTTCAACCAGGAGGGTTTCTTTAGATGTGGGAAATGCAAGGCGTGTAAATCTACTAGCAAAAGAGATAGAAAGATAATGAACTTCATGTCGAATAGCAATAAGCAAACCTATAAAATTGATAAACTTATAACATGTGCTAGTACACATGTCACCTACGTACTTGAGTGCAGTTGTGGACTGCAGTACGTGGGCAGAACAACTAGAGCCCTGTCAGTAAGAGTAGGAGAACATATTAGAAATATCAAAAAAGGATTCATACATCACAGTGTATCCAAACACTTTAGGGACGTACATGGCAGGAACCCCCAACACCTAAAGTTCTATGGAATAGACAGAATAGAAAAAGATTAGAGAAACACCAACATGAAAAGGGAGGTGTCAAGGAATGAAACCCATTGGATATACAAAATGGACACTATGAGGCCAAAAGGGTTAAACGTGGAACTCGACATCAACTGCTATCTGGAAAATTACTAATTAGTACAACATTAATTTTTTAGGTATATTTTTCATTTTTTATTTAATTATATTTTTATTATTTTATTTAATTTTATTTATTTTATTTTATTTTATTTTATTTTATTTCATCATTGCATCATTTACTATTTATTTTTATTTTATTTTCATTTTTATTTACTTCTTAATTTTATTTTTAATTTTATTATTATTTTTCAGTTTTTATTTTATTATTTTCATTTATTTTCTATATATATTTTTTTCTATATTTTTTTATATTTTTTTCTGTATTTTTTCTTCATTTATATTTTTTTGTATGGATATAATCAATATGAACGTAATGTAATAAAGGAAAATAGGGGTTATACATATTTCTTTGGGATTTTTTTAAGAAATAAAGACCGTTTTTGCTGTTCCATATTTCATATGGATCAGCGGCTAGGGCGGAATGGGTAAAATGTACAAAAATGTTTTAAATGTGCAATATGTTAAAGGTATTGTAAAAGCCTCTCCAGCAGGTATAGATGGGTCAGGATTTAGTTTATAAATATATCTAAATATTGAATACAAGTAATGACAACAAGGGGAAATGGCTATGTAGATCTAGGATATACAAAGTGGTGGTGGTGGTGGTGGTGGTGGCACAACACTGTAAGGCCTCACAGATACTCTTGCTGAGCGCCGGAACGGGAACGGGACCTGCTGTGAAATATTAGAGCAAAAATTGTAATTACATGCCCCTGTTAAACAGGGGCAGAAAAATTAGTCCTTAGGCGGTGGTGGTGGTGCCACAACACTGCAACCCCTCACAGATATTCTTGTTGAGCGCAGGAACGAGCCCTGCTTTTAAATATTTGATCAAAAATTGTAATTACATGCCTCTGTTAAACAGGGGCAGAAAAATTGGGCCTTAGGCAGTGGTGGTGGTGGTGGCCTGAACCAAAAATATTTTTAGAAGCTATCATCATGAAGATTGAGGAGGAATAGTATAGTCACTCAGCATAATAGGATAGTCAGCATATGCAGTCTTCAAGGGATCCCACATCCATAAAAAAAAAAAACAATCATTTACATCAGCATCAGGTGCTTGGTAGCTGGTTATCCAAGACTGATTCATTTTTATGAATGTGAGCCGATCAAAAGAGTCTGTGGACAGGCACACTCTGTGATCAGCTACAAATCCTCCAGCAACACTGAATGTGCGTTTAGAAAGAACGCTGGATACAGGACAGGCCAGTAGCTCAATTGCATATTGAGCAATCTCTGGCCAGTGGTCCATCCTCAAGACCCAGTAACCCAGTGGATGTTCTGGTGGAAAGGTCTCCAAGTCTGATCTTGCCCCTAGATATTCCTGCACCATGTAATTCAGACGCTGGCGATGGTTGCTGGAAATGATCAGACCTTGGTGCTGAGGACTGAAGAATTGTCTGAAGGCATCGGTCAGCCGGCCACCTTCTCCACCACTCTTTCTGTGACTGAACGAAGCCTCAGCAACACATTGTCCAGCACTAGGAAATTGTAACTTCCCAGGCTCTGGAAACGTATTGCACAAACCTTTCTGCAAGGCCTCCCAAAGATGTTTCATCCTCTGCTCCCTCCGCGAAGGCTTGATAAGTTCTGCAACCTTACCCTTGTAACATCGATCAAGTAGGGTTGCCAGCCAGTAATGATCCCTGTCCTTGATACCACAAATCCTTTTGCAGGCTTTGCAGGATCAGGGAGGCCATGCAGCGTAAGTTTGCAGAGGCATTCGATCCTGAGCCCTTTGGGTCACTAAGGATCACATGATCCTCAACCACCTCCTCCCAGCCACGTACAACTCCATGGGTTTCTGGGGACTGAAAACGATCCCTTGAAGACTGCTGCTGATGCTGAGTTATCCTCCACCTCCATGCTGACAAAATCATCCTCCTCTTCTTCTGCCTGTGTGATCGGCAGGCCCGTAGAAATGATATCTGGATAAAGGGGGCCTTGAGAGTTAAGGAAGTCCTCCTCTTCCTCACGCTGTTCTGTCTCAAGTGCCGTGCCCTTTATTCCACGAAGAGTGTGGTCCAACAGTAAGACAAGAGGGACAGTATCAGTAATGCATGCACTGTCACTGATCACCATCCTCGTGGCCTCCCCAAATGGTGACAGGACAGTGCATGCATCCTTGATCAGTAGCCACTGGCGTGGCGAAAAAAAGCCAGCTCCCCTGACCCTGTCCTGGTGCATACACACACAGGTACTCATTGATGGCCGTCTGCTGCATGTGCAGCATTGCCAATGTTGAGTTCCACCTGGTGGGCATGTCACAAATAAGGCGGTTCTTGGGCAGGTTGCATTCTCTTTGAATGTCAGCCAGCCGAGCACTGGCATTATATGACCGACGGAAATGACCACAGACTTTCCTGGTCTGCCTCAGGAGATCCTGTAAGCCCGGGTACCTGCTCAAGAACCACTGCACCACCAAATTCAGGACGTGAGTCAAACAGGGAACATGGGTCAAGTGTCCCTGTCGGAGGGCGAAGAGGAGGTTGGTGCCATTGTCGCATACAACCATTCCTGGCTGATGCTGGCGTGGCATCAACCACCTCTGAGCCTGCCCCTGCAGAGCTGCCAGAATCTCTGCCCCAGTGTGGCTCCTGTCCCCTCAGCAGACCAACTCAATCACTGCATGGCATCTTTTTGCCTGAGTGCTTGCATAGCCCCTTGAATGCCTATGGAGTCCTGCTGGTTCAGAGGAGAAATCTGCAGAGGAAGAGGCCATAGAGGAAGAAGAAGAGGAGGGGGTGGAGGTGAGAGCTGTGGCAGAATCACCACTACTAGCATTTTGGAGGCATGGTGGCGGAACAAGCTCCAACAATACTGAACCCTGTCCTGCATCCTTCCCAGCTGCCAGCAGAGTTACCCAGTGCGCCGTGAAAGGTAACGTCCCTGTCCATGCCTGCTGGACCATGAGTCAGCGGTAATATGCACCTTACTGCTGACTGCCCTGTCCAACGAGGCCAAGTCATTGCCTTCCATGTGCTGGTAGAGAGCCGTAATGGCCTTCCGTGAAAAGAAATGGCGTTTGGGAACCTACCACTGAGGTACCGCACATTCCACAAATTCACGAAAGGGGGCAGAGTCTACCAGCTGAAAAGGCAGCAGTTGCATTGCTAGCAATTTGGCCAAGCATTCAGATGCTGAGCATGTGGATGGCTGGGACCGAATTTCTTTCGATGGTTTAGCAACTGGGGTAGGGAAATTTGCTTGATAAAATCAGATGGAGGTATACTGATAGCAGATTGGCTGCAAGTACTTGGGACACTTATTGCTATACCTTCATTCCTCTCAGTACAGTTTCTGAGAGGACTGGAGGTATAGTGGGATTGGAGAACCCAGCTGATGAGGAGCAAGGAGAGGTCCGCCTTGTTCTCTGATGTGGGTCTTTTAAGTGCTGTTGCCAACGGACTGCATGGGAGGTCGTCATATGTCTAGTCAAGCATGTAGTGCCCAGGTGGCTGCTGTTTTGGCCACGCTTGATATGCTTCAGACATATGTTGCAAACAGCAATGGTGCGATCTGCTGCACACGTGTCAAAAAAGGCCCACACCAAAGAACTTTTCAAAATATGCAGGGAGCCAGCAGCGCCCTGCACCTGCTTAGCTCTGCGATGTGATGCAATAGGGTGGCTGTCCTTAAGCTGCACCCTGGAGGGCATCCTGCCTCATTGGAGATGTGTCAACTCCTCCTCCTCTCTTCTATCAGGCACACAAGAAGAGTCAGTGACCTCATCATCCCCTCCCTCCTCATCACTGGAGCAAACTTGGCAGTATGCTGCAGCTGGGGGAACATGACTGCCAGTTTCTTGACCTTCTTGGGCACCCCCTCTCTCTAGGCTCACGTTACTCCCTTCCTCAACCTGGGTACCATCATCAGAGCCTTCAAATCGCGGCGCATCCTTCTGCAGCATGTACCCGACACTGTGGTCAAATAGTTCGGGGGACTCCTCCATGCATGATGGTGGGGCTAGGGAAGGAGTGACTGTTGATATGGAGCCGATGGAATAGGCCACTTTGGCAGCTGCATTGGCAAACTACTCTGAGCCTGGGTGACAGAGGATGAGGACGGCTTTGTTATCCATTCCACCAACTCTTCTGCATGTTGTGGCTCAATAACATGGCCAGCTGCAGAAAAAAAGGACAAGTGTGCCCCACGGCCACGTGCTGAGGATGCACTGTGTCCACGATCAGCACTGTTGACAGTAGACACAGAGCCTGCTTACCCACTTTTAGTGGCCTGTGAGCGTCTGCCTCTCCTTGGTGGCCTTCCGGACATGCCACAAATTTTGTTTAGCAAAACCACACTACACTGTATTGTGTACTGTGTACACCACCAGAAAAGTAGAAGCAACTGTACTAGGGGTGCACGGTACTGTATACACCAACAGAAGTCTAATAGCAACTATGGGTGCACTGTCTGTATTGTGTACTGTGTACACCACCAGAAAAGTAGTAGCAACTGCACTAGGGGTGCACGGTAATGTGTACACCACCTGAAGTATATTAGAAAAAGTACACCAGGAATGGCCTGCAGTCAGATATAGGCTTGGCTACACTGGATGCAGTGTGTGTATATATGTATATATATATATATATATATATATATATATACACACACACACACACAGACGCCTTTTAAAGTTTATTTTTTTATTTTTTTTCTCCTCTCCATCCATCCATCCTGTCGGGTTCAGCCTCTCCCGATTCAGAAGACCCCCCCATATAGACTGTAAATCTCCTGAGGAGGTGGTTTCCCGTGGTTCTGGGATTGTATGGTACAGTATAAATGACTGTGTATTACTGGCAAAGGTCACTGGCAGTATAAATGACTGTATATACCTTCGTTAGGCAGGTGCTGGCACTCTCTCCTTCCATGTTTTATTTGTTTTCAGGCAGTGGTTTGGCTCGCTGAGACTTGTAGTTCACTGCCTCCACATGTACTCCTTTCAAGAAGCTCAGAGTAGAGCAGGTGAGGTCAGAGGCAGCTTCCTCTTTGGGTTGCCTAGCAAACACCAGAATGCTCATTGCTGATTTGTAGTAGCCTCTGTCCTCTAGGCTGATCTCAGTCTCCAGATGGTCAATCTGCTCCTCTGCTCTGCTCTAGTAAGCCTCCTTCCAGGTCTCTTATTACTTTCTGCTGTGTTACTTGTCTGTCAGAGAATTTTTATTATCCTGTACCTTCTAGGACTGGGGAATTTTGCCTACCTGCCTAGATGCCTTAAGCACTGAAGATTTGGATGGAGAAGTTTATTTTAATTGTATTTATTTATTTATTTTTGTTTTGAAAAAAAAAAAAAATTTTTTGTTTATTTATTTTTTTAAAAGAGAGCACATCCTCTGTGTTTTACAGAGAGAAGGGCCCACTGCGAGATAAACTCCCGCAAAGAGGTTCCAAATCAGCATTCCAGCCTCAAAAGAGTAAAGAAGGGACTGGACATGACAAATCGCAGAGTCGCATGCAGCTAGATAGACGCCTGTTGTCACAGCATTCCAGATCTCCCTCGCTCTTACCTCACTTTAGTCGCTCGGACCCAAGCCAAGAGAGGTCAAGACATCAGATGGCTCAGGAGAATGCTGCGTTAAATCCTACATTAAGCACGCAGTCAAGGAAGGGTTAAAGAGTGTTTCAAGGAATTCTGCTCATCCTGCTGTATTTTCACCATCTGCAGATTCAGATCATGTGTTTTCAGTGCGTTTTAATTCTGAAGTCGATAGCGATTCGGATCCATCTGAGGGAAGAGTTCAAATTTCCTGGGATTGGATGCTGTCAGACGTGCTCTTAGCATTCCAACCTATGTTGCGAGGTTGAGCTTTTAAGATTCTTTTGGACAACAAAACTACGGTGGCTTATGTGTCTCATCAAGGGGGCACAAGAAGTCACCCTCTCCTTCAGATGGCATGTCAATCTTCCTCTGCACAGAGAAGAATCTCGGCTCTCTTACAGCATCTTAACTCCCAGGGCCTGGCAATGTTTTAGCAGATCGCTTGAGTCGAGGCTTAGGGGATCACAACAAGTGGGGACTCAACCCCAAGTACCTACGCAAGATCTTCAGGGTCTGGGGGACACCTTCGATAGATCTTATGGCATTGGAGAATTGTCAACTGCCTTGCTTCTTCTCCCGGACCTAGCATCCACAGGCATTGGGTCAGGGTGCTCTGTCCAGGTCTTGGAACTTCCCCTTGGTGTTTGTGTTCTCGCTGCTTCCATTGGCTCTCAAAATCCTGCTGAAGATTCAGCGAGAAAGGGTCACAGCAATAGTAGTCCTACCTTACTGGCTCAGGGAGCTGTGGTTCCCTCTGGCTTGGAAGATAAAGTTGGGCTCATCAATCCCTCTGCCTCCTTGTCAAAAATCTCCTTCTGCAGAGTGGAGCCTGACACCCGAACTGCAGGAGGATAAAGTTAATGACATTATTACAGGATCGTCAGAACGAATGTAACCTATCACTGGATCTGGAATATTACGGAAAGGGGTTGGGACCTTGGATCTCCTTCAGTATCTAACATTTTGGAGTTTCTGCAGAGTGGTCTCCAAGGGTTAGCTTATATTTCCCTGAAGGGTCAAATCCCTGCCTTGTCGGCTATGTCGCGTAAAAGATATGCTCTACATCCGTTGGTGATCTGATTTTTTAGGGGCAGCCATAGAAGTCAGACCTCCATTGAAATCGTTTTTTTCCAAAAGAGGACTTAACATTAGTCTTGGGAACATTGCTGGTTCCTCCGTTTGATCAAGCTTTCTCTTGTTCATTATTTCTTTTAACAGTGTTTTTGTTTTTTGCTAGCCGTGGCCTCCGCCAGAAGAGACTCCGAGTTGTGCGCCTTCTCATCTAAAAAATCATATTGTTTGTTGGTCCCAGACAAGATAGTCCTTAGGCCGATACCGAGCTTTCTGCCTAAGGTGGCCACATAATTTTGTATGAACTGGGAGGTCATTCTCCCAGCCTTTCTGGCGGATACAACTGATGATGAGTGGAGTAGGTTAGACCTGGTCTCTGCGGTTTCAACCTACCTGAAATGGACTAAAAGCTTTGGAAAACAAGATCAGTTGTAGGTTTTCCCAATGGGGCCTAAAAAGGTATGCCAGCAACATCCAGAGTTGTGTCTTCATGGTTTGTATGCATATTGCATACAAAACGCTGGGCCTTCCTCCTCCTTCAGAGATCAAAGCACATTCGACCAGGGGTATGGCAGCATCCTGGGCATACGCGAAGGTCACCCCTGAGGCAGTTTGCAGAGCAGCAAGCTGGAGTGCGCCCAACACCTTTTATTAGGAATTGCAGGCTTAATATGGCTTGTCCTCCTGAGGAAACATTTGGCTCTACGGTTATTACGGCGACTGTTGCCCATTAAAAATTTTGAGTAGCATTGCATTGAGGGTTTGGCTTATTTTTTATTTTTTGTCTTCCCTCCCTTCTTAATATTGCTTGGTACATCCCATAGTAGGCTGACATGGGGAAGTCCAGGAATAGGGAAAATTGTTATCCATACTTACTGTAATTTTCCTTTCCTGGATCCTCCCCATGTCAGCCGGAGGATACCCACCCAGTTTATCAGTCGCGAGGCTGGGTTTTTTTGAACACTGGTGTGGGCAGACAGCTGCACTTTTATGGGCTAGAAAAGAGGTGGTCCTGGAGGGATCAGAGGGGGCGGAGCTGACCCATAGTAGGCTGACATGGGGAGGATCCAGGAAAGGAAAATTACGGTAAGTATGGATAACAGTTTTCCCTAATATATATTAAATACACTGCAGCTAACTGAATAACCTGCCTGCCTGAAGTATATTAGAAAAAGTACACCAGGAATAGCCTGCAGTCAGATATAGGCTTGGCTACACTGGATGCAGTGGATATATATTTATATATACACACACGAGAGTGTCTGTATATATATATATATATATATATATATGTATATGTATGTGTGTATATATATATATATATATATATATATATATATATATATATATATATATATATATATATATATATATATATATATATATGTATATTTATATTAAATACACTGCAGCTAACTGAATAACCTGCCTGCCTGAAGCATATTAGGAAAAGTACACCAGGAATGGCCTGCAGTCACATCTAGCTAAACTGGATGCAGTGGATGTATATATATATATATATATATATATATATATATATATATATATATATATATATATATATATACACAAGACTATCTGTATATATATATTAAATACACTGCAGCTAACTAAATAACCTGCCCGCCTGCTCAATCTAAATGACACTCTCTCTCCGTCCACGCCAACAACACACTACATGGGGCCGACATGCAGGCAGCCTTATATAGTGTGGGGCGTGGACTTAGCCCCCCTGAGCCACGATTGGCCAAAGGCACCCTGCCTTTGACATATATATTCCTGCGCTACTATGTTGGAAATAAAAGGTATATAAAAAACTGCTGCAAGCACCGAATAAGGGTCAAACCATACCCGTAAGAATATTAAAACAAATGGGGGTTGATGCTGCACTGTTTAAAAGAGAACCAAGTAATCAGAGAAAAAATACTGCCAAAGGTAGCAGTACAAATAAATCAACAGTGTAAATAATAACCACAGTGTGTGGTAAAGTGACTGGTAACAAAGTGCAAAATAGATAATGTGAAAACACAATAATAATTCTTCTGTAGGAAAAAGGAAAAAAAAAAAGTGTACTGATAAAGGTAGCAGTGCACATGCAAATGAATAAATAAATGAACAAAAATAGATCAATAGTGAAAACAATATCCACAATGGGTTGTAAAATGACTGATTACAAAGTGCAGGGGGGCGTGGTCTGGCCAAGCAGGAAGATGGACGTGTAACTAGAGAGCTCCTGCCGTTACCAGTCTTCTAACTCAATTACCGGAGGTATTTCTGCGACCAACCTTGTTCCTTAAGATGGGAACAGCTTCCAGACAATCCTTAGCTTCTAGATCCCGCTCTCCTAGAGAGCATTCCGAAGGAATCAGCCAGAATATCCCGGAGATGTTCTGGACACAAAGAGGCAACATGGCGTCCTCCCGCCACAGATTACCTCAGAACTCGGAAGTGGAACAGGTCACAGCTCAACATGACCTTGTACTTTGCAAAGCGATTAGACGGATTGACACACACACCATGCAATTGAGAGAAATCCAGCGCCATGTCGAGGACCTCAATAATAGGGGGCGCCGTCACAACCTTCGGATCCGAGGTATGCCTGAGGCAATCACCGCTGAACATCTCTCCCCTGCTGTGACTAACCTGTTCAATAATCTATTGAATAGACCACCACAAACACCTATATCCATTGAAAGAATTCACCGAGCCCTACGCCCCAAAGGAAAGGAAACTGATCCACTGAGGGATATCATATGCTGCTTAGTGGATTATCAATTAAAAGAAGAAATCCTCAGGCAAGCCAGAAGCAGACAGCAGTTACAACATGAAGGAACGTCCATTCAGCTATTCCAGGACTTATCCAGTATAACATTGCAGCATCGCAGGGATCTCAGACCATTACTGGATGTCCTACGCTCAAAAGGGATCCAGTATAGGTGGAAGTTCCCCTTCTGCCTTTCGGCTACTCATCAGGGTCGCACTGCCCTGCTAAAAATTCCAGAGGATCTGCGTCCATTTTGTGACACACTGCATATCCCCCTGGTAGATGTACCAAACTGGTACGCGGAATTCCGCCATCAGGCGGTCAGGAAACATGCACCGAGGGAAGAACCGATGGAGGCTTCAGACAACAGGATCAGAGAATGGCGATCCCCATCAGGCAACAGAAGACGCTACCAGCATCATGATGCATCACATGGCCCTAACCACTCCGACTCTCCTCGGTCTCGTAGAGCCAGGCGGGATTATTAAACTGTGAGTGATATTGATCCCCTCCTTGATCGTTTATTGCCATGTTTCAGCACAAATTGTGAGAACCCTACTTTCAACAGTGTTATGTTCAAAGCACATTCCAAAGTTCACTCGTTCGTTATCATCCACTGACACTGACAAGAGGAACGGCGAGCTCAAATTCCCCTTAGACGGCTGCACTGAGTTACTACCGCGATGATTTTACCTACAGCTGGCTTCTCACCCCTCTCCTGTTGCCTTTCTACAAATACTGCATCGCCTCTGACTAATGACAAACTGACATGTCCAGATACTGATTCAGACTGTTCCTCCAATGCTCCCACAGTATACACCTATCACTCTTGTCTGTCTCCCGCTTCTCTTATGTGAACAATACTGTGCCTACATTGAAGGTCGTCCCCTCATCCTGAACTGTGCTATGCCCACACTTGTTCTTCTTTGATTTCAGTAATCACCACAGAATGAAATTGTTTTAAAACGGGTAATGTATGACAGGTTAAAACAGTGAATGAGCTAAATTGCCTGGTTTCGTGTTACTTACATACTGTCTATTACTATGACTTTAATAATACCCTGGCATAGTTATCTCAGTGTACAGGGATCACCTCTACTCTGGGTTTCCTGCAGCTATCATTCAATCATAGCGCCGGGGATTAGATATTTCCTCATTTAGCTGATATAGATGGCCTATCTCACCGTTACATACCTTGCATGTAATTCTCACCTTCCTCCACTAGATGCCACTATCGCTCTTACCATACAGTGGTTCATGACAGCACAAACCCCAAGGCTCTGGCCTCTTGCTGGGAGGGTATGGGAGGAGCTAAGTTTCTATCACACCCACCCCACACACTCAGTATTGAGATACGTGATACCTGGATCTGATAGCAGCTAGCTACGAAAACACACGTCTGTAGCATCAGACTGCCTGACACAAATCTACATAGCTCTGGGAGATAATACTAGGGGGTTTAGTATGCAGAACACACGACAGTTGGAAACTTAGGCTGGCTGATAATCCACAAATGTCATCCTATAATGGGACACCAAATGGTTGGAACTAAATATGATAAGGGATAGAGCGGACTATATCCTCTAGGCATTCAGCAATTATATGAAAAGCTTGGATATCGAGATATGACAAATTTCTTCTATCCAGCCACCACCAAGTGTTTGTCAGTTAAATGAACTGACAATATATATACAGCAATGCGATTGTACAGTGATACACTTAACACACTAGGCACATAGCAGGAGACGGAGACAGTTCAGCAGACAGAATGTGGATAAGATAAACTTTATTTTCACTCACAACATTCACCAGAACTCCGTAGGAACTGCTGAAACTTGTTGTTGTTTCCAGATCCGCTTACCTACGCCATGTTTTCATACAGTATAAGGTTTAAGGCTCATTTAATGCTTTATTTTGTTGAATTATTTTACGTTTTTTCTTTCTGGTGTATTTTTAACGTACTTTGGTATTTTTAGATACGGCCGCTCATTCGGCTCTTCACTGTACTCCTCCCATGGGCTCAACGTCTCACCACTCACATTTACGTAAAGAGTACGCTGCTCTTTACTTCCATATAAGGTAGTTGATCAACGGGAGCATAGTCTCTTCCCTAGACACCGGTTCTATGGCCATATAACCTTGTAAGTTTCCATACTTACCACATATAATTTTGATCGCCACCTCCACTGTTAAAACGATCCATAATATACCCCTCATAATTGATGCATTCTTGCATACATCATGATAATCACTATTCTCCACTTATTTACTTATTGGACTGGTAACGGCGGGCTTGCTCGCTTTGGAAAACATCTTTTGTGCTAGGTTCTAGCCAACCCCCACACGGTGCAGTGGACTGGTTTGGATCTGAGTTCAGGCCAGATTCCTCTGACAACACACCGTACATATTCTCCGTCTGCTTGCAGAGGGTACTTAAATACCCCCTCTCCTTTTCCCCCATTGTGCCACTTTGACACAACCAATCAATCCACTAAGAACTCTCACTAACTCCGATCTTTAACCAATTATATATCAACAGCTCCAAATAAACACCTCCCCCCCCCCCCCCAGTGATGGCGGACACTCCTGCCCCGAACATGGAAAATTGCATTAAAACATCACCTACCTCCCAAGTGAAATTCTGCTCCTTGAACATGCGCGGGCTTAACATACCAGAGAAAAGATCTCAGCTGCTTCACACCTTGAGGCAGAGCAAAACTCAGATAGCATTCATCCAAGAAACACACTTCCGCTCAAACAGCATTCCAAAACTCTACAACCTACACTACCCTACGGTTTATCACGCATCAAATGATGAATCTAAAACAAAGGGTGTAGCGATTCTGATAGCAAAAAACTGCCCCTTACAAGTATTAGAAATTAAAAGAGACGTCAATGGTCGTTATCTTTTCCTAAAGGGGACTCTTCATAACAAACCCATCATATTAGCAAACTTGTACGCACCTAATACAAAACAAGTTCTATTCTTCCGTGAAACTCTCCAACTGCTGACTGAGTTTTGTTCTGGCCTCCTCATTGTTGGCGGAGACTTCAACGTAGCACTCTCACCTTCTCAAGATTCGTCCACAGGGGCGTCCTCTATGCCGTACAAAGCCCTCAGGGCCATCAAAATACACCTAAGAGAACTGACTTTGCATGACGCTTGGCGTACACTACACCCAAATGAGAGAGATTTTACGTTCTACTCTTCGCCCCATGACAAATACACGAGAATTGATCATTTTTTCATATCCCAGTCTGACCTATCTCTCCTTTCTTCAGCTTCCATTGACCCTATGGTCATATCAGACCATAACCCCATATTCATTACACTAGACATACCATCAAATAGATCCAAAAATATGATCTGGCGCCTGGATAACTCAACCCTTACAGACATTGAGATCACTCACAAACTCAGCACACGACTCTTGCAGTATTTTACAGAAAACACTCTTGAGGACTCACAACAATCCAGCATATGGGCAGCGCATAAATGCGTAATACGTGGAGAAATCATCTCCCTTACTGCCAACAGACACAAACTCAAAAGGAATCGCATTGCTGCCCTATCAGAGAAAATACATATTTTGGAACAATCGCATAAACTAACGTTAGCCACCAACTCCCTGGTTGAATTGATCAAAGCTAGGGAGGAACTTCTTGAAGAATTAGGCAAGTCACTAAAACGCAAATATGTCTTAACACAAAAATTGTTCTACGAGTTCGGAAATAAATCCGGTAAACTATTAGCCAGAGCTCTGCAATCTAGGAAAGCGACAAATACCATACACACAATCAAAGACCCGTCAGGAACTTCTTTTGTGTCTTCTGAAGATATTGCCAACCAATTTGTACATTATTTTTCAGATCTTTACAATCTCATTAGAGATTTTTTAACACAATATTGCCCCCCTCCTATTGCACCAGAAGATGCAGCCAGTCTTGACCTTCCAATTAGTATAGAAGAAATTAATGCAGTGTTAAAACAACTAAAAACGGGTAAAAGCCCAGGCCCAGACGGACTGACAGTAAGTTACTATAAGACATTCCACGACGTACTTACCCCTCACCTTGCTAAGACGTTTAATGCTATCTCTTCTCCAACCCAAGTCAATAAAGACCTACTTGAACCCCACATTACACTCATACCTAAACCTGGCAAGGATGAGACGCTAGTCTCTAACTACAGACCTATATCCCTCCTTAATGTCGATGTGAAAATTTACGCCAAAGTTTTAGCCAATCGGATACTCCCTTTCCTCCCTCAACTAATTTCACTGGATCAGGTCGGCTTTATCCCTGGCAGGGAGTCCAGGGATAACACTATAAAGGCTATCAACATCCACCATTGGCTTTCAACTTCCTTCAAACAAGGGTTTTTTCTGTCGCTGAACGCACAGAAGGCGTTCGACAGGGTGGCATGGGACTACATGATGGCAGTGCTGCAGACGATGGGGTTCCCAGCACACTTCCTCAAATTGATTCTAGCATTATATACCTCTCCAACAGCCAGAATAAGGGTCAACGGCCGCCTGTCGCCTTCTCCGTCTCAAATGGCACCCGACAAGGATGCCCTCTATCCCCCCTCATTGTTCTTTCATTGGAACCTCTTTTACATAAACTCAGGACCAACCAGAACATAACGGGAGTTGACATCAGACAAAGACATTACAAACTAGCGGCTTACGCAGACGACATTCTTCTTTTTCTGTCTAATCCGTTAATCTCTATACCTAACTTACTGCAGGACTTTACCCTATTCCACAAATTATCTAATTTAAAGATAAACTTTGCGAAATCCAGGGCTCTCAACATAACCCTCCCTTCATCAATAGTATCTCAATGCCAAGCTAATTTTCAATTTAGTTGGGAACCACACGCCCTCACATAACTAGGTATTCAATTACCCTCCAAACTTACTGAATTATATGATAGAAATTACTCTCCCATACTCCAAAACATAAAAAAGGATCTCACTAAATGGTCCTCGGGACAGTTCTCATGGTTTGGACGCATCTCCATTCTAAAAATGAACGTTCTACCCCGTATATTATACGTCTTTCAAACCATACCGATCAAATTACCACCAACGTTTTTTAAAACTTACAAAAGACTCTGCAGAAACTTTATTTGGGCCCATAAGCCCCCGAGAATTGGATGGGATAGAATGATTCTCCCCAAACTTAAAGGCGGGTTAGGCCTACCGGATATCCATAAATATCATACGGCGTGCCACATCACCAAACTAATCGATTGGCACATACATGCTCACTCTAAAGACTGGATCACATTAGAAGACTCATGCACCCAGATTCCTTTATCACACGTGCCGTAGATTAGCGTTAAGGCCACCCCTAAAGAACACTCCACACATCCACTAACAGGTCCTACGTTAAATAGCTTTAGAAATGCTTGTCAATCTCTTAAACTGACTCCCTCTCCGGGACCAATGACTCCTCTAACTGGCAACCCTGACTTCCCCCCTAGCCTTCTAGAAGACAATAAACGTTTAGCTAACACTGAATCTACTCTGAGAGCTCATCAATTTTTTCACAAGGGCTCCATTATCCCATTCACTGACATGGCCTCTAGATTCCCAGATGGTAACATACCATTTTTCAAATTTCTGCAAATTAGACACTTCCTCAACAGCGCCAACCACATATCTCAATGGTGTAGAGACCTAAATCCCTTTGAAGCACTATGCTCCCAAACTGGTCCTCAAAACCACCTAATCTCGACGGTATATTCTAATATATTTGGTGAGACTAACCTTAAGGCCTACCCGGTCAACCAAAAATGGGAGAGAGAGCTTAACGTAGACCTCCCCAATGAGGAATGGGAGAACATATATGAGCACATGCATAAAGGCTCTATTAACATTTCAGCACAGGAGAACAAATACAAACTATACTCAAGATGGTATCGCACACCTACACGAATTCATATATTTCAACCTACTATTTTACCTTTGTGCTGGAGATGTGACTCTGCAGTGGGCTCTCTTCTCCATATTTAGTGGGAATGTGCTCACATACAACCATTTTGGGAAAAAGTGCACAACATGATCTCTCACATCACTACCTACAGCCTCGACTTTACTCCCGCTCAATATCTACTACACCACACATCCCTACCACAAGCTACTTATAGAAAATCTCTCATGCTTCACCTCATAAACGCAGCTAAACAATGTATCCCATTACGTTGGAGAAGCGCTGCCCCACCCACATTATCCGATTGGCTGAAATGGGTTGAAAAACAGCAGAGATGGAGGACTTAATACATCAAGCCAAAGACAACCCAACAAAATACCAAAATACTTGGGCTTGCTGGATACACTTTCGAGACTCCTCAGAGTTTAAGACATTAATACTTGACAAATAATCAAGACTTATACTATGAAATAAATAACCCACACAGTGGAAGTATGCCCTGGCCGGGGGCTGGAGTGTCTGCCATGTCCTTACCCGCCATGTCCTTACCCGCCATGTCCATACCTTCCTACCTTTAGTTATACCTCACTTTGCCCATGACTTACCTTTTATTGATGCCTGTATACTTAGTTCCCATCCCACTTTAAAACCTAAATATAACACACACGTACTTACTCTGAATGTCATACAAGACTTTAAGAATACTTTGCTACTCATACTGGACCATCAGTACTAACCCCACACGTTAAGTAAATACTGCCATCCCCCCTCGCACAGTCTGATCCCGTTAGGGGTGCTTGGGAAAGGAGCGGCTTTGCCCAGGTCCACACGCCATCAATAGATGCACCCTTAAAGCACCTACTCCAGATACTATGTTTTGTCCTTAGACAACTCTATGTTTATTATACTAGCTTTAGTATATTCAAGGTGACCTGAACTTCAAAGTACTTATTAATAAACGTTTTAATTGATTCACGAATAAGCATATAAGTCATCTAATGTTTCTCTGTACTTTTCAAAATTGTTAACTACTAATGTACCTTTGTACACTTTTAAAATGTACTGTCATCGTTATCTTTTTGTATAACCCCTTTATATTTGAATAAAACTTTATGAAACAAAAAAAAAACAAAGTGCAAACTGCAAAATAAATGATGTTGAAACTGTCAGGTCACCTTGAGGCTAGGTGACAGATGCACTCTGTAGGAGTCGGAAGTGCACCGCTAGGTAGTGGACCCTAGGACTGACTGCTGTGGATTGAACCCTGGGAGGTTCAGGAAGCAGGTCTACTGGATCACTAACACAGATCCCATTGGGAGCTAGAGCATAGATTCCCCAGGGCGCGGAGTCTAAGAGCCAGCAGGTGTTCACCAGAGACCCTAGTGGTGAGGATGGACTGAGCTGCAGTCTGGCTCCAGGTCGCGGCCCCCAGAGTCTCATAGCTCACGCTCATGGTAGACTACAGGAGAAGAGGAAGGAGGCAGCAGGCTGGAACAACAAGGAAAGTAAGGAATAAGCCAAATGTCAGGGCGACTAGCAGACAAGGATAAATATAACACGCCAAAGGTCAGGGTCACAAGCAGACAGGGAAAGTCAAGAACAGGCCAAAGTCGGTAATTGGAATCAGACGTAGGAAACACAGCAAGTACACATGAAAGCTAACACACAATGGTTGATCAGCACTGCTGGCTTGCAGTGCACAGGTTAATATAGGGTTCCCTGATAGGAGCTGGGGTGGAGCCATGCTAGAGGAGAGTTTATAAAAGCAGTCAGGTGAGGGTCAGCTGGTCTCTAGAGATGAACACATGGAGACAGGTAAGCTGACAGCAGTGGCGTAACTAGAACCTTCAGGGCCCTGGTGCAAGAAATCACGAAGGGCCCCCCTGACCCCCAGCTGGGGCCCTTCCCTCCGAGCCGATGGCGTAAATGCCAAGGCCCGGTCGCAAGTGTGATGTTTGTGACCCTGGTAGTTCTGCCACTGGCGTCTGTTTTTTTTTATTTTTATCGTATTTTTCTACCATTTATTTATTGTTTTACAATATTATTTTATAAAAAATATTTTAATTTTTTTTTTTTTAACAGTTGGGGGGCTTTGGTGAGATATCAGGGGTCTAAGCAGACCTCTGATGTTTCACCTTTGAGAACGAGAAAGGAGATTGAGAGCACAGCCTCAGCTGCACAGAATGAATGGTCAGGAATAGCTCTGTATAGAGCTGCCCCTTTATTCGCAAACTGAAGCATAGTAAATACAGTTTACTATGTTTCAGTTATGAATGGATTGAGTCCGTGATCGGTATGGATCACTGACTCTCCATGCAGATACCCTACAGCAGCTGGCAGGAGGGGGGGGGAACTCTGCTGAGCTGTGGGGACAAGGGGAGGGGCCAGGAGAGAGCGGGGGGGGGGGCAGGAAAAAGTACAGGGGGGCTGGAGAGCACACGGGGCAGCAGAAAGAAGCTGCATAGGAGGCGTGGTGGGTGCGACTGCATATAGAGGAACTGATCTTTCCATTTTCCCCACTTCTCATCTCCTTTCAGCAGCTGCAGGAGGAGAATGGAGAGATCAGTTTCTCTGTATCAGTGTTTCTCAACATTTCTTCAACATTTTAGTCAAGGTGCAACATATTGCCTCTTCACTGCCTGTCAAATGCCTCTGAAAAGTGATCTGCATCGCTTTTCAGAGGAATGGTATTTTCTTGTTGGTATTATGAACCCACCCTAAAAAAATCTGTTCTGATCGTAAAGAAAAAGGGGGTCAGAATTACAAGTAATGTGTATACATACACACATGTAAACACACACGTACGCAAATACACACATATACATATAAATACATGCACACACAAACGCACACGCATAAACGCACACACATGAGCAAACACACAAACATACACATATAACTCTATACACACGCGCGCACACACATAATTCTATACACATGCGCGCACACACACACATGCGCACACACATATAACTCTATACACATGCACACACACACACACATGCGCACACACATATAACTCTATACACATGCGCACACACATATAACTCTATACACATGCACACACACACACACATGCGCACACACATATAACTCTATACACATGCGCACACACATATAACTCTATACACATGTGCACACACATATAACTCTATACACACACACACACACACACGGGCGCACACATATAACTCTATACACATGCACACTCACATGCGCACACACATATAACTCTATACACATGCACACACACATATAACTCTATACACACACACACACATATAACTCTATACACATACACACACATATAACTCTATACACACACACACATATAACTCTATACACATACACACACATATAACTCTATACACACACACACACACACATATAACTCTATACACATACACACACATATAACTCTATACACACACACACATATAACTCTATACACATACACACACATATAACTCTATACACACACACACACATATAACTCTATACACATACACACACATATAACTCTATACACACACACACATATAACTCTATACACATACACACACATATAACTCTATACACACACACACACATATAACTCTATACACACACACACACATATAACTCTATACACATACACACACATATAACTCTATACACACACACACATGCGCACACACATATAACTCTATACACATGCACACACATGTAAACATACACATGCACACAAATAAACGCACACACACATATAAAACACACACACACATGCAGACACACACATGCACACACCCAAACATGCAGACACACACATATAAGCACACACATGCAGACAAACATATATAGATCGCCTTTTTAAAAATCTGCAGCTGCAGCTCTGTACCTTAAACTCTCCATGCCGGGTACTGCACTGTAGAGGGAGGCAGAGAGCACAGCACACAGTGTGCTAGACACGTCTAACTTACTTTCACTTTGTGACCGAGCTCCTGCACTGCCGAATGATTTACGCAACGGCTGAGGATCAGGGAGCTCGGTCCCATATGCAGCCACCGCTCGGGGAGAGGGGGGCACACGGGCCCCCTGCAGCATGGAGCCCCCACGGGCCCCCTGCAGCATGGAGCCCCCACGGGCCCCCTGCAGCATGGGGCCCAGTCGCAATGGCGACTTTTGCGACCCCTATACTTCCGCCCCTGGCTGACAGACAAACTCTATTGCATAACCATGACAGAAACACTAGAATATTAATTCTGTAAAATCGATGAGTGCAAATATAAATGTGTAATATGCAAAATGAATTGTGCAAAAACCAGCAAACAGTCTCTCAGTGCAGAGTGCAAATGAATTAGTGCAAAACGGCAATAGTCCTTTCTTCTATGTGCAAAGGAGGTCAAGGTGCAAACACAAGGTGCCAAGGAATAGTAAACTCCTCTTCATGTAAAAACACACACTGGTAGCAATGGCCTCTTACCTTGTGGTAATGAGGTAACCACATGTGTATACAAATTTTTTATTTTAAAGATTCACTTCTTCCTTCTACCATAGTGCTGGGCCACTGTAGATCTAGAAATGTCTTTGTCTCTCAGTGGATGCAAGGGAGATATCAGAAAAGAGAGGGGCTCCGGATTGTGTAGTATTTTAAATAAACATAGCTTTTATTGATAACAACAATGAGGGTACTAACATACAATCATAGGATAATGCACAGAACTCCACGAGCGGCGAGCCCCTCTGCCAGCGTAAATACAGGTGCTTTTCCGTCCCTACATGTGGCGTCACGGTCAAGTGACTTTATCAGGGGATGCTGGGAATGCACTAGCACTATCTTTAAATAGTCTATCATTGAGCGTACTGGGCGGCCATTTTCTTGTGGCTGGAATACACAGATAACATAGCAGCCATGTTCCAAGTGATCGTTTTCATAATAGAAGCGTGGCTATTTTATTGGTGGTGTTCTAACATTGCAAGCGCGGCCATTTTATCGGTGGTCACCTGTTATCAGAAGAAGCGTGTGTGTAAGAACTGAGTGTAAAAAACGGTGCATACACTATGAAAAAAGCTTCAATGTTGAAGACTAATACATAGTAACAAATAAGCTATAAATAGGTACAGGGCTCAATTTAAAAATATAAAAGGAGGACTTATGTGCACGGATTAATAATATAAACAATATAAAAAAAATATAAAAAATATAAAAAAGAATATATAGGGTAAGATAAACACCAGTACTAACCTAGGCAATGGTATTACTCATGAAATCAGCATAGTGATATCTATTTATGTTAAATTTAAAAAGGCACATGACATAAAATAGCAAATAAAAAAAAATAAAAAAAACGCATAGCATAAAAATATTAAAATTATATGCTAAAAATATAAAAGACTTATATAGAAGTATGTATTAAAAAAATTAAAAAGGGGGGGGGGTAGAGAAAGGCGTAATAGGGCATAGAGAGGGATGGGGTATTTAAACACACTCAGAAACAAATCTTCCAAAGGGAATATATCAATATAATAAAATTAATTAAAAATCACTGAGAAAGCAGTTAAGATCGAATTCAATATTAAGGCCTTGGGGTGAGAAAGTGTCTGATGTAAAGATCCATTTTGACTCTAGCTGACTGAGAGTCCTTACTTTGTGGCCTCTCCGCCAGTGTCTGATATATAGTTCTATTCCCCAAAATTTTAAGTCAGTGAGGTCTTTGTTGTGGCATAAGAGAAATTGTTTTGAAACGCTATGCTTGTCATATCCATTAAATATGTTTTGGATATGCTCACTGATGTGCACCTTTAAAGGTCTTTTGGTGCGTCCAATATACTGTAAGCCACATTTGCATTCAAGGGCATATACAGCTCCTTCCATGTTACAGCATATAAAGTCTTTGACCTCATAGGTATTCCCGTACTTGTACATGTAAAATTGTGTTTCCTTTCATTTAGGCGTTTGGTTTTCATACACGCAAAACATTGTTTGCAGGGAAAGAAACCTTTTCCCCTAAAAAAAGTAAAACCTCTTGTTGGTGGGTCTAAAATATTTTTAATCACTTTGTCTCGAATGGTTGGTGCTCTTTTGTATACAAATCAAGGGTTAGTTGGTAATGCATCTCGTAATTGTTTATCAGCCAGAAGTAGATGCCACTGTCGTTTTAGAATTCTTTCTACCTTTTTGTGTTGTGCATTATAGTCAAGGATAATAGGTGCTACAACCATTGATGACTCCTGTTTCGTCTTATCTTTAATTAGATCATTACGATTCATTTCTGTAACCTTGTTATCTTTAGTTGTCCTTTGGGGACATTGTAAAGCCAGTTTTTATGGTGACAGCTTTCTACAGGAAGGTAGCTATTCCTATCCACATTTTTAAAGTGCGTTCGTGACATTAATTTCAAACCTTCTTGTATAATTTCCAAATCAAGAAATGGTATTTTCTTCTAACTGATATCCCAGGACAGTTTAATATTCCTGTCATTTTCGTTTAAATTTTCAAGAAATAGGGTCAACTAATTCGGGTCTTCCTTCCACAAAATAAAAATGTCATCGATATATCTTTTGTATATTACTAAATCACCAGGCCTGTCTTTAAAAACATTTTCCTCTTCCCACTGGGCCATAAATAGGCCTGCCACACTAGGGGCAAATTTAGCCCTCATAGCAACTCCAGTCTGTTGGTGGAATTAATTATTGTTATACCAAAAATAGGTATTCTTCAGACAAAAGTCCAAACATTTTATTAAGTACTTCCTTTGAGCGCAGGGTAACTTGGTGTGTGTCCATAGGCCCCATTTGGCAGCTTCACAGGCTTGGTGGTGGAATATTATGGTGTAAAAGGATGATACATCGGCTGTGGCCATAATCCAAGGTCCTTCTTCTCTAGAGATGTCCTCTAAAATCTGTAACATCTGTTTCGTGTCCCTTAGATAGGCTCTTGTATTTTGTACAGCTGGTTGTAGATAGTGATCTATATATTGGCCCATGCTGGAGGTGAGTGAATCTATTCTGCCCATTAAACTCAGTGATAGACTATTTAAAGACAGTGCTAGTGCCTTCTCAGCATCCCCTGAAGAAGTTAGGTGACCGTGACATGTAGGGACGGAAAGGCATCTGTATTGATGCTGCCAGACGAGCTCGCCACTCATGGAGTTCTGTGCATTTTCCTATGATTGTATGTGAGTACCCTCATTGTTGTTATCAATAAAAGCTATGTTTATTTAAAATACTACACAATCCAGAGCCCCTCTCTTTTCTGATATCTCCCTTGCATCCACTGAGAGACAAACACATTTCTAGATCTACAGTGGCCCAGCACTAGTGTTTCAACATCATTTATTATGCACTTTGCACTTTGTAATCAGTCACTTTACAACTCATTGTGAATATTGTTACACTATTGATCTATTTTGTTCATTTATTTATTAATTTGCATGTGCACTGCTATCTTTAGCAGTACACTTTTTTTCCTTTTTCCAACAGAAGAATTATTGTTGTGTTTTCACATTATCTGATTCCTGCGGGGCTGCCAAACACACAGGAAGAAGATGAGGAGGACTGTGTCAGCATAGATGTGGAGGATAGGGATGAGCTTCATGTTCGAGTCGAACCCATGTTCGACTCGAACATCGGCTGTTCGACTCGAACATCGGCTGTTCGACCGTCCGTCGAATTGCGAACGATATGGGCCGTTCGCGCCAAATTCGTGTGGCGCGTCACGGCCCATAATTCACTGCGGCATCGCAGTGCATTGCTGGCTGATGATTGGCCAAGCATGCACTATGACCCGCATGCTTGGCCAATCACAGCGCCGTCAGTAGAGAGAGCTGTAATTGGCCAAAGCCAGGGTGGCTTTGGCCAATTATGGCTCAGGGGATTTAGTACACGCCCCACACTATATAAGGCCGCCTGCACGGCGGCCCTGTGTAGTGTGTGTTCCGGTGTGCTGAGAGATAGAGAGAGAGAGAGACAGTGTTATTTGATTTGAGTTAGATAGATTAGGCAGAACAGTCAGTCAGTTAGCTGCACTTACAGTGTATTGTGTATATATATGCATCCCAGGTGTTGCATATATATATATATACACTGTATTCAGTTTAGCTAGATCCGTTCCTGTTATCTTCTAGACTATTTACATTTGGTGCAGTGCGTCCTGCTCACAGTGTTCAGCTAGATCCGTTCCTGTTATCTTCTAGACTATTTACATTTAGTGCAGTGCGTCCTGCTCACAGTGTTCAGCTAGATCCGTTCCAGCTATTTACATTTAGTGCAGTGCGTCCTGCTCACAGTGTTCAGCTAGATCCGTTCCTGCTATTTACATTTAGTGCAGTGCGTCCTGCTCACAGTGTTCAGCTAGATCCGTTCCTGCTATTTACATTTAGTGCAGTGCGTCCTGCTCACAGTGTTCAGCTAGATCCGTTCCTGCTATTTACATTTAGTGCAGTGCGTCCTGCTCACAGTGTTCAGCTAGATCTGTTCCTGTTATTTACATTTAGTGCAGTGCGTCCTGCTCACAGTGTTCAGCTAGATCCGTTCCTGCTATTTACATTTAGTGCAGTGCGTCCTGCTCACAGTGTTCAGCTAGATCCGTTCCTGCTATTTACATTTAGTGCAGTGCGTCCTGCTCACAGTGTTCAGCTAGATCCGTTCCTGCTATTTACATTTAGTGCAGTGCGTCCTGCTCACAGTGTTCAGCTAGATCCGTTCCTGTTATTTACATTTAGTGCAGTGCGTCCTGCTCACAGTGTTCAGCTAGATCCGTTCCTGCTATTTACATTTAGTGCAGTGCATCCTGCTCACAGTGTTCAGCTAGATCCTTTCCTGCTATTTACATTTAGTGCAGTGCGTCCTGCTCACAGTGTTCAGCTAGATCCGTTCCTGCTATTTACATTTAGTGCAGTGCGTCCTGCTCACAGTGTTCAGCTAGATCCGTTCCTGTTATTTACATTTAGTGCAGTGCGTCCTGCTCACAGTGTTCAGCTAGATCCGTTCCTGCTATTTACATTTAGTGTAGTGCGTCCTGCTCACAGTGTTCAGCTAGATCCGTTCCTGCTATTTACATTTAGTGCAGTGCGTCCTGCTCACAGTGTTCAGCTAGATCCGTTCCTGCTATTTACATTTAGTGCAGTGCGTCCTGCTCACAGTGTTCAGCTAGATCCGTTCCTGTTATCTTCTAGACTATTTACATTTAGTGCAGTGTGTCCTGCTCACAGTGTTCAGCTAGATCCGTTCCTGTTATTTACATTTAGTGCAGTGCGTCCTGCTCACAGTGTTCAGCTAGATCCGTTCCTGCTATTTACATTTAGTGCAGTGCGTCCTGCTCACAGTGTTCAGCTAGATCCGTTCCTGCTATTTACATTTAGTGCAGTGCGTCCTGCTCACAGTGTTCAGCTAGATCCGTTCCTGCTATTTACATTTAGTGCAGTGCGTCCTGCTCACAGTGTTCAGCTAGATCCTTTCCTGTTATCTTCTAGACTATTTACATTTAGTGCAGTGCGTCCTGCTCACAGTGTTCAGCTAGATCCGTTCCTGTTATCTTCCTCTAATAATCAAAAAATTTTATTGTTTATTTCATTTATATATACACCATTTATACAACATTCTATACCCCTTTGTTCAAACACTAGAAACATACTACACATTACATCCTACATCACCTACCACCGTTTTCCCCCCTGTCCCAGCGGCCGACATTTACATATGCGAGGGGAAGAAAAAAAAAAAAAAAATAGATAAATAAATAAATAAATGGTACCTACCCCGTGTTTATCGTGCTTATGTTTATAAAGTGTTAAAAGAAATTATAAATAAGTTCCCCCTAATTCTTATTAGTGTCCTTAATCACTTCAATTCATAATTATATATTGTGTGAAGAGAAAAAAAAAAAAAAAAAAATTAGAAAAAAATTAGATAAATAAATAAATAAATGTTACCCACCCCACCGTGTTTATTGTGCTTATGTTTATAAAGTGTTAAAAAAAATAAAATTATAAATAAGTTCCCCTTAATTCTTATTAGTGTCCGTAATCACTTCAATTATATATTGTGTGAAGAGAGAAAAAAAAAATAAAAAAAAAAATAAAAATTTCCTCTTTCCTTTTCCTTTCTTTCTCCTCTGGTACCCACCCCACCGTGTTTATATTTATAAAGTGTTTAAAAATGAAATTATAAATAAGTTCCCCCTTATTCTTATTAGTGTCATTAATCACTTCAAAAAAACAAAAAAAAAAATAAAAAAAAAGAAGGAGAGGGGGGGTGGGGAGTTCCCCCCTTATTCTGATTAGTGTCTTTAGTCCCTACAATTCCTTGTTATGTATTGTGAGAAGAAAGAAGAAAAAAATAAATAAATAAATAAATAAATTTTCCCCTTCCGTGTATATTCGTGTTTGTATTTATATAATTTATAAAGTGTTTTTAATGATAAATTTATAAGTACATTCCCCCCTTATTCTAATTCGTGTCACTATTTACTTCAGTTCATTATCAAATACAACCCCTTTATTCTAGTTTGTGTCACTAACCACTAAAATTCATAATTATGAAAATGTGTTAAAAAAAAAAAAAAAGGGGGGAGGGGGGGGGGGTTTCCCTATAATTCATAATTGTTATTAATCGTGTGCCTATCTCCTTCCCCCCTCCACCTCCAATGTTTGTCAAAACTGGGACAGGAGGGAAATAATAAAAAAACACAAAAAACAGAGACCACATATACATTTAACCATGCATTATCTTACCCCCCTCCCTCTTTGATTAGCATTAGAGAAGTTATCTGACTATTTACATCTACCCTTCAGGGCCATTATTCTTATGTCTCTATTCTAAATGACTATACCATTCCTTCCTCCTACCCATCTGTATTTCCCTCTTCTATTATCTCCTCAGCGCATTGTTCCCAGTTTGCCCATGTCGTTTCAAATTTCTTTCTTTGGTTTTTAACCACATGAACCCATCTCTCTGCTTCCTTTATTATATTAACCTCGTTTCCCCACTCTATGACTGACGGAATCCGGTCCTGTCTCCAGTACTTCGGAATTAGTTTTTTTGCTGCATTTAACAAATGTGGGGTTATACTTTCTCTATATTTTTTGATAGGTCCAGTCATTCCATGAAATAAATATTGTATGGGCCCAAACTCTATGTGCTCTGTCGTCATTTTCTTAATCCAGGGGGCTACTAATTCCCAAAAACGCTTAATTATTGGGCACGTCCACCATAGATGAAGAAAAGTTCCCTTCTGTCCACAGCCCCTCCAGCATTTATCATTAGCTTCTGAAGAGATTTGTGCCATTTTAACTGGTGTCCTATACCATCTCGCTAGGAATTTATATGCCATTTCTTGCACCTTTGTACTTATGGAGGTAGTAAATGTTAACGATATCATTTTATTTATTTGTTTATCTGTCCACACTTGGCCTAGCTCCCTCTCCCATTCTTTCATGAAGTATGGGGGTTTCTTTTCTTGTTCTCCTAGGATCATTCTGTACATCCAGGATAATGTATGCCCATCTTCTGATGTCTGTGCACACTTCCTCTCAAATGCGGTAAGCTAATATTCCCGTCTTGTCCCCACGCCCCCAGACTTCCCGTCTTCTCCCCCGGGAGGAACCCCGGAAATCCCTCCAGAGGGGTCAGAGGGGAGGTCTGTGGGGCATACCTGCCCTCTTTATTCATTCTATCCCATACTTCTAATGTATTCAGGGTTATTGGTGATGTCCATTGTGACAGCCCTCTCAGTGACCCTTGGATCCATGGTGCTCCTGCCAGGTTTCTCCCCGCCATCATCATTTCTGCCTGTACCCATGGTTTTCTATCTAGGTCATGGCACCAGTCTATTATTCTAACTAGTGCCATGGCCTTATAATAGGATGTTATATCTGGGAGTCCTAGGCCACCCTCCGCTCTACTCCTTCTTAAAATGTCGTACGCCAATCTAGGCCTTTTATCGTTCCATATAAAGGCCATTAATAGCCGACGCATTTGTTTAAGGAGACTCGCCGGCAACCTGATTGGCACTGTACGCAGCACATAAACTATTCTGGGCAGTATACTCATTTTTATGGCACTGATTCTTCCGAACCAGGTCAGATATTTCCCCTTCCATTTCTTTAATTCTTCTGTTATTTCTTTCACTAATGAGCCATAATTCTGCTCCAACAATAGTTCATAGTCTGCGCTTATCTGTACCCCCAGGTATGTCAGCGACTCCCTGTTCCATATAAATGGGTATTTCTCCTTCAGTGTTCTCTCCATCTCTGCTGGGACGTGACTGGGAAGGATGACTGATTTCTCGAAATTAATCTTAAAGCCAGACACCCTTCCAAATTTCTGTACTTCTACCATCAATGCGGCTATAGATGTCTGGGGAGTGGACATAAAAAATAATAAATCGTCCGCATATGCTGCTACTTTATGTTCCGTATGGCCTATGTGCATCCCCACTATCTCCTTGTTCTTTCTGATTCTACGCAAAAAGGGTTCCATTACTATTGCAAATATCAATGGGGACAGTGGGCACCCCTGCCTGGTACCGTTTTGTATGTTAAATCATTCAGATACTGTCCCATTTACCTTAATTCTTGCTCTTGGTTTTGTGTATAGTGCCATAATCCATCCCAGCATTCTCTCCCCCAGTCCTATCCTCCCCAGTACTTCTCTCATAAAGCCCCAGTTCACTCTGTCGAAGGCTTTCTCCGCATCCATCGACAGAGTGATTCCTGGGGCTTCACCTGGGCCATATTGCATCCAATGCAGTATATGGAGTGCGCGGGTGGTGTTATCTCTTGCTTCTCGCCCCTTTACAAACCCTGCTTGATCTGGGTGCACTAAATCTCCTACATCTTCCTGTAGTCTCAGGGCCAGAATTTTTGCCAGTATCTTGGTGTCTGAGTTCAGCAGAGAGATTGGCCTGTAATTGGCACATACCTGGGGATCTTTTCCCTCTTTTGGCAAAACCGTTATGTACGCCAGTGATGCTTCTGAGGAGAGTGGATTTCCAGCACCCATAGAGTTGAAATAGTCACAAAGTGGCCTTACCAAAATTGGGAGAAATTTCTTGTAATATATGTTTGTCAGCCCATCCGGGCCCGGGCTTTTCCCTGGGGGTAGGGCTGCTATCACTCTGCTCAACTCTTCCACCGTGATTGGGCGTTCCATAATCTCGGAGGTTTCTCTATTTAGTATGGGCATGTCTGCGTTCTCAATGTAATCCTTGATCTTATCTCTCCTTTGTTCCTCGCTTTCCCCTTCTTCAGATGGTTCTGTTTTGGAGATGTTATATAGTACCTCATAAAATTTACTAAATTCTTTTGCTATCGCCTTTGTGTCTATTATTTTCCTACCCTGAACTAGTAAGCTGTGCACGTGTCTGGAGTCCTGTTGTTTTTTAAGTTGTTTTGCCAGTAGCTTACCGCATTTATTTCCTTGTTCATATGCTCTATTTGCGAAAAACCTAATTTTGTTCTTTGCTTTATATTCTAAATATTGCGCAAGCTCTGCCCGTACACTCTCCAGACATCTACCATCCACTGGATCGAGATTTTCCTTATGCTTTATCTCTAGGGTTCTGATCTTCTCTAGTAATTCGTCCATTTCCCTTTTGCTTTCCTTTTTCATATATGTGCCAATGGCAATTAAGTCCCCCCTCACAACCGCTTTGTGTGCTTCCCACACCACTTGATCTGACACTCCTTCCGTTTTATTTATTTCGAAATACTCCTTTAGCCTAACCCTTAATTTCTCCACTATGTCTTCTTTATCCAACAATGACTCGTTCAGACGCCAAGTTCGTTCCGCCCGAGTCATTTGAGTTGGTTGAAGGGTCAAAATTATTGGAGCATGGTCAGACATAGTTATTGGTTCAATTGTACTTGTGCTGACATTCCCCAAGTAGAATTGATCCACCAAAAAGAGGTCTAGCCGTGAATACATATCGTGTATTTTAGAGTAATAGCTATAGTCCCTGATACCTGGATGTAAAGCTCTCCAAGTATCCACTAGGTGTTGAGAGCGTAAAATTTGTTTAACCCGCTTTATGGCTTTAAAAGACACAGCAGTTCTACCCGTAGAGGTATCTATACTCGGCTCTAACACCATATTAAAATCTCCTCCTACTACTACACACCCTTCCTTAAATTCTTCCAGTTTTCTAAATACTTTAACCAGAAAGTTAGCTGTCCCAACATTGGGTGAATATATTGAAGCAAAGGTATATCGTCTCCCCTGTAGCGTGCCCTTTACAAACAAGTACCGACCTTCTGGGTCACTTTGCAGGGTCTCCGTAGTCCATGGGCATGATTTTTTGAACGCAATTGTGACCCCTCTTGCCCTCGCTATTGGTGATACTGCATGATACCATTGATTCAGTATATTCTGGGGTAAGCTTGGAATTGAGCTGCTCTTGAAATGGGTCTCCTGCAGGAAAACAACATCAGCTCCCCAATGTTGCAGCTCAACCCATAAGCGCCCTCTTTTAATTGAGGAATTCAAACCCCTCACATTATATGACAAAATTTTCAAAATGGCTGTCATTTCATTTCATTTTTAGAACGCCCAGCCCCTTGCCCTTGTTCTCTATCTTCTCCTCTGCCAATCCCACCCCCCCTTCTAACCCCCCCTCCCCATCATTCATTACTTCCAGACAAAAAACCCAAGAAAAACAAAAAATATACCACTCGTGTATCATAAATATATACCTTACATACTTACATCCTGTCCTCCCATACCACAAACCTTCCATTAGGGGTATTTCTAAAAATCGGGTATTTAGCTTGCGCACACCCACATCTCCTGTGCGCCTGCCACCACCCTTCCCTGCCTTCCGCAGGATTATTCTCCCCTTCCATTGGGGATGACCTATTGACCTACCTAAGGTACACATTCCCCACTACACCTTCCCTTCCAATCCCCCCCCTCTCCCCGGTATTACTCTATTAACCCCCTCCTGAGTGGGAAGGACAAAAAAGAAAAAAAAAAAAAAAAAAAAAATTGTCCTTTAAGTCCTTCTCTGGGCTATTCCCCTATTAACCTTTGCTGGTACTTCTTGCCATTTCTCTGCTCGTTGTAGGGGGGGCCCTAGACAACTTATTCTCCAGTCCACAAAGTCCACCATCGGGAGATCTAATTTTTCCACAAATACTTTTAGATCATCCTTCGTTCGCAATGTTGCGGTTCTTCCATTCCTGGAAGCTGTTAGACTGAAAGGGAGCCCCCACCTATACTTGATCTCCGCCTTCCGTAAAATTTCCAGCAATGGGCGAACCGCCCCACGTTTAAAGAGAGTCCTTTTCGATATATCTGGATACAGAGCTATGTTTGAACCTTCAAATGTAATCCTAGGGTTATCACGTGCCATCTTCATTATACTCTCCTTCACTGCATATTTGTGCACTTTACATATTACATCTCTGGGTACGTCAGTTTTTGTGCTTTTGGAGTGGGCCCGGTGTATCCGGTCTATTTCTATAACATTAGGGGCTTGGTCTCCTAAAATCTGTCCAAACATTTTTTGTGCCACTGGGGCTAGTTCTGTCGCTGTGATTGACTCTTTCAGTCCCTTTATACGTATATTTTGGCGTTTATCCCTATTCTCATATTCATCCAGCTGGTCCCTGTATGCGTTTAAAGTTTCTTCATATTTTTTCATGGATTCTTGAGTTTCCGTCACAGCTTGTATAATGACTTCTTGTTCTTTTTCCATCCCCTCTACTCTGTATTCCAGGTCCCTGACGTCCTCTTTTACGCTTGCTACTGCTTGCATACAAGACTGTTCAACTGCATTTATTAATTGCTGAATATCACTTTTAGTGGGAAGGGCCTTCAACAGACCCCAGATATCCCTTTCTGGGTCTACACTTTGTCCAGTCCATCCTTGTGGGTTCCCTTCACCGTTTTGGAGGCTCTCTTGGTCACAGTCCATGACATGTCTCTGCGGTGACCCACATCTTCCCTCTCCCCCACCTTTTATATTTGGGTGTTCCTGACTATTACTTCGGTCCATGTTGGGGGTTGGGTCCTCTCCTTCTCTTGCTCTCATCCTCCCCATATCTGTGGTCTCAGACTCTTCTTGAGTCTGTCTATTATCCTCCCCCTGTGTCACTGTACCCCGGCTTCCCGTTGATTTACTTTGTATGGCCGTTTCTAAATGTCCATTACCAGGAACTAACTGGCCTATATTTTTAGCCCCTTTTACCTGGGGGCACCCACCACCACTACCGGGGGGGCTCTGCTCAGGGGTCCTCCTCCCTCTTCCCGCTGTAGGAGGTCTCTTACCGTTCACGACGATACTGTCCCCTTTCGGCTGTACATCCGCCCGCTTTATCCCAGACTCACACTCTGTTTTCTCCACATCGTCAGTTATGGTGGCTCCGCTCCGTTTTTTAATATCCAGCCGTCCAGTTAGCTCAGGTGTGCGGGGGGACATGAAAGCCTTAATGCCATCCATTGATTTCCTTCCTCTCCCTGCTGTTGGCTGCGCGGCTACTTGTCTGCGAGTTGTCATCCTCGTACAATAACCCAGTGGGAGCTGTGGTGTAATAAAGCGGTGACCCGACTGGCCAGTAACACAGCAGTAGAATGATGTAATTAAATAAAAGGGATTTTGTACAGTGATACCGTGGGAACTGTGATGTAGTGAAGCAGTGATCCAGCCAGCCAATAGCACAGCGGTGGAATGGTGTGGTTAAATTGAAATAATTTCATACACTGACACAGTGGGGACTGTGATGTAATGTGGCAGTGACCCAGCAGCCAGTAACACAGTGGTGAGATGGTATGGTTAATGGTATAGTTAAATTGCATACAGTGACACAGTGGGAGCTGTGGTATAATGAGGCAGTGATCCAGCCTGTCAGTAACACAGCGGTGGAATAGTAAAGTTAATAATATGGCTTAACTTGATATAATTTCATACTCTGACACAGTATGACACAGTATGAGCTGTGTTGTAATGAGGCAGTGATCCAGCCAGCCAGTAACACAGCGGTGGAGTAATATAATTAGATTGAGGGAGTTTAGTACAGTGACACAATGGGAGCTGTGGTGTGTAGAAACAGTGACCCAGCTGGCCAGTAACACAGCGATGGAGTGATATTTGTAAATAGTCTGTGTAGATAGAAGGAATGTTCATGAAGGAATAGGGAGGAGCTGCCAATCACCTCTCACCTCACTCTCCTTTCACTTTCGGTTTTGGTCGCCCGTCCGTTTCTCCTGAGAGCCTGGGGTGTGTTTGCCTGCCTTGAGGTATGTAACAGGATTAAAGCCAAACAGTTAGACAGGCATGCCCAGGCAGACAAGAGAGCTCTGGTGTGTATCCTCCCAGCGTTCAGCTTGACTGAAGCTAAGTATTCGGCAGATATGCAGACAGACAGGCTCTCTCTCTCTCTCACTCTATATCTCAGCGTCTCTGTATTCCATCTGACAGCCAGATGATTTCTCGTGCTCTTAGCCCGGGAACATGAGAGGGGGGGGAGGAGCACTTCACTCACTCACACACTCACGCCCATCCTCTCTCCCTGTTATCTTCCTACTGACAGGCAGGCTTGTCTGGTTACAGTATATAAAGCTACCTGAAGAAAATTACAGGTGTTCTATCCCAGCTTAGTGCAGCTACAGGCCATTAGTATGTCTGGAAGGCCAAGAAGGAGAGGCAGACAGTCACAAGCCAATAAGAGAGTGCAAGCAGGCTCTGTGTCTAGTGCTGGTCGTGGAGACGGTGCATCCTCATCAGCACGTGGCCATGGGACACGCTTGGCCTTTTTTTCGGCAGCTGGCCGTGTTGAGCCGCAACATGCGGAAGACTTGGTCGAGTGGATGACCAAGCCGTCCTCATCCTCCTCATCCTCTCTCACCCATGCCCAGGGTGCTTTGTCTGGCAAAGCAGCGGCCTCTTCCCTCAGCTCAATGTCATCAGTGACTCCTTCCCTAGCTCCACCATGTCCTCCTGAGGATTCCCTCGAACTGTTTGACCACAGTGTTGGGTACATGCTCCAGGAGGATGCCCAGCGTTTGGAAGGCTCTAATGATGATACTGAGCTCGATGAAGGCAGTAACATGAGCACGGACAGAGGGGGTGCCCAAGAAGGACAGCAATCTGGCAGTCATGCTCCCCCTGCTGCAGCATACTGCCAGGTTTGCTCCAGTGATGAGGAGGGAGGGGATGATGAGGTCACTGACTCAACGTGGGTGCCTGATAGGAGAGAGGAGGAGGAGGCGGCACATCACCAACGAGGCAGGATGCCCTCCAGGGGCCAGCCTAAGGGCAGCACATTGACTGCATCACACCCCAAAGCTCCACATGTGCAGGGCGCTGCAGTCTCTGCGCGTTATTCAAAAAGTTCTTTGGTGTGGGCCTTTTTTGAGACGAGTGCATCAGATCGCACCGCTGCTATTTGCAACATATGTCTCAAGCGTATCTCGCGTGGCCAAAACATCTCCCGCTTGGGTACCACATGCTTGACCAGACATATGTTGACCTGCCATGCAGTTCGTTGGCAAGCGTATCTAAAAGACCCACACCAAAGAACAAAGAGGATCTCTCCTTGCTCCTCATCAGCTGAGATTTCCAACCCCACTAGACCTTCAGTCCTCTCTGAGACCTGCAGTGAGAGGAATGAAGGTGTAGAATTAGGTGTGTCACAGCCAAGTACTTGTGGGCAATCTGCTTTTGGTACACCGACGTCAGATTGTACCAGGCAAATTTCCCTGCCCCAGCTGCTGCACCGCCGAAAGAAGTTTGCTCCCAGCCATCCACATGCCCAGCGGTTGAATGCTAGCTTGGCAAAATTGCTAGCACTTCAACTGCTGCCTTTTCAGTTGGTAGACTCTGCCCCCTTCCGTGAGTTTGTGGAATGTGCGGTTCCTCAGTGGCAGGTACCCAAACGCCACTTTTTCTCACGGAAGGCGATTCCGGCTCTCTACCGGCATGTGGAAGGCAATGTCCATGCCTCGCTGGACAGGGCGGTCAGCGGTAAGGTGCATATTACCGCTGACTCATGGTCCAGCAGGCATGGACAGGGACGTTACCTAAGTTTCACGGCGCATTGGGTGACTCTGCTGGCAGCTGGGAAGGATGCAGGACAAGGTGCAGTAGTGTTGGAGGTTGTTCCGCCACCACGCCTCCAAAATGCTGATTGTGACACACCTCTCTCCTCCACCCCCTCCTCTTCTTCTTCCTCCATGGCCTCTTCCTCGGAACCAGCGGTGCTCCGTAGGCGTTCAAGGGGCTACGCAAGTACGCAGGCCAAAAGATGCCATGCGGTGCTTGAGCTGGTGTGCTTGGGGGACAGGAGCCACACTGGGGCAGAGGTTCTGTCAGCTCTGCAGGGGCAGGTTCAGAGGTGGTTGACGCCACGCCAACTTAAGGCAGGAATGGTGGTTTGCGACAATGGCACCAACCTCCTCTCTGCCCTCCGACAGGGACAAATGACCCATGTGCCCTGTTTGGCTCACGTCCTTAACTTGGTGGTGCAGCGGTTCTTGGGCAGGTACCCGGGCTTACAGGATGTCCTGAGGCAGGCCAGGAAAGTCTGTGTGCATTTCCGCCGGTCATATAATGCCAGTGCTCGGCTGACGGACCTCCAAAAGGAGTTTAACCTGCCCAAGAACCGCCTAATCTGTGACATGCCCACCAGGTGGAACTCAACGTTGGCCATGCTGCAGCGGCTGCACACGCAGCAGAGGGCCATCAATGAGTACCTGTGCGACTATGGCACCAGGACAGGGTCAGGGGAGCTTGTTTTTTTTCCCCACGCCAGTGGGCCATGATCAGGGATGCATGCACTGTCCTGTCACCATTCGAGGAGGCCACGAGGATGGTGAGCACTGACAGTGCATGCATCAGTGACACTGTCCCCCTTGTCCACCTGTTGGAGCACACGCTGCGTGGAATAATGGACAGGGCACTTGAGGCAGAACAGAGGCAGGAAGAGGAGGACTTCCTTAGCTCTCAAGGCCCCCTTTATCCAGACAGTGTTCCTGCGTGCCCGCCGATCACACAGGAAGAGGAGGAGGAGGAGGAGGAGGAAGATTGTGTCAGTATGGAGGTGGAGCCTGGCACTCAGCATCAGCAGCAGTCTTTAAGGGATCAGTCCCAAGGAACACATGGACTTGTACGTGGCTGGGAGGAGGTGGCTGCGGACGTTGTTGTCCTTAGTGACCCAGAGGACTCCGGACCGAATGCCTCAGCAAACCTACGCTGCATGGCCTCCCTGATCCTGCAAAGCCTGCGTAAGGATCCTCGTATTCGTGGTATCAAGGAGAAGGACCAATACTGGCTGGCAACCCTCCTTGATCCACGTTACAAGGGTAAGGTTGTGGACCTTATCTTGCCATCGCAGAGGGAGCAGAGGATGAAACATCTTCGGGAGGCCTTGCAGAAAGGTCTGTGCAACGCGTTCCCAGAGACTGGGAGGTTACAAACTCCTGTTTCTGGACAACGTGTTGCTGAGGCTTCGGTCAGTCAAAGAAGGAGCGGTGGAGAAGGTGGCCGTCTGACCGATGCGTTCAGACAATTTTTTGGTCCGCAGCCCCAAGGTATGATCGGTTCCAGCAACCATCGCCAGCGTCTGTTTTACATGGTGCAGGAATACCTAGGGGCAAGATCAGACTTGGACACCTTTCCCACCGAAAATCCTCTGGGTTACTGGGTCTTGAGGATGGATCACTGGCCAGAGCTTGCACAGTATGCAATTGAGCTACTGGCCTGTCCTGCATCCAGCGTTCTTTCGGAACGCACATTCAGTGCTGCTGGAGGCGTGGTAACCGATCACAGGGTGCGTCTGTCCACCGACTCGGTCGATCGGCTGACCTTCATAAAAATGAATCAGTCTTGGATCACCACCAGCTACCAAGCACCTGATGCTGATGTAACCGAATAATTTTTTTTGAAATCTCAGATCCCTTCAAAGACTGCCTATGCTGATGCTGAGTGACTATCCCTGAGTAATTATCCTCTTCCTCTTCAATCATCACGCTGATAGCTTGTAAGAACATTTTTGGTTCTGGGCGCCACCACCAGTGCCTAAGGCACAATTTTTCAGCCCCTGTTTAACAGGGGCGTGTAATTACAATTTTTGATGCAATACTTTGCAGCAGGGCTCGTTCCTGCGTTCCAACTAGAGTGTCTGTGAGGGGTTGCAGTGTTGTGGCACCAGCACCAGTGCCTAAGGCCTAATTTTTCAGCTCCTGTTCAACAGGGGCATGTAATTACAATTCTTGATCTAATATTTCACAGCAGGGCCCTGTGAGGGCTTACAGTGTTGTGGCCACAGCAACACCTAAGGCCCAAATTTCTGCTGAGTATATAGGGCAGGACCCTACTTTCAAACATCTAACTTACAAACGACTCCTACTTGCAAACGGAAGGAGACAACAGGAAGTGAGATGAAATCTACCCCTAGGAAGGGAAATTCTCTCCTGTAAGAGTTAATATGGGAAAACAATTTCTCCTTTCCACTGATGCTTTCCAATCCTTGTTCCACAAAAAAACCCAAATTTTCAAAAAACATTTTTCATTGGGACAAAAAAGTGAGGTGAAATCTTCTGAAGAGGAGGAAAGACAGCAAAACAAATGTCACAGGGGTGATAACCCTTCCCTATGTTTTCCAAAAAGCTTAGAAAAGATTTTTTGGCTGGAGCTAAACACGTTAAAAATGTTCAAAATTACAAAGAGATTCTACTTAACAACAAACCTACAGTCCCTGTCTTGTTTGCACCGCCTGTATACTGCTGTTCAGAGTATATAGGGCCTGGTGGCCCCACACCTTTCCTTATTTTAATTTGGGTGCGGGGTTCCCCTTAATATCCATACAAGACCCAAAGGGCCTGGTAATGGACTGGGGGGTACCCATGCCGTTTGTCTCACTGATTTTCATCCATATTGCCATGACCCGACATGACATTAAACCCACAAGCAGTTTTAAATGAGATTTTTTCCTTTAAAAATGACATTTGGTGCAGGGACTGTTATAAACATGGGAAACATGCGTCACTTTACAGGCATACTATAGACACCCCCCAGGTACGATATTTAAAGGAATATTTCACTTTTTTTTTTTACTTTAAGCATCATTAAAATCACTGCTCCCGAAAAAACGGCCGTTTTTAAAAGTTTTTTTTGCATTGATACATGTCCCCTGGGGTAGGACCCGGGTCCCCAAACCCTTTTTAGGACAATACCATGCAAATTAGCCTTTAAAATGAGCACTTTTGATTTCGAACGTTCGAGTCCCATAGACGTCAATGGGGTTCTAACGTTCGTGCGAACTTTCGGTCCGTTCGCGGGTTCTGGTGCGAACCGAACCGGGGGGTGTTCGGCTCATCCCTAGTGGAGGATAGGGATGGGCCGAATGGACCCCGGTTCAGTTCGGACCAGAACTTCTGAACACCGCAAACGTTCGGACCCGAACACTGAACCCCATTAAAGTTAATGGGACCCGAACGTTAAATATCAAAACTGCCAATTTTGAAGGCTTAAATGCAAGTAATTAGGCATACAATGGTTATAGGGGTCCGGTTCCTGCCCTGGGGGACATGGATCAATAAAAAAAAAGTTTGTGAAAAATGTCATGTTTAAATGAGCAGTGATTTTTTTATTTTTAAAGTGAAAGCCTAAAAATGAAAAATTACTTCCAATATAGTGCCAGGGGTGTCTCCTTAGGCTAACTGTAAAGTGGCAGATCTGCACCATGTCTAGAATCTGCTGCAGCCATAATTGAATTTATAAAGTAAAAAAAAAGACATTTTCCTGCAAGCTGCCTTTATATTGCTCAGCAACAGCTGGAAAGCCAGTGTGTATGATGAGGCCACAATGTAGTGCACTGGGAACAAGATTAGAGATTTTTTGGATACATTCTGGTGTCACTTTGACTTTGGATAGAAGTAACGGGTGCGTTAAAATTGGTCTTTGGGTGTCGGTGGCGCCTTCCCAACGTAACCCTATAGAGATAATCTTGATGAAAGCAAGAATGTGGGTGGCAGGGACTGTATTTTTTTTTTCCGCTGCAGAAGATGGGGCAGAGAAATTTGCCAGCTACAGTCTACAGCTGGTGGTGTGCTGCTGGTAGATGAGCTGCTAGGACCTTGGACACAGGTATCGCAGGGGCAGACTGAAGTGGGTAAGGAAGAGGAGCAGGGACAGATTTGTGCCCCTTTTGTGTGGCTGTTAGGTGCTCTTGCCAATGGGCTGAGTGGTTGGAAGATAAATGCCTTGTTAGGCATATGGTACCCAAATGGTTGGTGTTTTTGCCACGTTTGATGTGCCTGTGACACAGTTTGCAGATAGCAACAGTGCGATCTGCTGCAGATGTGCTGAAAAAGGCCCAGACAGCTGAGCTGTGGGGAGTGGGCCGGGAGATAACAGCTGCAGAATGTGATGGAATAGGGTGGCTGCTCTCTACTCTTTCTTGATGCCGACCTCCTTGGGGTTGTGTCGCCTCACCTTCAGTTTCATCCTCTGCTCTATCTGCCACCCAAGTCGCATCAGTGACCTCATCACCATCATCATCATCTCCATCTTCATCATTACCACTGGAAACAACTTGGCAATACGCTGTGGCTTGGGGAACATGAATGCCAATTTGTCTACCAGTGTTCCTCCCTCTCTCTAGGCTCATGTTCCTGTCATCCTCAACCTCAGAACCAGCATCTGAATCCAGTAATGGCTGGGCATCATCAAGGAGCAAGTGGCTGACGCTGGGGTCAAATAACTCAGCTGATTCCTCAATGGCTGATGTTAGGGCTATGGCAGGAATAGATGTGGACAAGGATGCAGGTTTATCCACTCTGGCAACTGCAGGGGACTGCACACTTGCCTCTGCTTGTGTGACAGAGGATGAGGAGGATGAGGAAGGTTTAGTAAGCCAGTCCACCACCTCCTCTGCATGCTGTGGCTGGATAGCACGGGCAAACTCACTAAACAGAGGAAATGATACCCTGCCTGAGGAGTGACCACCGTGTTCACCAGTGCCTGTGGACTAGGGATGAGCTGAACACCCTTCTGTTCGGTTCGCACCAGAACATGGGAACAGGCAAAAAATTTGTTCGAACATGCGAACACCGTTAAAGTGTATGGGACTCGAACATGAATAATCAAAAGTGCTAATTTTAAAGACTTATATGCAAGTTATGTAAGTTATTGTCATAAAAAGTGTTTGGGGACCTGGGTCCTGCCCCAGGGGACATGTATCAATGCAAAAAAAAGTTTTAAAAACTGAAGTTTTTTCGGGAGCAGTGATTTTAATAATGCTTAAAGTGAAACAATAAAAGTGTAATATTCCTTTAAATTTCGTACCTGGGGGGTGTCTATAGTATGCCTGTAAAGGGGCACATGTTTCCCGTGTTTAGAACAGTCTGACAGCAAAATGATGTTACGTAACCGGGTGACCCTGCCCCCTCTGACATCACGGGAAAACCCATAGGGAAGTCCCCCTGCGTCAGAGGGGGTGGGGTCAGCGGGTGGCCCCGCCCTCCATTATTTAAGAAGTGTCAGAAGAAGAGAAGCGTCACACAGCGGTAGCCTCCCATGGATGTGGAGCAGCCCAAGAATGAAGCGGAGGAGAAGACGCCACGGAGAAAGATGCCGGACGAGAACACTGGAGCATAAAGCAGAGGATCGGAGGAAGAACCAGAGGAAGAAGAAGATGGAAAGATGGAAGAAGAAACCGAAGGAAGAAGGAAGGAAGGAAGAAGACACAAACAAGATGGAAAGAAGAAGACTTTAAATAAAGGAATTGTCAAAAACTGTCTCTTATCATTTTTAAAATTTTTGACACTTTTTTTGTGAAATGGTAGGGGTACTTTTGTACCCCATTACCATTTCACACAGGGGGGGCCGGGATCTGGGGGTCCCCTTGTTAAAGGGGGCTTCCAGATTCCGATAAGCACCCTGCCCGCAGACCCCCACAACCACCGGCCAAGGGTTGTGGGGATGAGGCCCTTGATCTCATCAACATGGGGACAAGGTGCTTTGGGGGCCGCTACCCCAAAGCACCCTCCCAATGTTGAGGGCATGTGGCCTGGTACTGTTCAGGGGGGGTGCTCTCTCATCCCCCCCACTTTTCCTGCGGCCTGCCAGGTTGCGTGCTCGGATAAGGGTCTGGCATGGATTTTTTGGGGGGACCCCACGCCATTTTTTTAAAAATTTTTGGTGCGGGGTTACCCTTAAAATCCATACCAGACCTGAAGGGTCTGGTATGGATTTTGAGGGAGACCCCCACACCATTTTTTTTATTTTAGCGCGGGGTTCTCCTTAATATTCATACCAGACCTGAAGGGCCTGGTATGGAATTTAGGGGAACCCCCACTTCATTTTTTTTCTTAAACTTTGGTTTGGGGTTCCCCTGTGGGGAAATACCATGCCTTTTTTATCAATGAACTTTTATGTGTATTGTCGGACCGACAATTCATTATAGCCGCAAGTAGTTTTAAATGACTTTTTTTCCTTTGAAATGTCATTTTGCTGTCAGACTGTTCTAAACATGGGAAACATGTGCCCCTTTACAGGCATACTATAGAAATCCCCCAGGTACGAAATTTAAAGGAATGTTACACTTTTATTGTTTCATTTAAGCATTATTAAAATCACTGCTCCCGAAAAAACGTCCGTTTTTAAAACTTTTTTTGCATTGATACATTTCCCCTGGGGCAGGACCCGGGTCCCCAAACACTTTTTATGACAATACCAAGCATATAAGCGTTTAAAATTAGCACTTTTGATTTCTCCCATAGACTTTTAAAGGGTGTTCTGCGGCTTTCGAATTTGCCGCGAACACCCCAAATTGTTCGCTGTTCGGCGAACTGGTGAACAGCCGATGTTCGAGTCAAACATGAGTTCGACTCAAACTCGAAGCTCATCCCTACTGTGGACACATTTGTTGCTGGCCCCCTTACAGTGCCAAGGGAACGTCTGCCTCTCCTTGTTCTTCTCCCAGACATTATTGGGAGGGAGGGGGCTGTGCTTATAAGCAAATGTAAAGGAGAAGTTGAAATTTGTACGTAGATGCACTTTAATCAATATAAAGAGTTTTTTGGTGCCCTTTAATTTGAGCACTCACACTACACAGACACACTCCATGGATACAATATAATATGCTGCAATATAATGTGCCAAACGTACAGTGATGCACAGAACTATATGGCGTTAAACTGGAAGTAACACACGCAAAACGATATGGTGTTAAACTGGCAGTAATGCATGCAAAACGATATGGCGTTAAACTGGCAGTAACGCATGCAAAACAATATGGCGTTAAACTGGCAGTAACGCACGCAAAACTATATGGCATTAAACTGGCAGCAACGCACGCAATACGATATGACGTTAAACTGGCAGTAACACAATCAAATAGATGGTGTTCAACCGTCACTACACTGAAGCTATCTGAACTGACCCTACTCTAGCTATATACTACGGTAATGTCAAGATTACTGACACGGTCTCACTACACTACACTGCAACTATCTGAGCTGTCCCTACTCTAGCTGCACACTATGAAAAGCTGAATGATGGTCCTCCTCACTACACTCACACTATCCCTAGACTAACAGTACACTAATATTCTACACTGACAATTGAAGCAAAATAGCACAGTATAGCACACTAACTAATAGCACTAAACAGAGCCCTGTTCTATCTCTCCACACCAAAATCACACTGAAAATGGCTGCCATTGAAAGAATACTTTTATACTGTGGGGCGAGAATAATCCATGATTGGATAAAGTCATGATGACAGTGTCCAATCATGACTCTGACAGTGCTCTGTGCCCTGATTGACTGAAGCTATTACTGCTTCAGCCAATCAGGGCTTTCAATGCACTGTTCAACGCCACAATGCAATGTGGTCGGTTTGGGGGGGCAAACGTCCCGTTTGTTTGGCTGTTCTCTGAACATCCGACCGAAAGTTCGGCCCAAACTTATGCTTGGGCCGAACCGTTCGCCCATTCCTAGTGGAGGATAACATGCAGCAGTCTTTAAGGGATGGTTTTCAGTCCCCAGAACCCGAGGGAGTTGTATATGGCTGGGAGGAGGTAGTGCCTGATAATATCACAATGGAGAAAACACATATACGAGAGCACCCGAGGCTGCACAACCCAAAAGTGTAGTACAAAGAAAACAAGACAAAAATTCCCCAGGGGGTTTTTTAAGCAGCAATACATTGAATATTATTATAACAATAAAGTAAATCAAGTTCAAAATAAATTCGAATATGCAACAAGTTTATTATAGGATACAGACTCTGGTTCACGTGTAACAAACAACAGCATAAAACATCACCTATGGCCAAAAGGGCCCCCAGATGAATAGCATATAATAAAATTAATATCCACATGAATACCCCGCTGCATTTTGACCCATTGGTCTTCTTCAGGGGGATTTAGATTCTAGGGAAATATATCACAGTTAGAGTTAAAACTTGAAACTTTAATCAATATGTAAAACATTTGCACAGCATTTTCCGTTAATAAATAACTGTATTATATTGTATCTATGGAGGTATATTTACCATTGAGTGGATGATATGGTGGAGATGCACCACACGAACCAAATTGTTTAAAAGCATGAAGGCCCAGAGATCCCAGAGACCACACATATCCCCCCGTGCCCCACAGGTGCATCCGCAGTCCATCGGACTTGCAAGGGGCCACACACTTGGACGGGGGAGAGAACGGGGGGCGAGGCACCTGCCATTGTATATGAGAGGACTTAATTAGTAACCTTAATAGTAAATATTCTAAAAGTGTCTAGTGCCGTAGGGCAATAACTGATTAGCCCTCACTGGGGTAGTTGTATGTATATATGTATATATATTAATTAGACCTATTGATTTGAAGTATATAATTTATTAATAATGTAATGGATATAAAATGCAAATAAATGAAAATGTGTCTAAATAGGGTATGATGAATAGTAAAAAAATTGTGTTAAAAGTATTAAATCGAATTTGGTCAGGGAAAGGAGAAGTGAATGTCCTGGTAGAGCCGTGGTGATAGTAATACATGTGAAGTTATAGTGTAGGAGTGCACTGTGAAGCGTAAAGTGGGAAACCAAATGGTGTAAAAAACTTAAAACAACCCAAACAGTGATAAAAAACTAAAAGTGTATGTTGAAGTGCCAGTAAAAAAAGCCATGTCTTAATTATTTAATTAGGTACAATAAGTGTGTGAGGCGAGTGTAAAGAAATGAAGTATGGACTAAGACATGTGTGTGAGTAGTGATGGCAAAAGTGAAGCAAGTATGCTGTATAGGCATACCTAAAGCCAAATAGTAGTGGGTTAGTGATAGTACTGATAATGATAACAAAATCAATGTCAGCTGTAGTAGGTATACAAAACATAGCACTTACCTAGTGCTAAATACTTCTCAATAGAGTGGCAGCTTTCTCGAGATTCAGCTAAGGATCATCCGGGAACTGCCAATTTGTATGATATCAGGAGGCTAACCTACGACTTCCAGGTGGTAGACTTCTCCCTGACACACCATCCCCCACACGTCCACGCCGCCGACTAGCGGCGTCTGTGTGGCCCCCTCGGCGTTCCGGAAGGCAGAGGCCCCGGCAGTTGCCGTCACTTCTGACGCGATTGCGTGACGTCACGATGCCACGCGTGTGCGCAAAATAACCCGCACGCGCGTGATGTCACTGACAGTCTGGCAGTGATCACGGGACGCCGCCGGCACGGGAGAAGCTCCCCACGGCTGCTCTTGATCAAGAGCCTTGCCGTGGAGACCATTGCCTGATAATGTCATCCTAAGTGACCCAGAGGACTCAGAATCTCATGCCTCTGCAGACTTAGGCTGCATGGGCTCCCTGATTCTGCAAAGCCTGCGAAAGGACCCTAGGATTTCTGGTATCAAGGAGAGGGATCATTACTGGCTGGCAACCCATCTTGATCCTTGTTACAAGGGTAAAGTGGCAGAACTCATCCTGCCTTCGCAGAGGGAGCAGAGGATGAAATATCTTCAGGTGGCCTTGAAGAAAATTTTGTGTGACGCCTTTCCGGACCCTGGGAGGTTACCATTTCCTGGTGCTGGATAACCTGTTTCTGAGGCTTCGTTCGGTCAGAGGAAGAGCGGTGGAGAAGGTGGCCGGCTGACCAATGCCTTTAAACAATTTAAACAATAGTCCTCAGGCCAAGGGCAACCATCACCAGCGTCTGCATTATATGGTGCAGGAATATCTAGGGGCAAGAGCAGACTTGGAGACCTTTCCAACAGAGTATCCTTTGGGTTACTGGGTCTTGAGGATGGACCACTGGCTAGAACTTGCTCAATATGCAATCAAGCTACTGGCCTGTCCTGCATCCAGTGTACTTTCTGAATGGACATTCAATGCTGCAGACTCCACAGACTCCGTTGATAGGCTCACGTTTATAAAAATGAATCAGTCCCGGATGACCAAGTCCCTGATGCTGATGTAACTGATTGAATTTGCTAGGGATCTGGGATCCCTTGAAGACTGCCTAGGCTGTCTATCCTATTCCTCCTGAATCTTGATGATGCTCTGGGAATTGTGATTGGCTGACGTGCTTCCCATACTATACAATATTTTTGGTTTAGGGCACCACCAACACCCAAGGCCCAATTTTTCTGTTGTTCAATTTTTTGAACAAATTTTTGACAGCAGGGCCCATTCCTGCGCCCCAACAAGAGTAACTATGTGGGGTTATAATGTTCTTGCACCACCAACACCCAAGGCCCAAGTTTTCTGCACCTGTTTGACTGGGGCATGTCATTTCAATTTTTTAAATAATTGTTAACAGCAGGGCCCATTCCTGCGCCCAACAAGAGTAACTGTGAGGGCTTACAGTGTTCTTGCACCACCAACACCCAAGTTTTTCTGTACCTGTTTGACTGTGGCATGTAATTACAATTTTTGAAATAATATTTACAGCAGGGCCAGTTCCTGCACCCAACAAGAGTAACTGTGAGGAGGAGTTACAGTGTTCAGGCAGCACCAACACCTAAGGCCCAATTTTTCTGCAGAGTATATAGTGCAGTCAGTATAGTATATATACTGCAGTTCAGAGTATATAGTAGAGTCAATGTAATATATATATAATGCAGTGCAGGGTATATAGTGCAGTGTACAGTATATAATATAGTATATTGAAGTGGTTAAGGGGAACCCTATGACAGAATTAAGAAAACAAAATGTCATGGGTCTCCCCCCCAGTCCATACCAGGCCCTTTGGGTCTGGTAGAGATTTTAAGGGGAACTATATGCCCCCAGATCCCGCCCCCCCAGGTGAATGGATATGGGGTACATTGTACCCCTACCCATTCACCAAAAAAGTGTCAAAAAGTAAAAACCACAATACATAGTTTTTGACAATTCCTTTATTAAAAAAGAAGAGGAAAAAAAAGTGATATATCAAATGTGCAGCGCTTAAATAGCTATACAACTAATATACATGTGTAGCACAAATACAACAAATAACCAGAAAATATATCCTGTGATGCAAGGGTAATTAATAAATGTCCAAAAAAAAATATAATAAAGCACTTGTGCTCCGTGTATTGCACAAAGATCCTTAAAGTGGTGTTCCGGCCGAAATTATACATTTTACATAAAAAGCTGAGTTAGACTTACCGGTAACTCCTTTTCTGAGAGTCTTCCAGGACAGCCCATGAGACCTTGGGCTCCTCCTACCAGGACAGGAAACACGTCACCCCCACCAGATAAAAGGGCGTTCCTCCAGGCCCATGTCAGTATTCTCAAAAACCGTAGGACCCTGCAAAACATATGCATAATACACATAACTTCAGACAATACCGGGTGGGAATCCGGCTGTCCTGGAAGACTCTCAGAAAAGGAGTTACCGGTAAGTCTAACTCAGCTTTTCTCCAAGCGTCTTCCAGGACAGCCCATGAGACGATGAGCCAGAACTTACCAGTCTAGGGAGGGACAACTGCCTGAAGGACCTTACGCCCCAAACGCCTGCTCCTGAGCTGATAGGAGATCCAGGCGATAATGTTTAATGAAGGTCGAGTAATTGGACCAAGTGGCAGCCCTGCAAATTTGTTCCGGTGAGGCACCAGCCCTCTCAGCCCAAGACGTAGACAAGGCTCTAGTTGAGTGCGCAGTAACAAAAGGTGTAGGGACCTCCCTAATTTTGTAAGCTTCCAAGATGGCTTGCTTTATCCATCGAGCCAATGTGGCTTTAGATGCACTATTCCCCTTGTGAACTCCAGAAAAGATGACAAACAAGGCATCAGTTTTCCTGAAGGTCTTCGTGACCTCAAGATAGACCAAGAGAATCCTTCTTACATCTAGAAAACTAAATTTCCTTTCTAAGTCGCCCTGTGGCGAACTACAAAAGGTTGGCAATACAATGTTCTGAGATCGGTGGAATGTACTTGCCACCTTGGGCAAAAAACCTGGATCGGTTCGTAACACAACTCGATCCTCAAAAATCGTGAGGAAGGGCTCCCTTACTGATAGGGCCTGCAACTCACTTACCCTACGAGCTGAGGTAACAGCTATAAGGAACACAGTTTTTAATGTAAGTAACTTAACTGACATACTTTCCAGAGGTTCAAACGGAAATTCTACCAGAGTTTGAAGTACTAGGGACAGATCCCACGTTGGACAATTTCTCACTACTACTGGTCTGGCCCTAGAGATAGATTTGAAAAATCTGGCTATAGTGGGATTTTCCAGGAGAGTTAACTGGAGGAACACACTAATAGCTGCCGCCTGTACCTTTAAGGTACTAACAGAAAGACCTTTGTCGACACCCTCTTGGAAAAATTCCAAAATAGACGGAATATCATGAGTTAATCTATCATTTTCAGATAACCATTAGTTAATCCTTTTCCAAACTTTGGAACATATGGCTCTAGTAACCGGCTTCCTGCAATTAACGAGAGTCCTGACTACTTTGTCAGTGAACCCTTGGGCGCTCAGTATCTTTTCTTCAGATACCAGGCCGTCAAGTTTAAGGAAACCACCTGAGGGTGTGATACTGGACCCTGCAATAGTAGGTCTTCCCTTTTTGGAAGACTCCATGGAGGCTCTGAAACCAGAGACTGTAGCAGGGAAAACCATGGCCTCTTGGGCCAAAATGGGGCAATTAGAATCAGATCTGTCTCTTCCAGCCGAAACTTCCGGAGGACTTCTGGAATCAGCCTGATTGGCGGAAAGGCATAACATAGGCCTGGAGGCCACGGGTTTGCCAGAGCATCGATCCCCAAGGCTTGGTCTGCCGGGTTCATGGAAAAGAATGCAAAGACTTCGGGATGAAGGGACCAGTTGTCTCGGTCTATCCTGTGACGGCTGAGATAATCGGCCAGGCAATTGTTTGTCCCCTTCAGGTGTACAGCAGAAATAGAGGCTAGATTCCCCTCTGCCCATGAAAGGATCTCCTGGGCAATGGACTGAAGCCTCTGGCTTCTCGTGCCTCCCTGCTTGTTGATATACGCGACTGTCGCTATATTGTCTGACAGGATTTGGAGGTTGTGACCCCTGATCTCCATCTGAAAAGACTGGAGGGCTCTCTGGACTGCAAGCAGCTCTCTTTGATTGGATGAGGCCCTTGCCTCCTCTGGGGACCACTCTCCTTGTGCTACTGCACTGCTGAGGTGGGCCCCCCATCCCCAGGAACTCGCATCCGTGGTAATCCTTCGGGAAATGGGAAAGGACCATGGGAGACCTCCTGCTAGGTGCTGACCAGCTCTCCACCACCACAGGCTTCTTTTTATCCTGTCGGGAAGCCAGATCCTTGACTCCAGGGACCTTACGTCCCTGTCCCAGTTTCTTAAAAGAAACCTTTGTAACGGACGCTGACGGAGTCTCGCCCATGGTACTGTGGGAAAACATGAGGTCATAAGACCCACTGCCCTCGACACCTGTCTCAGAGAGACCGACTGGTTGGTCTGCAAAGCTGAAGCTGAGGAAAGACCGAAGGGGAGGGCCTGAAATTGAAAATGTCGGGTCCCCATACCCGTCTTTACTGCCAATCTCAAAAACTTTTGGAAGGCTGGATGCATAGGGATGTGAAGATAAGCATCCCTTAAGTCCAACGTGGCCATAAAGCAGTTTGGGTATAGTAGGTTTTTGATTGTAAAAACCGTCTCCATACGGAAATGCTTGTATCTGATGGACTTGTTTAAGGTCCGGAGATTCAGGATAAGTCGAAACTTTCCTGCCGGCTTTCTGACCACAAATACATGGGGATAGAATCCCTTGCCCTGCTCTGATCGAGGAACAGGAATCAGGACTTTTTGATCTAATAAGTCTCCGATCTGGAGACCCAGAGCCCTCGCTTTCTCCCGATCTTGTGGAGGAAATGTGACCAACAAACGTTCTGGTGGTTGGTGAACAAACTCCAGCCTGTACCCGTTGGTCACTAGGTCCAGGACGAAGGGGCTCAGAGTGACTGCTGCCAACTGTGGGATGAAGGCCCTCAATCTCCCTCCCACCGGGGAACACAAGTCACTGCGGCTTGGCGGGCTGTTGAGGAGGGTTAAACAGCACTCCCCCTTTGCCTCTGCCTTTGTGCCCAGTCCAATGCTTTTTCGGCCTGCTGTCCTTTTCTCTAGGACTCTGTTGCCTGCTTTGGCCACGAAAAAATTTTCTGGCTGTCTGAACACGCCTTTTTCTTATCAGCCGTGCGTTCCAGTGCCTCCTGTAGACCTGGGCCAAATAAATGATCGCCAGTTAAAGGAAAGCCACAAAGGCGCAACTTGGAGGCCGAGTCCCCTGACCAGGTCTTAAGCCAAAGGCTTCTCCTGGCCGAGTTCACTAGAGCCGAAGTCCTGGCTGACATTCTTACCGACTCAGCGGAAGAATCTGCCAAAAAACCCACTGCCTGAAATAGGAGAGGAAAAGACTTTAAAATTTGCTCTCTGGAGGTACCTGCTGACAGATGTGACTGAATCTGAGTCAACCAAACCTCCAGATTTCTGGCCACACAAGTGGAAGCCAGAGCTGGTTTCAGGTTTCCAACTGCTGAGTCCCAGGCTCTGTGGAGAAGGATATCCCCCCTCTTGTCCATCGGATCCTTAAGCGTACCCATATCATCGAACGCCAGGTCCGAGTTTTTTGAAACCTTTGAAAGAGGTGCGTCTAACTTGGGATTCTTATTCCATGGCTGTGCAGTGTCCTCATCAAAAGGAAACCTCCTTTTTAGGTTACTAGAGAAGAATGGTTTTCTCTCAGGATTATCCCATTCCAGTTTAATAGTATCAACCAAAGAACTATGAACTGGAAACACTCTTGATTTTCTCGTATGCAATCCTTTATACATAAGATCATGTTTGGATAACTGAACCTCTTCCTCTTTTAATTCAAGGGTAGTATAGATAGCCTTTAATAAGTCATCTACATCCTCAACAGATAACTTAAATCTTGAGCCTCGAGTGGATTCTCTATCTCTGGGCTCTGTATCTGACCCTGATTCTTCCAGAGAAGAACGGGTAGATCTGACCTCAGCCTCAGAGTCCTCACCCTCTGCCTGCTGCGGAGTGCTTACTGACGCCTTCAGTGAAGACGGACTCTCTGCTGGAGTCTGGAGCTTGTCAATAAGCGTTCTAAAGGAACTGAAGGTGGACGCAAGCTCATCCCTAACAGAAGTAAGCATCTTCTGGCAAGAGGCAACCGGGTCATCCTTTACTAGGCCTTCTATACAGGTGCGACAAACTGCTTTGCTCCATGAGGAGCTCAATTTGTTTGCGCAAACCGCACATTTCCTTTTAAGTGGCTGCGCTTGGACCTTGTCCTGAGTCTTGGTCTGCAAGACAAAATAAATGACCCACAATGTAATTAAAGCCACCCAATCACTCCGTAACACCACGTGCAGGAGGGAGGAAATGTGTCCCCTTACACCCACTACTACAAAGGGGGGGAGGGGGAGGGAACACTCACAGGGATAGCAAGGTGGTGACAGAACACCCCAGGCTTACCTGTGAGGTGCTGGTGTTGGGAACTGCATCCGCTGCCTGTGCAGGTACTGCAGGAGGATCCATTCTGCCCCTCTTGGTCATCCACAGCCTGGCTGCTTAACACCAAGAAACACCAGCAGCCAGCGTTCTCTGTTCGCACCGTTTGTGAAGACTGGAACCTCGTCTCCGGTGCCCGATGATGATGTCATATGCCCCGGAAGTAACCCTCTCCAGGCACTTCCTGTGGGCCAGCTTGGAGCGCAATAGCTCCGCCCCCTCGAGCGCTGCGGCTTCCTCCATTCCTTGCTCAGATCAGCCAGGCTGTCGGCAGGGAAGGACAACCAAAGCTCAGCTGAGCTAGAGTGCAATGCACTGCGCTAGGGGCACGACCTCACACCAGTCCTGGCCCTCTCCAGGCACTGAGGACAGGGAACAGCAGCACAGCCAACCTCCCCAGCGGTGTGCTGCTTCTGGCAGAGGAAGAGGTAAGTGATATGCCCCAGAAAAAAGCCATACAAAGCCCCTGCTTATAAGGCCTATGGGAGCAGGTTCCATGAACATGTTACCCCCCGTCCGGAGGAAACACAAATAACTGACATGGGCCTGGAGGACCGCCCTTTTATCTGGTGGGGGTGACGTGTTTCCTGTCCTGGTAGGAGGAGCCCAAGGTCTCATGGGCTGTCCTGGAAGACGCTTGGAGAAAATACCCCTATAATACACGAGCTTAATGTATTCTAGTAAAGTTAGTCTGTACACTAAGGTCTGTTTTGTTAGTTTATAGCAGTAGTTTGTTATTTTATAAACTTACAGCAGGCCGTGGCCATCTTAAGTGTGGGCATCTGAAGCCAGACTGTATTTCTTCCTGGATCTCATCCTTGCAGATCTCGCACATGCTCAGTGCAGCACAAGCAGTGTAATAGGTTTCAGGTCATGTTTCCATAGCAACAGCAGTGTCAGAGGTAGTTGCCGCCCCTTCCCAGAAGGCATTGCAAACAGGAAATGATGTGATGGGCCACGGCCAGCGAGGAGGAAGTGAAAAATGAATACAGCAGATATACAGTAGGTGCTGAGAAAAGAATTTAAAAATATCCAATTCGTTTACAGTGCACAGTTTAGTGAGGGATGCTGAAGAGTTGTAAAAGTGTGTGGAACTCCACTTTAATAATGTAGTATCCTGTGATACAAAGGTGAAGAGTCCAAAAAAATATATATATATAAAGTGCACATGCTCCGTGTATTGCACGAAAAATCCTTAATGATAATATTTAAAAAATCCAGTATGAAAACATAAAACGTGATGATGGTGATGATATCTTCATGCAGTGTGCACACACCCTCCACGAGATGTACCATCACCTTAAGGGCTTTATATAAAAGCCTGTGATAAATATTATTATCAGCTTGAAAAGATCCTCCTGTGTTTCCTCTTTCCTGTGGTGACTAATTTTGGCTTAAATGCTGATACAAGGATCACTTCTTCCTCCTGATTAGGGATGAGCCGAACACCCCCCGGTTCGGTTCGCACCAGAACCTGCGAACGGACCGAAAATTCGCACGAACGTTAGAACCCCATTGACGTCTATGGGACTCGAACGTTCGAAATCAAAAGTGCTCATTTTAAAGGCTAATTTGCGTGGTATTGTCCTAAAAAGGTTTTGGGGACCCGGGTCCTACCCCAGGGGACATGTATCAATGCAAACAAAACTTTTAAAAACGGCCGTTTTTTCGGGAGCAGTGATTTTAATGATGCTTAAAGTAAAAAAAAAAAAAGTGAAATATTCCTTTAAATATTGTACCTGGGGGGTGTCTATAGTATGCCTGTAAAGTGGCGCGTGTTTCCCGTGTTTAGAACAGTCCCTGCACCAAATGTCATTTTTAAAGGAAAAAATCTCATTTAAAACTGCTTGCGGGTTTAATGTAATGTCGGGTCCTGGCAATATGGATGAAAATCAGTGAGACAAACGGCATGGGTACCCCCCAGTCCATTACCAGGCCCTTTGGGTCTTGTATGGATATTAAGGGGAACCCCGCACCCAAATTAAAATAAGGAAAGGTGTGGGGCCACCAGGCCCTATATACTCTGAACAGCAGTATACAGGCGGTGCAAACAAGACAGGGACTGTAGGTTTGTTGTTAAGTAGAATCTGTTTGTAATTTTGAACGGGTACATTTTTAACGTGTTTAGCTCCAGCCAAAAAATCTTTTTTAAGCTTTTTGGAAAAAATTGGGAAGGGTTATCACCCCTGTGACATTTGTTTTGCTGTCTTTCCTCCTCTTCAGAAGATTTCACCTCACTTTTTGTCCCAATGACAAATGTGTTTTGAAAATTTGGTTTTTTTTGTGGAACAAGGATTGGAAAGCATCAGTGGAAAGGAGAAATGTTTTTCCCATATTAACTCTTACAGGAGAGAATTTCCCTTCCTAGGGGTAGATTTCATCTCACTTCCTGTTGTCTCGTTCCGTTTGCAAGTAGGAGTCGTTTGTAGGTTAGATGTTTGAAAGTAGGGGCCTGCCCTATATACTCAGCAGAAATTTGGGCCTTAGGTGTTGTTGTGGCCACAACACTGTAAGCCCTCACAAGGCCCTGCTGTGAAATATTAGATCAAGAATTGTAATTACATGCCCCTGTTGAACAGGGGCAGAAAAACTGGGCCTTTGGTGGTGGTGGTGGTGGTGGTGCTGGTGCCACAACACTGTAAGTCCTCACTCGCTCTTGGTGGGTGCAGAAATGGGCCCTGCTGTGAAATATTAGATCAAGAATTGTAATTACATGCCCCTGTTGAACAGGGGCAGAAAAATTGGGCCTTTGGTGGTGGTGGTGCTGGTGCCACAACACTGTAAGTCCTCACTCGCTCTTGGTGGGTGCAGAAATGGGCCCTGCTATGAAATATTAGATAAAGAATTGTAATTACATGCCCCTGTCGAACAGGAGCTGAAAAATTAGGCCTTAGGCACTGGTGCTGGTGCCACAACACTGCAACCCCTCACAGACACTCTAGTTGGAACGCAGGAACGAGCCCTGCTGCAAAGTATTGCATCAAAAATTGTAATTACACGCCCCTGTTAAACAAGGGCTGAAAAATTGGGACTTAGGCACTGGTGCTGGTGCCACAACACTGCAACCCCTCACAGACACTCTAGTTGGAACGCAGGAACGAGCCCTGCTGCAAAGTATTGCATCAAAAATTGTAATTACACGCCCCTGTTAAACAGGGGCTGAAAAATTGTGCCTTAGGCACTGGTGGTGGCGCCCAGAACCAAAAATGTTCTTACAAGCTATCAGCGTGATCATTGAGGAGGAAGAGGATAATTACTCAGGGATAGTCACTCAGCATCAGCATAGGCAGTCTTTGAAGGGATCTGAGATTTCAAAAAAAATTATTCGGTTACATCAGCATCAGGTGCTTGGTAGCTGGTGGTGATCCAAGACTGATTCATTTTTATGAAGGTCAGACGATCGACCGAGTCGGTGGACAGACGCACCCTGTGATCGGTTACCACGCCTCCAGCAGCACTGAATGTGCATTCCGAAAGGATGCAGGACAGGCCAGTAGCTCAATTGCATACTGTGCAAGCTCTGGCCAGTGATCCATCCTCAAGAACAAGTAACCCAGAGGATTTTCGGTGGGAAAGGTGTCCAAATCTGATCTTGCCCCTAGGTATTCCTGCACCATGTAAAACAGACGCTGGCGATGGTTGCTGGAACCGATCATACTTTGGGGCTGCGGACGAAAAAAATTGTCTGAACGCATCGGTCAGACGGCCACCTTCTCCACCGCTCCTTCTTTGACTGACCGAAGCCTCAGCAACACGTTGTCCAGAAACAGGAGTTTGTAACCTCCCAGTCTCTGGGAACGCATTGCACAGACCTTTCTGCAAGTCCTCCCGAAGATGTTTCATCCTCTGCTCCCTCTGCGATGGCAAGTTAAGGTCCGCAACCTTACCCTTGTAACGTGGATCAAGGAGGGTTGCCAGCCAGTATTGGTCCTTCTCCTTGATACCACGAATACGAGGATCCTTACGCAGGCTTTGCAGGATCAGGGAGGCCATGCAGCGTAGGTTTGCTGAGGCATTCGGTCCGGAGTCCTCTGGGTCACTAAGGACGACATGGTCCGCAGCCACCTCCTCCCAGCCACGTACAAGTCCATGTGTTTCTTGGGACTGATCCCTTAAAGTCTGCTGCTGATGCTGAGTGCCAGTCTCCACCTCCATACTGACTCAATCTTCCTCCTCCTCCTCGTCCTCTTCCTGTGTGATCGGTGGGCACGCAGGAACAATGTCTGGATAAAGGGGGCCTTGAGAGCTAAGGAAGTCCTCCTCTTCCTGCCTCTGTTCTGCCTCAAGTGCCCTGTCCATTATTCCACGCAGCGTGTGCTCCAACAGGTGGACAAGGGGGACAGTGTCACTGATGCATGCACTGTCACTGCTCACCATCCTGTCCTGGTGCCATAGTCACACAGGTACTCATTGATGGCCCTCTGCTGCGTGTGCAGCTGCTGCAGCATGGCCAACGTTGAGTTCCACCTGGTGGGCATGTCACAGATTAGGCGGTTCTTGGGCAGGTTAAACTTCTTTTGGAGGTCCGTCAGCCGAGCACTGGCATTATATGACCGGCGGAAATGCACACAGACTTTCCTGGCCTGCCTCAGGACATCCTGTAAGCCTGGGTACCTGCCCAAGAACCGCTGCACCACCAAGTTAAGGACGTGAGCCAAACAGGGCACATGGGTCATTTGTCCCTGTCGGAGGGCAGAGAGGGGGTTGGTGCCATTGTCGCAAACCACCATTCCTGCCTTAAGTTGGCGTGGCGTCAACCACCTCTGAACCTGCCCCTGCAGAGCTGACAGAACCTCTGCCCCAGTGTGGCTCCTGTCCCCCAAGCACACCAGCTCAAGCACCGCATGGCATCTTTTGGCCTGCGTACTTGCGTAGCCCCTTGAACGGCTACGGAGCACCGCTGGTTCCGAGGACAAAGCACAGGAAGAAGCCATGGAGGAAGAAGAAGAGGAGGGGGTGGAGGAGAGAGGTGTGTCACAATCATTAGCATTTTGGAGGCGTGGTGGCAGAACAACCTCCAACACTACTGCACCTTGTCCTGCATCCTTCCCAGCTGCCAGCAGAGTCACCCAATGCGCCGTGAAACTTAGGTAACGTCCCTGTCCATGCCTGCTGGACCATGAGTCAGCGGTAATATGCACCTTACCGCTAACCGCCCTGTCCAGCGAGGCATGGACATTGCCTTCCACATGCCGGTAGAGAGCCGGAATCGCATTCCGTGAGAAAAAGTGGCATTTGGGTACCTGCCACTGAGGAACCGCACATTTCACAAACTCACAGAAGGGGGCAGAGTCTACCAACTGAAAAGGCAACAGTTGAAGTGCTAGCAATTTTGCCAAGCTAGCATTTAACCGCTGGGCATGTGGATGGCTGGGAGCAAACTTCTTTCGGCGGTGCAGCAGCTGGGGCAGGGAAATTTGCCTGGTACAATCTGACGTTGGTGTACCAAAAGCAGATTGCCCACAAGTACTTGGCTGTGACACACCTAATTCTACACCTTCATTCCTCTCAGTGCAGGTCTCAGAGAGGACTGAAGGTATAGTGGGGTTGGAAATCTCAGCTGATGAGGAGCAAGGAGAGGTCCTCTTTGTTCTTTGGTGTGGGTCTATTAGATACGCTTGCCAACGAACTGCATGGCAGGTCAACATATGTCTGGTCAAGCATGTGGTACCCAAGCGGGAGATGTTTTGGCCACGCGAGATACGCTTGAGACATATGTTGCAAATAGCAGCGGTGCGATCTGATGCACTCGTCTCAAAAAAGGCCCACACCAAAGAACTTTTTGAATAACGCGCAGAGACTGCAGCGCCCTGCACATGTGAAGCTTTGGGGTGTGATGCAGTCAATGTGCTGCACTTAGGCTGGCCCCTGGAGGGCATCCTGCCTCGTTGGTGATGTGCCGCCTCCTCCTCCTCCTCCTCCTCTCTCCTATCAGGCACCCACGTTGAGTCAGTGACCTCATCATCCCCTCGCTCCTCATCACTGGAGCAAACAAGGCAGTATGCTGCAGCAGGGGGAGCATGACTGCCAGATTGCTGTCCTTCTTGGGCACCCCCTCTGTGCGTGCTCATGTTACTGCCTTCATCGAGCTCAGTATCATCATCAGAGCCTTCCAAACGCTGGGCATCCTCCTGGAACATGTACCCAACACTGTGGTCAAACAGTTCAAGGGACTCCTCAGGAGGACATGGTGGGGCTAGGGAAGGAGTCACTGAAGACAATGAGCCGAGGGAAGAGGCCGCTGCTTTGCCAGACAAAGTACCCTGGGCATGGGTGAGAGAGGATGAGGAGGATGAGGACGGCTTGGTCATCCACTCGACCAAGTCTTCCGTATGTTGCGGCTCAACATGGCCAGCTGCCGAAAAAAAGGCCAAGCGTGTCCCACGGCCACGTGCTGATTAGGATGCACCGTCTAGACACAGAGCCTGCTTGCCCTCTCTTATTGGCTTGTGACTGTCTGCCTCTCCTTCTTGGCCTTCCAGACATACTAATGGCCTGTAGCTGCACTAAGCTGGGATATATATATATATATATATATATATATATATATATATATATATATATATATCTATATCTATATCTATATCTATATCTATATATATATACTGATATTGCAGCTAGCAAAATCAACTGCCTTGCCTGTAGTATGAGAACACCACCAACCTTCTACAGGTAGCTTTAGCTGAACACTGTGAGGTGGGCGCACCCCACTAACTTGTAGGTTTAGCTGAACACTGTGAGCAGGATGCACCCCACTAACTTGTAGGTTTAGCTGAACACTGTGAGCAGGACGCACCCCACTAACTTGTAGGTTTAGCAGAACACTGTGAGCAGGACGCACTGCACTAACTGTAAATAGTCTAGCTGCCTGACTGTGGTACTAATAGGATCAAAAGAACACCAGTAATTTTCTTCAGGTAGCTGTATATACTGTAACAAGACAAGCCTGCCTGTCAGTAAGAATAAAACAGGAATGGATCTAGCTGAACACTGTGAGCAGGACGCACCCCACTAACTTGTAGGTTTAGCTGAACACTGTGAGGTGGACGCACCCCACTAACTTGTCGGTTTAGCTGAACACTGTGAGCAGGACGCACCCCACTAACTTGTAGGTTTAGCTGAACACTGAGCAGGACGCACCCCACTAACTTGTAGGTTTAGCTGAACACTGTGAGCAGGACGCACTGCACTAACTGTAAATAGTCTAGCTGCCTGACTGTGGTACTAATAGGATCAAAAGAACACCAGTAATTTTCTTCAGGTAGCTGTATATACTGTAACAAGACAAGCCTGCCTGTCAGTAAGAAGATAACAGGAAAGGATCTAGCTGAACACTGTGAGCAGGACGCACCCCACTAACTTGTAGGTTTAGCTGAACACTGTGAGGTGGATGCACCCCACTAACTTGTAGGTTTAGCTGAACACTGTGAGCAGGACGCACCACACTAACTTGTAGTTTTAGCTGAACACTGTGAGCAGGACACACTGCACTAACTGTAAATAGTCTAGCTGCCTGACTGTGGTACTAATAGGATCAAAAGAACACCAGCAATTTTCTTCAGGTAGCTGTATATACTGTAACAAGACAAGCCTGCCTGTCAGTAAGAAGATAACAGGAACGGATCTAGCTGAACACTGTGAGCAGGACGCACTGCACTAACTGTAAATAGTCTAGCTGCCTGACTGTGGTACTAATAGGATCAAAAGAACACCAGCAATTTTCTTCAGGTAGCTGTATATACTGTAACAAGACAAGCCTGCCTGTCAGTAAGAAGATAACAGGAACGGATCTAGCTGAACACTGTGAGCAGGACGCACTGCACTAACTGTAAATAGTCTAGCTGCCTGACTGTGGTACTAATAGGATCAAAAGAACACCAGCAATTTTCTTCAGGTAGCTGTATATACTGTAACAAGACAAGCCTGCCTGTCAGTAAGAAGATAACAGGAACGGATCTAGCTGAACACTGTGAGCAGGACGCACTGCACTAACTGTAAATAGTCTAGCTGCCTGACTGTGGTACTAATAGGATCAAAAGAACACCAGCAATTTTCTTCAGGTAGCTGTAAATACTGTAACAAGACAAGCCTGCCTGTCAGTAGGAAGATAACAGGAACGGATCTAGCTAAACTGAATACAGTGTATATATATATATATATATATATATATATATATATATATATATATATATATATGCAACACCTGGGATGCATATATATACACAATACACTGTAAGTGCAGCTAACTGACTGACTGTTCTGCCTAATCTATCTAACTCAAATCAAATGTCACTGTCTGTCTCTCCCTCTCTCTCTCAATGAACGCCGAAACACACACTACACAGGGCCGCCGTGCAGGCGGCCTTATATAGTGTGGGGCGTGTACTAAATCCCCTGAGCCATAATTGGCCAAAGCCTCCTTGGCTTTGGCCAATTATGGCTCTCTGTTCAGGCGGCGCTGTGATTGGCCAAGCATGCGGGTCATAGTGCATGCTTGGCCAATCATCAGCCAGCAATGCACTGCGATGCCGCAGTGAATTATGGGCCGTGACACGCCACACGAATTTGGCGCGAACAGCCCATATCGTTCGCAATTCGACGAACGACCAAACAGCCGATGTTCGAGTCGAACATGGGTTTGACTCGAACACGAAGCTCATCCCTACTCCTGATTAAAGTGCAGATCAAAAGCCACTGCTTCCTCCTGGCAATCAATAGTCTCCTCATATATAACACATGTGAAAAACAATAGAAGCTTGCAATAGTGTGATAACGATGAAAACAGGTTTATTGCAACTTAAAATCCACATAGATTTACACTCACATTTTGCATAATAAAAACTCGCCTTGGTATGCTTATGGACAAAGTTGTGATAACATCACCTGGAGACTGAATCTGCAGCCCCGGATCCCGACGTTCACCCCGTCCTAAGCCTGTGCTGTAAGAAACTCCTTGCTTACTTCCTCGTCAGTCAATCAAGCTCCTCCCACCGGTTTCATCACAATCTCGTGACTTCCTCTGGGAATTGTGATTGGCTCACATGCTTCCCATACTATTTATAGCAGTGATCGCCGCCATTTTCTCGTAGCTCATGATTATAATTAGTTTGCGGTGAATTTACTAACAAATGTCTTATGTTTGTCGGCTAATTGCCAGCTCCTATCTCTCCACAGGTACCCAGCTGTTGATGATATCCTGCTCATCAGTCCTGCCTACTTAAGCCACCCAGCCCAGAGGTTCTCTGCCTTCGCCTTAGTCAAGATCACAGAGACGCTCTCCTGCATTCCTGCTTAAAGACTTGCTTGGCTGACATCCCTTCTGGCTCCAGATCCTGCATGCTGTTTTACTACGCTCATCTCCGGCTCCCTGACGTTTGGCTTGTCTGACTATCCAATCCGGTTCATGAACTATGGCTATGTTTTGACTACGTTTGTTCTATTTACTTTTATTATTAAACAAGTGTTATGTAACTGTACATCTGTCTCGGTCTGATTTCATGGTTTATGACAGTAGGCGAAGGCCATGAATTCAGAAGATACAGTCAATCCACTTGTTGGTAATATTTTTTCCAGATTGGATGAACAAGATCACCGCATGGATCAGTTTTTCATGGTGTTACAAACGCTCCTGAGTCACATGGCTCACCTGGAATCTCCCACTGTGGCTGCTCCGGTTCAACCTGAGTTGCAGGTCGTCCCTGCTGCTGCGCCAGTCTCTGTGCAGGCACCCGCCTCGAGGATTACCTCTATAAGAGTTATGTCTGGTTCTGCTCCACTTCCCCAGCAATTTGGGGGTGATCCAGTTCAATACAGAGGGTTTCTCAACCAGGTAGAGATATACTTTGAGATGCTGCCCCAGGCATTTCCTACAGACAGAAGCAAAGTAGGTTTTGTGATATCTTTGCTTTCTGAGAGAGCCTTGGCCTGGGCAAACCCTCTAAGGGAGACGCAAAAGCCTGTTGTGTTGAGTTACCCTGAGATTGTGGCCTCCTTTAAAAGGGTATTTGAAGTTCCCGCACGCTCCGCTTCTGCTGCCAAGTGCCTCATGTCCATCAGAGTACGAGAACTGTTGCCCACTATGCCATTGAATTCCGTACTCTGGCAGCAAAGGTTGCTTGGAACAATGAGGCCCTCGTGGCTGCTTTTTCTCATTGTCTCTTGGATTCCATCAAGGATGAGATAGCAGCCCGAGATATAGCCACTAAGCTGGAGAAGTTGATCATGTTTGCCATCCTCATTGACTCCAGACTCAGAGAAAAACTCTCTTTTAAGGAGCGCTTGCAGAAGCCTCCTGTACGTTTGCCTCCGAGCTTTGCAGTTCCACCCGTGCCTCCCACACCTCCCATGCCTCCTGGTACCGACTCGTTCAGTGAAGATGAACCCTTACACTTGGGCTTCATGCGTCTCTCTGCGGATGAAAGGGAGAGATTGTCCCTTTGTGGCCAGGCAGGTCACTTTTTGAAGTCTTGTCCTACCCGTCCAGGGAACGCCCGGACCTTGAGGTCCTGTCACAGACAGACCTTAGGTGGAGTTGTTTCGTCCCCAGTTATCCAGAAGGATAAGTTTCTGGTTTCTGTCACCCTTTCTTGGGCTGAGTCGTCTATTGAGATACAGGGTCTAATCGACTCTGGGGCTGCAGACCTGTTCATTGATGCTGCCTTTGTATTGAAGCAGTCGATTCCGCTGCAGCTGTGTGACACTCCACTTGCCATTGAGGCTCTTGTCAGGAGACCCCTACAGCCTGCCCATGTGACTCATGAGACGGTTCCATTGTCCATGGCCGTAGGGACTCTTCACCATGAGATAATCGAATTCCAAGTTATTTCCTCACCTAAGTTTCTGTTGGTTATTGGTTATGCTTGGTTACAGAGGCACCACCCCTCTTTTGATTGGCTCAGTGCTGAAGTTCTCTCCTGGTCGCCTCAATGCAGTAAGACATGCTTCCAGAAGGTAGCCAAGGTCCTGTGCACCTCTTCACTCTCCTACCAGCCTGGAAGAGTACAGTCATTTTAGCGATGTCTTTGACAAAGTTCAAGCAGGTAGTTTGCCTCCACACCGGCCATTTGATTGCGCAATTGACCTTCAACCTGCTGCCATACCCCATCGTGGCCGGGTTTACCCTTTGTCGGTCTTGGAGGATAAGGCCATGGAGAAGTATGTTGCAGACGCACTTTCTCGAGGTTTCAGCCACAAATCCTCGTCCCCTGCTGGTGCTGGTTTCTTCTTCAAAAGAAGAATAGTGAACTGAGACCCTGTGTTGATTATAGGGGTCTCAATTGTTTCACGATTAAGAATGTCTATCCAAGCAACGTTTTTCACAAAGCTTGATTTGAGAGGGGCATACAATCTCATGAGGATTAAGGAGGGCGACGAGTGGAAAACTGCGTTTAATACCAGAACAGGCCATTATGAGTACCTCGTAATGCCTTTTGGCCTTTGTAACGCAGTTTTCCAGGAATTCATTAACTATGTCCTCCGAGATTTGTTGCAGTTATGTGTGGTGGTTTATCTCGATGATATCCTAATTTTTTCTAAGTCCCTGGAGAGCCACCACACAGATGTCTGTCGTGTGCTTCAGAAACTAAGAGAGAACAATCTCTAAATTGGAGAAGTGTGAGTTCCATTGTGAACAGGTTAAATTCCTGGTTTTTCGATGGACCCAGAGAAACTTTCAGCAGTCCTACAGTGGCCCTGATCCATGGGTTTACATCCTCTGCAGAGTTTCCAGGGCTTTGCCAACTATTATCAGAAGTTTATTCGTAACTTCTCATCTCTGGTCAAGCCCCTGACTAGGGATGGGCTTTATGTTCGGGTCGAAAATGAGTTCGACACGAACATTGGCTGTTGGCCCATTCGCAGAACAGCGAACAATTTGGGGTGTTCGCGGCAAAATCGAAAGCCGCAGAACACCCTTTAAAAGTCTATAGGAGAAATCAAAAGTGCTAATTTTAAAGGCTTATATGCATGGTATTGTCATGAAAAGTGTTTGGGGACCCGGGTCCTGCCCCAGGGGACATGTATCAATGCAAAAAGAGGTTTTAAAAATGGCCATTTTTTCAGGATCAGTGATTTTAATAATGCTTAAAGTGAAACAATAAAAATGTAATATTCCTTTAAATTTCGTACCTGGGGGGTGTCTATAGTATGCCTGTAAAGGGGCGCAAGTTTCCTGTGTTTAGAACAGTCTGACAGCAAAATGACATTTCTAAAGGGAAAAAAAGTAATTTAAAAGTGCTAGAGCTAGTGTCGGCTATAATGAATTGTCGGGAAAAAAAGTCATTTAAAAGTGCTAAAGCTAGTGCTGGCTATAATGAATTGTCGGTCTGGCAATACACATAAAATTTCATTGCTAAAAATGGCATGGAATTTCCCCACATGGGAAACCCCAAACCAAAATTTAAAAAAAAATGGCGTGGGGGTCCCCCTCAAAATCCATATCAGACCCTTCAGGTCTGGTATGGATTTTAAGGGGAACCCCGCGCCAAAATATAAAAAAAATGGCGTGGGTCCCCCCCCAAAAATCCATATCAGACCCTTATCCAAGCACGCAACCTGGCAGGCCGCAGGAAAAAAAAGGGGGGGGGGGACGAGAGAGCGCCCCCCCTCCTGAACCGTCCCAGGCCACATGCCCTCAACATTGGGAAGGACTTGTCCCAAGGTGTGTAGTGTCTTTATTTTACCATTTTCACACATTTTTTGTGAAATGGTAGGGGTACATTTGTACCCTGTTACCATTTTACACAGGGGGGTGGCCAGGATCTGGGGGTCCCCTTGTTTAAGGGGGCTTCCAGATTCCGATAAGCCCCCCACCCGCAGACCCCCACAACCACCGGGCAAGGGTTCTGGGGATGAGGCCCTTCTTCCCATCAACATGGGGACAACGTGCTTTGGGGGGCCACTACCCCAAAGCACCCTCCCAATGTTGAGGGCATGTGGCCTGATACGGTTCAGGAGGGGGGGCACCCCCCCTCTTTTCCTGCAGCCTGCCAGGTTGCGTGCTCGGATAAGGGTCTGGTATGGATTTTTGGGGGGACCCCACACCATTTTTTTTTACATTTTGGCACGGGGTTCCCCTTAATATCCATACCAGACCTGAAGGGCCTGGTATGGAATTTATGGGGACCCCCACGCATTTTTTTTTTTATTTTGGTTTGGGGTTCCCCTGTGGGGAAATTCCATGCCGTTTTTATCAATGAACTTATGTGTATTGCCGGACCGACAATTCATTATAGCCGGCACTAGCCCCTGCACTTTTAAATGACTTTTTTCCCCGACAATTCATTATAGCCGGCACTAGCACTAGTACTTTTAAATTACTTTTTTTTCCCTTTAGAAATGTTATTTTGCTGGCAGACTGTTCTAAACACGAGAAACATGTGCCCCTTTACAAGCATGCTTTAGACACCCCCCAGGTACCAAATTTAAAGGAATATTACACTTTTTTTGTTTCACTTTAAGCATTATTAAAATCACTGCTCCCAAAAAAACGGCCAATTTTAAAACTTTTTTTTGCATTGATCCATGTCCCCTGGGGCAGGACCCAGGTCCCCAAACACTTTTTAAGACAATACCATGCATATAAGCCTTTAAAATTAGCACTTTTGTGTCCTATAGACTTTAACGGTGTTCAAACAAATTTTTTGCCTGTTCGCATGTTCTGGTGCGAACCGAACGGGGGTGTTCAGCTCATCCCCACCCCTGACTGATATGACCAGAAAGGACGGTAACCCACAGTCTCAAGGCTGCCTTTGTTTCTGCTCCTGTGTTGGCACATCCTGATCCGACGTTACCTTTTGTCCTTGAGGTTGATGCTTCTGAGACTGGAGTTGGTGCCCTTCTGTCTCAATGTCCTACCTCTGAGAGCACTTTGTATCCTTGTGGCTACTTTTCAAAGAAATTGTCCCTTGCGGAGTGCAATTACATGATTTGTGACAGAGAGCTGTTGGCGATCATTTTAGCCCTGAAAGAATGGAGACATCTCCTCGAAGGTACCACTGTGCCGGTTCTCATTCTTACTCACCATAAAATCTCACATTCTTGTCTGAGGCTAAATGCCTCTCTCCCAGAAGGGCACGATGGGCTCTTTTCTTGTCAAGTTTCAATTACATTGTCTCATTCTTACCTGGTACTAAGAATGTAAGGGCTGACGCCTTGTCATGATAATTTTCCTCCAGTTCCAAGTTGGAGTCGGTTCTGGTTCCTGTGATTCCTCCTGATCGTATTCTGGCTACGGTTCGCACCAGTCTCACTTCTCCTGGGTGACAAAATTCTTGCTGCTCAGGTCCATGCTCCTCCTGGGAAACCTTGTGACCACTGCTTTGTCCCAGAGAGTCTCTGTCTGAGGCCTAGTCTATGTGCTGATGTAACTGACTTCGTAGCTGCCTGTTCCGTGTGTGCTCAGAGTAAGAATCTACGGTGGGCCTCCTACAACCCATACCCAATGGAGAGAGGCCCTGGACCAACCCGTCTATGGATTTTATTGTGGAGTCACCCAACTCCCAAGGCAACACTGTTATCCTTATGGTGGTTGACTGGTTCTCAAAAACATGTCATTGTATTCCACGTAAGAAGTTGCCCAGTTCTAAGGAACTGGCTTCCATTTTTGCTCAGGAGATCTTTCGCTTACATGGGCTACCCAAGGTGATTGTCTCGGACAGGGATAGTCAGTTTGTGTCCCGGTTCTGGCGAGCCTTTTGTGCGCAGTTGGGAATTCAGCTTGCTTTCTCCTCTGCGTATCACCTGCCGTCTAATGGGGCCACAGAACGAGCCTGTAATGAGCTCCTGCACGCTTGATTCCACTCTCCCAACACTCCTCTGCGGCTATTGAATCAGATTGCAGATCGCAACATCTGATGGTTTGGTCATCCGATGCTCTGGGATTCGAACTAGAGCTATGTGCCAATCAAATCCATTTGTAATAGCTCAGAACAAACACCAGGCAGGCTATATGTAAGTTCAAACAGGGATCTCACTTTTATTGGATGCACACAACACACTTTTATACCCAGCAGTTTGAACACTCCGCCCCCAATAACCACTTTCCTATTGGTCAATTGTAAAGTACCCTCTAGTCCTCAATTAGTGTCAGGAGACTGCAAGTGTCTCCGCTCGCCGGGCTCCGGGGCGCATGCGCGGCGGACTGGCGCTTCGCCGCACACCCATCCGCGGCCCGATGGTGTGGCGGGTGCGGGTGCACGGCGGTCCCCGTGTGCGCGCCGTCGCCCATGCGGGTACCCGGTAGCGTGTCACGCTGACGCGCTCGCCGGGGGGGAGACTATTTCTGACGACTCCAGCGCCCAGTCGGGTTGCTGGATCGTCGTCAGCTCCTCCTGTTCCCTGTGTCCCTGTTGATTACCTGAAATCTATTCTACTGCTCTGTGTACCGAATAGACATGTGCACACTGAAATATTTCGTTTCGGAATTTCGTTTTCGTCTGAAAAATAAATTTATTTAGTTACTCCCGAAATTCGTTTTTATTTATTTCGTTTTTCGTTAAAAATTGCATTCGTCCGAGAATCCAAATTAAGGTCGAATCTGTCATTGAAGGCTTATGGTGTCTGTCGAATGTTCAAAGAAGAAGAAGAAGAAGGAGCAGCTAAACTGTACAATGCCGTATAGTTTACCTGCTCCGTTGAATCTTCTTAGAACTTTCAACAGACACCATCAGCCAAAGTACGTGTGCACTTAGTTCTAGCTATTTTACTGCTCCACCTCTTTGGTTACAATCAGCCAATAACATTCATCATCATCATTATTTTTATTTATCTTTTCTCCCCTACGTCGAATCTTTCCTCCCCTACGTCGAATCTTTCCTCCCCTACGTCGAATCTTTCCTCCCCTACGTCGAATCTTTTCCCCCTACGTCGAATCTTTCCTCCCCTACGTCGAATCTTTCCTCCCTACGTCGAATCTTTCCTCCCTACGTCGAATCTTTTCTCTCTACGTCGAATCTTTTCTCTCTATGTAGAATAATCTTGGACTAATAGAGCTAAGGTTAGGCACATTCGACCACAGGTTTGATGGACAGAGATTGTTATTGTCATCATCATCATGTCGAATCTCCTATCTATATCGAACTGTTGTAGCAACGAAAACGAAAATAAAGCATTTGTTTATGTCGGATCTTTTGTTTTTCGGACTCTGCACTTTCGTTATCGTTTGTTAAAACGATAACGAAAATACCTGAAATTCGGACGAAAATGCATTCGGACGAAAACGAATGCACATGTCTAGTACCGAACCCCTGGCTTGTTGTAACACTATACCACTGTCTGCTGATACCCCTCTGACCTCTGCCTGATAAACAGACCTGCCTCTGCCTGATGGCCTGGTGCTGACTTTTGCCTGATAAACGGACTTGCCTCTGCCTGATTACCCGGTTCTGACCTTCTGCCTGCTTTAACGGACTTGCCTCTGCCTGATTACCCGGTTCTGACTTTCTGCCTGCTTTAACGGACTTGCCTCTGCCTGATTACCCGGTTCTGACCTTCTGTCTGCTTTAATGGACTTGCCTCTGCCTGATTACCCGGTTCTGACCTTTTGCCTGCTAAACGGACTTCCGTGCCTCAGTCTCCACCTACGGATCTCTTGCATACCGGAAACCCGTGCCTCCGCGTGCCCCCAGCTCCCTGTATCAACTCCGGGGGTCTGGGTGCGCGTGGTCGTAAGGGCGAGCCGCTCTCGGCATCTTGGCCTCGGTGAGTATTAGTCTTGACAGTACGATCCAGCCAGATGTCCGAGGCCGACAGAGCGCGCTCTCCTTTGGAGATCCTGTGTCAACAGGTATCCACTCTTGCTGACTCCGTGCAAAAGCTACAGGAGGGATATACCCAAATTGACAATCGCCTTCAGCAGATTATGGGGTCACTTCCCTCTGCGGCCGCTGCGGCCGCAGCTCCCGCACCCAGTAGGGGGGGTTCGCTCCCTCAGGCTTCTGCCAATCCCACAGTTGTCATGGCTCTCCCAGAACCCAGGGTTGCCACACCAGAATGGTTCTCAGGGGACCGTAAGAAGTTCAGGGCCTTCAAAAAACGCATGCTCCCTCTACTTCGCCCTCCAACCCAGAACCTTTTCCTCAAAAATTGTGAAGGTGGGATTTACGATTTCTCTATTGTCCGAGGAACCTCAAGCCTGGGCCCACGGTCTAATGGAACAGAGCAGTCCAGTTCTAAACACAATCAATGCCTTCTTTGAGAGTATGTCCCAGCTCTATGATGACCCACAGCGTACGGCTACAGCTGAGGCTATCCTGCACCACCTGTCCCAAGGAAGAAGACCAATTGAGGACTATACGGTGGAATTTTGTAAATGGGCGGCCGACACAAATTGGAACGAGCTGGCCCTGCGCTATCAGTACTGCCAAGGCTTGTCTGAGTTACTCAAAAATGAATTAGCCAGGATAGAAACCCCGCTTCCCTGGAAGAACTAATTCAAGCAGCCATGTGAGCGATGCTCAGAGCGTTTCCAAGGCCCGCGCCCCGCCTGGATGCTGCCCAGACCTCCGTCGACCCAGACCCCTACCTCAATGACAGCTGCTGCTACACCAGTCCCTGAGGTCGAACCTATGCAGCTTGGCCTGGTCCGGGCCCCGCTGACCTCTGAAGAGAGGCAACGCAGACGGCAGTCCAACTTGTGCCTCTATTGCGGAGGAGCCGGGCACTTCCTGCACAACTGTCCAATCAGGCCTAGTAAGTCCCCTCAGCCAAATGTGATGAACTGTCCAAACAACAGTATCCCAAAGACTTACGTGATGTTGTTTGTTTCCCTACAGCTTCCGGAAGGGGAGACCCGCTTGCAGGCCATCATTGATTCCGGAGCATGCAGTTGCTTTGTAGATGCTGCCTTGGCCCACAGCCTGAATATTCCTCTGCAAACCAAAACTTAAGGTCTACGGGTACATCTGGCCGACGGATCCCTTCCTCGCTCAGGACCCATCACCCAGGAAACCCAACCTATTCTTGTAACCACCAATTCCAGCCACCAGGAATTTCTACGGCTTGATCTTATTCATTCACCCATCTTCCCTGTTATACTGGGCTTGCCCTGGTTACAGGCCCATGACCCACATATCCAATGGAGTACCAAGGCGGTATCTTTCTCCTCTCAGTATTGCTCTCAACATTGTCTTTCCATGGCTCCTAAAGCCTGTGCTATGATCACTGTTCGTCAGGCAGCCTCCAGCATGTCCCCTCCGAGTATCTTGAGTTCCAAGAAGTCTTCAGCAAACAAATGGCCGATCGCCTACCACCTCATCGGTCCTACGACTGTCCGATCGACCTCCTGCCTGGATCCGAAGTCCCGTTCGGCCATATATTTCCTCTCTCGGAAACTGAGCTAGAGGCTCTCAAACAATATATCGATGAGAATCTAAAAAAAGGCTTCATCCGTCCCTCGTCCTCACCTGCCGGGGCCGGTATCTTTTTTGTCGGGAAGAAGGATGGTTCTTTGAGGCCTTGTGTAGATTATCGGCAGCTCAATAACATCACTATCAAAAACCGGTATCCGTTGCCACTCATTCCCGAGCTGTTTCAACGGTTCCGATCAGCTAAAGTGTTCTCTAAACTCGACCTCCGGGGGGCCTACAATCTCGTCAGGATCAGGGCTGGGGACGAGTGGAAAATGGCTTTTAGATCCAGGTTTGGGCATTTCGAGTACCTAGTGATGCCATTCGGACTCTGTAATGCCCCGGCCACCTTCCAACATTTGGTGAATGATATATTCCGAGAATACCTGGATGACTTCCTTGTTGTATACCTAGATGATATTCTTATTTTCTCCTCCACTCTTGAAATGCACAAGGGGCACGTAAAAAAGGTCCTTACCATACTAAAGCAACACAAGCTATACCTAAAAGCTGAAAAAGGCGAATTCGAAAAATCAACCATACAATTTCTTGAGTTCATCCTTTCAACCAATGGGGTCGCAATGGACCCACAAAAGATTCAGGCAATTCAAGAATGGCCGGCCCCATCAGACAAAAAAGGGGTACAGCGGTTTATAGGGTTTGCCAACTTCTATCGAAAATTTATTGTTAGATTCTCTGCTATTGTGGCACCTATCACTCAACTAACCCGTCAGCACGGTTCTTTTCAGTGGTCCCCAGCCGCTCAAGAAGCTTTTCTGAAATTGAAGACATTGTTAAGTTCCGCCCCGATCCATCGTCATCCTGACCCGACTCAACTGTTTGTGCTGGAGGTAGACGCATCGGAAATCGCAACTGGAGCAATTCTTTCCCAGAGGCAGGGACCTAAAGCCATTCTACATCCTGTAGCTTTCGCATCCAGGAGACTCAGCCCACCGGAACTCAATTATGATGTGGGTCACAGGGAGCTGCTGGCCATAAAGTTCGCTTTGGAGGAATGGAAGTATTTGCTGGAAGGTGCAGTACACCCGGTCATGATCTTTACAGATCACAAGAATCTAGAATACCTCCGAACGGCAAAATGACTAAAACCCGACAAGCCCGTTGGGCTCTTTTCTTTTCCCGTTTCAACTTCCATATATCCTACAGACCTGGTGTAAAGAACGGAAAGGCAGACGCACTCTCTCGGATGTTCTCAGCAGATTTTCAAACATCGGAACCAAGCACTATCCTCTCTCCACAAAACTTTCTTGGACTGACTCAGGCGGACCTAATGTCATCCATCAGATCCTCATCTCACTTGTGTACTGAACCAGAAGTACATTCCCTGAAGAAATATGAGGATCTTTTTTGGATTCGAGAAAAAATTTTCGTACCGCAAGAGACACGGCCTTTAACCCTTAAAATGTGTCACGACCATAAATTGGCGGGGCATTTCGGGATAAAGAAGACATCTGAGCTGATTTCTCGCTCCTTCTGGTGGCCTGGGTGGAGATGGGATTGTAAGAAGTACATGGCGTCCTGCCCTCTGTGCCAACGGAACAAGGGCCAAAACGCTAAGTCCTGGGGCTTGCTCAAACCTTTGCCCATCCCGGAACGGCCATGGGCCGATGTATCCATGGATTTTATTGTTGATTTGCCAGCCTCAGAGAGTTTTACCACCATTTTTGTTGTTATCGACCGTCTCTCCAAGATGGCCCATTTTTTACCCATGAGGGGCACCCCTTCTGCTGTAGACACAGCCAATATCTTTTTGAAAGAGATCGTTAGGCTCCATGGTGTACCGAAGAGCATTGTGTTGGATAGGGGCGTGCAATTTACGTCCAAATTCTGGAGGGAACTCTGCAAGACCCTTGATATCAAAGTATGTCTCTCCTCAGCGTATCACCCTCAAAGTAACGGCCAAACAGAGAGGACAAACCAAACCTTGGAGCAATACCTCCGTTGCTTCTGCTCAGGTTCCCAGGACAATTGGGCAAGCCTTCTCCCGTATGCCGAATTTGCCTATAACAATTCAGTTCATGCCTCTACCAACCAAACACCCTTCTGGGCAAATTGTGGGTTCCACCCTACGTTTCTTTCTAATGACATCCCTGAGATGACAGTTCCTGCAGTCCAGGACAGGATAACCTCGTTGCAATCCAACTTTCAGAAAATCCAAGACATGTTATACAAGGCGCAAGAAGATTACAAAAAGAAATACGATCGGGGCAGGAGGGTGAATCCAAAGTTTAACTTAGAAGAGGAGGTCTGGCTATCCACCACGAACCTTAAATTACCTTTGCCATCTCGAAAACTTGGACCCAAGTTCATCGGTCCTTTCCAAATCAAGAGAATCATTAACCCTGTGGCTGTTGAGCTAGTACTACCCAAGACATACCGGATTCATCCTGTTTTCCATGTATCCTTGTTGAAGCCTGTTGTGCCCAGCCCTTTTTCGGGAAGGAGGAGAACCTCCTCCTCCGCCGATCAGGGTGAATGGCGAAAACGAGTTTGAGGTGAAATCCATCCTGAACTGTAGAAAGAAGGGCAGGCAGCTACAGTACCTGATCCAGTGGAAGAGTTACCCACCTGAAGACAATTCTTGGGAACCCGCTAGGAATCTGCATGCACTACGCCTTATCCAAGTCTTCCACCAAGATCACCCGGAATTGATGTCTAGCCTGGGCGTCCAGTGTCCGCCCTTAGGAGGGAGGCACTGTCAGGAGACTGCAAGTGTCTCCGCTCGCCGGGCTCCGGGGCGCATGCGCGGTGGACTGGCGCTTCACCGCTCACCCGTCCGCGGCCCGATGGTGCAGCGCGTGCGGGTGCACGGCGGTCCCCGTGTGCGCGCCGTCGCCCATGCGGGTACCCGGTAGCGCGTCACGCTGCCGCGCTCACCGGGGGGGGGGAGACTATTTCTGACGACTCCAGCGCCCAGTCGGGTTGCTGGATCGTCGTCAGCTCCTCCTGTTCCCTGTGTCCCTGTTGATTACCTGAAATCTATTCTGCTGCTCTGTGTACCGAACCCCTGGCTTGTTGTAACACTATACCACTGTCTGCTGATACCCCTCTGACCTCTGCCTGATAAACGGACCTGCCTCTGCCTGATTGCCTGGTGCTGACTTTTGCCTGATAAACGGACTTGCCTCTGCCTGATTACCCGGTTCTGACCTTCTGCCTGCTTTAACGGACTTGCCTCTGCCTGATTACCCGGTTCTGACCTTCTGCCTGCTTTAACGGACTTGCCTCTGCCTGATTACCCGGTTCTGACCTTTTGCCTGCTAAAACTTCCATGCCTCAGTCTCCACCTACGGAACTCTTGCATACCGGAAGCCCGTGCCTCCAGCTCCCTGTATCAACTCCAGGGGTCTGGGTGCGCGTGGTCGTAAGGGCGAGCCGCTCTCGGCATCTTGGCCTCGGTGAGTATTAGTCTTGACAATTAGGTCCTCTTGGCCATGCAAATGAGGACTTGAAACAGGGTCAGCAGGGATTGGTCCGATAGCTTGAATAGGAGGACTGATGTGTGTAATAACACAGAGAAGCCCCAGGGGGTAATTAAAGTACATAAACAAATGGTCAAACACAGAACAATGCCTTCCTTCCAGACCATGGTGCCGTCTGGAGGGGGTTAGCCTTAAGACAGGGCAGAAGACCCACCACTTTGTAACAGAATCAAAGGAGAAATACTTCAGTATTCCAAGGTTCATGACATTCCAGTATTCCAAGGTTCATGACATTCCAGTATTCCAAGGTTCATGACAGAGCCAATCAGTCCTTGGAGCAATTCCTACCTTGCTATATTTCTGACCATCATAACAACTGGTCAGACCTATTACCATGGGCAGAGTTTACTCACAACAGTGCCTTGAATTTTGCCTCCCAGTTGTCCCCATTTATGGCGAATTATGGTTTTCAACCTTCCATGTTGCCTGACTCATTCCTCAGAGTATTTCTGTGTTAGAGGAGCATCTCCGTGGTCTTCGTTCCACTTGGGCACAAGTCCAGGAGGCTTTGCATCATGCTAATGATAGGTACAGACTCCATGCTGACTGCAGACGCCTGCCTGCGCCTTCCTACCAGGTTGGGGACAGGGTCTGTTATCTCGCAACCTCCGACTTCATGTTCCCTCACTGAAGTTCGCACCTCCGTTTATTGGGCCTTTCCTTATTCTTTGCAGGATTAACCCAGTGGCTTACACATTAGACCTTCCTTCTAATATGCATATTTTGAATGTATTTCATGTCTCCTTATTAAAACATTTGGTCTGCAACCGATTTACCACCTCAGTGCCATGTCCTCACCCTGTACAGGTTGAGAACTCTAACAGGTACCCAGCTGTTGATGATATTCTGCTCGTCAGTCCTGCCTACTTAAACCGTCCAGCCCAGAGGATCTATGCCTTCGCCTTAGTCAACATCACAGAGATGCTCTCCTGCATTCCTGTTAAAAGACTTGGTTGGCTGACATCCCTTCTGGCTCCAGATCCTGCTTGCTGTTTTACTACACTCATCTCCGGCTCCCTGATGTTTGGCTTGTCTGACTATCCGTTCTGGTTCTTGAACTATGGCTATGTTTTGACTATGTTTGTTTTATTTACTTTTATTATTAAACAAATGTGATTTTACTGTACTTCTGTCTCGGTCTGATTTCATGGTTTCTGACACATATGGGCTCTTGTTTGCCACCAAAGATAAACTTCCCTATATGAGGGCATGGGATTCAGATCTGGCTTACAAAAGGGAACTTAAACATTGGCACAACTGTTTCCATATGGCAAATAAGGGTATTCTGAATGTGTTTTTTTGTGGAAGTGAATGTAAAGGTCAGGACCAGATGATATATGGTTCCCTCTTATCTTTCAAAGCTACATCCAACCTCCTCACCATTGTGTTTTTAAGACTATCATTCCTACAGTATAATGTATCATGTCTGGTGGGAGTGCTCTAAAAATTAATCAGAAAGGTTACGGGGGCACCGGTACCAAAACTACCACATATTGCTTTGCTAAATGAACCATTGAAGCAGGTTCTCCGTCCCACACAAAAACAGATCTTATTTGTGCTCCTAAAGAGAAAAAGATTTGCCCATGGGACTTTGAATGAGGTGTCCATGATGATCAAAAGTAATTGAAAAGAATAGTATAAAAAATATATCAAATTTATTAGAATCATTGTCATACAATACAGGTCATGCATCTGAATGGCAATTCATAAGAACGGCAACATAACATAATGGTCCTAAAAACATAGCCAAGATAACATTGATCAGAGTAAAATGAATACAGATATACATAATACATCTCTAACTCGACGCGTTTCGCGAGCTTTCCTCACATCATCAGGGGCTGATGTGTATATCTGGTGTCTGTAACAACAGATAAAAAAGAAGATTCAAGTATAGGTTATGATTGGACAAAAATGCGAAGCCAGAGCTAATGATCCCATACTTACTTGTCAGGCAATTGGCTCCAGGGGCCGACCCCCGGCAGGGGCGGTCGGAAAGCATCTCCCACGGGAGCTGAAGGGACGAAGGTCACAGCATGGAGGACCATGGTCAGGCGTAGGGCAGGCACGGCAAGAAGATGGAAAAGAAAGAGATGGCTGGACCCAAATGTCACCCAGAGTCATTGCAGAGCTTGCTCACTGGAATAAATTGAATTAGTATAAATGTATATATGCAAGTATGTAATCATACAAAAATGGATATAGCAAGGTGTGTCAGGAGGTATGCTCTGATGCAAGGGGTGCAGAAGTGTCCCACAATGCTAGAAAAGAAAAACAGAGAAGACAAGGAAAAGAAAGGAGAGAAAGGAAAAGAGAGAAAAGGAAAAAGAAAAGAGAGCCAAAAGTGTTGCCACCAAGTTATGCAGGGTGTATTCAAAATGAAAAGATATATGAATGTAAATATATAGGTAGTAGGTGTAGCAATGGTTATGGTATCCTAAATAGCTCATAATATAATAATATAGCTAAATCTATGGTAATATAGCTTTATATGGTATACTCGGTATAAGAGATTATAAAAGTAGCTATATATATAACTCAATTATTGGGTATCAAGATGTGGAGTGTCATCCGTATATACTTTCACTTCTCTCACACCACTTTTTGCCCTATTTTTCCTGCTGTGTTTACTCACATTCATTCCTCTCCCCTTTTCTGTCCTTTTCTATATCACCCCTCTTTCCATTACACTCTCCCAATTCACCTCACACTGATTTTCCCTTTTGCCTTGCAGGATATTCTTATATATACTCTAGTACAACATCTCTATACTTTTATAACATCTTGATACCCAATAATTGAGTTATATATATAGCTACTTTATAATCTCTTATACCGAGTATACCATATAAAGCTATATTACCATATATTTAGCTATATTATTATATTATGAGCTATTTAGGATACCATAACCATTGCTACACCTACTACCTATATATATATATACATTCATATATCTTTTCATTTTGAATACACCCTGCATAACTTGGGGGCAACACTTTTGGCTCTCTTTTCTTTTCTTTCTCTTTTCTCTCTTTTCCTTTCTCTCCTTTCTTTTCCTTTTCTTCTCTGTTTTTCTTTTCTAGCATTGTGGGACACCTCTGCACCCCTTGCATCAGAGCATACCTCCTGACACTCCTTGCTATATCCATTTTTGTATGTATTTATATTTGTATTTACATACTTGCATATATACATTTATACTCATTCAATTTATTCCAGTGAGCAAGCTCTGCAATGACTCTGGGTGACATTTGGGTCCAGCCATCTCTCTTTCTTTTCCATCTTCTTGCCGTGCCTGCCCTACGCCTGACCATGGTCCTCCATGCTGTGACCTTCGTCCCTTCAGTTCCCATGGGAGATGCTTTCCGACCGCCCCTGCCGGGGGTCGGCCCCCGGAGCCAATTGCCTGACAAGTAAGTATGGGATCATTAGCTCTGGCTTCGCATTTTTGTCCAATCATAACCTATACTTGAATCTACTTTTTTATCTATTGTTTAGGGCTGCAACTAACGATTATTTTCATAATCGATTAGTTGGCCGATTATTGTTTCGATTAATCGATTAATCGGTTAATAACCTTAAAAAAAAAAAGTGTGGCGTATAATTTAGTTAATATGTAAAGTTTTAAAAAAAGGCAATTTATTCTTAAATATCTCTATGCAGTGGTAAATATAAATACCCAACTATATGGTTAGGGAGCAAAATATCTAATCCACCTGAGCATGACAGAACAGATATACTGTATATACTATTAGAGGAGATGTACTGTACATACTATTAAAGGGTGAATCTGATAAATATTATCAGAGATCAAATGTCTTCCTTCAAAAAAACATTTCATTTTAAGAACGTTCGTTCGATTTTCTAATCGTTAATGGGGTCAAGTCGACATTCGTTTTCAACCACAGTGACGGGAAAATTTGGAAATAGAAAACTTCTTGGTCAAAGGAATTTTCAGTGTATGTGGTTTTCATTCAGAAATTAAACATTTTAAAAACAGAATGTTAAAAACAAGTGAAAATTTCAAACAACATTCTTTCATTCAGCGAATGTACAAAGATTTTTCGTCTGAATATTCTTGTCTGAAAATTGATCGGTGTGGCCAGAATAAGGCTCGCTACATACCTAGGCAGTTTTCTTTTGATCTGTTTCTGCAGTGCGTTTTGATTTTTACGCACGTGATTTTGCTGCGATTTGCGTTTTTGCATTTTTTTTGGCCAATTTATTGTTGGGCACATTAAAAAACACAAATTGCTGCAAAAACGCATTACATGCTTTTCTGCAGCTTCTCCATTGAAGTACAAAAAAAAAAAAAAAAAAAGCAGATAATCACTACTGTAAGGGGTTCATTTTATTACTGTAGAACTGTGAAAGTAACATCTACAGTAGCGATTATTTGCTCTTTGTACTATAAAGGGCTCGTTTTATTTTTTTTTAATCCTATTATGTTACTGGCCGATTAATCGATTATGAAAATAGTAATCGATTAATTTCATAATCGATTAGTTGTCGATTAATCGATTAGTTGTTTCAGCCCTACTAAGTACCATTGTGTTGGGCAGGTGGATCTCCTTATCGTTAGTTCTCTCATGTTAACATAAAAAATTTATAGAATTGATATAATTGTTAGATTTTTTTTACACATATTGTCACATACAGTATATGGTTATTTATACATTTAGGTAGGTGGTTACCCCATATAGGGGGTATATTTATATTTTTTTATATTATTATTGTTTTAGTTGTATTGGTGTGGGAACACATTTAGTGGTTGCAACAGCTTCCGACATTTGGTTGATTGCATCTGGGACAGCGCGCATCATTTTTTTTTAATAAATTAACATAAAAATAGAATTGTCTAGTCTCATTATAGATGAAACCTAACACTATCTTGCTGCCAGTGTAGAAATCGGCATCTTTAAGATCAATTTCCATTTCTAACACAATGAGTTTGGCTAGCTCAACAGCTAATATTGCAGCACAAAGTTCTAGTCTAGGTATGATGTGCTCAGGGTGTAGAGCCAGTTTTGCTTTTCCCATGACAGATCCTATTTGCATTGCGCTGTAACATCTACAGTTTTCCAATCTGTTTTATGAGGTTTTCTAGTATAAAACATAAAAAGTTACAGTAGACATAGCACTGGTGAATCATGGCAAAAGAGCACAGCAGGAAAATCATTACACTAGATGGCTACTTGCAACCAAGTTCTACTAGAAATAGAATCATTACAATGCTTGACTCAGTAGGAGTTGGTCATCTCAACTGCTGTTGAGGAGTCACCACTGTGATCCCAAGAGACTATGCGTTGACAACTATGAGTCGCATAGAGTGCAAATATCAGGGCAGTGCCCAAAAAGGGAAGGTAAAGAAAGAAATAGGGGGCCAGATAAAAAGGGAAAAGAGCGAGACAAGGGGGTATAATAAGACCCCTTTCCCACTGGGGTGGCGGGTCCATTGGCAGTAAAGTGAGTTTTAGCAGCACTTTACCGCTGTTATAGTGGAGCTTTTTGGCTGCTAGAGGGGCACTTTTAACCCCCACTAGCGGCCCGAGGAAAGGGTTAATAGCTCCCATTTTGCCACGCTTCGCCAACTTTGCCCATTCATTTCAATGGGCAGGGGAGGTGAAGGAGTGATGTATACACTACTCCAGCACCGCCCCTAAGATACTGCTTGCAGGACTTTTTTTTCCCATCCTGCAAGTGCACCGCCCCAGTGTGAAAGAACTCAGGCTTTCAAACCGGGGTGGCTTGAGAGCATTACAGGTGCTCTTTTTAGCACTAAAACACCTGAAAAGCTCCCCAGTGTGAAAGGGGTCTTAAGGGAGCAAGAGGAGAATAGGGGTAAAACCCAGAGGATAAGAAGCAAAACTAAGTGGGCAAAATAACCACCATGAGAGGCGGCTATGATCACTAAACATCAAGAGGTACATAGCTGACCCATGGACTCCAGACCTTCTCGAATCATTTGGAATTATCATTGCACATGCTTGTGAGTTTTGTTTTTTTTTAGCATAATCCAAGACATCTTTTGCTTTAACATCAAAATGGACCCTCTAGTCTTCTTCCATAAGTGACCTATGGCCAGCTTGGCTACTAGGAGCACAAATAAAAATAGAAAAAGAGAAGAGGCTGAAGACTGCTCCCTAACATGAGGCACCTCCATCCCTAATTTGCTCATAAAGAGAAAAAGATTCGCCCATGGGACTTTGAATGAGGTGTCCATGATGATCACAAGTAATTGAATAGAATAGTATAAAAAATATATCAAATTTATTAGAATCATTGTCATACAATACAGGTCATGCATCTGAATGGCAATTCATAAGAACGGCAACATAACATAATGGTCCTAAAAACATAGCCAAGATAACATTGATCAGAATAAAATGAATACAGATATACATAATACATCTCTAACTCGACGCGTTTTGCAAGCTTTCCTCGCATCATCAGGGGCTGATGTGTATATCTGGTGTCTGTAACAACAGTAGGGCTGAAACAACTAATCGATTATGAAATTAATCGATTACCATTTTCATAATCGATTAATCGGCCAGTAACATAATAGGATTAAAAAAAACTAAAACGAGCCCTTTATAGTACAAAAAGAGCAAATAATCGCTACTGTTGATGTTACTTTCACAGTTCTACAGTAATAAAATGAACCCCTTACAGTAGTGATTATCTGCTTTTTTTTTTTTTTTTTTTTTTTGTACTTCAATGGAGAAGCTGCAGAAAAGCATGTAGCATGCGTTTTTGCAGCAATTTGTGTTTTTTAATGTGCCCAACAATAAATTGGCCAAAAAAATGCAAAAACGCTAATCGTAGCAAAATCACGTGCATAAAAATCAAATCGCACTGCAGAAACAGATCAAAACCGTTGTTCCTAATTTTTACAGACAGTCTATTGACTGGAATGGTACCAGCTGATTGGAGAAAAGCCAATGTAGCACCAATATTTAAAAAGGGCCCAAAAACATCCCTGGGAATTACAGACCAGTTAGCCTAACATCAATAGTATGTAAAATCTTGGAGGGGATGATAAGGGACTATATACAAGATTTTAGTAATAAGAACGATATCATTAGCAGTAATCAGCATGGATTCATGAAGAATCGTTCTTGCCAAACCAATCTATTAACCTTCTATAAGGAGGTGAGTTGCCATCTAGATAAAGGAAGGCCCGTAGACGTGGTGCATCTGGATTTTGCAAAAGCATTTGACACAGTTCCCCATAAACGTTCACTGTACAAAATAGGGTCCGTTGGCATGGACCATAGGGTGAGTACCTGGATTGAAAACTGGCTACAAGGGCGTGTTCAGAGGGTGGTGATAAATGGGGAGTACTCAGAATAGTCAGGGGTGGGTAGTGGGGTTCCCCAGGGTTCTGTGCTGGGACCAATCCTATTTAATTTGTTTATAAACGATCTGGAGGATAGGATAAACAGTTCAATCTCTGTATTTGCAGACGATACTAAGCTAAGCAGGGCAATAACTTCTCCGCAGGATGTGGAAACCTTGCAAAAAGACCTGAACAAATTAATGGGGTGGGCGACTACATGGCAAATGAGGTTCAATGTAGAAAAATGTAAAATAATGCATTTGGGTGGCAAAAATATGAATGCAATCTATACACTGGGGGGAGAACCTCTGGGGGAATCTAGGATGGAAAAGGACCTGGGGGTCCTAGTAGATGATAGGCTCAGCAATGGCATGCAATGCCAAGCTGCTGCTAATAAGGCAAACAGAATATTGGCATGTATTAAAAGGGGGATCAACTCCAGAGATAAAACGATAATTCTCCCGCTCTACAAGACTCTGGTCCGGCCGCACCTGGAGTATGCTGTCCAGTTCTGGGCACCAGTCCTCAGGAAGGATGTACTGGAAATGGAGCGAGTACAAAGAAGGGCAACAAAGCTAATAAAGGGTCTGGAGGATCTTAGTTATGAGGAAAGGTTGCGAGCGTTGAACTTATTCTCTCTGGAGAAGAGACGCTTGAGAGGGGATATGATTTCAATTTACAAATACTTTACTGGTGACCCCACAATAGGGATAAAACTTTTTCGCAGAAGAGAGTTTAATAAGACTCGTGGCCACTCATTACAATTAGAAGAAAAGAGGTTTAACCTTAAACTACGTAGAGGGTTCTTTACTGTAAGAGCGGTAAGGATGTGGAATTCCCTTCCACAGGCGGTAGTCTCAGCGGGGAACATTGATAGCTTCAAGAAACTATTAGATAATCACCTGAATGACCGCAACATACAGGGATATGTAAGGTAATACTGACACATAATCACACACATAGGTTGGACTTGATAAACGTGTGTCTTTTTTCAACCTCACCTACTATGTAACTATGTAACTATGATTGTATAATGACAAAAAAAAAATAATTACAAAAAGTTGTCACTAAATGATATATTGCTCACACAGGCCATGGGCATATGTGGAATTGCACTCCAAAATACATTCAGCTGCTTTTCCTGAGTACGGGATACCACGTGTGGGACTTTTTGGAAGCCTAGCCGCGTACGGGGCCCCGAAAACCAATCACCGCCTTCAGGATTTCTAAGGGCGTAAATTTTTGATTTCACTCTTCACTGCCTATAACAGTTTTGGAGGCCATGGAATGCCCAGATGGCACAACCCCCCCCTCAATGACCCCATTTTGGAAAGTAGACACCCCAAGCTATTTGCTGAGAGGCATGGTGAGTATTTTGAAGCTCTTATTTGTTTTTGAAAATGAAGAAAGACAAGAAAAAAAATTTTTTTTTTCAATTTTCAAAACTTTGTGACAAAAAGTGAGGTTTGCAAAATACTCACTATACCTCTCAACAAATAACTTGGGGTATGTAAGGGTGGCTGGATGGTACCATGGGATACAGCACCTCATCCCCAAAATGATCAAATAGCTGATAAGTATGTGGACGGGGGATTATGGCGGTGCTAGGGTCAAGAGGTGTAGGGGAGATAGATGAATAAGAAAAAAGTGTAAAAGGCAAAAAGTTACAAAGTTTATTGAAAATCTTACATAGGTAAAAGATACATTACAAACAATTCATATTTTTTTAAAAAAAGTAATGGGTACATGTACTGTAAGTGACCCTGAGAATGATGAGGTGGGCCAGATGGAAAATGGCCGTCGAAAAGGGGGGGCTCAATTTCCTACATGTTTCGCCAAGACATTGGCTTCTTCAGGGAACAAGAGCTCACGAGGTGGATATATAAAACAATTCTGTGTGATGAAAATAGAAAACATCATGTAAACAAAATTATTTAACAGTACAGTACTTAGTATACAAGGAGGAGTTAATACTGTGGCTGAACAATCATGCGACCCACAGGCTCCACTAAACACCGGTGATGCAAACGTATCTGGGACGTCGGCGCCCAAAAGGGAGGGAGGAGGGGGGGAGGGGGAACGCGGCCGCCAAAGGGCGTCCCAGCAGGGGAGCAAGCAGGCCGCGCCGTAAGTTATGCCTGCAGGGGGCGTACAGTAGACCTGGCAAAGGAATGTAAAGACAAACGATGAATAGTAGTGCAGTTTATAATGATAACCTAGAGACAAAAAATTGCACATCAATGCATTATGCTCAAGAAAATATGTAAAATATGTATATGGGTAAGTGTATCTATATCTCTAGGAAAAAATGCAAACTTACATGTTTGTTTAAAAACAGTAGAGTGGAATGGTCACAGAGTGCCTGCGAGTCGGTGCATGCACACAGCAAGGAAAACGCCAAGGTGGACCGGATCTGCAATCAGGTGAGACAGAGCCTAAGTCAAGGAGTGGATAACATTGGGGGTGTTGCTAATAGTGACTTGGGCCATGTAAGATAGTTATGCCGGTACTTACTTAGTAAAGTAAGCTGTAAGGTAGAAATCTCATAGCAGTGCAGTCACAGGCATAGAATGCCTAACCCTGGAGTTTTGGATTGATTGAAAGGGACAGTAATCGCAACACGTCCTACCAGGGTAGAGATGGAGGAAGGAGAAATGAGGACATTGAGATTTTACTAGGCAAAGGCAGAGCTACTAAGGAGAGTAAAAGCGTGTTACCTAGTCCGCCATGGCGCAAACACTGTTGCTTAAAAGGATCAATGCTGACCGGCAGAGTAAATGGCAAATCCAAGGTGGCTCCTAAAAAATGTTTAGGAGCATGGTAAGTAATACACTTGAGGAAACGTAGTGTAAAATGTATTGAAAGACAGAAGTTACCTTCTTGCTGTATGCAGAGCGAGTGCAGGCACGTCCCTCGTCCAACAAGGAACTGAGGGACTGGCCGGTTACTTGTATGCCCCCCACACCTGATCAGATGATGATCAGGTGTGCGGACGCCTAATGAGGGGCATCTACGCCTGCGCACAGCGCGGTGCCTCGGAACTACACGTTCCATCATGCACCGCGCGCGCATGCTCAAGACATACGGACCGTATGGCGAATGGGAGAGCGGACCGCCTCGGAATGGGAGGTACCAAGGCGCCGCCTCCTCCCATCAGCCGATGGAAACAAAGGGGCCGGAAAGTCTGAGACCGACGTGGACACCCAGGGGCAGACGAAGGTCTGCCCTGGGCATCCGTACAGATATGAACAGCGCTAGCGATGCCAACCCCCGAGAGGGGAGCCGGCGCCGTGACCAACCATCCCCCACAACTCCCCCCAATCCAAAGAACACCAAGACACCAGAGACCGAGTGCAGTCCGGCAGTGGGGCACAGCGAGCGCATGAAAAATAGTGGGCTGAGACACAGGGTAGGGGGGCAAAAGCCCATACTGCCCGACAATCCACAGGGGTCACTGGGGAAAACAGGAAGTGCCTGTGTGTCAGCACACAGCGTCCAGCCACAATGTGCATAGCTTGCATAGAGGACCACTGGGTCCTGGTAAGACAGTGAAAATTGTAAACAATGGGGAAAAGCAACAACGATCATATGACGTAGGCTTACATACAGAGGCAAATGCTTCAAAGGAATGTGTTCATGCAATAACAAAAAGGCTTAACATGTCTATAAGTACAAGGAAAAAGTTGTGAATTAGACAAGGATTAGAAAGACATTGGATCAATGGGAAATAATGGTAGGGAGGAAATACATTCATAACATATACCAATGTCACAGTGATCTCAGATATCATAGAGGGAACTGTGGGGGGAGCCGCAAATGGAGCCATGGCAAAAGAAAGAATAGTCAGAAAAGGTAGAAAAGGAAGAAGGATGGAGAAAAGAGCAGCAGGGCAAGGAGAGGCAGATGCAGGGAGGAATGAATGAGAAGACTATAAGCGACGCTGACTGAAAGATGGACATGGGAGAAAGGGAATACATGGTGTGCACGAGTATAATGCATACACGGATGGATATTAGAGAAAGGGTTTGAAACTAATATATTCGTTGAGTCCTGGAAAATTGGTAGCATTTAGTATATGGATCCATTTTGTTTCAAGTCGTAATAGTTGGTTGTCGATACTGCCGCCTCTTGCATGTGGAGGAACATGTTCGAGTGCGGAAAATAAAATGACATGGGGGTCAGAGTTATGCTGGGCAGCAATGTGCCTATTGATGGCAGTAGTAGTAATGTTCTTGTATAGTGGTTTAATGTGGTCACGAATGCGGGTCTGGAAAGGGCGCTTCGTTTTGCCAACATAATATGAGCCGCATTGGCATTGAGCTAAATACACGACCCCCACAGTGGCACAGGTGACACAATGTCTGATGGTGTGTGTATTTCCATCAGGCAGGTTCACAGCTTGAGAATTGGTGACAAATGCACATATGTCACACCTGCCACATTGGTAAGTATCTGTGGTAGTGGGCCTATGTGCAGTGTCAATGGCATGGTGGCTGTGGATGAGACGATCACGAAGGGAAGGGGAACGTCGATAGGTAATATCAGGGTATGTGTTAATGTATTTGGCAATTGTGGAATCTGATGTGAGTAGAGGCCAGAATTGTTTAAGAACATCCTTAATTTGAGTATGTTGGTTAGAGAATTGAGTAATGAGTCGTGTAGGTTGTTTAGGGTCCGGTGGTTTATCGGGAAAAACCAGATCTTTTCTATTAAGTTTTTTTGCCTTGTTGAAGGCTTTTTTCAACAGGGAATGGCTGTAGCCTCTATCTAAGAGTCTGTTATACAGGTCGTGTGCAGCCCTGAAGAAATCTTCCTCTCGGGTGCAGTTTCGTTTTATCCTTACGTATTGGCTGTACGGAATACTTCTGAGGAGAGGCTCAGGATGGGCACTATGGGCGTGTAAGATTGTATTGCCCGAAGAGGGCTTACGGTAAAGGGCAGTGTAGATTTGGCCATTGGGTTGCACACCAATCTGGAGGTCCAAGAAATGGATCTGCGATTGGCTGCACTCCATGGTGAACCTAAGGTTATATGTATTCTGGGTGAGATATTGGACAAACGAAACTAATTCTTCCTTGGTACCTGCCCAAAACAACAATATGTCGTCAATATACCTGTACCAGGATATAATCCTGGACAGGTAGGGGTTAGGATGGGTCGAATCAAAAAGTTCCCTCTCCCACCCCCCCAGGTAGAGGTTGGCATAGGCAGGGGCGCACTTGGTCCCCATAGCCACACCCTGTACCTGGAGGAAGTGGGAGGAGCCAAACATGAAGTAGTTACGTGTTAGTATAAACCTCAATAGTTCAAGGATGAAATCCCCGTATGTGTTATATTGAGAGCCTCTAGCTCGGATAAGCTTGCTAATCACTGAAATGCCTCTGTTGTGGGGAATTATGTTATACAGACTTTCCACGTCTAGGGCTACCAGCCATGTGTTGTTGGGTAGGGATTGACCGTCCAATATACGAAGAAGATGGATGGTGTCCTTAATGTGTGAAGGCAAGGCCACAACATGAGGTGCCAGGTATTTGTCGACCAATGCACTGGCGGATTCAGTGAGGCATTGTCGACCGGAAACAATTGGACGACCTGGAGGGTGATCGAGAGATTTATGCAGTTTGGGGAGAGAGTAGAAGGTAGGGGTTGTAGGTTCTTTTACATTTAGGAACTTCCATGTGTTGGAGTCTATGATACCCTTTTGGTGAGCTCCGAATATCAACTGTTGGTATTCGGATATATAGTGGTCAATCAGTGATTTTGAAATTGGTCTGTACCAATCACGATTGTTTAGGATGTCAAGACACATTTGTTCGTAAAAAGACACATCCATCACCACCACATTGCCACCCTTGTCGGCTGGCTTAATGATCAGTTCAGGATGGTTTTGAAGGGATTTAATGGCTTTAATAAGGGCCGGGGTGAGGTTGGAAGGGTGAGAGGAATTAAGGTTTAGGCCTTCGATGGTATTGGTGACCTGTTGTACAAAAGCCCAAATGTTGGGATTTGTAGATAGGTTCGGAAAATTTGTTGATTTTGGTTTGAAAGAAGCGGGGGGGGGGGAAAGGAGACACCAAAGGCGGTGGCCTCAGGATCAACAGGGTCCAAGAGGTCATCACCATCAGTGTAGCCCTCCTCCCAGAGTGACATCAGTTCCTCAAGGGCTTGTATTTCCGCTAGAGTAGGGACCTGTTGGGGGGGATTATAGTGCGCGTCTTGAACAGGTACAGTGCTAGAATGAGGTTTGTCATAGATCACTTTGAAGAGGAGTTTACGTGCAAAGAGATGCACGTCTTTGATAAAGGCAAATTTATCAAAGTCGTTGGAAGGGCAGAATGTAAGGCCCAGTTGAAGTACATGGATCTGATCCATGTTTAATGGAATGGAGGATAGGTTAATTACATCAGAGGTGGTTGATCTTCGTGGATCACCAGCGTTTGTGTGTGTGGGTCGGGTGATGGGCTCGAGAGGGAGTCCTGGCCCTGTCCTAAAAAAATAGGTGCAAGTTTAGGGTCCGCAGGTGTTGAGTTAGCTGGAAACATAGAAGTGATGGTGGGTTCACTTACCCTCCGAGTGGTGGTGTGCGTTTGAGAGTGCGAAAGTGCCGTTGTGACCGCAGGTGCCTTGGTAATAGATGATTTAGGTATCGTGGACGACTTGGGTTGTGCTTTGGTGAAAGGAGTGGATACGTGAGCAGTTTTAGAGTGACCTGTGGATGGGTGCGGAAGAGGAGTGGGTCCCAGTGTGCGATGTAGTGACTCCGAGGACATGGCCGATAGATCGCCTTTTCTTCTTTTTGCCAATTGTTCCTGTGTCAAATCTTGATATACAGTGGAGGTGCTGGATGAAAAAGAAGCAGATAAGGTGTTAGAGGCATGGTTGTTCGAAGTAGGTATATTGGAAGTGAAAGGTTTGTTTCTGGGTTTGGTTTCCTTGGCGTTATCCCAATTGTAGGCGTAGCCATTTTCATGGGCCGCTAGGTCTCTCAGGAACTTACTTTCTTTGTCATTGATTGTCGTAAGTGTGTATTCCTCCAGGTGTGCTCGCAGGGTTTTGTCCCGTTTGCTATACCTGGGGGAAGACAAGCCTAAAGCGTGATCTGTGTACCATCGGTTGATTGCAACGTCAAGTTGTGCCAACTCGGTGGTATATTCGTGGCATAGCATGGAGAGCATGTTGAGAGAGCATGATAAAAGGTTGCTTTCCCATGATGTCTTTAATGTATCATTGATTTTTTTGATATTGGGGAATAGTTGTATTCTTAATCCCCAGGGGATTATCTTGTGTTCCGCATATTTTTCAAAATAAGTTTTGTGCCAATAAATTCTAACTTTTTTTTCCAGAAGACGTTGTAGTCTAATGAATGCCCTATCTAGTTCAGCGTCGGTTATAGTGGAAGCGTTTTGAGATGCCTGGATACGAGTCATGAGGCCCTCCCAGGCCTCTCCACAGAAGTCTGCCATGGCTACACTTGGGGTCTCCCAAAGCAACCCTGAAATTACACAAAAAAGATGAGCAGCAGGTATACGTTTATCACAATAATATGTCACATTGGAGACAAGGTAAAGATGAAGAAGGTACAGATTGCCAGAATGACATAGAAATCACCAGGAGCAATGAGTCTTAGAGAGGCAATAGATAGTAAGGAAAAGAGTGTGTGGGAATACTTAGAGAGATATATATATATATATATATATATATATATATATATATATATATATATATATATATATATATATATATATATATATATATATATATGGGACCAAAACTAGCCAAGAGGACCATAAGCATTGAAGCTTGTATTACTCAGAAAATGTAAGGGTGGCTAGATGGTACCATGGGATACAGCACCTCATCCCCAAAATGATCAAATAGCTGATAAGTATGTGGACGGGGGATTATGGCGGTGCTAGGGTCAAGAGGTGTAGGGGAGATAGATGAATAAGAAAAAAGTGTAAAAGGCAAAAAGTTACAAAGTTTATTGAAAATCTTACATAGGTAAAAGATACATTACAAACAATTCATATTATTTTTTAAAAAAAAGTAATGGGTACATGTACTGTAAGTGACCCTGAGAATGATGAGGTGGGCCAGATGGAAAATGGCCATCGAAAAGGGGGGGCTCAATTTCCTACATGTTTCGCCAAGACATTGGCTTCTTCAGGGAACAAGAGCTCACAAGGTGGATATATAAAACAATTCTGTGTGATGAAAATAGAAAACATCATGTAAACAAAATTATTTAACAGTACAGTACTTAGTATACAAGGAGGAGTTAATACTGTGGCTGAACAATCATGCGACCCACAGGCTCCACTAACCACCGGTGATGCAAACGTACCTGGGACGTCGGCGCCCAAAAGGGAGGGAGGAGGGGGGGAGGGGGAACTCGGCCGCCAAAGGACGTCCCAGCAGGGGAGCAAGCAGGCCGCGCCGTAAGTTATGCCTGCAGGGGGCGTACAGTAGACCTGGCAAAGGAATGTAAAGACAAACGATGAATAGTAGTGCAGTTTATAATGATAACCTAGAGACAAAAAATTGCACATCAATGCATTATGCTCAAGAAAATATGTAAAATATGTATATGGGTAAGTGTATCTATATCTCTAGGAAAAAATGCAAACTTACATGTTTGTTTAAAAACAGTAGAGTGGAATGGTCACAGAGTGCCTGCGAGTCGGTGCATGCACACAGCAAGGAAAACGCCAAGGTGGACCGGATCTGCAATCAGGTGAGACAGAGCCTAAGTCAAGGAGTGGATAACATTGGGGGTGTTGCTAATAGTGACTTGGGCCATGTAATTTTCCGAACCTATCTACAAATCCCAACATTTGGGCTTTTGTACAACAGGTCACCAATACCATCGAAGGCCTAAACCTTAATTCCTCTCACCCTTCCAACCTCACCCCGGCCCTTATTAAAGCCATTAAATCCCTTCAAAACCATCCTGAACTGATCATTAAGCCAGCCGACAAGGGTGGCAACGTGGTGGTGATGGATGTGTCTTTTTACGAACAAATGTGTCTTGACATCCTAAACAATCGTGATTGGTACAGACTTTCAAAATTTCAAAATCACTGATTGACCACTATATATCCGAATACCAACAGTTGATATTCGGAGCTCACCAAAAGGGTATCATAGACTCCAACACATGGAAGTTCCTAAATGTAAAAGAACCTACAACCCCTACCTTCTACTCTCTCCCCAAACTGCATAAATCTCTCGATCACCCTCCAGGTCGTCCAATTGTTTCCGGTCGACAATGCCTCACTGAATCCGCCAGTGCATTGGTCGACAAATACCTGGCACCTCATGTTGTGGCCTTGCCTTCACACATTAAGGACACCATCCATCTTCTTCGTATATTGGACGGTCAATCCTTACCCAACAACACATGGCTGGTAGCCCTAGACGTGGAAAGTCTGTATAACATAATTCCCCACAACAGAGGCATTTCAGTGATTAGCAAGCTTATCCGAGCTAGAGGCTCTCAATATAACACATACGGGGATTTCGTCCTTGAACTATTGAGGTTTATACTAACACGTAACTACTTCATGTTTGGCTCCTCCCACTTACTCCAGGTACAGGGTGTGGCTATGGGGACCAAGTGCGCCCCTGCCTATGCCAACCTCTACCTGGGGGGTGGGAGAGGGAACTTTTTGATTCGACCCATCCTAACCCCTACCTGTCCAGGATTATATCCTGGTACAGGTATATTGACGACATATTGTTGTTTTGGGCAGGTACCAAGGAAGAATTAGTTTCGTTTGTCCAATATCTCACCCAGAATACATATAACCTTAGGTTCACCATGGAGTGCAGCCAATCGCAGATCCATTTCTTGGACCTCCAGATTGGTGTGCAACCCAATGGCCAAATCTACACTGCCCTTTACCGTAAGCCCTCTTCGGGCAATACAATCTTACACGCCCATAGTGCCCATCCTGAGCCTCTCCTCAGAAGTATTCCGTACAGCCAATACGTAAGGATAAAACGAAACTGCACCCGAGAGGAAGATTTCTTCAGGGCTGCACACGACCTGTATAACAGACTCTTAGATAGAGGCTACAGCCATTCCCTGTTGAAAAAAGCCTTCAACAAGGCAAAAAAACTTAATAGAAAAGATCTGGTTTTTCCCGATAAACCACCGGACCCTAAACAACCTACACGACTCATTACTCAATTCTCTAACCAACATACTCAAATTAAGGATGTTCTTAAACAATTCTGGCCTCTACTCACATCAGATTCCACAATTGCCAAATACATTAACACATACCCTGATATTACCTATCGACGTTCCCCTTCCCTTCGTGATCGTCTCATCCACAGCCACCATGCCACTGACACTGCACATAGGCCCACTACCACAGGTACTTACCAATGTGGCAGGTGTGACATATGTGCATTTGTCACCAATTCTCAAGCTGTGAACCTGCCTGATGGAAATACACACACCATCAGACATTGTGTCACCTGTGCCACTGTGGGGGTCGTGTATTTAGCTCAATGCCAATGCGGCTCATATTATGTTGGCAAAACGAAGCGCCCTTTCCAGACTCGCATTCGTGACCACATTAAACCACTATACAAGAACATTACTACTACTGCCATCAATAGGCACATTGCTGCCCAGCATAACTCTGACCCCCATGTCATTTTATTTTCCGCACTCGAACATGTTCCTCCACATGCAAGAGGCGGCAGTATCGACAACCAACTATTACGACTTGAAACAAAATGGATCCATATACTAAATGCTACCAATTTTCCAGGACTCAACGAATATATTAGTTTCAAACCCTTTCTCTAATATCCATCCGTGTATGCATTATACTCGTGCACACCATGTATTCCCTTTCTCCCATGTCCATCTTTCAGTCAGCGTTGCTTATAGTCTTCTCATTCATTCCTCCCTGCATCTGCCTCTCCTTGCCCTGCTGCTCTTTTCTCCATCCTTCTTCCTTTTCTACCTTTTCTGACTATTCTTTCTTTTGCCATGGCTCCATTTGCGGCTCCCCCCACAGTTCCCTCTATGATATCTGAGATCACTGTGACATTGGTATATGTTATGAATGTATTTCCTCCCTACCATTATTTCCCATTGATCCAATGTCTTTCTAATCCTTGTCTAATTCACAACTTTTTCCTTGTACTTATAGACATGTTAAGCCTTTTTGTTATTGCATGAACACATTCCTTTGACGCATTTGCCTCTGTATGTAAGCCTACGTCATATGATCGTTGTTGCTTTTCCCCATTGTTTACAATTTTCACTGTCTTACCAGGACCCAGTGGTCCTCTATGCAAGCTATGCACATTGTGGCTGGACGCTGTGTGCTGACACACAGGCACTTCCTGTTTTCCCCAGTGACCCCTGTGGATTGTCGGGCAGTATGGGCTTTTGCCCCCCTACCCTGTGTCTCAGCCCACTATTTTTCATGCGCTCGCTGTGCCCCACTGCCGGACTGCACTCGGTCTCTGGTGTCTTGGTGTTCTTTGGATTGGGGGGAGTTGTGGGGGATGGTTGGTCGCGGCGCCGGCTCCCCTCTCGGGGGTTGGCATCGCTAGCGCTGTTCATGTCTGTACGGACGCCCAGGGCAGACCTTCGTCTGCCCCTGGTTGTCCACGTCGGTCTCAGACTTTCCGGCCCCTTTGTTTCCATCGGCTGATGGGAGGAGGCGGCGCCTTGGTACCTCCCATTCCGAGGCGGTCCGCTCTCCCATTCGCCATACGGTCCGTATGTCTTGAGCATGCGCGCGCGGTGCATGATGGAACGTGTAGTTCCGAGGCACCGCGCTGTGCGCAGGCGTAGATGCCCCTCATTAGGCGTTCGCACACCTGATCATCATCTGATCAGGTGTGGGGGGCATACAAGTAACCGGCCAGTCCCTCAGTTCCTTGTTGGACGAGGGACGTGCCTGCACTCGCTCTGCATACAGCAAGAAGGTAACTTCTGTCTTTCAATACATTTTACACTACGTTTCCTCAAGTGTATTACTTACCATGCTCCTAAACATTTTTTAGGAGCCACCTTGGATTTGCCATTTACTCTGCCGGTCAGCATTGATCCTTTTAAGCAACAGTGTTTGCGCCATGGCGGACTAGGTAACACGCTTTTACTCTCCTTAGTAGCTCTGCCTTTGCCTAGTAAAATCTCAATGTCCTCATTTCTCCTTCCTCCATCTCTACCCTGGTAGGACGTGTTGCGATTACTGTCCCTTTCAATCAATCCAAAACTCCAGGGTTAGGCATTCTATGCCTGTGACTGCACTGCTATGAGATTTCTACCTTACAGCTTACTTTACTAAGTAAGTACCGGCATAACTATCTTACATGGCCCAAGTCACTATTAGCAACACCCCCAATGTTATCCACTCCTTGACTTAGGCTCTGTCTCACCTGATTGCAGATCCGGTCCACCTTGGCGTTTTCCTTGCTGTGTGCATGTACCGACTCGCAGGCACTCTGTGACCATTCCACTCTACTGTTTTTAAACAAACATGTAAGTTTGCATTTTTTCCTAGAGATATAGATACACTTACCCATATACATATTTCACATATTTTCTTGAGCATAATGCATTGATGTGCAATTTTTTGTCTCTAGGTTATCATTATAAACTGCACTACTATTCATCGTTTGTCTTTACATTCCTTTGCCAGGTCTACTGTACGCCCCCTGCAGGCATAACTTACGGCGCGGCCTGCTTGCTCCCCTGCTGGGACGCCCTTTGGCGGCCGCGTTCCCCCTCCCCCCCTCCTCCCTCCCTTTTGGGCGCCGACGTCCCAGGTACGTTTGCATCACCGGTGGTTAGTGGAGCCTGTGGGTCGCATGATTGTTCAGCCACAGTATTAACTCCTCCTTGTATACTAAGTACTGTACTGTTAAATAATTTTGTTTACATGATGTTTTCTATTTTCATCACACAGAATTGTTTTATATATCCACCTTGTGAGCTCTTGTTCCCTGAAGAAGCCAATGTCTTGGCGAAACATGTAGGAAATTGAGCCCCCCCTTTTCGACGGCCATTTTCCATCTGGCCCACCTCATCATTCTCAGGGTCACTTACAGTACATGTACCCATTACTTTTTTTTAAAAAATAATATGAATTGTTTGTAATGTATCTTTTACCTATGTAAGATTTTCAATAAACTTTGTAACTTTTTGCCTTTTACACTTTTTTCTTATTCATCTATCTCCCCTACACCTCTTGACCCTAGCACCGCCATAATCCCCCGTCCACATACTTATCAGCTAAATAACTTGGGGTGTCTACTTTCCAAAATAGGGTCATTTGGGGGGGGGGTTGTGCCACCTGGGCATTCCATGGCCTCCGAAACTGTGATAGGCAGTGAAGAATGAAATCAAAAATTTGTGCCCTTAGAAAGCCTGAAGGGGGTGCTTGGTTTCCGGGGTCCCGTACGCGGCTAGGCTCCCAAAAAGTCTCACACATATGGTATCCCCATACTCAGGAGAAGCAACAGAATGTATTTAGGGGTGTAATGTCACATATTCCCATGGCATGTTTGAGCAATATATCCTTTAGTGACAACCTTGTGCAAAAAAAATAAAAAATTTGTCTCTTTCCCGCAACTTGTGTCACAATATAAAATATTCCATGGACTCGACATGCCTCTCAGCAAATAGCTTGGGGTGTCTACTTTCCAAAATGGGGTCATTTAGGGGGGTTTTGAACTGTTCTGTCATTGTATGCACAACATTTAGAAGCTTATGTCACATATCACCCACTCTTCTAGCCACTTGAAGACAAAGCCCTTTCTGACACTTTTTGTTTACATGAAAAATTATTATTTTTTTGCAAGAAAATTACTGTGAACCCTCAAACATTATATATTTTTTTCAAAGCAAATGCCCTACAGATTAAAATGGTGTGTGTTTCATTTTTTTTTTTACACAGTATTTGCGCAGCGATTTTTCAAATGCATTTTTTTGGGGAAAAACACACACTTTTTTAAATTTTAATGCATTAAAACACACTATATTGCCCAAATGTTTGATGAAATAAAAAAGATGATCTTAGGCCGAGTACATGGATACCAAACATGACATGCTTTAAAATTGTGCACAAACGTGCAGTGGCGACAAACTAAATACATTTTTAGAAGCCTTTAAAAGCCTTTACAGGTTACCACTTTAGATTTACAGAGGAGGTCTACTGCTAAAATTACTGCCCTCGATCTGACCTTCGCGGTGATATCTCACATGCATGGTGCAATTGCTGTTTACATTTGACGCCAGACCGACGCTTGCGTTCGCCTTTGCGCGAGAGCAGGAGGGGACAGGGGTGCTTTTTTTTTTTTCTTTATGATTTTTTTGCTTTTTTATCTTATTTTTAAACTGTTCCTTTCATTTTTTTTAATCATTTTTATTGTTATCTCAGGGAATGGAAATATCCCCTATGATAGCAATAGGTAGTGACAGGTACTCTTTTTTGAAAAAATTGGGGTCTATTAGACCCTAGATCTCTCCTCTGCCCTCAATGCATCTGACCACACCAAGATCGGTGTGATAAAATGCTTTCCAAATTTCCCAATGGCGCTGTTTACATCCGGCGAAATCTAAGTCATGAAATGCTCGTAGCTTCCGGTTTATTAGGCCATAGAGATGTTTGGAGCCACTCTGGTCTCTGATCAGCTCTATGGTCAGCTGGCTGAATCACCGGCTGCATTCTCAGGTTCCCTGTTGGGACAGGAGAGCCAGAGAAAAACATGGAAGACAGTGGTGGTGGGGGGGGCATTCCCTCCCACTGCTTGTAAAAGCAGTCTAGAGGCTAATTAGCCGCTAGGATTGCCTTTACATGAAAGCCGACCACTGGCTGAAAAGAAGGGGGGTGTAATGTATGCCTGGCATGTTCTACTGTGTGTGTAGTGTTTGTGCACACATATCGATGTCTTCTCTCGTCGGCGCCGGAATGGAAAATACCGAGCCGAGGAGAGATGACATAACTTCCTCCGCTTCTGTTTACTATGTAGAAGCCGAGGAAGCATTTCATTCGCCAGGAGCGATCGCGAGGGAGGAGCCATGAATGAGTGGCCTCCCCCTCACCTCTCATCGCTCCTGATGAGAATCCAACCGCCGCAGGCACCAGGGGGGTCCGATCGGACCCCCCGCCCGCGGGAAGGCAAGGACGTACCTGTAAGACCTTTTGCCTGCCCATGCCATTCTGCCGACGTACATCGTCGTGTGGCAGTCGGCAACTGGTTAAAAGAGCTGTCACCTGCAAGGACGCGTCATATGGCATGTGCCTCCCATGGAGGCAGATCTTCTTTATTTATTTTTTTCGGTCCGTCGGCGGAGGTAAATGGACTACGTGGGACAGTTTTATTATTTTATTTTTTAATAAAGGACTTCTCCCACGGTGTGTGTTGTTATTTTTTTTTTACCATTTTTCACACTATTTTTGTGAAATGGTACGGGTACAATGTACCCGTTACCATTTCAAACAGGGGGGGCCAGGATATGGGGTTTCCTTGTTAAAGGGCGGCTTCCATATTCCGATAAGCCCCCCGCCCGCAGGCCCCAGGCTCTTCTCCCCATTAAAATGTGGACAAGGTGCTTTGGGGGGACAAGGTGCTTTTTTTACCCCAAAGCACCCTCCCAATGTTGAGGGCATGTGGCCTGGTACGGTTAAGGAGGGGGCGCTCTCTCGTTCCCCCCTCTTTTCCTGCGGCCTGCCAGGTTGCGTGCTCGGATAAGGGTCTGGTATGGATTTTTGGGGGGACCCCGCAACATTTTTTTTAAATTTTGGCACGGGGTTCACCTTAATATGCATACCAGACCTGAAGGGCCTGGTATGGAATTTAGGGGGAACTCCACACAACTTTACAGGCATACTATAGACACCCCCCAGGTAGAAATTTAAAGGAATATTACACTTTTATTGTTTCACTTTAAGCATTATTAAAATCACTGCTTCCGAAAAAACAGCCATTTTTAAAACTTTTTTTGCATTGATACATGTCTCCTGGGGGCAGGACCCAGATCCCCAAACACTTTTTATGACAATAACTTGCATATTAACCTTTAAAATTAGCACTTTTGATTTCTCCCATAGACTTTTAAAGGGTTTTCTGTGGCTTTCGAATTTGCTGCGAACACCCCAAATTGTTCGCTATTCGGCGAACGGGCGAAAAGCTAATGTTCGAGTTGAACTCATGTTCGACCTGAACATAAAGTCCATCCCTAAACAGGAACGGTCTGCAGTGAGATCTAGCTAAACTGGATACAGTATATATATATATATATATATACACATACATTCTATATATATATATATATATATATATATATATATATATATATATATATATATATATAAAGCCTGGAATGTATGTATTATATATATATATATATATATATATATATATATATATATATATATATATATATATATATATATATACACTACCGTTCAAAAGTTTGGGGTCACCCAAACAATTTTGTGTTTTCCATGAAAAGTCACACTTATTCACCACCATACGTTGTGAAATGAATAGAAAATAGAGTCAAGACATTGACAAGGTTAGAAATAATGATTTGTATTTGAAATAACATTGTTTTTACATCAAACTTTGCTTTCATCAAAGAATCCTCCTTTTGCAGCAATTACAGCATTGCACACCTTTGGCATTCTAGCTGTTAATTTATTGAGGTAAGCTGGAGAAATTGCACCCCACGCTTCTAGAAGCAGCTCCCACAAGTTGGAATGGTTGGATGGGCACTTCTGGCGTACCATACGGTCAAGCTGCTCCCACAACAGCTCAATGGGGTTCAGATCTGGTGACTGTGCTGGCCACTCCATTACCGATAGAATACCAGCTGCCTGCTTCTGCTGTAAATAGTTCTTGCACAATTTGGAGGTGTGTTTAGGGTCATTGTCCGGTTGTAGGATGAAATTGGCTCCAATCAAGCGCTGTCCACTGGGTATGGCATGGCGTTGCAAAATGGAGTGATAGCCTTCCTTAGCTTTTACCCTGTACAAAGCTCCCACCTTACCAGCACCAAAGCAACCCCAGACCATCACATTACCTCCACCATGCTTAACAGATGGCGTCAGGCATTCTTCCAGCATCTTTTCATTTGTTCTGCGTCTCACAAACGTTCTTCTTTGTGATCCAAACACCTCAAACTTGGATTCATCCGTCCACAACACTTTTTTCCAGTCTTCCTCTGTCCAATGTCTGTGTTCTTTTGCCCATCTTAATCTTTTTCTTTTATTGGCCAGTCTCAGATATGGCTTTTTCTTTGCCACTCTGCCCTGAAGCCCAAAATCCCGCAGCCGCCTCTTCACTGTAGATGTTGACACTGGTGTTTTGCGGGTACTATTTAATGAAGATGCCAGTTGGGGACCTGTGAGGCGTCTGTTTCTCAAACTAGAGACTCTAATGTGCTTATCTTCTTGCTTAGTTGTGCAACGCGGCCTCCCACTTCTTTTTCTACTCTGGTTAGAGCCTGTTTGTGCTGTCCTCTGAAGGGAGTAGTACACACCGTTGTAGGAAATCTTCAATTTCTTTGCAATTTCTCGCATGGAATAGCCTTCATTTCTAAGAACAAGAATAGACTGTCGAGTTTCAGATGAAAGTTCTCTTTTTCTGGCCATTTTGAGCGTTTAATTGACCCCACAAATGTGATGCTCCAGAAACTCAATCTGCTCACAGGAAGGTCAGTTTTGTAGCTTCTGGAAGGAGCTAGACTGTTTTTAGATGTGTGAACATGATTGCACAAGGGTTTGCTAATCATCAATTAGCCTTCTGAGCCAATGAGCAAACACATTGTACCATTAGAACACTGGAGTGATAGTTGCTGGAAATGGGCCTCTATACACCTATGTAGATATTGCACCAAAAACTAGACATTTGCAGTTAGAATAGTCATTTACCACATTAGCAATGTATAGAGTATATTTGTTTAAAGTTAGGACTAGTTTAAAGTTAGCTTCATTTAAAAGTACAGTGCTTTTCCTTCAAAAATAAGGACATTTCAATGTGACCCCAAACTTTTGAACGGTAGTGTATATATACTAAATATACCGGAGCCAACTGAATCAACTGTCTGCTCAATCTATCTAAATGAAATTAAGTGACTCTCTCTCTATCTCTCTCTCTAAATGCCGGAACACACTACACACGGCTGACGTGCAGACAATCTTATATAGTGTGGGGCGTGTACTTAATCCCCTAAACCATAATTGGCCAAAGGCACCCTGCTTTTGGCCAGTTATGGCTCTGTTTGCTTACGGTGCTGTGATTGGCCAAAGCATGCGGGTCATAGTGCATGCTTGGCCAATCATCAGCCAGCAAACCACAGCGATGACGCAGTGCACTATGGGCCATGACGCGCCGCTCGAATTTGGTACGAATGGCCCATAATGTTCAATCTTCGTCGAACGATCGAACAATTAATGTTCGAGAGCGGACTCATGCTCGACTCAAACTCAAAGCTCATCCCTACTTGCAGCAGAGATTGCAAATTGCAACAGTGCGATTGGCTGCACATGTGCTAAAAAAGGTCCAGACAGATAAGCTGTGGAAAGTTGGCCGGGAGATAACAGCTCCACAATCTGATGGAGTAGGGTGGCTGCTTTCTACTCTTCATGATGGCTGCCTCTGGAGGACATCCTGCCTCATTGGGGTTGTTTCTCCCCCTCACTTTCCTCCTCTGCTCTATCCGGCACCCAAGTTGCATCAGTGACCTCTTTAGCATTCCCTCCATCCTCATCATCACTGGAGCCAATTTGGCAATACGCTGTGGCTGGGGGGAACATGACTGTTAATTATATGTTTATCAGTGTTCTCCCCTCTCTGTAGGCTCATATTAATCCCTGAAAAGATTAGGGGGGGTGGGGCAAAGAGATGCCCCAGAAAAGCAATGAGGAGCATCAGCCACGGTATACTGTTTTTGAAAATCTAATTAGCTTTATTATACTATCAATAGTATGTTAAAAACCACTAAATGTGAGGGGCGTGGCCAGCCAGCGAGTTTGATGGCTGCTTAGACTTAGAGCTCTGTATCCTGGGGAGAGCTCTGGAGTGATGACAGCCCGTATCCACGGACAATACACCGCCATCCAGATTTCTAAAGCACTGGACACCCTCCCACAGCATGTCCCGCAAAAGAAAAGAGAACGCCCGGCCAAAAAAACTGACAGCCTTCTTCCTGAAAACATCACCTCAGGTCAGTGCTGCTCAAAATGGCACCGTCGCGGCCGCAGCGCGGACATCATACACGGATCTCCCTGATAAATTGCAGGGAGATCAGGAGCCACAATTGCTGCCCCTGTCCCCCAATCACTCGGCCAGCGGAAGCCCACACTCAGGGAGCCCAGCAAAAGCCTGCATGAGGCTCGATGACCTCTCATCCCCAGCACAGAGTGAGGCATACCAGATTAACCCCCTCCAGTCAAACCAAGCCCTGCAATCCTGGGTGGCTGCTTTTCCTACATCAGGACAGCCAGTACTGGACATGACCTTAAAGGACATGCTCCTTACACTACAGACATCATTGATGTCAGATCTGTCATCCCTGATAAACAAATTCTCAGCTGACATTAACAACCTGGGTAACAGGGTTTCATATATAGAAAACGAATTGTAAGAAAGTACCACAACTGTGAATGATCTGATAGATGCCTACGATGACGTGAAAGAGTAGTCATGGATCCAAGCTAAATTCGCCGATTTAGAAGACCGCTCTCGCCGCAACAACGTCAAAATTCGCGGTATACCTGAATCAGTTCCGCTTGCTGAATTCCATAAATTTGTGAATGACCTCCTGCAAGCTATCCTTCCCAGTGCCACTCCACTTGAAATCTCAGTTGACCACATACATAGAATCTCCAAACTGCCTCATCTAGCTGCATCAGTACCTAGAGATGTGCTAATGAGAGTACATTTTTTTTAGAGCTAAGGAAATGCTCCTGGCGGCCGCCAGATCACCTGGAACTCTTCCTGCACCATTCGCTGACATACAGCTTTATCCTGATTTCTCTAGATACACCTTACAACAGCGCAGACAACTAAGTCCTGTCACAAAAGCCATGCATAACCATAAAATACAATACAAATGGCGTTACCCAGCTACCCTGCTGATCACAAAAAATGGCGCTGATCACACTGTATTCACAGGAGGACTGAAACTCTTATACACCTGGGGCATTATTATTGACAAGCTGCAAGACTCCAGTCTTCCTTTGCCGCAACATAAATCTCCATACAATCGCCGCAGCCAACATAAGAACTAAGAATGATATGCACGGGCTTAAATTCATTGGATGGGCGTCTCATATATACACTTTTCTCTCCCAGGTTACTGAAATGTTGAATTACTACATTATAGTTATCTCAGTGATATGTTCAACAATTGTTGATACTGACTGTTCTCCCCTCATTGCGGACTCTATATCCCCAGGCTATTCGATCCGCCACCGGTTATTTTAGGTTAACACACCTTCATTACTTTCCAAATCATCTCAGTTGACTTTTCTTTTTATTTTTTCCTTTCTCCCCTTTTGCCCTTTTCTTTTGTTGTATCTATATGCAGCTCAGCTACCCAGCATCAAAGTGAAGTTCCATGGACACCCCTCATCCAGATCCACTTCATCATAGCAGAAGATCCGGAAATACTGATCGGAACTCCTCCGCTAGTACCAACTAACTGTAAGTCCCTGCACTCTTCACACTGACCATTTCCACGAAACATGCCACTCAACATCCTTTCAATAAACGCAAATGGACTTAACCATCCTGCCAAGCGCCATTCCCTATGGAAAACTGCCCACAACACTAACTGTGACATTCTATGTGTCCAGGAGACACACTTCTCCTCATCCGTGACCCCAAAATGTTCTAACAATCGTTTCCCACACATCTTCCAGGCTTCCTTTTCTTCCAAAAAAAGAGGAGTCCTCATTGCAGTCAAAGACTCAGTGAACTTCCAATTCCATCAGGTGACTCTAGACCCGAATGGTCGATATATCATTCTACAATGCACTATTAACACGGTCGCCTACACCCGATAAATTTATATGCACCCAATGTCCACCAAATGGCTTTTTAAGGTGCCTCATAAAATCCATCAAACCTATCCAAAGAGGCCACGTGATTATGTGCAGTGACTTTAATTTGGTACCTGTTATTCCATGGATTCAACCACACCGCCCAAGAGAAGGGAATCCCCTCTGAAGAAATTTTTATTCGAACAGGACTTGTTTGACATCTGGTGATGTCATCATGGATCTGAAAATGACTACACATATCTCTCTCCATTACACAAAACGTATTCAAGAATTGATCTTTTTCTTGCAGATAAATGGCTTCTTCAAAAAGCCACTTCCTCGACTATCCATACCATGTTGTGGTCGGACCACGCACCCATCAGCATATCAATTGCAGACTCCCCACCACAATGTAAAACCAATCTCTGGTGAGTCAACAATTTCCTACTGCAACAGCCAACATATTCTGCAGAGATCGCCACTTTACTCTCTGAATTTTTTAAGTACAACGTGGGTTTGGTACCCGACCACAGCACGGTATGGGATACACATAAAGTATTTATAAGGGGTGTATTAATGCAAATGAACTCTCGTATGAAAAAAACTAAGACGCAGCGACTGGACTATGTCACGACTACCATAGCAGACCTGGAAAAAAGCAACAAAACACACCCACAGGCCATACATTCAGCGAAGCTTCTATCCCTGAGACAGGAGCTTAGAACCCTCCTCTTTACACTCTTTTGAAAAAACACAGCGCAAATTGAAAGCTGTGGCCTACTCCACCTCAAATAAGGCGGGGAAAGCTCTAGCCAGACGCCTAAAGGGATACCAGGCAAAAACCAAAATAGCCTACCTTATTCATCCCCACACACACGAAAAAATGCTAAATCCCCAAGATATTGCTGACGCCTTCAGCTCATATTATGGTGACCTTCATAACCTTAACCTTGATGCCCTGACCCCTCAACCCTTTATTGACCACATTGAGGCCTTTTTAAACCACATCAACCTCCCAACTCTAAATAAAACACAACTTGAATTTCTGAACTCACCTTTCACAACTTCAGAACTACAATATGTCATCAAATCTCTACCTACGGGGAAAGCCCCAGGTCCTGACGGACTGACTAGCGAATATTACAAACAATTTTCCTCCATACTCACCAACCACATGACCACCTTATATAACGATGCAATGTCCTCATCTTCATTTCCTCGTGAAATGATACAAGCCCTGATAATTACCTTACCGAAACCAGGGAAAGAACCAACCACCCCCCAAATTTCAGGCCAATTTCTTTATTAAATAGTGATTTAAAAATGTTCGCAAAAACCATCGCCCTCAGACTAAATAACATACTGCCCACCCTGATTCACCACGATCAATCTGGTTTCACCATGGGTCACCAAGCGCCTGATGCCACTAGAAGTCTTATAGACATTATCCATCACACCGAGTCCAACGGAACGCCTTCTCTGCTTCTATCTTTGGACGCAGAGAAGGTGTTCGACAGGATTCACTGGACTTATCTACATAGAGTCCTCCTTAAGTTTGGTTTCCAAGGCAATATACTACAAGCTGTCCTAGCACCATACACAACACCCTCCACTAAAGTATACTCCTCTGAAATGATATCCCAATTATTCCAAATAACCAACGGTACGCACCAGGGTTGCCCATTGTCGCCCTTGATTTTTAATCATCTTATGGAACCCCAAGAGGAACACATTAGAACTAACCCCCTCATTACTGGTATTACAATCAAAAGAGCCCACCATAAAATCAGTTTATTTGCTGACGATGTCATCTTAATGGTCACCAACCCATCCTCCTCTCTAGCTGCAATTCAGGACACTCTTGCAAGGTTTAGCAAGAATTTGTATTACAAAATTAATGACACCAAATCATTCAAAATCAACCTAGGTATAGATGCTACGACTACACATCTACTACAAGCTAAGTTTCCTTATACCTGGGCAGAAAAAAGTATTTAATATCTTGGTATCCAGCTCACCAAATCAGTTAAACAACTTTTCTCAGTTAACTACACATCGTTTACCAATGAACTGCAAACTGATTTACAAAAACTAGTGCGACACGAACTTTCATGGTCAGGTAGACTAGCATCATTTAAAATGAACCATCTCCCACAATTGCTCTACCTTTTTAGAACATTACCCATCCTGATACCTCAATCCTATTTTAAGACACTACAAACTATTCTAAGTAAGTTCATTTGGCAAGGTAAGAAACCACATAGTGCCCATTCAAAATGTATTAAACACAGACTAGCAGGAGGAACAGGGTACATAGACTTCGCAGACTACTACTAAGCCACCATACTAATGCAAATACAAAAGAATGGTTTAGCCCTACCCCTAACAAACACTGGAGTCAAATAGAATCCTCTTCAATTATACGTTCAGACCTAAAAACTTGGATTCTAGGGATCCCTCTAGGCATCAATATACCGACCGCTCTTTCCCCTACAATGAAAGCCTCTGCACGTGTATGGAAATCAATTACAAACATGGAACTACCACCCTCAAAAATCACAGCACCCCTCCTCCCCATAGGAACTCTCACACAACTCACTCCAGACCTCCAGTTGTCCCAGTGGCATCCTCCACATTCAAGACCTGTTCTCTGATTCCAAATGAAAACCCTTTTCCCAACTGAGAAAAGAATATGCACTCCCACCCTCTGAATACTTCCCTCACATACGAGTAACCCATTGCTTATCCTCCCCATCTCAACCATATCCAATATACTCCTTACCTTCTACCATATGGTCTTTTGTAACCCACCCATCTCCACAGCGAAAAGGTATCTCATTGCTCTACGACACCTTACACCAAAAAAAGGAATTTATTAAACATACCTCACATCTGCACTGGGAATCTGACCTGGGAAAACCCTTCACAGAGGACCAATGGCAAAAAGCATTTACATTGATATACCAATCTACCAATTGCTCAACCTTATGGGAACTATCCCAAAAGATTTCTCAACGATGGTACCTGACCCCTACCAGGTTATCCTCTTTTGACTTCCAGACATCTGATTCCTGCTGGAGATGCCAATCTGCACAAGGAGATCTACTCCACATCTTATGGGCATGTCCCAAAATACAGCCTTACTGGGACACTATATTCCAAATCCTACAAAGTGTTTCCAAATGTCACATCCCCTTATCTCCCGCACTGGCACTCCTAAATCTAACAATTGAAGATATCCCTACCCCCCTAAGATTGACAATCACTCACATTCTTTTAGCATCCAGACTCAACATTACTCATTTATGGAAATCGGTCACAACTCCCACTATTGGAAACACCCTTGAAATGGTACACATTGTAGCTACGAACTCATGATGGCCTCTAGCAGAGGTAACTACCACAAAACGCACTCTTCGTGGCAACCCTGGCTGCAATGGTCAGAAGCAGCAAAACACCTGCACCCAAAGAACACCTCCTGACATGTCTCTAACACAGACAGCCCTGATGTACTTATACGCAGACTGACTACCCCCAGCTAACTCGGACTATGACTCGTGGGTCCTCCTCATGGACCAGGCCACTATAGAAATAAACTCACAAAGATTTTGCTTCCCTTTTGTTTACTTCTACTACCATAAACCTAAAGGTCTTATACAACAATGACAAGTTCACTCCAGAAACCTCGGAGAATGATCCTGAGATGGCTGCCAGCACCCGTCTCGCCACAGTTTGCTCCCAGAGGGGTGGCGAGACGGAAGCGGTTGTCCATCCCCAACTTTATTTCACGGAATAAGATTAAACTACCCCTACAGGAAATCACTCACTAGGACTAATAGTGTATAGTACAACGATTTGTACCCCCTTAATGCTTTCTATTTTTAGTTTTGGGTAGAAACCTCTCAGCTTCTATTGTTGTTATTGTTCCTGTTTGGTACTCGAGACAACTTGATGTACCACTGTTTATGTTCAGGCTTAGCCAGTCTACTCAACTGGACATTGTATATCAATATGCTTAATTATTTGATTCCCAACATTTTGTATTTCTCTGTAAAATACTCAATAAACACATTGAATAAAAAAAAAAACACTAAATGTAACACAAATGACATTAACCGGTTCCCGACCGGCGCACGCCGATGTACGTTGGCAGAATGGCACGGCTGGGCAAATGGGCGTACCTGTACGTCCATTTGAATTCCCCGCCCCCTGCCATTGTGTGCGCGCCGCCGGCGGGGCGCGCGCGCCGGCCGGGAGCTCCGTGAGTCGGGTCGCGGGTCCCGCCACGATCGCCACGGAGATACCCGGGATCGCCTCACGGAGAGGACGAACGGGGAGATGCCGTTGTAAACAGCATCTCCCCGTTCTGCCTAGTGACAAGTGTCACTCGATCTCTGCTCCCTGTCATCGGAGCAGAGATCAGTGACGTCACCCACACAGCCCATCCCCCTACAGTTAGTAATCACTCCCTAGGACACACTTAACCCCTCCCCGCTCCCTAGTGGTTAACCCCTTCACTGCCAGTGTCATTTACACAGTAATCAGTGCATTTTTAATCGCACTGATCGCTGTATAAATGACAATGGTCCCAAAAATGTGTCAAAAATGTCCGACATGTCCGCCATAACGTTGCAGTCACAATAAAAATCGCTGATCGCCGCCATTACTAGTAAAAAAAAAAATTATTAATAAAAATGCCATAAAACTATCCCCTATTTAGTAAACACTATAACGTTTGCGCAAACCAATTAATAAACGCTTATTGCAATTTTTTTTTACCAAAAATATGTAGAAAAATACGATCGGCCTAAACTGAAGAAAATAAAATGTTTTTTTTATATATTTTTGGGGGATATTTATTATAGCAAAATGTAAAAAATAATGCGTTTTTTTCAAAATTGTCGCTCTTATTTTGTTTATAGCGCAAAAAATAAAAATCGCAGAGGCGATCAAATACCACCAAAAGAAAGCTCTATTTGTGGGAAAAAAGGACGTCAATTTTGTTTGGGAGCCATGTCGCACAACCGCGCAATTGTCAGTTAAAGCGACGCAGTGCCGAATCGCAAAAAACGCTCTGGTCAGGAAGGGGGTAAATCCTTTCGGGGCTGAAGTGGTTAATATGGAATTAGTTTCCGAATATACCCAATGATAAAAAAACGCACACATACAAATTTGACAACATTGTCACAATAAGGCGGCAGAACTAGAGGCCCCATACACACACATACACATGCATACCCAGTCACAATGGTAGTAGATGATGCTGCATTAAGTATTGAATTAGAGCCAAGATTTCATATACATATCATGGATGGTATCAAAACTTGATTTGCCAGTATATTAATAACTAAGTGTCCATTTGGGACTAGTATTAAAACCAATATCCATAGATTGATGGAATTCCTGGTATGTTGATTAATTAATATTTCGTTGAGCAAGGTAGTAGTAAGTTGGTCTAGTACGGTCATACATAGACTAGCATCCCGGGTTTGAGAATGAGCCGATCAGAGTGAGATTAATGAGTAATTTAAGCACAGTTATTCATGCAATATTATGCTACAAATGTAGTTTAGTCACGTTGACACAGCTGACAATGCACAATGCATGTAGGTATACTCAATGTTCATTTCATGTGTAAGGGGGGATGGTAGACACATGACAGAGCCTGTAGGCTCTCACCACTCCGTTGTAATGTCTGGAACCACCTCCGTTCTATCCAATCTGTGCTTTCCCAGCGATATCACTGAAGTGAGTATGAATACTGCCGTATTGGTTTAGATTTGGAGAGTGTCCATACACTGCAGTGCAGTCGTAGTCCGGTATGTCTTGACTGTGCATGAGAGTTGCCGATCAGCTTACCGGGAAGTTAGCTACGGTGGCTCATGAGTCAATAAAGAGCAGACTTATCCATGCAGACCAAGGGAAGATGGTGGTGTGGGAAGACCACACACATTAGCTGGAGTGTATGGTAGAGCATGAGGCTAGTCTGGTCGCTACCTCTGTCGATGCATTTTGCACACGTGACCATGCGCTTTTTCAAGACATACGACATGGATTATCCCAGTCATTTTAAAGGAACCTGTGTCCAATCAGCATCTACCACGTCATGGTGCTAATTAGAGGCCATCTTGTGGTGACAAAACATATTGCATTGGTTAAAAAGACAAAAGCAAAAGGAGTAAGGTACCAGGATAGTACAGAAAATTTGCATATTATGCATGATTTTTCACCAAGTACATTTATCATACTGAGGCTGTGCGAGGAAGGAATTTTAGGTTTTCAATTTACAGTGTCACCCACTGATTTAAGTGGATGAATTTGATTAAGATTACATTTTGATTGTTAGATAGGCTGAATAGGTGAGAATTAAAAACTTCAAATTTATCTTGGATTAGTGGCTATATTAAGGTTCAAGGAAAACCTTGAGACTTAACTCATTATTCAAGCTGCAAGGTATTCAGCCTAAAAATCCATAACTTTTCCTTTTTAAGTAGGACATTGTCAAAGTCGCCTCTATGGGCTGACAGATCAAGGGCAAAAAATCCCTTAAACCTCAGACCTGTGGATTTACCATCATGGCACCAGTATAAAGTGTTGTGCCACTGGTGTCTCCTCCTTAAGTCTTATGCTTTTTAGGTGTTCACTGATTCTGATTCGAAGTTGATATTTCGTCTTACCAACATATAATTTTTTGTATCTGCACTCAAGGATATACAGTACCCGTGCAGTGGCACAATTGATGAAGTGTTTGATCTCAAATTCATGTTTTCTTTCAGAATCAGTGAACACCGCTGAGCCTTCGACGTAACGGCACACTCCACAGTGACTGCAGGGAAACGTCCCCTTAAGTCTGGGCATATAAGTAAGCCAGTTCCTGTTCGATATTCTTACAAATTTCGATTGGCCCAGTGTGTCATCTAAGTTCCTGGCACGTTTTGGTACCATGTGTGGCCTAGAGCCCACAATATCCTCCATGCCAATCGGACGGGTCAAGGCATGCCAGTGGTTCCGAAGAATGAATCTGGTTCCATTGGCACCGTACTGCATGATTAACCTAACTGGTCCCTCTTGTTCACTAGTAGCAAAGTCACGGGTCAGTACAAGATCCTTCCTTGTTTTGCGTCCAGCAATTTTCCTGGCCCGCCTCAGGGTGCAGTGGGAGTAACCCCTCTCCCTGAATCGCCTGTATAGCAAATCGGACTTACAACGATAGTCCACTTCAGTGGAGCAGTTCATGCGTATTCTCAGGAACTGACCCACTGGGATGTCTTTGATAAGGGGTCTAGGGTGGTGGCTGTCTGCCAATAATAAGGTGTTGGCTGCTGTCATTTTCCTATAGGTTTTCGTTAGCAGTCTACCATTTTCCAGCCTAATGGAGAGATCAAGAAATTAGATCTCTCCGAAGTCCACCACAAAGGTAAGATGTATGTTCCTGGAGTTATGACCTAGTTCATCCATAAATGCCATCAATTCAGTTGTGGAACCATCCCATACCATCAGGGTGTCGTCGATGTACCTTAGCCAGGTGCGAGCATGGCCAAGGTACATCGAGGACCCATAGACCACCTCCTCCCTCCCACCATCCAAGGTGGAGACAGGCATAGGCGGGTGCCCAGGGCGTTCCCATGGAGGTGCCACATTGTTGCTGATACTTATTTCCAAGGAATTGTAAATAATTATGTTTTAAGGCCAAGTCCAAGAGTTCAATGATAAACTCATTTTGTGCACCCATAGTGGGGTATTTTTTCTCTAAAAAGTGAAACACCGCAGAGATACCCCACTCATATGGTATGGATGTACTGTATATAGTGCCTCAACATCTATTCCAACTAGGAAGACATCCCCGGGGAAGAACAAGTTCTCAATTTTATTGAGCACATCTCCAGTGTCACGTACATATGAGGGTAAGGTGTTTACAAGATCCTTTATAAGGGAATCAATATATTTTCCGACCCTTTTGAGTGGACCCCTAATTGCAGAGACAATTGGCCACCCCGGGGGGGGTCCTCCTGGTTTTTGTGAATCTTAGCAATGATGTAGAACGTGGGGGTGTTAAAATCATCCACCTTCAGATAATTAAACTCTTTTTTGGTGATTAGCTCGGCCTCAAGTGCCCAAGATAGTTTGTCATTTATGAGGGCCCCTAGTGATTGAAAAAGGTTCGAGTCCATTTTGCTGTAGGTAGAGCTATCAGATAACAGGTGGTGTACTTCCCTCTCATATCTATCAGCCGACAGGAGTACCACATTGCCTCCTTTGTCACTTGGCTTTATAACCACCCTCTCATCATTTTGGAGTTCTGTTAAGGCTTTGCATTCCCCAAGCGTAAGGTTGTCACTGACTATCGCCATCCAATTGACTTTCTGGAGGTCTTCCTGGACAAGGTCAAGAAACATACCTAGCCCCTTTTTTTTATGAAATTGGGGCATAGACGATCTTATTTTAAGGTTAGAGTTCCTTCTTGAAGGTAGTGTGGCTAAGGGTTCATCCTCTTCCCACGGTAATCCTCCTCATCTAATAAGGACTAGGGATGTGCTTTCTGTTCGAGTTGAACATGAGTTCGACTTAAACATCAGCTATTTGATTGTTCGACGAAGATCGAACATTATGGGCCGTTCGCGCCAAATTCGAGCGGCGCGTTACGCCCCATAATGCACTGCATCATCGCAGTGCATTGCTGGCTGATGATTGGCCAAGCATGCACTATGACCCACATGCTTTGGCCAATCACAGCACCATCAGCAAAGAGAGCCATAATTGGCCAAACACAGGGTGCCTTTGGCCAATTATGGCTCAGGGGGTTAAGTCCATGCCCCACACTATATAAGGCCGCCTGCACGTCGGCCCTGTGTAGTGTGTTGCTGGTGTTAGATTGAGCAGGCAGTCCATTCCTGGTGTATTGTTTCTGATCTACTTCAGGCAGGCAGATGATTCAGTTAGCTGCAGTGTATTTAATATATATACCGTCAGACTGGTATATATATATATATATATATATATATATATATATATATATATATATATATATATATATATATATATATATATATATATATATATATATATATATATATATATATATATATATATATATATATCCACTTTAGCTAGATCTCACTGCAGTCCGTTACTGGTGTACTGTTTCTAATCTACTTCAGGCAGGCAGGTGATTCAGTTAGCTGCAGTGTATTTAGTATATATATGTACATCCTGGCTTTGTATATATATATATATATATATATATATATATATATATGTGTATGTATATATATATATATATATGTGTATGTATATATATATATATATATGTGTATGTATATATATATATATATATATATATATATATATATATATATATATATATATATATATATATATATATATATATATATATATATATATATATATATATATATATATATATATATATATATATATATATATATATATATATATATACATACACATATATACACGCTGTATCCTGTGTAGCTAGATTTCACTGCAGACCGTTCCTGGTGTACTGTTTCTAATATACTTCACGCAGGCAGTTGATTCAGTTAGCATATATATACATCCGGCTTTGCATATATATATATATATATATATATATATATATATATATATATATATATATATATATATATATATATATATATATATATATATATACTGTATCCTGTGTAGCTAGATCTGACTGCAGGCCATTCCTGGTGTACGTATTCAAATACACTTTCAGGCAGGCAGGCCAGGCAGGTGAATCAGTGATCTGCAGTGCATAAAATATATATACTGTCTCCTACATTTATATACACTGCATTCTAGTCTAGCCAAGCCTATATCTGACTGCAGGCAATTGCTGGTGTACGTTTTCTAATACACTTTCAGGCAGGGAGGCATGTGATTCAGTGATCTGCAGTGCATTAAATATATATACCAACATATATATACCCACTAAATTCCAGTCTAGCCAAGCCTATATCTGACTGCAGGAAATTGCTGGTGTTCATTTTCAATGACACTTTCAGGCAGGCAGGCAGGTGATTCAGTGATCTGCAGTGCAGAAAGATATATATATACAGTAGGGATGAGCTTTGAGTTCGAGTCGAGCTCATGTTCGACTCGAACATTGGCTGTTCGCAAGTTCGCCGAACAGTGAACAATTTGGGGTGTTCGCGGAAAATTCGAATGCCGCGGAACACCCTTTAAAAGTCTATGGGAGAAATCAAAAGTGCTAATTTTAAAGGCTTATATGCAAGTTATTGTCATAAAAAGTGTTTGGGGACCTGGGTCCTGCCCCAGGGGACATGGATCAATGCAAAAAAAAGTTTTAAAAATGGCCGTTTTTTCAGGAGCAGTGATTTTAATAATACTTAAAGTCAAACAATAAAAGTGTAATATCCCTTTAAATTTCGTAGCTGGGGGGGTGTCTATAGTATGCCTGTAAAGGGGCGCATGTTTCCCGTGTTTAGAACAGTCTGACAGCAAAATGACATTTCGAAGGCAAAAACCCATTTAAAACTACTCGCGGCTATTGCATTGCCGCTCCGACAATACACATAGAATTTCATTGATAAAAACGGCATGGGAATTCCCCACAGGGGAACCCGGAACCAAAATTTAAAAAAAAATGACGTGGGGGCCCCCCTAAATTCCATACCAGGCCCTTCAGGTCTGGTATGGATTTTAGGGGAACCCCGTGCCAAAAAAAAAAAAAAAAAACAGCGTGGGGTCCCCCCAAAAATCCATACCAGACCCTTATCCGAGCACGCAACCTGGCAGGCCGCAGGAAAAGAGGGGGGATGAGAGAGCGGCCCCCCCTCCTGAACCGTACCAGGACACATGCCCTCAACATTGGGAGGGTGCTTTGGGGTAGCCCCCCAAAACACCTTGTCCCCATGTTGATGAGGACAAGGGCCTCATCCCCACAACCCTGGCCGGTGGTTGTGGGGGTCTACGGGCGGGGGGCTTATCGGAATCTGGAAGCCCCCTTTAACAAGGGGACCCCTAGATCCCGGCCCCCCCTGTGTGAAATGGTAAGGGGGTACTTACCCCTACCATTTCACAAAAAAACTGTCAAAAATGTTAAAAATGACAAGAGACAGTTTTTGACAATTCCTTTATTTAAATGCTTCTTCTTTCTTCCATCTTCCTTCATCTTCTTCTTCTGGTTCTTCTGGTTCTTCCTCTGGCGTTCTCGTCCAGCATCTCCTCCGCGGCGTCTTCTATCTTCTTCTCTTCGGGCCGCTCCGCACCCATGGCATGGGGGGAGGCTCCCGCTCTTCTCTTCATCTTCTTCATCTTCTTCTCTTATTCTTTTCTTCTCTTCTTCTCTTCTTCATTTTCTTCTCCGGGCCGCTCCGCATCCATGCTGGCATGGAGGGAGGCTCCCGTTGTGTGATGGCGTCTCCTCGTCTGATGGTTCTTAAATAACAGGGGGCGGGGCCACCCGGTGACCCCGCCCCCTCTGACGCACAGGACATGACGGGACTTCCCTGTGGCATTCCCCGTGACGTCACAGGGAAGTCCCGTCAAGTCACCGTGCGTCAGAGGGGCCGCCCCGCCCCCCATTATTTAAGAACTGTCAGACGAGGAGACGCCATCACACAGCGGGAGCCTCCCTCCATGCCAGCATGGATGCGGAGCGGCCCGGAGAAGAAAATGAAGAAGAGAAGAAGAGAAGAAGAGAAGAAAAGAAGAACAGAAGAAGATGAAGAGAAGAGCGGGAGCCTCCCCCCATGCCATGGGTGCGGAGTGGCCCGAGGAGAAGAAGATAGAAGACGCCGCGGAGGAGATGCTGAACGAGAACACCGGAGGAAGAACCAGAAGAGCCAGAAGAACCAGAAGAAGAAGATGAAGGAAGATAGAAGAAAGAAGAAGCATTTAAATAAAGGAACTGTCAAAAACTGTCTCTTGATATATTTAACATTTTTGACAGTTTTTTAGTGAAATGGTAGGGGTAAGTACCCCCTTACCATTTCACAGAGGGGGCAGGGCCGGGATCTGGGGGTCCCCTTGTTAAAGGGGGCCTCCAGATTCCGATAAGCCCCCCGCCCGCAGACCCCCACAACCACCGGCCAGGGTTGTGGGGATGAGGCCCTTGTCCTCATCAACATGGGGACAAGGTGTTTTGGGGGGCTACCCCAAAGCACCCTCCCAATGTTGAGGGCATGTGGCCTGGTATGGTTCAGGAGGGGGGGGCGCTCTCTCGTCTCCCCCTCTTTTCCTGCAGCCTGCCAGGTTGCGTGCTCGGATAAGGGTCTGGTATGGATTTTTGGGGGGACCCCACGCCATTTTTTTTGGCGCGGGGTTCCCCTTAAAATCCGTACCAGACCTGAAGGGGTTAAGACAATTTTTGCTGCCAAATTTTTGCTGCCAAAGCAGCCTATTCCATCGGCTCAATGGCATCAGTCACTCCTTCCCTAGCCCCACCATCATGTCCTGAAGAGTCCCCCGAACTGTTCGACCACAGTGTCGGGTACATGCTGCAGGAGGATGCGCAGCGTTTTGAAGGCTCCAATGATGGTACCCAGGTTGAGGATGAAGGCAGTAACATGAGCCCAGAGAGAGGGGGGGTGCCAAAGAAGGACAAGAAACTGGCAGTCATGTTCCCCCAGCTGAAGCATACTGCCAGGTTTGCTCCAGTAGCAAGGAGGGAGGGGATGATGAGATCACTGACTCTACATGGGTGCCTGATAGAAGAGGGGAGGAGGAGGAGGCACATCTCCAATGAGGCAGTATGCCCTCCAGGGGCCAGCTTAAGGACAGCCAACCGACTGCATCACACCGCAGAGCTCCACATGTGCAGGGCACTGTTGACGCCGCGCATTTTTTCAAAAGTTCTTTGAGACGCATGCAGCAGATCGCACCGTTGCTGTTTGCAACATATGTCTGAAGCGTATCAATCATGGCCAAAACAGCAGTCACTTGGGCACCACATGCTTAACCAGACATATGTCGAGCTCCCATGCAGTCCGCTGGCAACAGTACTTAAAAGACCCACACCAGAGAACAAGGTGGACCTCTCCTTACTCCTAATCAGGTGGGATCTCCAACCCCACTATACCTTCAGTCCTCTCAGAGACCTGCACTGAGAGGAACGAAGGTGCAGAATTAGGTGTCCCAAGCACTTGCGGGCAATATGCTAGCAGTACACCTAAATCTGATTGTAGCAGGCAAATTTCCCTACCCCAGTTGCTAAACCGTTGTAAGAAATCCGGTCCCAGCCATCCACATGCTCAGTGGCTGAATGCTAGTTTGGCTAAATTGCTAGCACTCCAACTGTTGCCTTTTCAGCTGGTAGACTCTGCCCCCTTTCGAGAATTTGTGGAATGTGCGGTACCTCAGTGGCAGGTTCCCAAACACCATTTTTTTCTCGCAAGACCATTCCGGCTCTCTATCGGCATGTGGAAGGCAATGTCTTTGCCTCGTTGGACAGGGCGGTCAGCGGTAAGGTGCATATTACCACTGACTTATAGTCCAGCAGGCATGGACAGGGATGTTACCTTTCTTTCATGGTGCACTGGGTAACCCTGCTGGCAGCTGAGAAAGATGCAGGATAGGGTACAGTAATTTTTAGGTACCTGGTAGTAGAGCCTGACTTGTAGGAGAAGACCTCTCATACAGCGCTGGTTCAGGAGCCACTGGAATGGGAACAGTGGTCTCCGGAGCACAGTGGGGTAGGAGTGCCTGTTTGAGGTAAGTCTCTGATGCTGAGATGAGGGAGAGATCCCACCGGGATGGCTGGACTGCAGATCTTGTGAAGACTTTAAGACAGCAGGCTGGGTGCTGGAGATGGAGGAAGCACTGGAGCTGAAGCTGAAGGTGCAACAGCAAGGAACAACAGCAGGCACAAGCAAGGTCAAACAGTCCGGGTCAGCAGGCAGATAAACTCAGGCAATAATGGCAGGCAGAGGCAGAGTCAGTAGGCAGGCAGAGATCGGCAATGGTATCAGGCAGGAGCAGTAGGATAGTCAGGCAGGCCGGGTCGGATAGGAGCAGGACGGATGGTCAGACAAGCCGGGTCAATCAGGAAACAGTCAATCAGATGCAGGTTACAGAGATCACAGAGCTGAGACAAAACAGCAATGTGCCAGAGACACAGGGGAACCTTTATGCGTCCTTTGGTGGCAAACGGCGCTAACGTGAACGCGCGCGCGCCCGTACGCGTTCTCGTCCGTACGCACATTCGCGTGTGCGCACAAGTGCCGCGTACCCGCGCGCCCGAGCGCCGCACTGATGCCTGGGAACATCAGGATTCTGCTGAGGAGCTTGCACAGGAGCGCGCCGGTGCATAGGCGCATGCAAACGCCCAGGTCTGGCGCCGGCGGCTCCCTGACAGTAATGTTGGAGCTTGTTCTGCCACCACACCTCCAAAATGCTGGTAGTGGTGATTCTGCCACACCTCTCTCCTCCACCCCCTCCTCTTCTTCTTCCTCTATGGCCTCTTCCTGTGCAGATTTGTCCTTAGAACCAGCGATGCTCTGTAGGCGTTCTAGGGGCTACGCAAACACTCAGACAAAAAGATGCCATGCGGTGCTTGAGTTGGTCTGTTTAGGGGACAGGAGCCACACTGGGGCAGAGATTCTGGCAGCTCTGCAGGGGCAGGTTCAGAGGTGGTTGACGCCACGCCAGCTTTAGCCAGGAATGGTGGTTTGCGACAATGGCACCAACCTCTTCTCCGCCCTCTGACAGGGACACTTGACCCATGTTCCCTGTTTGGCTTACAGGATCTCCTGAGGCAGGCCAGGAAAGTCTGTGGGCATTTCCGCCGGTCATATAATGCCAGTGCTCGGCTGGCTGACCTTCAAAAGAAATGTAACCTGCCCAAGAACCGCCTCATCTGTGACCTGCCCACCAGGTGGAACTCAACATTGGCAATGCTGCAGTGGCTGCACACGCAGCAGAGGGCCATCAATGAGTACCTGTGTGAATATGGCAACAGGACAGGGTCAGGGGAGCTTGGCTTTTTTTCGCCACGCCAGTGGCTAATGATCAAGGATGCATGCACTGCCCTGTCACCATTTGAGGAGGCCACGGGGATAGTGAGCAGTGACAGTGCATGCATCAGTGCTACTGTCCCTCTTGTCTTCCTGTTGGAGCACACGCTTCGTGGAATAATGGACAGGGCATTTGAGGCAGAACAGAGGGAGGAAGAGGAGGACTAACTTACCTCTCAAGGCCCCCTTTATCCAGACAGTATTCCTGCAGGCCCGCCTATCACACAGGAAGAGGAGGAGGAGGATTGTGTCAGCATGGTGGTGGAGCCTGGCACTCAGCATCAGCAGCAGTCTTCAAGGGATCATTTTCAGTCCCCAGAAACCCATGGACTTGTACGTGGCTGGGAGGAGGTGGCTGCAGATCATGTTGTCCTAAGTGACCCAGAGGAATCCGGACCAAATGCCTCAGCAAACCTATGCTGCATGGCCTCCCTGATCCTGCAAAGCCTGCGAAAGGACCCTCAGATTTGTGGTATCAAGGAGAGGGATCAGTACTGACTGGCAACCCTTCTTGTTCCACGTTACAAGGGTAAGGTTGCGGAACTTATCCAGCCTTCGCTGAGGGAGCAGAGGATGAAACATCTTCGGGAGGCCTTGCAGAAAGGTTTGTGCAATGCGTTTCCAGAGCCTGGGAGGTTGCAATTTCCTGGTCCTCCTGGACAATGTGTTGCTGAGGCTCCGGTCAGTCACAGAAGGAGCGGTGGAGAAGGTGGCCATCTGAACGATGCGTTCAGACATTTTTTTAGTCCGCAGCCGCAAGGTCTGATCGGTTCCAGCAACCATCGCCAGCGTCTGATTTACATGGTGCAGGAATACCTTGGGGCAAGATCAGACTTGAAGACCTTTCCAACCGAAAATCCACTGGGTTACTGGGTCTTGAGGATGGATCACTGGCCAGAGCTTGCACAGTATGCAATTGAGCTACTGGCATGTCCTGCATCCAGCGTTCTATCTGAACGCACATTCAGTGATGCTGGAGGCTTTGCAATCGATCACAGAGTGTGCCTGTCCACAGACTCGGTTGATCGGCTCAACTTCAAAAAAAATGAATCAGTCTTGGATCACCAGCTACCAAGCACCTGATGCTGATGTAACCAATAATTTTTTTTTTTTATGAATGTGAGATCCCTTGAAGACTGCCTATGCTGATGCTGAGTGACTATCCTGTTATGCTGAGTGACTATCCTATTCCTCCTCAATGTTCATGTTGATAGCTTCTAAGAAAATTTTTGGTTCTGGGCTCCACCACCAATGCCTAAAGCCCAATTTTTCTGCCCCTGTTTAACAGGGGCGTGTAATTACAATTTTTGCTGTAATATTTTGCAGCAGGGCTCATTCCTGCGCTCAACTATAGTATCTCGGAGGGGTTGCAGTGTTGTGGCACCAGCACCAGTGCCTAAGGCCCAATTTATCTGCCCCTGTTTAACAGGGGTGTGTAATTACAATTTTTGCTGTAATATTTTGCAGCAGGGCTCATTCCTGCGCTCAACTATAGTATCTCGGAGGGGTTGCAGTGTTGTGGCACCAGCACCATTGCCTAAGGCCCAATTTTTCTGCCCCTGTTTAACAGGGGCATGTAATTACAATTTTTGCTGTAATATTTTGCAGCAGGGCTCGTTCCTGCACTCAACTAGAGTATCTGTGAGGGGTTGCAGTGTTGTGGCACCTCCACCACCACCGCCGCCTAAGGCCCAATTTTTCTGCCCCTGTTTAACAGGGGCGCGTAATTACAATTTCTGCTGTAATATTTTGCAGCAGGGCACGTTTCTGCGCTCAACTAGAGTATCTGTGAGGGGTTGCAGTGTTGTGGCACCAGCACCAGTGCCTAAGGCCCAATTTTTCTGCCCCTGTTTAACGGGGCGTGTAATTACAATTTTTGATCTAATATTTCACAGCAGGGCCCGTTCCAGCGCCCACCAAGAGTAACTGTGAGGGCTTACAGTGTTGTGGCACCATCACCACCACCACCAAAGGCCCAATTTTTCTGACCCTGTTCAACAGGGGCATGCAATTACCATTCTTGATATAATATTTCACAGCAGGGCCCGTTCCAGTGCCCAACAATAGTTACTGTGAGGGCTTACAGTGTTCTGGTACCACCAACACCTAAGGCCCAAATTTCTGCAGAGTATATAGGGCAGGCCGTATAGTATATACAGGCGGTCCCCTACTTTCAAACACTCAACTTACAAACGACTCCTACGTACAAACGGAGGGAGACAACAGGAAGTGAGAGAAAATCTACCCCTAGGAAGGGAAATTCTATCCTGTAAGAGTTAATATGGTAAAAGGGTCTCCGCCTATGCTTTATTATCACCAATCCTTGTTTCCCTAAAATCCCCAAATTTTCAAAATCCAGTTGTCATTGGGACAGAAAGTGAGGTGAAATCTTCTGAACAGGGGCACAGACAGCAAAACAAATGTTACAGGGGTGATGATAACCCTTCCCTATGTTATCCAAAAAGCTTAAAAATTGATTTTTTGGCTGGAGCTACACTTAAAAAATGTATCAGTATTATGGTGTATAGGAAATCCACCCCCTCCTATATGCCAAACGCTGTGCTGATGGAAGCAAAGCCTCAAATTGAGCAGCCGCTTACAATGTGTATAAATATATGTGCAAAACATTTGATTCCCCATAAACTAGCCCCAACCAATAGTGAAATCAAATAGCAGCGCTAAATCAATTAACCTCAATACAAGTGAAAAAATTGGAAATAATAATTTACACTAAAGTGCATCAACACAATGTGAACCGTGTCCAAAAACAAAATCAATTAAGTGAATAAAAGATCTCTATGGGCAAAAAAAGTGTTGAAAAGACTTTTAAATCAAAATAAAATATGAAAAGTCCAACAATAAGTGATAAGTAGAGAATAATATCGTTGGTGATAATCCATGACGTGGTACTGTCAGTACTAGGATCCCTTTAGGACCCAGCACAACTCACCTGACACAGCCTTTACCTGGGAAACAACAATGATTGGCCAGCTCACCTTTAAATAACATGCATCAGCATTCAATCATTGCTCGTGTTATGCCGCGTACACACGGTCGTACTTTTCGTCTACAAAAGTCCAACAGACGCTGATGGACTAAAGCTGGCTGGTAATCCGATCGTGTGTGGGCTTCTCCGGACTTTCAACTGACTTTTTTAGCCTCAAATCCGACGTACTTTAGATTTGAAACATGCTTCAAAACTTTACTTCGTAACTACGACGGACCCCGAAATCCGCTCGTCTGTGTGCTAGTCCGACGGACAAAAAGCCACGCTAGGGCACCTATTGGCTACTGGCTATGAACTTCCTTATTTTAGTCCGGTGTACGTCATCACGTACGAATCCGACCGACTTTTGTGTGGTCGTGTGTAGGCAAGTCCGTTCGTTAGAAAGTAGGCCGCAAGTCCGCCGCAAGTCCACCGAAAGTCTGCCGGAAGTCTGTCGGAAAGGCTGTCCGACTTTTGTAGACGAAAAGTACGACCGTGTGTACGCGGCATTAGAGTTTACCTGTGTTTGATCCAGTTGATATCTGCTCTGTGTATTTCGTGTATGACCCGGCTCGTTTGACCCTGTTTGCTTGCTTCTGATTCGGTACCGTTTGGACTCTGATCTTCCTGTGTATGACCCAGCTTGCCTAGACTACGTTTTTGCCTGATACCACTAGTACCTTCATCTGCAGCAGTGAACTACAAGCACCAGACATCTATCCTCCACCTGCAGCGGTGAACTACAAACACCAGACACCATCAATCCTCATCTGCAGCGGTGAACTACAAGGTCCAGCAAACATCTACCTACAGCTACAGCGGTGAACTACAAGTCCCAGCTGACCTGCTCTGCTCATGGTATGTGCTCTTGTTCTTTGAACTCTTTGCATAATCAGAATACCTGAACTGTTACCTGTTATATGCTCTACCCTGACATTAACACGAGCCATACATAATAAAGGAAACCTATCATGGATCCTGAGCAGGCTCAGTTGTTTGCACAGGAACTTTGCCGCTTATCCCATCAAGTTCAGGAAATGGCCACAGAGCTCACCAAGGTGCAATCTCCTTCTATTAGCACTGCTACAAAAACTCCATCTGAACCAAAAATTCCTTTGCCTGACCGGTTTTCTGGTGACCGTAAAGGGTTTTGCAACTTTAAAAACAGCTGCAAATTATATTTCAAGTTAAGGCCATCCTCGTCTGGCCCTGAAACTCAGAGGGTTCAAATCATTATCTCTCTACTACAGGGTGACCCCCAGGCTTGGGCCTTTAACCTGGAACCAAACCATCCAGCCTTGCTAACAGTAGATGCCTTCTTTGAAGCCCTAGGGTTGCTTTATGATGATCCAGATCGTGCTGCTACTGCAGAATCAACTCTGCGTAACTTAAAGCAAGGAACTACCACAGCTGAAATGTATTGCTCAGAGTTTCGCAGGTGGGCCCCGGAATCTGGCTGGAATGATGCAGCACTCCGCAGCCAGTTTAGAATGGGCCTTTCAGATGCAATTAAGGATGCTCTGGTCAACTTCTCCTACCCAGCCTCACTGGAGGAGGCTATGAGTCTAGCCATTAGAATTGACCGCCGCCAGCGAGAGAGGAGACGAGAACAAACTACAGCTGTGGCAAACTATATACCTCCCTTGCCGCCTGACTATTCCACCTCCAGTGCCAAATCTGAGGAAGAACCTATGCAGATAGGTTCCACCCGGTTATCTGCCCAGGAACACACGCGCCGGCGTAACATGGGTCTCTGCTTGTATTGTGGCCTCAAGGGTCATATGCTCCGTTCGTGCCCTACACGTCCGGGAAACTCCAGGACCTAGGTAATTGCGGGGTGGTTACCTTAGGTCTGCTCTCATCTCCCCAGGGGGACAATCGTATTCTTTTACCCGCTGTCGTTCACTTTGGGACAGGAGCTCATGAACTGCTGGCCTTGGTAGATTCTGGAGCCGCTGAGAATTTTATTGATAAGACTCTGATTACCTCTTTGTCCTTGGAAACTCATGCTCTAGATTGCCCAGTCCGCCTGATTTCCGTGGATAATCGTCCTCTCTCACAAGATCTAGTGCTCCAAGCCACGAAGCCTTTCCAGTTACAATTGGGGGCTTTGCATTGGGAGAAGACTTCATGTCTTGTTATTGACTCTCCATCCACTCCTTTGATCCTAGGCCTCCCTTGGCTTCAGAAGCACAATCCTGTAATTGACTGGCGAACAGGAGATATTCTGGCTTGGTCCAATCAGTGTAAAAAGAACTGCATCCAGCACCCTGTTCGACTGGCTACCTGTCAAGTGGGAATGGAACAGATTCCACTTTGTTATAAGGACTTTCGGGATGTGTTTTCTAAAGGGATTGCTGACACTTTACCACCTCATCGCAGTTATGATTGTCCCATTGACCTCTTGCCTGACACTACACCTCCACGAGGGAGAGTCTTTCCACTGTCTGAGCCAGAGAATCTTGCCTTGCAAGAATACATCCAGGAAAACCTAGCTAAGGGTTTCATCCGTCCCTCCACTTCTCCCGCAGGAGCAGGATGCTTCTTTGTCCCAAAGAAGGATGGGGGACTGAGACTTTGTGTTGATTACAGAGGTCTAAATAAAATAACTGTTCCCAATCGGTATCCTCTTCCTCTCATCACAGAATTGTTCTCTCAAATCCAGGGAGCCAAAATCTTCTCCAAACTGGACTTAAGGGGAGCTTATAATCTGGTGCGCATACGTGCAGGCGACGAGTGGAAGACAGCCTTTAACACCAAGGATGGTCATTATGAATGTCTTGTCATGCCTTTCGGTCTCAGAAATGCACCAGCTGTCTTTCAGAACTTTATGAATGACATTTTCCGTGACATGTTGGGTCGCTTCATGCTTGTATATTTAGATGACATTTTGATATATTCTCCCAATCTTGAAATACATCAGAAACATGTCTGCTCAGTATTGGCCCGATTAAAGACTCATCCCCTTTTTGTAAAGCCTGAGAAATGTTCATTCCATGTTAAACAAGTACCTTTCCTAGGCTACCTAATTTCTGACACAGGCCTCACCATGGATCCAGCCAAGATTCAAGCCATTTTAGACTGGGCACCACCTTCAGACCTGAAGGCAGTTCAGCGCTTCCTGGGCTTTGCAAATTTCTATCGAAAATTCATTAAGAACTTTGCCACCATTGCACATCCCATCACCTCTCTCACCAGGAAGACTCCGACTACCTTTAAATGGACTACTGAAGCCCAGGCAGCCTTCACTCAGTTAAAGAAAGCCTTTACCTCTGCACCAATCCTACGCCATCCTGTTCCTGAGCTACCTTTTATTGTGGAGGTAGATGCATCTGAAGTAGGGGTAGGGGCACTTTTGTCACAAAAGGATCCTGTAAATGCCGCCATCCACCCCTGTGCCTTCTTGTCTCGGAAATATTCCCCAGCAGAGCGCAATTATGATATAGGCAACAGAGAACTTCTAGCCATAAAGCTCGCTTTGGAGGAACGGAGACATTGGCTGGAGGGAGCTCGCTATCCATTCATAGTTCTGACTGACCACAAAAACCTTGAATACATCCGTTCTGCTAAAAGACTGAACTCACGTCAAGCCAGGTGGTCATTGTTCTTCTCCAGATTTGACTTCACAATTTCATATTTACCAGGACCAAGAAACATTAAGGCTGACGCCTTGTCTCGCAGCTTTCTTTCAGAGTCTCCTCCTCCGCTTCCTCCACAACCCATTATCTCTGAGGATAGGATTTTGGCTTTCACCCAGACTGACATCTCTGAGGCCTTGTTACCTGCACAGGCTGAAGCCCCTCCCTCCACTCCCTCCGGTATGCTTTTTGTGCCCCTGGCTCTTCGTTTGCAGGTATTGCAGCAGGTACATGCATCAAAACCTGCAGCACATCCGGGGTTTAGACAAACTTTTGAGATTATCTCTCGCAACCTCTGGTGGCCATCGATTAGGCAGGATGTGTTAGCCTTCGTCCAGGCCTGTGAAGTTTGTGCCAGAAGCAAGAGCAGTACCTCTAAGCCGCCTGGTCTCCTACGTCCTCTACCAATACCTACCTGTCCCTGGACCCATTTATCTATGGACTTTATCACTGACTTGCCTCCGTCCCAGGGATGTTCCACGATCTGGGTGGTGGTAGACAGGTTCAGTAAAATGGCCCACTTTGTTCCGCTTCCGAAACTTCCATCTGCTAAAGAACTGGCATCTTTATTCATTAAACATGTTTTCAGGCTCCATGGGGCACCAATCAACATTGTCTCAGACCGTGGCTCTCAGTTTATAGCCCAGTTTTGGAAGGCCCTTTGCTCTCAGCTGGGGATTAAGTTATCATATTCTTCAGCATATCATCCTGAGACAAACGGCCAAACAGAAAGGACTAATCAGACTCTAGAGAAGATGGTACGTTGTCTGATGGCCAATGATGATGTGGAGTGGGTCAACGTCCTGCCATGGGCAGAGTTTGCCTTTAATAATTGTGCCAGCACATCTACAGGGACCTCTCCTTTCTTCTGTGTTTACGGGTTGCATCCTCGTGTGTGCTCCTTTGATCTTCCACCCTCTGATGTGCCAGATGCCAACACCACAATAGAAAATTTCTCCAAAATCTGGTCCGATGTTAATCATGCTATTTCTCGCTCTGTGCTGGCTTTTAAGAAAATGGCGGACAAGAGGCGCTCAAAGGCACCAGGATATAAAGTTGGTGACAAAGTGTGGCTATCATCCAGGAATCTGTCCCTGCATGTTCCATCTAAAAAACTTGGCCCAAAATTCATCGGGCCCTATGAAATTTCGGAGATTGTTAATCCTGTATCCTATAGATTAAAACTCCCCCCATCCATGCGCATTCCAAATGTCTTTCATGTTTCATTGTTGAAACCTGTTCATTCCAGCCTCCAAGTAAATGAACCAGAACCTGTGGTTGTGTTGGACAGTCAGGAATATGAAGTGGCATTTATTCTTGATTCCAGACGAGTGCGCAATTCCTTACAATATCTCGTTCATTGGAAAGGTTTCGGCCCAGAGGATCGATCTTGGGTCCCAGCTCGTGATCTTCATGCTGACCGACTTAAGAAGAAGTTTCATCTTCGTTATCCAAGTAAGCCTGGGGGTGCAGGAGCAACCCCTCGAGAAAGGGGGGGTACTGTCAGTACTAGGATCCCTTTAGGACCCAGCACAACTCACCTGACACAGCCTTTACCTGGGAAACAACAATGATTGGCCAGCTCACCTTTAAATAACATGCATCAGCATTCAATCATTGCTCGTGTTAGAGTTTACCTGTGTTTGATCCAGTTGATATCTGCTCTGTGTATTTCGTGTATGACCCGGCTCGTTTGACCCTGTTTGCTTGCTTCTGATTCGGTACCGTTTGGACTCTGATCTTCCTGTGTATGACCCAGCTTGCCTAGACTACGTTTTTGCCTGATACCACTAGTACCTTCATCTGCAGCAGTGAACTACAAGCACCAGACATCTATCCTCCACCTGCAGCGGTGAACTACAAACACCAGACACCATCAATCCTCATCTGCAGCGGTGAACTACAAGGTCCAGCAAACATCTACCTACAGCTACAGCGGTGAACTACAAGTCCCAGCTGACCTGCTCTGCTCATGGTATGTGCTCTTGTTCTTTGAACTCTTTGCATAATCAGAATACCTGAACTGTTACCTGTTATATGCTCTACCCTGACAGGTACAGTGCAGATCTTCAATAAATCAATCTTCCACCACACCTCTGTGACTGTGATTCCACTCCCCTTAGGCAAATATACTCACCAGCTCCTCTTGCCTCACACTCTCGTGCTCGGCTTTAAGGCTTTATCCCACACAGAAGGGGGCAAAGTGATGGCCTCCAATGGTTCACCTTTATACATCCAGAGTAATTCAATTAGGTGCTCTCACACTCAAGCTGACAGGTGGCAAACCTAGACTTGGGGCTATGGGCACCAGATTCGGGGCTCCAGCCTCAATAGCCACCGGCTAGTGACGCCTATGTGTAGAGTACATGGCAAGCAGGAAACCAAACACACAATATTGCTCAGGCCTGCATTTTCTTCTCTTTTTGTTTATAGTGCAAAAAAGAAAACTGCAGAGCTGATCAAATACCACCAAAAGAAAGCTCTATTTGTGGAAAAAAAAAGGACGTCAATTTTGTCTGGGTACCACGTCGCACGATCGCACAATTGTCAGTTAAAGCAACGCAGTGCCGAACCGCAAAAAGTGCTCTGGTCAGGAAGGGGGTAAAATCGGGGCAGAAGCGGTTACATTTAGACTGTTTGGTCAATTTAAGGTTTTTTTGGGTCTTATCAATTTCTTTTTTAAGGAGATCATTGAGTTTATCAAATTCAGGTTTCTCTTTGAGGATTTCAAGTTTATTGTAGCTGTCTTTTTCCCACTACATAAGACTGTGTTACATTGGATGTCCATGTTGTTTTTCAACCTTTCTAATCAGGACTTTGATACGCTTATGAATATTATGGTGTTTTAAATGTTATGCGCGACTCTGTTTTTAACCTTATGCTTTTATTGTGGTATCACACATGAGAGTTGCTGCTTTTTCCTCTGATATATTTTTTCTTTTATTTAATTGGTTTAAATCACGTTTTTTTCCACTTATACGTTCAAGTTTATTGCTGCTTTTAGCAATCTGTGTTTGTAGTGTCACCAATTGTAACTTTTCTTCCTCAACAATAAGTTTCATGACCTTCAACCCATGGTCAATACATTGTTGCCGCCATTTGTCAAGGAATCTCTCCGTTTGTAAATGGGTGGCAGATACTACCTGTTCCCTAAGACCACGAGGGATTATTTTGTTGCTAATGTAGGACTCTAATGAAAGAATATCCCATTTCCGATTTAATGATCTAATAATGAGTTTCTTATGCTCCCTAAATAGTGGTTTGATGTCACTTTGTTCCTGTGACTCAATGTCCACTGTTTGTAAATTGAATGTGGCTTTAATCTCATCAAACTCATCACCAATCACGAATGCCATATCCTCACACAGTCTCTTTGTCAATTTACACTTTTGTCTACTATAGGTATGGTAGGGAATTAAAACATACTATATCAATAAAGCACAAAATAAAGAGGATCCAGATTCAGGTGATCCAAAGAGGATCATGGGTCAACAAGATATACAAATACAAACTAGCCTGAATCCAATTTAATTGGTGGTGAGAAAACTCAACCGGTATTGAAGGATTACCGTGTCGTTCAATAGAAGGGGATACCTCCAGAACTAGTTAATCACTGAAAAGATTAGGGGAAGTGGGGCAAAGAGATGCCCCAGGAAAGCAATGACGAGGATCAGCTACAGTATACTGTTTTTTAAAATCTAATTAGCTTTATTAATCCATCAATAGTATGTTGAAAACCACTAAATGTAACATAGTTACATAGTTACATAGTAGGTGAGGTTGAAAAAAGACACAAGTCCATCAAGTCCAACCTATGTGTGTGATTATGTGTCAGTATTGCATTGTATATCCCTGTATGTTGTGGTCATTCAGGTGCTTATCTAATAGTTTCTTGAAGCTATCAATGCTCCCCGCTGAGACCACCGCCACACAAATGAGATGAACTCTTGGACTTGGCCTTAAAACATAATTATTTGCAATTTCTTGGAAAATACTATCAGCAGCGATGTGGCACCTCCTGGGCACCCGCCTATGTCTGTCTCCACCTTGGATGGTGGGAGGAGGAGGTGGCCTATGGGTCCTCAATGTACCTTGGCCATGCTCGCACCAGGCTAAGGTACAACTACGACATCCTGATGGTATGGGATGGTTCCACCACTGAATCAATGGCATTTATAGATGAACTAGGCCATAACTCCCAGAACATACATCTTACCTTTGTGGTAGACTCCTGAGAGATCTCATTTCTTGATCTCTCCATTAGGCTGGAAAATGGTAGACTGCTAACTAAAAAGTATAGGAAAATTACAGCAGCCAACACCTTATTATCGGCAGGCAGCCACCACCCTAGACCCCTTATCAAAGGCATCCCAGTGGGTCAGTTGCTGAGAATACGCAGGAACTTCTCCACTGAGGAGGACTATCATTGTGAGTCTGATATGCTATATACGCGATTCAGGGAGAGGGGTTACTCCCACTGCACCCTGAGGCGGGCCAGAAAAATTGCTGGACGCAAAACAAATCAAGGATCTTCTATTGACCCGTGATCTTGCTACTAGTGAACAAGAGGGACCAGTTAGATTAATCATGCAGTAAGGTGCCCAATAGAACCAGATAGGTTCCATTCTTCTGAACCACTGGCATGTCTTGAACCGTCTGAGTCGCATGGAGGATATTGTGGGGTCTAGGCCATACATGATACCAAAACGTTCCAAGAACTTAGATGACACACTGGTCCAATCCGAATTTGTAAGAATATCGAACAGGGACTGGCTTACTGATATGCCCAGACTTAAGGGGATGTTTCCCTGTGGTCACTGGAGTGTGCCATTATGTCGAATGCTCAGCGGCGTTCACAGATTCCAAAAGAAAACATGAATTTGAGATAAAACACTTCATCAATTGTGCCACTGCACAGATACTGTATATCCTTGAGTGCCCGTGCAAAAAATTATATGTTGGTAACACAAAAAGTCAACTTCAAATCAGAATCAGTAAACACCTAAAAAGCATAAGACTTAAGGAGGAGACACCAGTGGCACAACACTTCATACTGTGCCATGATGGTAAATCCACAGTTCTGAGGTTTAAGGGATTTTTTGCCCTTGACCTGTCAGCCCATAGAGGCGACTTTGAAAATGTCCTACTTAAAACGAAAAGTCTTGGATTTTTAGGCTGAATACCTTGCACCCTAATACCTTGAATAATGAGTTAAGTCTTAAGGTTTTCCTTCAACCTTAATATAGCCACTAATCCAGAGATAAATTTGAAGCTTATAAATATCACCTATTCAATCTAACAATCAAAATGTAATCTCAACCAAATTCATCCACTTAAATCAGTGGGTGACACTGTAAATTGAAAACCTAGAATTCCTTCCTCGCACAGCCTCAGTATGATAAATGTACTTGGTGAAAAATCATGCATAGTATGCAAATCTTCTGTACTATCCTATCTTTTATCTTACTCCTTTTGCTTTTTTCTTTTTAACCAACGCAATATGTTTTGTCACCACAAGATGGCCTCTAAATAGTACTAAGACGTGGTAAATGCTGATTGGACACAGGTTCCTTTAAAATGACTGGGATAATCCACGTCGTACATCTTGAAAAAGCGCGCGGTCACATGTGCGAAATGCATCGACAGAGCTAGCGCCAGACTAGCCTCATGCTCTACCATACACCCCAGCTGAGGTGTGTGGTCACATACCGGACTACGACTGCACTGCAGTGTATGGACACTCTCCAAATCAAAACCAATACTGCAGTATTCATACTCTCTTTGGTGATATCACTGGGGAAACACGGATCGGATAGTACGGAGGCGGTTCCACGGAGTGGTGAGAGCCTCCGGCTGTGTCATGTGTTTACCGTCCCTCTCCCTTATGAATGAAATGAACATTGAGTATACCTTCATGCATTGTGCATTGTCAGCTGTGTCAACATGACTAAACTACATTTGTAGCATAATATTGTATGAATAACTGCTTAAACTACTCATTAATCTCACTCTGATCGGCTCATTCTCAAACCCGAGATGCTAGTCTATGTATGACCGTACTAGACCAGCTTACTACTACCTTGCTCAACGAAATATTAATTAATCAACATACCAGGAATTCCATCAATCTATGGATATTGGTTTTAATGCTAGTCTCAAATGGACACTTAGTTATTAACCACTTCAGCCACGGAGGATTTTACCCCCTTCCTGACCAGAACACTTTTTGCGATTCAGCACTGCGTCGTTTTAACTGACAATTGCGCAGTTGTGCGACGTTGTACCCAAACTAAATTTACTTCATTTTTTTCCCACAAATAGAGCTTTCTTTGGTGGTATTTGATCGCCTCTACGGTTTTTATTTTTTGCGTTATAAACAAAAAAAGAGCGTCAATTTTGAAAAAACTGCAATTTTTTTTACATTTTGCTATAATAAATATCCCCTAAAAATATATAAAAAAACTATTTTTTCCCTCAGTTCAGGCTGATATGTATTCTTCTACATATTTTTGGTAAAAAAAAAAAAATCACAATAATATTTATAGTGTCTACAAAATAGGGGATAGTTTTATGGCATTTTTATTTATTATTTTTTTTATTAGTAATGGCGGCGATCTGCAATTTTTATCGGGACTGCGACATTATGGCAGACAGATCGGACACTTTTGACACTATTTTGGGACCATTGTCATTTACACAGCGATCAGTGCAATAAAAATGCATTGATTACTTTGTAAATGACACTGGCAGTGAAGGGGAGTGATTCTAACTGTGAGGGAGCTGGGCTTCAACACACAGGACAGTGATCACTGCTCTCGATGACAGAGAGCAGTGATCTCTGTCCTGTCACTAGGAAGAACGGGAAATGCTTTGTTTACAAAAGCACCTCCCCGTTCTTCCTCTCCATGACATGATCACGGGCACCCGGCGGACATCGAGTCCACAGGACACGCGGTCACGGAGACTGCAGCAGGCACGCGTCCGCGACACCGCTTCTTAAAGGGGACGTACCTGTATGCCCTTTTGCCTACCAGTGCCATTCTGCCATGATATGTATATGAAATCCTTGGCTCTAATTCAATACTTTATGCAGCATCATCTACTACCATTGGGACTGGGTATGCACGTGTATGTGTGTATAGGGCCTCTAGTTCTGGCGCCTTATTGTGACAAATAGGGATGAGCCGAACACCCCCCGGTTCGGTTCGCACCAGAACCCGCGAACGGACCGAAAGTTCGCACGAACGTTAGAACCCCATTGACGTCTATGGGACTCGAACGTTCGAAATCAAAAGTGCTCATTTTAAAGGCTAATTTGCATGGTATTGTCCTAAAAAGGGTTTGGGGACCCGGGTCCTACCCCAGGGGACATGTATCAATGCAAAAAAAACTTTTAAAAACGGCCATTTTTTCGGGAGCAGTGATTTTAATGATGCTTAAAGTAAAAAAAAAAAAGTGAAATATTCCTTTAAATATCGTACCTGGGGGGTGTCTATAGTATGCCTGTAAAGTGACGCGTGTTTCCCATGTTTAGAACAGTCCCTGCACCAAATGTCATTTTTAAAGGAAAAAATCTCATTTAAAACTGCTTGCGGGTTTAATGTCATGTCGGGTCATGGCAATATGGATGAAAATCAGTGAGACAAACGGCATGGGTACCCCCCCAGTCCATTACCAGGCCCTTTGGGTCCTGTATGGATATTAAGGGGAACCCCGCACCCAAATTAAAATAAGGAAAGGCCCTATATACTCTGAACAGCAGTATACAGGCGGTGCAAACAAGACAGGGACTGTAGGTTTGTTGTTAAGTAGAATCTCTTTGTAATTTTGAACGGGTACATTTTTAACGTGTTTAGCTCCAGCCAAAAAATCTTTTTTAAGCTTTTTGGAAAACATAGGGAAGGGTTATCACCCCTGTGACATTTGTTTTGCTGTCTTTCCTCCTCTTCAGAAGATTTCACCTCACTTTTTTGTCCCAATGAAAAATGTTTTTTGAAAATTTGTGTTTTTTTGTGGAACAAGGATTGGAAAGCATCAGTGGAAAGGAGAAATTGTTTTCCCACATTAACTCTTATGCCGCGTACACACGGTCGGACTTTTCAGCTACAAAAGTCGGACAGCCTGTCCGACATACTTCCGGCGTACTTTCGGCGGACTTGCGGCAGACTTTCTAACGAACGGACTTGCCTACACACGACCACACAAAAGTTCGACAGCATAGTACGCGGTGACGTACACCAAGTCCGGCGAGACTATAAAACGGAAGTTCAATAGCCCGTACGACACCCTTTGGGCTCCTTCTGCTAATCTCGTGTTTATCTCGTGTTAGTAGAAGTTTGGTGAGAGACGATTCGCGCTTGTGAGACTCGTATTTTTCAGTTCGTTTTAACTGTTGTTCAGTCTGTGCTTGTGAGGTTTGTATCTGCTTTTCAATGCGTTTGGTCAGTTGGCATTGAGAAATCTTTGTTTTATTGTCCGCTCGTTCCTGATTTTCAGGTCGCTCTTCACAGGCCTTGCTGTTCTTCAGTGCGTTCTGTTTAGTGCGTTCTGACCAGCCGACCGTTTTGTAACCATGTTACCTGTACGTACTCGTCGTCGAGCTCGTGCATTGTATGTGTTTGGTGCTGTAGTTTATTCTTCAGACCAAGACCAGTCCATGAACAGGGCGAGGAGGAGTTCATGGACCAAGAATTGGTTGCTCCAGCGTGACCAGTTCTGTCACATGCCATTGCTCCGTGAGATCCGTGAGAATAATCCTGAGGATTTCAGGAACTTTCTCCGGATGACGGACCCCGTTTTTGACCGTTTGGTGGCTTTGCTGACCCCCTATATCAGCAGGCAGGATACCTGCATGAGGCAAGCCATCACTCCGGAGCAGAGGCTAGTTGCCACGTTGCGGTACTTGGCGACAGGGAGAAGCCTGCAGGACCTCAAGTTCTCGACAGGCATCTCCCCCCAGGCTCTGGGGATCATTATCCCAGAGACCTGTTCTGCCATCATCCAGGTCCTGCAGAAGGACTATATTAAGGTAAGATATTTTTCTTTGATTAGCATCACATGTTCTTTTATGTAATCTTTGATAATGTAAAGTATTTCTTGCTTCAAACACTACTTACCATCATTGCAATATAGTGTGAATGTCCCCTTTTTATCCTCGCACATGCTGCATTTTTTTCCTGTTCTTTTTTGTCATGCATGTATATTTTCCTTCAATAACCTCCCCAACATGCAATGATGGGAACATATCCACCTAGTCTACTCATTTTGAATGTATTTTGTTTGAGTGTATTTAGTGTGCTGCTAATTAGCAATTAGCTTGATTTCCCAACCCCCCACCCCCCACCTAAACTCACTCCAAATAGTGTGCTGCTAATTAGCAATTAGCTTGATTTCCCAACCCCCCACCCCCCACCTAAACTCACTCCAAATAGTGTGCTGCTAATTAGCAATTAGCTTGATTTCCCAACCCCCCACCCCCCACCTAAACTCACTCCAAATAGTGTGCTGCTAATTAGCAATTAGCTTGATTTCCCAACCCCCCACCCCCCACCTAAACTCACTCCAAATAGTGTGCTGCTAATTAGCAATTAGCTTGATTTCCCAACCCCCCACCCCCCACCTAAACTTACTCCAAATAGTGTGCTGCTAATTAGCAATTAGCTTGATTTCCCAACCCCCCACCCCCCACCTAAACTCACTCCAAATAGTGTGCTGCTAATTAGCAATTAGCTTGATTTCCCAACCCCCCACCTAAACTCACTCCAAATAGTGTGCTGCTAATTAGCAATTAGCTTGATTACCCCCCCCCCCACCCTCGTAAAAATTGGCTTGAATGTTCTGTGTTGTTGATTTGTATAAAGCAAATATATGTTGCACTTTGCAAAATGCATGTGCACTCTACAAGTGCATTTGTTCCAGTGCTTTAGTAAATGAGCAGAAGCTCTGCTGATTTCCATCATCAAATCATATGCAAGCCACAAAGTGTTTTCATTAATTGCCCTTGCATGTGATTGTGTACTCCTTGCAACATGACTGCCTTTTTACCTTCCCTCATTTACTGTAAGCTGGTTAGCAACTGCACTTGCAGAGTGCGACAACTGCAGTCTTGTAGCCTTTTTAGTCCCTAAATTCCTGCGTGTCCTAAAAGTAATCTTTTTTATGGATTTCACAACCCCCTAAAATGTAATCAATGTTCCATCAGAGGGGGTGAGCAATCTGATAAGTGTGCCTTTCCATATTAGATATTCCAGAAGATTTAAATTATTTAATGTTATACTGATGCTGGGGAATAATGTTTTTAATTGTATAATTTTCTTGCAATGTTAGCTTCCAAATTAATGATTTTGGTTTTCTTGTTTGATTCCCCAGTTTCCTTCAACGCCACAGGAATGGCAGACTGTGGCATCCCATTTTGCCAGCCGTTGGGACTTTCCCAATTGTGGAGGGGCTATAGATGGGAAACATGTCCACATCGTGCCACCACCCCATTCGGGGTCATATTATTTTAATTATAAGGGGTTCCACAGTATTATTTTAATGGCGGTGGTGTCGGCACACTATGAATTTTTATATGTGGACGTGGGGAAGAATGGCCGGATGTCGGATGGAGGAGTATTTGCCCAGACGGAGTTCTGCCAGCGTCTCCAGAGTGGTGGCCTGGGATTGCCACCTGATGCGGATAACGTGGAAGGACTCCCCTTTGTCTTCATTGCCGATGAAGCCTTCGCTCTGAGCAAGCACCTCATGAGGCCATTCCCCCAATGAACCCTCACCCCGGAGAGGAGGGTTTTTAATTACCGGCTGGCCAGAGC